>OX392462.1:119304762-119983696 GCA_947623515.1 Neoascia interrupta
CATTTAGTTAGAATGTGTCACGCCAGCTAAGAATCCAGAGGCGTCTGTCACACATTGTGCGGCTCACTGGTCGGCGTCCGTCTCCAAAGGGGCGGCAGTATTTAAAAATGAATTACGTTTTTATGACAATTTCTATTTGTCATAAAAACGACTAGTTAAAAAATATGGCAACGAACAAAAAGAAAGATTTGATTACCCCTGTGGCAGCCCAGCTATGCTGGAAAATCCACCCTCTTCGGAGGCAGGCTCTACGGATTCTGGGGAGAGCCTTTTATTGCTTATAAATCCTTTTGAGAAAACGGCAAAACTAGATCGATCACCACCACCACCTAGATCGAACATATACGGAAAAAGCAGTCCACCGGTAAACCAGGACTCAGTAAAAATTAAGATCTTGAAAGGGAGAATATTGAACTCCGAGCTTAGCTTACTGAAATGGAGCGACTCTTCAACGAACTAAAAATGGAAGCTGACTCTCTGCAAAAAGAAAACGAGGATATTAAAAATGCTCGTTTAACGAAAGACTGTGAGGTAACGAAAGAGTGTGTAACACCGAACCGACCGAAGTAATA
Organism: Neoascia interrupta; assembly: GCA_947623515.1. Lineage (NCBI taxonomy): Eukaryota > Metazoa > Arthropoda > Insecta > Diptera > Syrphidae > Neoascia > Neoascia interrupta. The sequence continues at coordinate 119,305,335 of OX392462.1, forward strand.
CAAAAACAAGTGGGAAAGTGCAACAGTGGGTATGCAAAAGCTTCAATCAATCTACGACGGATTGCAAAATACCCGACCATACCAAAAATAAAACTGCCACGCCTCTAAAAAGTGGGGGAGATATAAAAATATAACTGTTAAATGCTTTATACTACATAAAAGTTAGAAAATGCTAATATCTAGCTTTTGTCATATAATTTTTTGTCAAATTTCATATATATTTATTGAAAAACAGTCGTTTAAGCTAAAATCCCTTAAAAAGTGGGCGTGACCAATGAAAAAGCTAAAATGTTTTTGGTTACCTTAAAAACAATTATAAGGCAATGTTATGTTCCAAAAATGAATGCGCTAGCGCCATTGTAACATAGCTAAAATTTGCAAAATGTATTTTTTTAAATTAGAGATGGTCGCACATACAGGCCTATAGTGGGCGCGTCTGTGGGCGGATTCAGCTTATTTTTAAACTTGATCTGAAGGACTGGACTTCTAACCAACCCACAAAATTTCAGCTCTCTGCCTTAAAATTTAAGGCCTAAAAATTGCTTACATACGGACGGACGGACGGGCGGACATGGCTTAATCGATTCTCCTGTCGGTCCCATTCATATCTCTTAAAGGTCTTGGGGGTCTACGGTGATTATTTCACTGCGTTACAAGCTATACATCAAACTTAATATACCCTGGGTCAGGTATAAGAAGATAAGCCCTCTGGCTCAAACAAGGCTCAACCAGAAGCGAAAATTCGTTGCAAACACGGTGAAAACAGAAAACTATAAGCTTACTTTGCACCGAAATAACGTGTGGAAAGTAAATGTTGAAAACACTGATTCCTATCGCACGCTGTCTCTTAGACTGAATGAGAAAGAATCGAGCGGTATGCTTATCAAAATAAGTACGAAAAACCACTGCGAGTCATTGTAAGGGGGCTCCACCCATCATGCACAAAAGGAGACGTTGTAAAAGACGTAAAAACTAAAGGCCTTAAAATTGTTGATGCCTTCAATATCATTAAAAAGGAAAATCTACGCACAGAAGGAGAAAGAGACACTGTGATCAGACGCGGCCTTCCAATTTTTATGCTCTCCTTTGAAAGAACTGAGAGCATAAACGATATTTATAAAATGAAAATGATACTTAACATCAGGGTTAAAATCGAACCCACGCGAAGGCAATAGAAGGAAGCTGAAATTTGGTACGCGTTATCCTTGCTTAAGTGTATTGCGTTGACATTTCACAAAAAAGGCAAAACCCACCCCCTTATGGGCGTGGTCATATTTCATTTGCATTTTAATAAACGGTTTTTATTCGATATATTTTCTTTGAATCCAAAAACTGAAATGTATAAATTTTTGCCAAGCCCACTTTTGGGGCGTTTTTAAGTATAGACCAAATTTTAAATGTGAAAATGCAATCAACACGTGTATACCACTTCTGATAAAAAATATAAACAAAACTAGTGGGAGGGCCACAACCCGCTAAGGCGAATCGTTGGATACCCCATTCCAATTGACCACTGTCAAGCTCCGAATTGTGTCATAAATCGTGGTTGTTAAATTTCAGTTTCATTTAACTTCAATTGTATTTAGAATTTCTCAGTTAAGAATCTTCTCAATAAGAAAGGGGCGTGGCATCCACCCCTTTTCAATTACATCGTTTTTATACCTTATCCCATAGAATTGGAGGTATATTTAGTTTTATTCATGGTTTGTAACTATAACGCGTTTACTATAACTGCGTTAAATTTCATCTATATTTATTGAAAAACAGTCATTTTAAGCTAAAATTCCTTAAAAAGTGGGCGTGGCCAATGAAAAAGCTAAAATTTTTGGGTTTCCTTAAAGACAATTATAAGGCAATGTTGCGTACCAAAAATGAATGCGCTAGCGCCATTGTAACATAGCTAAAATTTGCAAAGTGTATTTTTTTAAATTATAGATGTTCGCACATACAGGCCTGTTGTGGGCGATTCTGTGGGCGGTTGCAGCTTATTTTCAAACTTAATCTGAAGGACTGGACTTCCAACCAACCCGCGAAATTTCAGCTCTCTGCCTTAAAATTTAAGGCCTAAAAGTTGTTTACATTGTTACACTTTTTCCCGAGTTAAACTAAATATCGAATGTGCGCCGACGATGCGCTCGCGGATGTAGACAATTTATGAAAACTAAAAGTAAGCGGCGAAAAAGTGCAACAACACAGTAAGTTGTTGCTATGCTTCCCGACTGCTAAGCAAGGGGGTGGGTTCCGAGAACAGATGATTGATACGCGATAAGATGTTTAATGATTTTTGTACGTGGATTTAAATGGGCGCCAGCTGTTTTAAAAGTACAATAGCAAAACTGTAGGTAGCTGAAAATGATTATATTTATTATTTATGGTTATAAACGTTCTAAGACGAACGAAGGCGATTTATTAAAAGGAATTAAGTTTAAAGAATTGGCCAATGAATCACAGCAAGAATTACTCGAACAGATTGGTATCACAAACACAGAGAAGCAACGCAAACAAGGAAATGGCCGAATGAAATAAAATGAAAAGGTAAACAATTTTATCAATATCGCCGCACGAAGAGAATGGCTCACTATACTAACACGTCCCGAATGCAAAAAGGTGAAAACTAAAAGGTTCGCGCGTCCCGTCTTTTCTAAGGGATTTTCTCGAAACGAAAGTCTACCAGCCAACAATTTTTCCATACAAAACACAAACGCAATCATGAAACACTACTTAGCTTTTCCTCTTTCTCCTTCTCGTTTCTTTTTACTTTTCCTTTCAATTACTGCGTCCTTTCTCCTGGATCTTTTTGCTTCCTTAGTAGGTATTTCCTCTGGATCTTTTTCCCAAAATTTCTATGTCCTTTTCCTCAAAACCTCCAGCTCTCTTTTCTTCAAACCTCTTCCAAACTTGCTAGGTAAACCAGAAGTGGTTCACCCAAGCTTGGCTTGGCTTTTTCACAAACAAACAATGACTTATTCACGCACACACTCCAATCCTCTCACACCGGTGCAGTGGTTATCGGGCACGGCGTTTCAAGCCACGCTAAGCTCTTTGCTGGGCATGCTTGCCGTTATTGAACCCCAGCTGCATTCCTCTCACACATGAATTCGTACCAATTCGCCCCACTGCGAAATAAAGGGTAGAACTCAAAGCCGAACCAAGAAGAGAGCATTCAGTGCTCCATCATTTAACCCTATTCTCAGAAGGAGAATAGTGTTATACATTTTCATAAGGAAAACGAAGATGGAACTACCATACTTAACACGCGATATACATACTACATTACCCTAGTGGACTTTCGCGCAGATTTGGGGGAGAGGACTCTACCTATAGTAAGCCATTTTTTACATAATCAGAATTTATCAAGATGGGCCCTCGGCCATTGATGATCTTCGCTCTGGGTGGATATAGGTCTCGGGTTAATAAGCGACCGTGTGATTGTACTTCACAGCATTTTCTCGGTGGTGTCTCTCAGCACTTGTTAGAGTTGGGTTCTTTGACATTTGAGCTGTGTGCATGGTTTGATTGTGGCTTACCGGGTCATCGGGTACATTATTGGGAATCGTGAATCGCAAGTTGGGAACGTCCTGATCGTCCGTCTTGCTCCAGGGAACCTGTATGGAAGAAAAGAGGGAACACAAGTATTCGTTCTAAAATACTTAACAAAAAGTTCTTATTCTCATGTTATGTTTTACAATGTAATGTTTTTACGGACCTATCCTTATACTGACATATTTGACCATGAATAAGCCCTTTAGAACTAACACTTTGTGGAAGATTGATTCCAGTGTCAAGTGTTTATAAATGTTTAAAAAAAAAATTTGATATTCAAAAACTTAAAGTGTCGAGATGCCGAAAAAGAAAAAGAAAAGCACGCTATTAAAAGAAAAAAAGGTGAAGAGCGCAGGCAAAGGTCTTGATTTTTATCTGTAGATTGTTAGATTATTAATCAAATCATGCTTAGAATGAAACGAACTTTATTTTAAGAGAGACAGTAATAAAGATCGCAATAAAATACATAACCCAAGGTAGCTAGGCTTACGTAACCACTTGCAGAAGAGTTTCCACTTCTGCTCTAGAAAGCAACTAATTTCTAAATGCTCTAAAGAATCTATGACCGCTGTGAACCAAACTGCACACTTCGTTAGGTAATCTTTTGTAGATAAATCGAGCTATTGCTGTTACAAAACGCCTATAGTGTTCTTTTTTAGCTCTAGGGACAACAATATCAATTTTCGATCTCAGGGATGCCTTTTGCTGTCATTCAAATACCCACTTCGTCTGTAGAACAGTTTTAAGACTTTATATATATAGAGATGTCGAAGGGGCAAAATATTACCTGAGACGAATAAGGCATGTGAAGGCTCCCATCTAGATTTAAATCGCATGACCCTAACAACTTTTTTTTGGGCAATGAAGAGAGGCTTTAAATTACTCATGTATGCACTACCACAGCACGTTATTCCATATTCAAGCCGGGAGTTAACGAGAGCGTAGTAAATACACTTAAGCACCGCGGGGGGAACTAATTTCCTTAAGAAGTAAATTCTATTTAGTGCCATGTATAGATGTCTTTTAATATTTGTTATATGAATCTTCCAATTTAGGTAACGATCCAGGGTAACTCCAAGATACCTAAATTCAGACACAGATTCTATGTTGATGCAGTTCTCAGAACAATTATTATCGCAGCTGTTCCCGTGGTAGATGTTACCGTTTATTGGAGATGGATTGGTGAGCGAGAAAGACATGACTTTTGACTTCGTGCTAAGAACCATCTTGTGATGAAGAAACCAGTCCCTTAGCATTGACAAATCGAGTTTTATCTGGTTTCTAATCTCTTCCATACTTTGACCGGTATAAGATAGGCCCAAATCATCAGCAAAAGCCACAATATTACCATTAAGAGGTACATGAAAGACTGAATTTATATAAATGACGAGCAAAAGCGGGCCAAGAATTAAACCCTGAGGAACGCCAACACCAGGTCCAGGCAGGGATTCACTTAGAAAATCCTTTATACGAACATGTTGCATTCTGCCATGTAGAAAAGATTGAAGCCATTTGAGAATATTGCCTCTAAAACCGAACCTATATAACTTTTTTAGAAGTATTTCAAAATCTACTAAATCAAAGGCTTTAGTTAAATCAAGGAACAGACCCGCAGTTTTCCTACTATCGTCTAGACCCTTATAAATTTTTTCTAGAAAAGCCACTAACGCATCTTCAGTAGACTTTCCTGTTCTAAATCCAAATTGGCATTGGCTTAGAAGTTTGTGCTTTTCCAGAAACTTAAGCATTTTTCCAGCAATTAATTTTTCGAAGACTTTAGAGAAGGCAGACAAGAGCGAGATTGGCCTATAATTTGACGGATCACAGGGCTCACCTTTCTTAAAAATTGGCACAACTATTGCTACTTTCAAGCATTCGGGAAATACACCCGCGTGGAAGCTTAAATTGATCACGTAAGTTAGTGGGCTTAGCACTAGGTGGCTGATTTTTTTAAGAGTCGAGCTGCCAGTTGTAAACAATTTTTAAGATCCTTTGCTCTCACAAAGATGTGATCAATGCAGGATTTTGTACTTTCCGTCACTCTAGCGGGAACATTAACAAGGGACTCGAAACCAAGAGATGAAAGCATTGTAAGATATTCATCACAACTTGAAGGAAGATCTAAAATGTCTACATTCATATCACCGATAAAACAAACGTTTTGGTTCTTGATTTCATTTAAAGTGTCCTCCATCTCCTTACAAAAGATTTCCCTATCAACGAATTGCAGTCGATATACGCAGACAAGGTCTAAACAAAATTGTGCAATCCTTATTTTAATTATAACACAACCGGCGCTTTCTAGAACAGGTTTGGAATACTCTTCTACCACAAAATTGTCTTTGACATAACTAATTATACCTCCAGCACAGTAATTTTCTTTGCAGTGCGGAAATGGAGTGTAACCCGGTATCGAAAAGCTTTTAACTTCTTGGTCAAATATTCAGATCTCTGAGAGTACAATAATTTGTGGTAATACTGTGAAGCAGTTTAACAAATACGCACAAAACAAATCAAAATTAGATCGCATACTTCGGATATTAAAATGCACAATGGTAAGATCATATATAGTAGAGTGAAAATTAAGTGCAACAACAGTTTCATTACTATCCCTACATTCGTCTAGATCAAGTAAATCATTAATTGAGTTTAACATATTAAAGCTAATTCAAAATAGAAAAGTAAAAAAATAAAAAAAAAAATCGATTATAAATTATTTAAGTCGTTTAGCGACTTAATGAATTTGACCTCTTCACCAGTTTTGCGTTTCATCATAATCTTCCCGTGCCGTACCAGGAGAAACTCAAAACCATATTTTTTTTAGCTTTTTTTGCTTCGCTCAGCAGAAACTTTGTCTCACCCGAAAGCCACTCATTCACGAAGATGTTTCCTTTGCTGTTGGTTGAAAAAATGTTGCTGCTCTAAATCGGTTTCCTCCTCTCGTACACTGCACCCATGATTCGATCTTTCAATCGTTTGTTGCTGCACTTTGCCACAATAGTGTCGCTCATTTTTCCCTTGACTCGCTTGCGAAAGCAAATTTCCAGCTCATCATCTGAGACATCCACTGCTAGGCCTTGGTGAAGAATGTGCATTACGGTTTCACGCACATTTTTTTCGTCGCTGAGTACAGGAACATCTCGCAGCTCAATGTAATTTTCGTGTAACAGCCATTCCGCATTGAGTAGCCTTTCGTTCGTTTCACATAGCTGCTGCTTGAGTGATTCATTCTCTTGTTTCATAGCTGCAAGTGCATTGGTCGTTTGCTCCAGTGCCGTGAGTTGGCTTTTCATAGCTTCGAGAGAACGAACGGTAGACGCGAGTGTGCTTTGAACTTGGCGTATCTGGTTATATATATCGTCGAGCGTCGCTTTGTTTGAACTTGCGTTTGTTGCCGAATACGATGGTTTTTTTTTCAGTACACTTACTGCACAACCAAGGTTTTTTGCTTTTCATTATCTGCTCAAAATCTGTTTCACTAATGTTTGCACATCTTGGATGCAGTAAGCAAGTACATACGGAGCAAGTTAAGATTGATTTGCTCGTATCTCTAGCAATTTTCGCGGAACACTCAATACAACTCATTATTTGCTTAGTCTTTGACGGCTCGACTGCAACTCTCGACTAAGTGGGAAAGAAAGACGGGGAAGCCCAAAAAGTGAAGTGGAGGGATGGGACCAAAAGGACGCACAAAGAGCTTCTTTGTTGCGCGATTTCTCCCATGAAATGTGGTACACATTCCAATAGGGCACCTAGGAATCGAAAGGTAAAACAAAACGTAACAGAAGGAGACATGGCCGGACTGACAAAAGATTGGCCATCAACATAGAAGGGGAGCTATGGCCGGGCTAACAAGAGATTGGCCGATGGTATGAAAACGCTGGTGGGTCCTATGGGTCGTCGATATATGGCTTAAGGTCCCTCACATGCCATGTTCCTCGTTCCTTTCCGGTGTCATTTTCAAGCACGTACGTGCAAGGGGAGACTCGCCTACGAATTTTGAATGGGCCGATGTATTTTGGGGCTTATTTCGCAGAGTAGTAGTTCGCTGCATCTGAAAGGATGTAATTCCTACGCTATACAATCTCATTCGGCAGATATTGAACATCTCGCCGCCTAAGATTGTATGCTTTCGATGACTTCTTGGCTGCCGCCGCTAACTTCCTACCAATGTCTTGCCTTAGCTCCTCAAAACGTTTTCCTAACTCAGTCATAGTGATTTCCCTAACTCCTAATTCTGAATCACTACCTGACTTATTCTCTGTGTCCCTATCTAAACTACTAGCTGAAGTACTAAGTGGATCCTGATTCCCTACTGAGTCCCTATCTAACCTGTCTGAGGTGGTACCTAGGGTCGAAGACATACGACCACAAGAAACCATCTCCTTCCCGAAATTCGCGTAGTACGGGGAAACTCCTAAAACGTCATGTTGCGCAGTGCGGATGCAACAAGCTACCTTCTCCAGATGTGTGTCCCACGTCCTATGGTTCTCCGACACATAGGCACGCAGAATGGTTTTAAGGGTGTTATTAATCCTCTTCACGGGATTAGCCTGGGGGTTGTAATTCGCTGCAAATCGTTGCTTAATTGGTTGAGAAGACGTCCTAATCCTATGCTCAACCAACGTAGTACAACCTATGCACTCTGGCATTTCCCTAAAAACTTTCTCGATTAGACCCCAAAGTTTCTTTTCCTGCACCTCATCCAAATCCGTCCTCTCCCTTATGGACGAAATCGAAGCTACCGCAGCTTGATTTGAAAAACTGCACTGTCCTGATTGTATATCCGCGACGATTCCCGTGCGGGCCCAAAAATCGGCACCCAAGATCAAAACAAGAGGGAGTTTTGGAATCACGAGGCATTCCAGCAACACTGACTTATCCTGTACTACAAATGGTAACGATATGCTACCTTCTACTCCTACTCCCGCACCGTCAGCTAAAGTTACCCTGCCTACTTTTGTCTTTTCTAATTTTAAACCTATTACCTCTAAAACCTTCCATCCATCTCTACCGATGATCGTGCGCAAAGCTCCTGAATCTAATAAGCCTACAAGATTATGCCATAAACACTTACTCCTAAATATGGGCGCACGTCATTCTCCTTTTCCTCAAGTGAGAAACCCCCACGTTGGGCGCCACCTTGTTACACTTTTTCCCGAGTTAAACTAAATATCGAATGTGCGCCGACGATGCGCTCGCGGATGTAGACAATTTATGAAAACTAAAAGTAAGCGGCGAAAAAGTGCAACAACAAAGCAAGTTGTTGCTGTGCTTCCCGACTGCTCAGCAAGGGGATGGGTTCCGAGAACAGATGATTGATACGCGATAAGATGTTTAATGATTTTTTACGTGGATTTAAATGGGCGCCAGCTGTTTTATAAGTAAAATAGCGAAACTGTAGGTAGCTCAAAATGATTAGGTCCGATCAAAAAAATAACACAATGGTTTAGGTCGTTTTAAACGTTCTAAGACGAACGAAGGCGATTTATTAAAAGGAATTAAGTTTAAAGAATTTGCCAATGAATCACAGCAAGAATTACTCGAACAGATTGGTATCACAAACACAGAGAAGCAACGCAAACAAGAAAATGGCCGAATGAAATAAAATGAAAAGGTAAACAATTTTATCAATATCGCCGCACGAAGAGAATGGCTCACTATACTAACACGTCCCGAATGCAAAAAGGTGAAAACTAAAAGGTTCGCGCGTCCCGTCTTTTCTAAGGGATTTTCTCGAAACGAAAGTCTACCAGCCAACAATTTTTCCATACAAAACACAAACGCAATCATGAAACACTACTTAGCTTTTCCTCTTTCTCCTTCTCGTTTCTTTTTACTTTTCCTTTCAATTACTGCGTCCTTTCTCCTGGATCTTTTTGCTTCCTTAGTAGGTATTTCCTCTGGATCTTTTTCCCAAAATTTCTATGTCCTTTTCCTCAAAACCTCCAGCTCTCTTTTCTTCAAACCTCTTCCAAACTTGCTAGGTAAACCAGAAGTGGTTCACCCAAGCTTGGCTTGGCTTTTTCACAAACAAACAATGACTTATTCACGCACACACTCCAATCCTCTCACACCGGTGCAGTGGTTATCGGGCACGGCGTTTCAAGCCACGCTAAGCTCTTTGCTGGGCATGCTTGCCGTTATTGAACCCCAGCTGCATTCCTCTCACACATGAATTCGTACCAATTCGCCCCACTGCGAAATAAAGGGTAGAACTCAAAGCCGAACCAAGAAGAGAGCATTCAGTGCTCCATCATTTAACCCTATTCTCAGAAGGAGAATAGTGTTATACATTTTCATAAGGAAAACGAAGATGGAACTACCATACTTAACACGCGATATACATACTACATTACCCTAGTGGACTTTCGCGCAGATTTGGGGGAGAGGACTCTACCTATAGTAAGCCATTTTTTACATAATCAGAATTTATCAAGATGGGCCCTCGGCCATTGATGATCTTCGCTCTGGGTGGATATAGGTCTCGGGTTAATAAGCGACCGTGTGATTGTACTTCACAGCATTTTCTCGGTGGTGTCTCTCAGCACTTGTTAGAGTTGGGTTCTTTGACATTTGAGCTGTGTGCATGGTTTGATTGTGGCTTACCGGGTCATCGGGTACATTATTGGGAATCGTGAATCGCAAGTTGGGAACGTCCTGATCGTCCGTCTTGCTCCAGGGAACCTGTATGGAAGAAAAGAGGGAACACAAGTATTCGTTCTAAAATACTTAACAAAAAGTTCTTATTCTCATGTTATGTTTTACAATGTAATGTTTTTACGGACCTATCCTTATACTGACATATTTGACCATGAATAAGCCCTTTAGAACTAACACTTTGTGGAAGATTGATTCCAGTGTCAAGTGTTTATAAATGTTTAAAAAAAAAATTTGATATTCAAAAACTTAAAGTGTCGAGATGCCGAAAAAGAAAAAGAAAAGCACGCTATTAAAAGAAAAAAAGGTGAAGAGCGCAGGCAAAGGTCTTGATTTTTATCTGTAGATTGTTAGATTATTAATCAAATCATGCTTAGAATGAAACGAACTTTATTTTAAGAGAGACAGTAATAAAGATCGCAATAAAATACATAACCCAAGGTAGCTAGGCTTACGTAACCACTTGCAGAAGAGTTTCCACTTCTGCTCTAGAAAGCAACTAATTTCTAAATGCTCTAAAGAATCTATGACCGCTGTGAACCAAACTGCACACTTCGTTAGGTAATCTTTTGTAGATAAATCGAGCTATTGCTGTTACAAAACGCCTATAGTGTTCTTTTTTAGCTCTAGGGACAACAATATCAATTTTCGATCTCAGGGATGCCTTTTGCTGTCATTCAAATACCCACTTCGTCTGTAGAACAGTTTTAAGACTTTATATATATAGAGATGTCGAAGGGGCAAAATATTACCTGAGACGAATAAGGCATGTGAAGGCTCCCATCTAGATTTAAATCGCATGACCCTAACAACTTTTTTTTGGGCAATGAAGAGAGGCTTTAAATTACTCATGTATGCACTACCACAGCACGTTATTCCATATTCAAGCCGGGAGTTAACGAGAGCGTAGTAAATACACTTAAGCACCGCGGGGGGAACTAATTTCCTTAAGAAGTAAATTCTATTTAGTGCCATGTATAGATGTCTTTTAATATTTGTTATATGAATCTTCCAATTTAGGTAACGATCCAGGGTAACTCCAAGATACCTAAATTCAGACACAGATTCTATGTTGATGCAGTTCTCAGAACAATTATTATCGCAGCTGTTCCCGTGGTAGATGTTACCGTTTATTGGAGATGGATTGGTGAGCGAGAAAGACATGACTTTTGACTTCGTGCTAAGAACCATCTTGTGATGAAGAAACCAGTCCCTTAGCATTGACAAATCGAGTTTTATCTGGTTTCTAATCTCTTCCATACTTTGACCGGTATAAGATAGGCCCAAATCATCAGCAAAAGCCACAATATTACCATTAAGAGGTACATGAAAGACTGAATTTATATAAATGACGAGCAAAAGCGGGCCAAGAATTAAACCCTGAGGAACGCCAACACCAGGTCCAGGCAGGGATTCACTTAGAAAATCCTTTATACGAACATGTTGCATTCTGCCATGTAGAAAAGATTGAAGCCATTTGAGAATATTGCCTCTAAAACCGAACCTATATAACTTTTTTAGAAGTATTTCAAAATCTACTAAATCAAAGGCTTTAGTTAAATCAAGGAACAGACCCGCAGTTTTCCTACTATCGTCTAGACCCTTATAAATTTTTTCTAGAAAAGCCACTAACGCATCTTCAGTAGACTTTCCTGTTCTAAATCCAAATTGGCATTGGCTTAGAAGTTTGTGCTTTTCCAGAAACTTAAGCATTTTTCCAGCAATTAATTTTTCGAAGACTTTAGAGAAGGCAGACAAGAGCGAGATTGGCCTATAATTTGACGGATCACAGGGCTCACCTTTCTTAAAAATTGGCACAACTATTGCTACTTTCAAGCATTCGGGAAATACACCCGCGTGGAAGCTTAAATTGATCACGTAAGTTAGTGGGCTTAGCACTAGGTGGCTGATTTTTTTAAGAGTCGAGCTGCCAGTTGTAAACAATTTTTAAGATCCTTTGCTCTCACAAAGATGTGATCAATGCAGGATTTTGTACTTTCCGTCACTCTAGCGGGAACATTAACAAGGGACTCGAAACCAAGAGATGAAAGCATTGTAAGATATTCATCACAACTTGAAGGAAGATCTAAAATGTCTACATTCATATCACCGATAAAACAAACGTTTTGGTTCTTGATTTCATTTAAAGTGTCCTCCATCTCCTTACAAAAGATTTCCCTATCAACGAATTGCAGTCGATATACGCAGACAAGGTCTAAACAAAATTGTGCAATCCTTATTTTAATTATAACACAACCGGCGCTTTCTAGAACAGGTTTGGAATACTCTTCTACCACAAAATTGTCTTTGACATAACTAATTATACCTCCAGCACAGTAATTTTCTTTGCAGTGCGGAAATGGAGTGTAACCCGGTATCGAAAAGCTTTTAACTTCTTGGTCAAATATTCAGATCTCTGAGAGTACAATAATTTGTGGTAATACTGTGAAGCAGTTTAACAAATACGCACAAAACAAATCAAAATTAGATCGCATACTTCGGATATTAAAATGCACAATGGTAAGATCATATATAGTAGAGTGAAAATTAAGTGCAACAACAGTTTCATTACTATCCCTACATTCGTCTAGATCAAGTAAATCATTAATTGAGTTTAACATATTAAAGCTAATTCAAAATAGAAAAGTAAAAAAATAAAAAAAAAAATCGATTATAAATTATTTAAGTCGTTTAGCGACTTAATGAATTTGACCTCTTCACCAGTTTTGCGTTTCATCATAATCTTCCCGTGCCGTACCAGGAGAAACTCAAAACCATATTTTTTTTAGCTTTTTTTGCTTCGCTCAGCAGAAACTTTGTCTCACCCGAAAGCCACTCATTCACGAAGATGTTTCCTTTGCTGTTGGTTGAAAAAATGTTGCTGCTCTAAATCGGTTTCCTCCTCTCGTACACTGCACCCATGATTCGATCTTTCAATCGTTTGTTGCTGCACTTTGCCACAATAGTGTCGCTCATTTTTCCCTTGACTCGCTTGCGAAAGCAAATTTCCAGCTCATCATCTGAGACATCCACTGCTAGGCCTTGGTGAAGAATGTGCATTACGGTTTCACGCACATTTTTTTCGTCGCTGAGTACAGGAACATCTCGCAGCTCAATGTAATTTTCGTGTAACAGCCATTCCGCATTGAGTAGCCTTTCGTTCGTTTCACATAGCTGCTGCTTGAGTGATTCATTCTCTTGTTTCATAGCTGCAAGTGCATTGGTCGTTTGCTCCAGTGCCGTGAGTTGGCTTTTCATAGCTTCGAGAGAACGAACGGTAGACGCGAGTGTGCTTTGAACTTGGCGTATCTGGTTATATATATCGTCGAGCGTCGCTTTGTTTGAACTTGCGTTTGTTGCCGAATACGATGGTTTTTTTTTCAGTACACTTACTGCACAACCAAGGTTTTTTGCTTTTCATTATCTGCTCAAAATCTGTTTCACTAATGTTTGCACATCTTGGATGCAGTAAGCAAGTACATACGGAGCAAGTTAAGATTGATTTGCTCGTATCTCTAGCAATTTTCGCGGAACACTCAATACAACTCATTATTTGCTTAGTCTTTGACGGCTCGACTGCAACTCTCGACTAAGTGGGAAAGAAAGACGGGGAAGCCCAAAAAGTGAAGTGGAGGGATGGGACCAAAAGGACGCACAAAGAGCTTCTTTGTTGCGCGATTTCTCCCATGAAATGTGGTACACATTCCAATAGGGCACCTAGGAATCGAAAGGTAAAACAAAACGTAACAGAAGGAGACATGGCCGGACTGACAAAAGATTGGCCATCAACATAGAAGGGGAGCTATGGCCGGGCTAACAAGAGATTGGCCGATGGTATGAAAACGCTGGTGGGTCCTATGGGTCGTCGATATATGGCTTAAGGTCCCTCACATGCCATGTTCCTCGTTCCTTTCCGGTGTCATTTTCAAGCACGTACGTGCAAGGGGAGACTCGCCTACGAATTTTGAATGGGCCGATGTATTTTGGGGCTTATTTCGCAGAGTAGTAGTTCGCTGCATCTGAAAGGATGTAATTCCTACGCTATACAATCTCATTCGGCAGATATTGAACATCTCGCCGCCTAAGATTGTATGCTTTCGATGACTTCTTGGCTGCCGCCGCTAACTTCCTACCAATGTCTTGCCTTAGCTCCTCAAAACGTTTTCCTAACTCAGTCATAGTGATTTCCCTAACTCCTAATTCTGAATCACTACCTGACTTATTCTCTGTGTCCCTATCTAAACTACTAGCTGAAGTACTAAGTGGATCCTGATTCCCTACTGAGTCCCTATCTAACCTGTCTGAGGTGGTACCTAGGGTCGAAGACATACGACCACAAGAAACCATCTCCTTCCCGAAATTCGCGTAGTACGGGGAAACTCCTAAAACGTCATGTTGCGCAGTGCGGATGCAACAAGCTACCTTCTCCAGATGTGTGTCCCACGTCCTATGGTTCTCCGACACATAGGCACGCAGAATGGTTTTAAGGGTGTTATTAATCCTCTTCACGGGATTAGCCTGGGGGTTGTAATTCGCTGCAAATCGTTGCTTAATTGGTTGAGAAGACGTCCTAATCCTATGCTCAACCAACGTAGTACAACCTATGCACTCTGGCATTTCCCTAAAAACTTTCTCGATTAGACCCCAAAGTTTCTTTTCCTGCACCTCATCCAAATCCGTCCTCTCCCTTATGGACGAAATCGAAGCTACCGCAGCTTGATTTGAAAAACTGCACTGTCCTGATTGTATATCCGCGACGATTCCCGTGCGGGCCCAAAAATCGGCACCCAAGATCAAAACAAGAGGGAGTTTTGGAATCACGAGGCATTCCAGCAACACTGACTTATCCTGTACTACAAATGGTAACGATATGCTACCTTCTACTCCTACTCCCGCACCGTCAGCTAAAGTTACCCTGCCTACTTTTGTCTTTTCTAATTTTAAACCTATTACCTCTAAAACCTTCCATCCATCCAAGTACAATAGCAAAACTGTAGGTAGCTGAAAATGATTATATTTATTATTTATGGTTATAAACGTTCTAAGACGAACGAAGGCGATTTATTAAAAGGAATTAAGTTTAAAGAATTGGCCAATGAATCACAGCAAGAATTACTCGAACAGATTGGTATCACAAACACAGAGAAGCAACGCAAACAAGGAAATGGCCGAATGAAATAAAATGAAAAGGTAAACAATTTTATCAATATCGCCGCACGAAGAGAATGGCTCACTATACTAACACGTCCCGAATGCAAAAAGGTGAAAACTAAAAGGTTCGCGCGTCCCGTCTTTTCTAAGGGATTTTCTCGAAACGAAAGTCTACCAGCCAACAATTTTTCCTTACAAAACACAAACGCAATCATAAAACACTACTTAGATTTTCCTCTTTCTCCTTCTCGTTCCTTTTTCCTTTTCCTTTCAATTAATGCGTCCTTTCTCCTGGATCTTTTTGCTTCCTTAGTAGGTATTTCCTCTGGATCTTTTTCCCAAAATTTCTATGTCCTTTTCCTCAAAACCTCCAGCTCTCTTTTCTTCAAACCTCTTCCAAACTTGCTAGGTAAACCAGAAATGATTCACCCAAGCTTGGCTTGGCTTTTTTACAAACAAACAATGACTCATTCACGCACACATTCATCCAATCCTCTCACACCGGTGCAGCGGTTATCGGGCACAGCGTTTCAAGCCACGTTCAGCTCTTTGCTGGGCATGCTTGCCGTTATTGAACCCCAGCTGCATTCTTCTCGCACAAGAATTTGTACCAATTCGCCTCACTGCGAAATAAAGGGTAGAACTCAAAGCCGAACCGAAAAGAGAGCATTCAGTGATCCATCATTTAACCCTATTCTTAGAAGGAGAATAGTGTTATACATTTTCATAAGGAAAAAGAAGAAGGAACTAACATACTTAACACGCGATATACATACTACATTGCCCTAGTGGACTTTCGCGCAGATTTGGGGGAGAGGACTCTACCTATATTAAGCCATTCTTTACATAATCAGGATTTTTCAAGATGGGCCCTCGGCCATTGATGATCTTCGCTCTGGGTGGATATAGGTCTCGGGTTAATAAGCAACCGTGTGATTGTACTTCACAGCATTTTCTCGGTGGTGTCTCTCAGCACTTGTTAGAGTTGGGCTCTTTGACATTTGAGATGTGTGCATGGTTTGATGGTGGTTTACCGGGTCTTGGGAATCGGTCCATTATTGGGAATCGTGAATCGCAAGATGGGAGCGTCCTGATCGTCCGTCTTGCTCCAGGGAACCTGTATGGAAGAAAAGAGGGAACACAAGTGGGAAAGAAAGACGGGGAAGCCCAAAAAGTGAAGTGGAGGGTGGGACCAAAAGGACGGACATAAAGCTTCTTTGTTGCGCGATTTTTGACCGCAACAACATACGGACGGACGGACGGACGGACATGGCTTAATCGATTCTCCTGTCGGTCCCATTCATATCTCTAAAAGGTCTTAGGGGTCTACGGTGATTATTTCACTGCATTAAAAACTATACATCAAACTTAATATACCCTGGGTCGGGATAATAATAGTCCAACATCAACCAAATTAAAACTTGTTAACAAATTGTTTCATACGATATTACGTCCACTTCGTCGAAATAGATTGCAACACAAATCTTTGACCACACGTTTACCTTGATTATTTTCTCTTCCTCCAGAAGACGCCATACCAGTAGATTTGTCCTTTGACTTGATAAGAAGTAAAAGCGTCCACCAAACCTTGACTCCATACTTCGCTGGCTTTCAAGGTATGTTCTGAGTAAATCCAGTGTCACCACGATATGGCTGTTCGTCAACAGTGACGTTGGCTCCTGCTATGTAGTTTTCCTGAAGATTCCTATTCAGCTAAGGAAAATGTCGGATGTGGCTGCTGCTTTGTCGGCCTGTTTACGTTGCTGGCGCGTATTCCCGTTAATTACTCTGATAAAACGACTGATAGCCCAAAAACCTCTAAGGCCCATTGTAGCACTATACAACGGATGTGAATTGGTTTTCCACAGATCAGTTGCATGTACATAGTTAGAATGTGTCACGCCAGCTAAGAAAAGTATTCCCAAATAAGCTTCAAACTCAGATGTATTAATCGGTTTCCATATACGTTGTGGTCTTGTTGGGTTTTCTTCAAATTCACGTTTGTAACACTGGGTTGCCTTTCTATTCGTTTCACGAATTATTATTTCACTCATTTAAGCTGATATCAACATTCTGAATGTTTGTATAATACTTATCACTTTTGTTCTTCTTGCTGGACCAGTGCTGGAACATCTGAGAATATTGTGCGACAAAAATCTGCGAAGCTGTGGTGGTTGATTCGACCAAATTTTACTATCTCTACCGTGTAATTATTGGCAGAAGATTCTATAGGACTTTACTATCTCTTCCAGCTCTTCGTCTGACTCGGTGTCATAAGCAGGATCATACTACGGTAGCAGCAATTCCTCTCCATCTGAATCTCCTACATTGATTTTATTGTTCTCACCATCGCGCTTAACCCCTGCCATCGAACGTTCATAAGTACTTTGCTCATCTTCACCATCAGCTTCTAAGACTTCCTCCAATCTGCGACTTATATATTGTTGTCTGTCTTCAAAGCTGCGCAATTGTAATTGTCGGGGAGTCAACCATTCACCATCAGTCATGATAAAGTTTTAATAAACGTTTAGCTAGCACGTAGTATAAAATTTTTTATACCCCACCCAGGGTATATTAAGTTTGATGTATAGTTTGTAACGCAGTGAAATAATCACCGTAGACCTCTAAGATGGGACCGACAGGAGAATCGATTAAGCCATATCCGTCCGTCCGTCCGTATGTATACAACTTTTAGGCCTTAAATTTTAAGGCAGAGAGCTGAAATTTCGTGGGTTGGTTGCAAGTCCAGTCTTTCAGATCAAGTTTGATAATAAGCTGAATCCGTCCACAGACACGCCCACTACAGGCCTGTATGTGCGACCATCTCTGATTTAAAAAAATACATTTTGCAAATTTTAGCTATGTTACAATGGCGCTAGCGCATTCATTTTTGGTACGTTACATTGCCTTATAATTGTCTTTAGGGTAGAAGAAAAATTTTAGCTTTTTCATTGACCACGCCCACTTTTTAAGGGATTTTAGCTTAAAATGATTGTTTTTCAATAAATATATATGAAATTTGACAAAAAATTTTATGACAAAAGCTGTAGATACTAGCATTTTCCAACTTTTATGTATATATTGTATGTGCCTCCGCCCACTTTTGTGGGCGTGGCGTTAAAAAAAGTAATTTTTTTAGTTGAAAAGGCGGAGTCTTAGGCAGAAATGTATGCAACCACCTAGTATATAGCATTCAACAGTTATATTTTTACATCCCGCCCACTTTTTGGAGGTGTGGCAGTTTTCTTTTTGGCTTGGTCGCTTATTTTGCAATCCGTCGTAGATGGATTGAAGCTTTTGCATACCCACTATTGCACTTTTCCACTTGTTATTTTATGAACCAGTACCTCAATAAATAAATTAATCACTATAAGTCCTATTTTACTATTAATTAATATCTAGAAGATACCCAAAAATGTTTATGTGTTATTTTTGTTATTATTTGTGTAACTCAAAGTCGTACAACAAATGACTTGACTTTGTTGACTTGACTGTCAAACTACACCACAAAACATCGAAAAAGTGCAAAAAAAAAAGAAATCTATGTAGCAAAATTAATTTATACATACACAAGACCACTAGAAACATCAGAAAATAGAAACAAGTGAGTAAGTGCAAAAGTTTGTCTGTGACAAACTTCTATATACCCGACCCTATATACCGTTTAACACCAAATATTTTTTTTGTCCCGAATTCATATATTATTTGTATAGGCCACGCCCCCAAAAGTGGGTCTGGGCTAAAAATTAAAATCAATTAATTGTAATTTGCTAAGAATCATCACAAAATGCGTCAAAACCGAAAATTGATGCAGAAAAAACCGTTTTTTCATAAACAAACCAACAGCGACTTTGTATGGAGCAAACCTAGCAAATAGTTAGATCTTGCATATTTGTTGTATAATTTTTTTTCCCCTGCAAGGTCGGGGTTAGAATAGCCTTGAGGTAAGGTATGCCTGTCGTAAGAGCCGACAAAAATCCACCGGAAGAAATTCTTTAATGTTTCAACGGATGTTGTCGATGCTGCTCCATTTAGGGCAACTTTTGGCAGTAAGGTTTTAACTTATAGATGAATTTGAACTAGTTAAAAAAAATGGCAATTGACAAAACGAAAGATTTGATTACCCCAGGTGACAGCCAAGCTATGCTGGAAAATCCACCCTCTTCGGAGCTAGGCTCGACGGGGAGAGTCTTTTATTGCTTATAAATCCTTTTGAGAAAAGGACAAAACTAAATCGTTACCACCACCTAGATCGAACATATACGGAAAAAGCAGTCCACCGGTAAACCAGGACTCAGTGAAAATTAAGAGCTTAGAAAAGGAGAATAATGAATTCCGATTCAGTTTTAAGGAAAAGGTCTAGCAAGAAGCGTAAAGCTAATTCCTCTCCCGAAGTAATACAATAAGAAGATAAACCTTCTGGCTCAAACAAGGCTAAACCAGAAGCGAAAATTCGTCCACATCCCGTGATAAACATCCTCGGGATAGCAGACTTCGGGAGATTGCGAAACCTTCTTGCAAACACGGTGAGAGCAGAAAACTATAAGCTTACTTCGCACCGAAATAACATGTGGAAAGTAAATGTTGACAACGGTGATTCCTTTCGCGCGCTGTCTCTTAGACTGCATGCAGCAAGAATCGAGTGGTATACTTATCAAAATAAGTACAAAAAACCACTGCGAGTCATTGCAAGGGGGCTCCACCCCCTTGCAATGACTCTTTTACAAAAGAAGACGTTGTAAAAGAAGTAAAAACTAAAGGCCTTAAAATTATTGATGCCTTCAATATCATTAAAAAGGAAAAGCTACGCACAGAAGGAGAAAGAGACACTGTGATCAGACGCGGCCTTCCAATTTTTATGCTCTCCTTTGAGAGAACTGAGAGCATAAACGATATTTATAAAATGAAAATGATACTTAACATCAGGGTTAAAATCGAACCCATGCGAAGGCAATAGACTGATACCACAGTGTAAGCGATGCCAAGAATTCAGGAACACAAGTGCCCACTGCCAAAAAGAACCATGTTGCGTGAAATGTGCCAGAAAATACCTCTCAAAAGAGTGCAAAGTTGACATAAAGGTTGACATAAAGTTGACATGAAATGCTGATGGCATAGTTATTTTTTGACATTTTATAAGTAATGCAACAGTGAACACCTGTTAGTGAACACCTTATATGGGCTACTACGACGTATTCGGAGCTCAGGCCTATAAGGAGCGGGCCATCCGGCTCTCCGTCCTTAGAGCTAAGCAAAGGATCTGGTCCTCCAGGTTGGGGGTCGTGCCGTCGGGGTGACTTCCCGGCCACGTAAAGAAACACCAGTCACGAAGCAGAAACAAGCCTCGGATTCGGACGGATTTACTGTTGACGACCAATGCAAACGAGAAAAGGACAACGAGCTCCGGATCTGCACGTGGAATGTTAGGTCCCTTAACAGACCACGTGCAGCCGAGCAACTAGCGGAGGCCCTTAACGACTGCAAGGCAGACATTACTGCCATCCAAGAAATGCGCTGGGACGGGCCGGGCAAAAGAAGGATGAAAAACTGCGACATCTACTACGGCGACTGCTATCGGCATCAAAGACAGCGCCTATTTGCATGTGGTTTCGTTGTTGGAGGCAGACTTAGGCAAAAAGTCTTGAGCTTCAACCCTGTAAGCGAGCGCCTCGCGACGATCCGCATCAAGGCTAAATTCGCCAACATTAGCCTGATATGCGCACATGCCCCCACAGAGGAGAAAGATGACGAGACCAAAGATATGTTCTACGAGCTCCTGGACAAAACTTATGAGCAGTGCCCTAGCTACGACATCAAGATTGTCCTAGGCGATTTTAATGCCAAGCTAGGAAGGGAGGGCATCTTTGGTCGTACTGTCGGAAAGCATAGCCTGCACGACACGACCTCTGATAACGGATTCAGGCTGATCGACTTTGCTGCGGGGCGACACGTTGTGGTAGCTAGTACACAGTTTCCGCATCTCAATATCCACAAAGGGACATGGAGATCTCCCGATCAATCAACCGTCAACCAGATTGACCACATTGCGATCGACGCAAGGCACTTCTCCAGTATCATGGATGTCCGAACTTTCCGAATGCCAACATTGACTCGGATCACTACCTTGTTGTAGCCAAGGTACGGCTGCGGATATCCCGACCAGCGCCAAGTAATGGAAATACTGTGAGGAAGTTTGACGTCGGCCGACTACAATCGCAAGAGATCGCCAGGTCCTTCTCCAACCGAGTCTCTCAAAACCTTCTACGAAGTCCTATGCAACCAGCATCAAGTATTGATAGCCAGTGGCAACACTGCCAAAATGCCATCAGAGACGCCGCCTCTGAAGTGCTGGGTTTCACACGGCGACCACAACGAAACCCCTGGTTTGACGAGGAATGCCGGCAAGCACATGCAGCTAAACAGGAAGCATACAAAGCGGCGCTGCACAGAAGGACTAGAGCTGCTCGCGAGCTCTACGAGCAGAGGAGGAGAGAGGAGCACCGGCTTCTCCGAAGGAAAAAGAGAGAGCACGAGAAGCGCGCGGTTGAAGAGATAGAGAGATGTTACAACAGGAATGAGGTTAGAAAGTTTTACCAAAGGATCAAAAGGTCCTGCCAAGGGTATAAACTTCGAACTGAAGCCTGTAAGGACCATCAAGGGAACATCGTTGTAGAATCGCAGTCGGTGCTGAGGATTTGGAAAGACCACTTCTGCAGACTGTATAATGGCGAGGACGAACCAAATACCGCTGTCAGGCAGAACGAACCATTCAACCCGGGCGAAGACGTTACCGACGAAGCATACGAACGATACCGCCCACCCGACCTGGAGGAGGTGAAAGCAGCTGTGTCTAAGCTCAAGTGCAACAAAGCAGCCGGAGCAGACGGCCCAGCTGCCGAACTTTTTAAATCCGCTGGCGATGAGCTGGTTAGGAGCATGCACCAGCTCATCTGCAAGATATGGTCGGAAGAAAGCATGCCCGACGAATGGAACCTCAGCATTGTTTGCCCGATCCTGAAGAAAGGAGACCCTCTGAGTTGTGCCAACTACAGAGGCATAAGTCTTCTTAACATCGCATACAAGATCTTTTCTGCTGTACTGTGTGAACGCCTGAAGCCGTTTGTCAACAATCTGATAGGCACATATCAGTGTGGCTTTAGGCCAGGAAAGTCCACCATCGATCAAATATTCACACTGCGGCAGATCTTGGAGAAAACCCAGGAATTCCAAATCGATACACACCACCTCTTCATCGATTTCAAGGCCGCGTATGACAGCATCTATAGAGACGAGCTATATAGCGCAATGTCTAGTTTTGGCATCCCTGCCAAACTCGTCAGTCTGTGCAGGATGACGATGGAAAACTCATGCTGTTCCGTCAAGGTCGGCAAAGACCTCACCGACCCCTTTGATGTCAAAAAAGGATTTAGACAAGGCGACGCGCTGTCATGCGACTTCTTTAGCATCATACTTGAGAGAATTGTTCAGAACCCTCGCGCCAACACCAGAGGTACAATCTTTCAAAAGTCCGTTCAACTACTTGCATACGCAGACGACATTGACATAATCGGTAGAACAAAGCGTGATGTCAGTGAAGCCTTCGTGAGTATTGGGACGGAAGCGGCAAATATGGGCTTAGCAGTCAATGAGGGCAAAACCAAGTATATGCTGTCATCAAGAAAAGACACCCAACACCGACGTCTTGGACAAAACATCACCATCGACAGCTATAACTTTGAGGTAGTTAGGGACTTTGTCTACCTGGGTTCCGCTATCAATTCAGACAATGACACCAGCGTTCCAACCAATCAAACGAAGGATAACTCTTGCCAATCGCTGTTTCTTTGGGCTAAGAAGGCAATTGAGTAGCAAAGCCCTCTCTCGAGCAACTAAAGTGTCCATGTATAAGACCCTCATCATCCCAGTCCTGCTTTACGGTGCAGAAGCATGGACCCTGTCAAAGGCGGATGAAAACACTTTAGGCTGCTTCGAGAGGAAAATTCTTCGGACGATTTACGGTCCCGTCTGCATAGACGGAGAGTGGAGGAGGATATATAACATCGAACTGTACGGGCTGTACAGCGATACCGACCTAGCCAAAAGAGCCAAAACACAACGTCTACGATGGCTGGGTCATCTAGAGCGGATGGACACCAACGCCCCGGCCCGGAAAATCTTCGAATCTACACCGCAGGGACGACGCGGTAGAGGAGCACCGAGACTCAGGTGGCGCACGCAAGTGGAAGGGGACCTCAGCCAACTTCGCGTGCGAAACTGGAGACGGCTAGCTAGAGACAGAGCTGGCTGGCGAAGCTTGTTGGCTGAGGCCCAGGTCCACCCCAGACTGTAGCGCCACCTTAAGTAAGTAAGTAATGCAAACTTCGAAAAGGGGCGTGGTCCAAACGCCACTAATTACAAACTATTAATTATAAGATATTTCCAAGTTACACCTAATTTTACGTAAAAATGCAATTTTTTGGTTCAAATTCACTATTTTTGAAAAATCAACCCCTAAAAGGGGGCGTGGCAAAAATTTTTATATGAACGAAATCTGGACGGAAGTATTGTTTACCTAACCTGCTACTTTTTGTTTCATGCTTTCCTAAATTAGGCTCAAGGGCCGTCGAAATTAAGTTTTTCTGAAAAATTTTAGGTTTTTCTTCAATTCTGCCTCCAAATGTGAGCGGAGCCCAAATTCTTGTATGAACAAAATGTGACACTAAGCGTTTTCTACATAAAATTTTAAGAAACATTTTTTTCAATTTCGAGCAAAAATACTGAGTAAACTGCATTTGAAAATTTACGGTAAAAATAGATGCCACGCCCACTACAGGAGGTTTGCCAATCAAATTTGACTTTTTTGTGTCTTATATTCACTAAGAGATGCTTAATGTCAAATTTCAGCCTTTTAGAACGTCTTACAGTTTTGAAAAATCTTGAGGTAGTTGCATATTTAGACCGTTTGTGGGCGTGTCTTTGGGCGGATTTCAAAAATTGTTACACTTGTACTGTTTCGCATGACGTGCACCTGACGTACGAAATTTCAGCCCCTAGCTCAAAATTTAAGGCCTTAAACATGTGACATACAGACGGAGGGACGGACGGACGGACGGACGGACGGACATGGCTCATTCGATTCAGAATTCGGTCTCGATCATATGCCCTTAAGGTCTTGGGGGTCTACCATTATCATTTCACCGTGTTACAAACTATGTGACAAACTTAATATACCTCCTATCCTATAGGATGGGGTATAAAAATAATAAGGCCCCGGGTTACGACCTGATCACTGGCGAAATATTGAAAGAACTTCCAAAAAAGGCACTAGTCAAGCTACTTTATATGATAAACGCTTCGCTTAGACTTCTATACGTTCCAAGACAATGGAAAGTTGCTGAAGTCATTATGGTTCTGAAACCGGGGAAATGTGCAAATGATAAAAAATCTTATAGGCCCATACCGCTTCTGCCGATAATATCGAAAGTATTCGAAAAACTTCTGCTGAAGCGATTACAACCAAAAATTGCAGTAAGACGCTTGATCCCGGATCATCAATTCGGTTTCAGAATATAACCTACGACAAAACTTGCCGGAAGACAAGTTTAAAATATTGGAAAATTATTTTGAAAGCAGACTCTTTCGTGTTAGGTGTAGTAGTGAATACTCGAGTTTCAAGCAAATTCGGTCTGAACACGGTCCGACCCTGTTCCTGCTCTATACAAGAGACGTACCTCTAGATGACGAAACAGTCGTGTCCACGTTTGAGGACGATAGGGCCATCCTGGCAACAGGTGAATCAGTCGAGTCATCAACGAGAAACCTTCAACAAGCATTGGACAGAATTTGTGTCTTGACATAGACTTGGCGAATCGCTCTTAACGAGAACAAGTCTACGCATGTGAATTTTACTTACAGAAGGGTTAAAAATTTACCTCTGTTCATAAATTCTGCACAAATACCTTATGCAAATGTAGCGAAATATCTAAGGATAACACTGGGCGCTAAACTAAGGTGGAAAACACACGTAAAGAAGAAGCGTGATGAGCTCCAGATAAGGCTCAGGGAAATGTATTGGCTTATCGGAAGAATCCGAAATTAAGCATATATAAGAAATTGCTCTTGTACAGGCAGGTGTTAAAGCCGTCCTGGACATACGGAATATAACTTTGAGGTTGTACCAAGTCGAGCAACATGTCCATGTTGCAGACTTTCCAAAACAAGACACTAAGAGCAATTGTGAATGCTCTATGGTATATTCGGAATGTTGATATTCACAGAGATTTAAGAATAGCTACTGTGAGCGAAGAAGTAACAAACTTTGCTCGAAAGCTAAATGCTCGCTTGATGTAAACAACGAGCGATGACTGTAAATAACAGGACCCTTCGATTTGGCGACGTAGGGTGAAGCCGCACGAATGAACGGCTTTAGTAGGTGCATTCACTGGATAGCAACCTACGGAAACACTTCGGAAGCGTAAACTACTTGTTAAGTTAACTTAGTTGTAGTCAAGAAGTATGAGAGAGTGAAAATTTACTACTATGAAGTGCGTTCTGGCAGTTTCATGGTGTCTCTCATAAATAGGTGGTTTTTTAGCACATGGAAATCGGACATAACCAATATCGGCTATTTGAGTATTATATACCTTGTAAAACTTTTCCTTCGCGTTAGAATAAATAACGAAGTTGCGCCGACGATGCACTCGCGGATATAAACAATTTGCGAAAACTAAAAAAATAAGCGGCGAAAAAGTGCAACAACACAGCAAGTTGTTCCTGTGCGTCCCGACTGCTCAGCAAGAGGGTGGGTTCCGATTGGGTATTGATACGCGAGATAAGATGCTTTAATGATTTTGGTACGTGGATTAAAATGGGCGCCAGCTGTTTTATAAGTAAAACAACAAAACTGTAGGTAGCTGAAAATGATGGGGTCCGATAAAAAGAACAACACAATCGTTTTAGGTCGTTATAAACGTTCAGAGATGAACAAAGGCGATTTATTAACAAGACTCTAACTAAAAGATTTGGCCGATGACTTACTCGAAACAAAAGAATCAACGCATAAAAAAGAAATGGCCGAACGAAAGCAGAGTTTAACAATTGTAGAAATATCGCCGCAAGGGTAGAATGGCTCACTATATTAACACGTCCCAAATGCAAAAAAGGTGAAAACTAAAAGGGTCGCGCGTCCCGTCTTTTCCAGGGGATTTTCCCGAAACGAAAGTCTGCTAGACAAATCAGTTTTCTTCAACATAAACGCAATAACAAATCACTCTACTTAGCTTTTCCTTTTTCTCCCTTCCATTCCTTTTTCCTTCTCCTTTCTATTACTCCTTTTTAAGTCCCTTATCCTGGGATCTTTTCGCTTCCAAAACGTCTTCCTCTGGATCTTTTTCTCAAAAATAATCTTTTTTCTACTTCCAGGTCTCTTTTCCTTCCTCCAAACAAACCATGACTCATTCACACACACATTCAATCAATCATCTCATTCCGGTACAGTGGTTATCGGGCACGGCATTTCAAGCCACGCTCAGCTCTTTGCTGGGCTTGCTTGCCTTTATTGAACCCCAGCTGCATTCCTCTCACACGAGATTTCATACCAATTTGCCCCACTGCGAATTAAAGGGAAGAATTCAAAGCCGAACCGAAAAGAGAGCATTCAGTGATCCATAACATTTAACTCTACTCTCAGAAAGAAAATAGGGTAACACATTTTAATAAGTAGAACGCAGAAGAAACTACCATACGCAACACGCGATATACTACATAACCCTAGTGGACTTTCGCGCAGATTTGGGGGAGAGGACTCTATCTATAGTAAGCCATTCTTTACACTATTATGATCTCTGTTAGGAAGGGCCCTCGGCCATTGATGTTCTTCGCTCAAGGTTGATGTATGACTCAGGTCAATCTCTTTTTATAATTCCTCCGCAGTGTTCTGTTGGTGGTAGTGGTGCTCAAGTGTTGGACTCTTTGGTGTGTGAGCTCATGGTCGTAACTCATTGCTTTTTTTTTTCAAATTAACTAGAGTCTGCAGATCCTCCATCTGGATTTAAAACGACTCGCGCGTTTGTCCTGACCGTCCGCCTTGCTCTAAAGAACCTGTATGGAAAAAAAGAGGGAACACAAGTGGGAAAGAAAGACGGGGAAGCCCAAAAGTGAAGTGGAAGAATGGGACCAAAAGGACAGACGAAGAGCTTCTTTGTTGCGGGATTTTAGACTGCAACGAAACAGAAGGAGATATGGTCGGGCTAACAAAAGATTTGCCATCAACACAGAAGGGGAGCCATGGCCGGACTGACAAAAGATTGGCTGATGGTATGGAAACGGTGGTGGATCCTATGGGTCGTCGATGTATGGCTTAAGGTCCTTCACATGCCATGTTCCTCGATACTTTCCGGTGTCATCTTCAAGCACGTACGTCCAAGGGGAGACTCGCATACAGATTTTAAAGGGGCCGACGTATTTTGGAGCCAATTTGGTTGAGAAATAATTAGCTGCATCTGAAAGTATGAAATTCCTACGCCATACAATCTCATTCAGGAGATATTGGACATCTAGCCGCATAAGATTGTATGCTTTCAATGCCTTCTTGGCTGCCTCCGCTAACTTTCTACCAATATCTTTCCTTAGCTCCTCAAAACGTTTTCCTAGCTCAGTCATGTTGATTTACCTAACTCCTAGTTCTGAATCACTACCTGACTTGTTCTCTGTGTCCCTATCTAAACTACTAACTGAAATACTGGGTGTATCCTGATTCCCTACTGAGTCCCTATTTTACCTGTCTGAGGTGGTACCTAAAGTCGAAGACATACGACCCGAAGTAGCCATCTCCTTCCCGAAATTCGCGAAGTACGGTGTAACCCCTTGCACGTCGTGTTGCGCAGTGCGGATGCAACAAGATACCTTCTCAAGTTGTGTTTCGTCCTATGGTTGTCCGACACATAGGCACGCAGAGCGGTTTTTAAGGTGTTATTAATCCTCTCCGCGGGGTAAGCCTGAGGGTGGTAATTCGCTGTAAATCGTTGCTGTGACCCGTACGCTTCGCATAGTGCTTTCAGTTCCTTGAATCGAAACTGGGGACCGTTGTCACAGACAGTCCACTGGGGTACGCCGAAAAGTAGGAACACATTGTCCTCAAGTACCTTACAGATAGAAGCAGCCTTCCCATTTCTAAGAGAAAACAACAAGGGGAACTTTGTAAAATAATCGACCACCGTAAGAATATAAACAAAACCTCTATTCGACCTTGGAAGAGGGCCTACCAAATCTACACATATCATTTCACACGGACTAGAAAAACCTTTCCTCTCAACAATCAAACCAGACGGCTTATCATTTACAGGTTTCACACTCTGACATATGTTACAGTTTCTAACATACTTGGTAATATCTGACCTCATCTAAGGCCAATAATACCTTGTTCCTATCCTGGCAAAAGTTTTTCTTACTCCCATATGACCTGCTAATGGATTGTCATGACATTCTGCTAAAACTTTAATCCTATCCTGTTTTCCTACTACTTCCTTCCATTCTAAATTATTGTCATGAACAATAACGTGACCTGCCTTAACGAATCTATATAAAATTCCCTTATCCCATTATCCTCCAGGCTTTTCCCGCTAATGGGTTCGACTCTACTTTCGCCATCATGTTCGTGATCCAAGGATCAGAAACCTGCTGTTGTATTTCCCCTATCATCGGAACCGTCTGTGAAAGCAAATCGGGTACAACGTGATCTTTCCCCTTCCGATGCACGATTTCGAAGTCGAACTGCTGCAACCTAATCGCCCACCTAGCTAGCCTACCACACGGATCCTTAAGATTGCTCAACCAGATCAGTGAGTAATAATCTGTCACAACTTTAAAACGAACGCCGTCGATATACTGTCGTCACTTCTCAATAGCCCACAGAACCGCTAAGCACTCTTTCTCCGTGGTTGAAAAATTTCTCTCGTTCCTATCCAAAGACCTACTCAAGCAACAAATTACTTTCTCACCCTCCTCGAATGTCTGAAAGAGCACTGCTCCAATCCCGAAGTCCGATGCGTCGGTTTGCATGACAAACTCCCGCTGAAAATGCGGACACGTTAATATCGGGGCAGTTACTAAGCACTCCTTTGCTTTCTGAAAACTCCCCTCGCACTCTTCAGACCAGACGAACTTACTCCCTTTCTTTAAAAGGTCAGTCAACGGCTTTACCAAACTTTTACTCCTAACTTGTTTGATGTTCTTCGGTGCGGGTATCTTTACCATACTCTCAACCTTTTCTGGATCCACAACATAACCTAAAAACTTTAGAGATGGCCTACAAAAATTGCAATTTTCCTTACTTACTATAAGTCCTGTAGCGTGCAACCGCTTAAAGACTTCCTGCAAAATCTTTACCTGTTTATCGAACGACTCGGTGACGGTGAAAATGTCGTCGAGGTACACGAAGGCAAAGGGTTCTAGATCGGCTCCCAGCACGTTATCTATAAACCTTTGCCAAGTCGCAGGAGCATTATGCAGACCAAATGGCATGCGTTTGAATTGGAACAGTCCCCGGTTAGGGACTGTGAAAGCCATGTATTTCCTCGAATGTTCCTCCATAGGTATCTGCCAACAAGCAGATTTAATATCCAAGGACGAAAGGTACTTGGCATTCCTCAGTCTATCCAGGACGGCGGATATGTAAGAAAAGGGTAAGCATCCCTTTCTGTTACCTTATTTAACTTCCTATAATCTACAAAAAACCTATAAGATCCACCTTTCTTATTAATCATAACTATGGGTGAAGCCCAAGAACTATCTGACTTTTCTATTACGCCATCCTTTAACATCTGCTCTGATTCCCTATCTTCATGTTGTTGAATTGCAGGCGAAACCGGATAATATTGCTGCTTAATTGGTTGAGAAGACGTCTTAATTATATGCTCAGCCAACTTAGTACAACCTATGCTAGGTAAACCAGAAGTGATTCACCCAAGCTTGGTTTGGCTTTTCCACAAACAAGCAATGACTCATTCACGCACACATTCATCCCATTCTCTCATTCCGGTACAGTGGTTATCAGTCACGGCGTTTCAAGCCACGCTCAGCTCTTTGCTGGGCATGCTTGCCGTTATTGAACCCCAGCTGCATTCTTCTCACACAAAAATTCGTACCAATTCGCCCCACTGCGAATTCTCGGGTAGAATTCAAGCCGTGCCAAAAAGAGAGCATTCAGTGATCCATACCATTTAACCCTATTCTCAGAAGGAGAATAGTGTTATACATTTTAATAAGGAGGATGAAGAAGGAACTTCCATACTCAACACGCGATATACTACATTACCCTAGTGGACTTTCGCGAAGATTTGTGGGAGAGGACTCTACCTATAGTAAGCCATTCTTTACATAATCAGAATTTACCAAGATTTGCCCTCGGCCATTGATGATCTTCGCTATGGGTGGATATAAGTCTCGGGTTAATAAGCGACCATGTGATTGTACTTCACAGCATTTTCTCGGTGGTGTCTCTCAGCACTTGTTAGAGTTGGGCTCTCTGACATTTGAGCTGTGTGCACGGTTTGATGGTGGTTTACCGGGTCATCGGGTCCATTATTGGAAATCGTGAATCGCAAGTTGGGAGCGTCCTGACCGTCCGTCTTATTCCAAGGAACCTGTATGGAAGAAAAGAGGGAACACAAGTGGGAAAGAAAGACGGGGAAGCCCAAGAAGGGAAGTGGAAGGATGGGACCAAAAGGACAGACAAAGAGCTTCTTTAATGCACGATTTTGACCGCAACAACTCTCTTGAACGCATTGTCATCTTGGTAAACATTTTGATAGGGCACCTAGGAATTGAAAGGTAAAACAAAACAAAACAGAAGGAGACATGGCCGGGCTAGCAGAAGATTGGCCATCAACACAGGAGGGGAGCCATGGCCGGGCTGACAAAAGATCGGCCTATGGTATGGAAACGCAGGTGGATTCTCGTTCCTTTCCGGTGTCATCTTCAAGCACGTGCGTCCAAGGGGAGACTCTCCTACGAATTTTAAAGTGGCCGATGTATTTTGGAGCTAATTTCACTGAGTAGTAGCTCGCTGCATCTGAAAGGATGTACAACGCCATACAATCTCATTCGGCAGATATTGAGCATCTCGCCGCTTAAGATTGTATGCTTTCGATGACTTCTTGGCTGCCTCCACTAACTTCCTATCAATATCTTTCCTTAGCTCCTCAAAACGTTTTCCTAGATCATTCATGTTGATTTACCTAACTACTAACTCTGAATCATTATCTGGCCTATACTCTGCATCCAAGCACGTCATGTTGCGCAGTGCGAATGCAGCATGCTACCTTCTCCAGATGTGTGCCCCACGTCCTATAGTTCTCCGACACATAAGCACGCAGAACGGTTTTTAGGGTGTTATTAATCCTCTCCGCGGGATTAGCCTGGGGGTAATAATTCGCCGTAAACCGTTGTTGTGACCCGTACGCTTCGCATAGCGCTTTCAGTTCCTTGCATCGAAACGGGGGACCGTTGTCACAGACAGTCCACTTGGGTACGCCGAAAAGAAGGAACATATTGCTCTCAAGTACCTTACAGATAGAAGCAGCCTTTCCATTTCTAAGAGAAAACAACAGGGGGAATTTTCTAACGTAATCAACTACCGTAAAAATATAAACAAAACCTCTTTTCGACCTTGGGAGAGGGCCTCCTAGATCTACACATATCATTTCCCATGGACTAGAAATACCTTTCCTCTCAACCATCAAACCAAACGGCTTGTCGTTCACGGGTTTCACACTCTGTCATATCTTACAGTTCCTAACATATTTGGTAATGTCTGACCTCATCTTAGGCCAATAATACCTTGTTCCTATCCTGGCAAAAGTTTTTCTTACTCCCCATATGACCTGCTAATGTCATGACATTCTTCTAAAACTTTAATCCTGTCTTGTTTTCCTACTACTTCCTTCCATTCTAAATTATTGTCATGAACAATCAGGTGACCTGACTTAATAAATTCATATAAAATTCCCTTATCGACCTTCCAGGCTGGAAAAGCTAATGGGTTCGATTCTACTTTCGCCACCATCTTCGTGATCCAAGGATCAGAAACCTGCTGTTGTATTTCCTTATCACCGGAACCGTCCGTGAAAGCAAATCGGGTACAACGTGATCTTTCCCCTTCCGATACACGATTTCGAAGTCGAACTGCTGCAACCTTACCGCCCACCTAGCTAGCCTACCGCACGGATCCTTGAGATTGCTCAACCAGATCAGTGAGTAATGATCCGTCACAACTTTAAAACGAACGCTGTCGATAAACTGTCGTAACTTCTCAATAGCCCACAGAACCGCTAAACACTCTTTCTCCGTGGTTAAAAAGTTTCTCTCGTTCCTATCCAAAGACCTACTCAAGCAACAAATTACTTTCTCACCCTCCTCGAATGTCTGAGAGAGCACTGCTCCAATCCCAAAGTCCGATGCGTCGGTTTGCACGACAAACTCCCGCTGAAAATCTGGACACGTTAATATCGGGGCAGTTACTAAGCACTCCTTTGCTTTCTGAAAACTTTCCTCGCACTCTTCAGATCGAGGGACTCCCTTTCTTTAAAAGCTCCCCCAACGGCTTTACCAAAACTGCAAAGTTTGGTATAAATTTCCTATACCAGGGTACCGTTCCTATAAAACTCCTAACTTGTTTATTATTCTTCGGTGCTGGTATCTTAACCATACTCTCAACCTTTTCTGGATCCACATGCAACCCATTGCGATCCACAACATAACCTAAAAACTTTAGAGATGGCCTACAAAAATTGCATTTTTCCCGACTTACTATAAGTCCTGCAGCGCGCAACCGCTTAAAGACTTCCTGCAAAATCTCTACCTGTTTTTCGAAGGACTCGGCGACGATGATAATGTCGTCCAGGTACACGAAGAAAAAGGGTTCTAGATCGGCTCCCAGCACGTTATCTATAAACCTTTACCAAATGGCATGCGTTTGAACTGAAATAGTTCCGGTTAGGTACTGTGAAAGCCGTGTATTTCCTCGAATGTTCCTCCATAGGTATCTGCCAATGAGCAGATTGAATGTCCAAGGACGAAATGTACTTGGCATTCCTCTGTCTATCTAGAATGGTGGAAATGTAGGGTAAAGGGTAAGCATCCCTTTCTGTAACCTGATTTGACTTCCCAAAATCTACCCAGAACCTATAAGAACCATCTTTCTTCTTAATCATTATTATAGGTGAAGTCCAAGAACTATCTGACTTTTCTATCACGCCATCCTTTAACATCTGTTCTAATTCCCTATCTATATGTTGTTGAATTGCAGGCGAAACCGGATAATATCGCCGCTTAATTGGTTGAGAAGACGAACTTATCCTATGCTCAACCAACTTAGTACAACCTATGCCCTCTAGCATTTCACTGAAAACTTACTCAATTAAACACCAAAGTTGCTCATCCTGCACCTCATCCAAATCCGTCCTCTCCCTAATGGACGAAATCTATTGTCTCTTGTCCTGCTGACAAAAGAGACCGAATCCCATTTCCCGAACACGTCCTAAAACTCCTAAGAATAACCCCTAGCTGACCACAACCAAAACATCTCCTAGGAGCTGAACATTCGCGTGAAAAGTGACCTTCCATGTTACAATTGAAGCACCTCAACCTCCTTACAGGCTGATGGTCCCTATTAACGACGGCAACTGTAGGTGAGATTGGTTCCAAGAGATTACGCGAACGTGGGTTTGGAGGATTCAAATGATTCCACTTTTGCTCGGACCATCTCCCACTTCCTTCCCAAAACAACCAGATCCCTAATTGAAGGTGGTTCTACCAAGCCCAATTGTGTTTGGTAGAACGGTGTAATATTCCGTTGCACAATTCCTAATTTCCTTTTTGCCGAAAGCGGTTCAGACAACCTACCAAACATGTTTTCAATGGTGGCCACATACACACCAATGGACTTATCCTTCACTTGGGTACGACGTTTGATCTCTTCTAGAAGGACTTCATCATAATTTTGGGTTACAACTCCAATTTTAACTCCCTAACTTATTCCTGCTTATTTGTTGCTTTATATTTTAATGAGTACAATAGTAGACTCACCCCGAGTCTAGTCTAATTTCTAACAACCTACAAAAAGTTCACAAAATACTTGAAAATACAAATTAAGTCACCTAAAATGCAATTAACCAACCAAAATATCAAAAAGGAAATACCTACGAAAGTACTAAAAAGTATTAAACGAAAACAAAATCGGCAACACTGTTTCCCTTGTTACTCACAACCAAAAGGTAAACAAACTAATTCGAACAAGCAAAACCAAGAACAACTCGTTTGTACTTGCACTTCTAGATGTGCGAGAGAGAAAAACTTATAACGCCCGATCACGAATAAAAGCAATAACAAGTGGGAAAGTTCAACAGTGGGTATGCAAAAGCTTCAATCCATCTACGACGGATTGCAAAATACCCAACCATACCAAAAAGGAAACTGCCAAGCCTCCAAAAAGTGGGCGGGATATAAAAATATAACTGTTGAATACTTTATACTAGGTGGTTGCATACATTCCGGCGTAAAACTCTGCCTTTTTTTACTAAAAAAATCACTTTTTTTAACGCCACATACAATATATAGTTACGGCGCTGACTGACGTCACACCTACCCAAAACTCAAACAATATCCTTAACGGCTACAGTAATCGCAAGTCGGCACTCGTATGAGTCATCGCATGCATTAAATCTTTCATGATGACACCATCCGCTGTCATCATCTATTAATTAACCTTGATACCGATGCCCTAGTTCTTATCGACAAGTGTGCATCGTGAATGGATTTACTCCGACGCATTTCCTATGATCAGCAACCGTATCATAGATGGATTGGCTCCTACACATATCCTATGATCGCTACTCTTTGTTTATCCGAGTATGCATCATAGATAATTGGATTTGCACTCGATTCCTGTGCACTATGTTTTGTTTATCCAAAGTGTCCATTTCTTGCTAAATTGACACTTTGAAGAATAATAATTAGATCGTATTGCAAGAACGATTGCAATACAAATTTCATCATAAATCCACTATAAAAGGCCATACTCAAGTTCAGGAGATCTAAGTCTTTATCCAGTCTTCAACCAGGTTCGGTATAATTGGTCCCTCTTTCGACTATAAGTTAAATAATCATTATGACTTCCCCCCACCAGTGGTAAGGGGTCAGAATATAATAAAGAAAGAATATAATAAAGAAATGAAATGTGTTTTAATTCAATGGTCCCGTTGATCAGACCAATAAACTAATTTTTTCGTTACACCCACCGCTCGGGACGTAACTATATACATTAAAGTTAGAAAATGCTAGTATCTACAGCTATTGTCATATAATTTTTTGTAAAATTTCATTATATATTTATTGGAAAACAGTCATTTTAGGGTAAAAGTGGGCGTGGTCAATGAAAAAGCTAAAATTTTTTAGCTACCTTAAAGACAATTATAAGGCAATGTTACGTACAAAAAATGAATGCGCTAGCGCCATTGTAACATAGCCAAAATTTGCAAAATGAATTTTTTTAAATTAGAGATGGTCGCACAGACAGGCCTGTAGTGAGCGTGTCAGTGAGCGGACTCAGCTTATTTTCAAACTTGTTCTGAAGGACTGGACTTCCAACCAACCCACAAAATTTCAGCTCTCTGCCTTAAAATTTAAGGCCTAAAAGTTGTTTACATACGGACGGACGGACGGACGGACATGGCTTAATCGATTCTCCTGTCGGTCCCATTCATATCTCTAAAAGGTCTTAGGGGTCTACGGTGATTATTTCACTGCGTTATAAACTATACATCAAACTTAATACACCCTGGGTCGGGTATAAAAAGAGATCACTGATTAATAACTTAAGAAAAGAATTAGGTACTATTCCACGCATATAAAATTAATGAAATTAATTCAAAAATACCTATTATAGCAAGCAAAAAAATAAAAATAAACTTACGGAAACAAAACAAACTCGCTACTCCAGACAGTGTTATTTTATGTATGCCGCGTATGGACACTGGGCAATTATCAAATTCGTTGCCCCGTTGGGTTGACAATGATTTCCCGATGATGGATGAACAATTTCTTTGGATTCTGATTGTGTGGCCGTCGCAAATGGGGTTCGCAATATCTTCAAGGTCCTTACTATAATAATGCACTAGCTGCAAACACATTCTACAAATTTTCCTGCAGAAAAAAACAAAATGAAAGTAAATCGCACTTGGTAAAGGCAATGTAGGAACACAAACACAAACTTCCCTGATAATAACCTCAAACACTTTGCACAGAATCGGATAAAACAACGATAAAAGTTTTTTAAGAAAGACTAAAAATACTGCCACTTTGTAACACTTTTCCTTCGCGTTACATAGAATAAATAACGAAGATGCGCCAACGATGCGCTCGCGGATATAAACAATTTGCGAAAACTAAAAAAACTAGCGGCGAAAAAGTGCAACAACACAGCAAGTTGTTGCTGTGCGTCCCGACTGCTCAGCAAGGGGGTGAGTTCCGATTGGGTATTGATACGCGAGATAAGATGCTTCAATGATTTTGGTACGTAGATTAAAATGGACGCCAGCTGTTTTATAAGTAAAACAACAAAACTGTAGGTAGCTGAAAATGATGGGGTCCGATAAAAAGAATAACACAATCGTTTTAGGTCGTTATAAACGTTCAGAGATGAACGAAGGCGATTTATTAACAAGACTGTAACTAAAAGATTTGGTCGATTAATTACTCGAAACAAAAGAATCAACGCATACAAAAGAAATGGCCGAACGAAAGCAAAGTTTAACAATTGTAGAAATATCGCCGTAAGGCTAGAATGGCTCACTATATTAACACGTTCCGAATGCAAAAAAGGTGAAAACTAAAAGGGTCGCGCGTCCCGTCTTTTCCAGGGGATTTTCCCGAAACGAAAGTCTCCTAGACAAATCAATTTTCTTCAACATAAACGCAATAACAAATCACTCTACTTAGCTTTTCCTTTTTCTCCCTTCCATTCCTTTTTCCTTCTCCTTTCTATTACTCCTTTTTAAGTCCTTTATCCTGGGATCTTTTCGCTTCCAAAACGTCTTCCTCTGGATCTTTTCCTCAAAAATAATCTTTTTTCTACTTCCAGGTCTCTTTTCCTTCCTCCAAACAAACCATGACTCATTCACACACACATTCAATCAATCATCTCATTCCGGTACAGTGGTTATCGGGCACGGCATTTCAAGCCACGCTCAGCTCTTTGCTGGGCATGCTTGCCGTTATTGAACCCCAGCTGCATTCCTCTCACACAAGATTTCATACCAATTCGCCCCACTGCGAATTAAAGGGAAGAATTCAAAGCCGAACCGAAAAGAGAGCATTCAGTGATCCATAACATTTAACTCTATTCTCAGAAAGAAAATAAGGTAACACATTTTAATAAGTAGAACGCAGAAGAAACTACCATACGCAACACGCGATATACTACATAACCCTAGTGGACTTTCGTGCAGATTTGGGGGAGAGGACTCTATCTATAGTAAACCATTCTTTACACTATTATGATCTGTGTTAGGATGGGCCCTCGGCCATTGATGTTCTTCGCTCAAGGTTGATGTATGACTCAGGTCAATCTCTCTTTATAATTCCTCCGCAGCGTTTTGTTGGTGCTCAAGTGTTGGACTTTTTGGTGTTTGAGATCATGGTCGGAACTCATTGTTTTTTTTTTTTTTCAAATAAACTAGAGGTTGTAACCATTTTAAAGATATGGTCGAGACCGACAGGTGAATCGCTTTAGCGATGTCCGTCCGTCTGTGAGTCTGTCCGTATGTGTAAAATTTTTAGGTCTTTAAAATTGAGCTAGGACGCTCAAACTTGAAGTCTATCCTTGTTTTTATTTTGTACAGAGTGTGAACATTGGTTAAATCCGTCAACGGCTGCGCACAGTACAGGCTTCAATATGAGATAATCTCTATTTCACATTTTTTTACTCAAAATGCCTTTTGGCTAAGTCAGACAAGGCGTAGGAACTCAAATTTTGATACAGAGCAATACTGGCCCATAACCTTTAACAAAGCAAAAAATGGACCGCCCACAATATTGAACATAACCACTTTAAACATGTAAGATCTTTAAAAACCCGGAGAGTTCACTTCGAATCGACAAAAAAATGTATGCCGATTATTAAAGATATTACTATTTGCTAAGTTTGCTCTTGAATTTTGAGTCCTTGAGTTTTTTCCGAAAGAATTTTCGCTTTTAACGCATTTTCTCCTGATTCTAACGAAGTTTCAATTTATTGATTTTACTTTTTAGCCCAGGCCTACTTTTGGGAGCGTGGCCCATACAAATAAAACATGAATTCGGGCCAAAAAAAAACTTTAAGATTTGGTGTTAGACGGTAGATAGGATCGGGTATATAGAAGTTTGTCACAGACGAACTCTTGCATTTACCCACATGCTTTAATTAAAGGAGAGAATAATTTTTGACAATTGGCGATTTGCAACTTGACAGGTTGCAATTGGGATGGGGTAACCAACGACTATGTTAAGAGGATTGTAACCCATCCTCTAGTTTTGAACTCACACTTGGTCAATGTTCCCGGAGCATCAAGTGCTCGGTAAACCACCCTTTGATGACGCGGCTCTACACAATCCGCATAACAACAATGAATTTTTGGAGAAATTTAAATAATATTAAATTGTCACTCACTTTGGATACAGGATGTGGGATCCACTTTGGATATAGATGTGGGAAAATATAAGTTATTATAAAAATGGCTCAGTAAATACTTATTTCTTATTGTCTTCTTTTCTTTACAGTTCGGTCTTTAATTGTAAAGCTTCAGGGAGAAAATAGACCGCTATCCGCCGATAGCACATATCAACTAAGTTGCATTGTCGTCGGCTCTCGCCCTGCTCCAACAATTACTTGGTGGAAAGGAAGCACCCCGATGAAAAACACGCATGAAATTGTAAGTAGGAAATCTGTAAATAAAGGGCCCGTTGTATAATCGATGTAAACTCTGGTTTGTCATAGTTTTGTTTAATATTGTTAATATTTTTTTTTAAATTAGATTTTTTTTATTTGTATCTTTAAATATCTGTGGAAATATCTTAAAACTGATAGTTTGTAATAAGAGGCAAAAAATAAGAATGCCATCAGCTTTTTACAATGGATGCGGTATTCAACGGTCCGTTTTACGGACAGTAACTTCTGCGTACACACTGTAGCACTAACTCACTGGTTAAGTTAAGTTTCCGTAATCAGTCAAATGGATGCGGTATTCAACGGTCCGTTTTACGGACTGTAACTTCTGCGTACACACTGTAGCACTAACTCACTGGTTAAGTTAACTTTCCGTAATCAGTCAAATATCAATATTTATTTTCCGTAGAAATACTTCTAGTTCGTCTATTTTATTCAGAAAGCTAAATAATAAATTTCAGCTTTTCGCGACGTCTTACAGCCTTGTAAGCACCGGAGGTTGTTGCACATTTAGACCGATTGTGGGTGTGTCTGAGCTTACTCACAAAATTTCAGCTTCCTAACTCAAAATTTAGGGCCTATAAATTAGTGACATACGGGCGGACGGACGGACGGTCGGAAATGGCTCATTCAACTCAGAATTCGGTCTCGATCATATGCCCCTAAGGTCTGGGAGTCTATCGTCATTATTTCTCTATGTTACATTTGCGCCTGTATCAAACTTAATATACTCCATTCCTGTGGAATAGGGTATAAAAACGTTATAAAATAAACGACCGTACGTTTCGCTTGTTGCAATCAGACTCCCAGAATTCTAGCATTCGACTTTCCACGGACATCATTCGCGTTCGGTTGAGTCAAGGCCAATGGACTTTTTTCGCTCGTTTGAACTACTCAGCGTTAATCGTTTGCCAGTGGTAAAATATCGATCGCAGCATTTCTGCCGGATCGATTTACATTCACTGCAGAATATTCACCTTTCTATTTTCGCTGAGAGTTCAACGCACCAAGACCACACCTAACACGAGCCGTTCGAAAATGTATGCAAGCACATAGTAGATTAGATTTCGTTTACACAAAGTTTTTGGCCAATTTCACAAAGAGGTCAATTTCAAAAAATTATTGAACTTGAACCAAAAAATTACAGTTTTACGTACATTTAAGCCGCAAACAAGGTATTTCTGTGCTAATATTGCTTTTGGGCTAACGGGGTTGGACATGCCATGCCCCTTTAAAAAACAAGTGACCTCAAACTTATAAGGACAAATTTTTTTAATTCTAATTCTTTCCTAAATTAGGCTTAAGGCTAGTCGAAATTACGTTTTTCTATGAAATTGGAGGTTTTTCTTCAATTGTGCCTCCAAATGTAGGCGTGGCCCAAAGTTTGTTTCGTGTTCCTGGCCCAAACATTTTTTATTGTAGACATGGCCCAAACATTTGTTTCATACATGAAACATTGTTTCATATATGAAACAAATGCAGAATTATACGTTTTCTAGATAATACACTCATCGTCATTACATTAGAAGCAATCATTTTTGAAAACTTTACTCGATATTTCTCCCGTTACATGATGGATTTGAAAAAAAAATTGCTAGAACTATAAAATGATAGACTATTTCGTTAACAACAACATATACCAGTGAGTAAGTGCTACAGTGTGTATACAGAAGTTACAGCGCGTAAAACGGACCGTTGAATACCCCATCCTATCCCACATTGTAAAATGCTGATGCTATTTTTATTTTTTGACATTTTGTAAGTAGTGCAAACTTCGAAAAGGGGCGTGGTTCAACCGCCCCTTATTACAAACTATCAATTATATCACTTAGTATAACACTTAATTTTAGTTCATAATATTTATTATTCAATAAATAATATATAATAATATTCATATTATGTTTTGTCTATCTTGACCTAAATGCATTTTGAAATAAAATGTAAATTTGATACCTGTCGGTCTCGATCATTATCTCTGATCGAGAAAGATGCCACGCCCACTGGTGATTATTTTACTGCGTTACAAACTATGCATTAAAATTAATATACCCTCGGTCGGGTATAAATATTTAGTATACCACTAAAAGCATATACTTTTAGCTACTTTAAAATAAATATTTCATTAAATTCGGTTTGGTATTTTGCAAGCAGCGCTTTCAAATGCATAGTTAAATTCCAAAAAAGGTCTACTTTTGCACTTCAACTATTGTTAGTTTAAACAAACCAGTGAGTAAGTGCTGCAGAGTGTACGCAGAAGTTACAGTCCGTAAAACGGTCCGTTGAATACCCCATCCTATCCCACATTGTAAAATGCTGATGGCATGGTTATTTTTTGGAATTTTATAAGTAATGCAAACTTCGAAAAGGGGCGAGTTCCAATCGCCCCTAAATATACGTAAAAATGCAATTTTTTGCTTTAAATTCAATATTTTTGAAAAATCGACCCCTAAAAGGTGGCGTAGCTAAAAACTTTATATGAACGAATTTTGGGCTGAATTCTCGTTTACATAACGTGCTACTTTCTATGTTTGATGCTTTCCAGAATTAGGCTCAAGGCCAATCGAGCTTACGTTTTTCTTGAAAATTTTAGGTTTTTCTTCAATTCTGCCTACAAATGTGGGCGAGGCCCAAAATCTTGTATGAATAAAATTGAGAACTAAGCGTTTTTCTTTT
Source organism: Neoascia interrupta (assembly GCA_947623515.1). Classification (NCBI taxonomy): domain Eukaryota; kingdom Metazoa; phylum Arthropoda; class Insecta; order Diptera; family Syrphidae; genus Neoascia; species Neoascia interrupta. Next base: position 119,347,339 of record OX392462.1, read on the forward strand.
TTTTTCATAAGATATTAACCAACATTTTTTCAATTTAAAGCAAAAATATTGAGTAAACTGCATTTGAAAATTTACAAAATTTAAACTGCATTTGAAATTTTGTTAAATTTCAGCCTTTTAGAACGTCTTACAGTTTTGAAAACTCTGGAGGTAGTTGCACATTTAGACCGATTGTGGGCGTGCCTTTTGGCGGATTTCAAAAATGTTTACACTCGTACTGCTTCGGATACCAGCCAACCTATGTACCAAACTTCAGCTCCCTAGCTTGAAATTTAAGGCCTAAAAACTTGTGACATACAGACAGACGGACGGAAATTGCTTATTCGATTCAGAATTCGGTCTCGATTATATGCCCTTAAGTTCTTGGGGGTCTACCATAATTATTTCACCGTGTTAAAAACTATGATACAAACTTAATAAGCCTCCTATCCTATGGGATGGGGTATAAAACTAGTGGGAGGGCTACAATCCGCTTAGGCGAATCGTTGGATACCCCACCCCAATTGACCACTGTCAAGTGGTCATTTGACCCTGTCAAATTTATGACACAATTCTCCGAAATTTTGGTTGTTAAATTTCAGTTTCATTTAACTTCAATTGTATTTAGAATTTCTCAGTTAAGAATCTTCTCAATAAGAAAGGGGCGTGGCATCCACCCCTCCTCAATAACATCGTTTTTTTGTTTATATTTCTTATCAGAAGTGGTATACACATGCTGATTGCACGCTTTTCATATTAAAAATTTGGTTTATACTTAAAAACGGCCCCAAAAGTGGGCGTGGCAAAAATTTATTTTTTTATTATTAATTTATTATTATGGCCCAAGACCTTTGACAAGGCGAAAATTGAATCGCCCACGATATCGACCATGCCCACTTGTAACATGTTAGATCTTTAAAAACCTGATTTCTCGGAAAATTAATTCCAAATCAGAAAATAAATTCTATAACAACAAGTGGGAAAGTGCAACAGTGCGTATGCAAAAGCGTCAGTCCATCTACGAGGGATTGCAAAATACCCGACCTAAAAAAAAAAACTGCCACACCTCCAAAAAGTGGGCGGGATATAAAATATAACTCTTGAATGCTTTGGTGGTTGCATACATTTCGGCCTAAAACTCCGCCTTTTTAACTAAAAATCACTTTTTTAACGCCACGCCCAAAAGTGGGTGTACCACATATACATGATTGTTAGAAAATGGTAATATATACTTTTGTCATATAATTTTTAGTCAAATTTCATATGTATTTATTGAAAAACAGTCATTTTAAGCTAAGATCCCTTAAAAAAAAGAACGTGGTCAATGAAAAGGCTTAACTTTTTTGGCTACTTCAAAGACGATCACAAGGCAATGTTACATACCAAAAATTAGTGCGCTAGCTCCATTGTAACATACCTAAAATCGGGAAGAAGTATTTTTTGAAATTAGAGATGGTCGTATATACAGGCCTGTAGTGGGCGTGTCTGTGGGCGGATTCAGCTAATTTTCAAACTTGATCTGAAGGACTGTACTTCCAGACAGACCACAAAATTTCAGCTCTCTACCTTAAAATTTATGGCCTAAAAGTTGTTTACATACGGACGGACGGACATGGCTTAATCGATTCTCCTGTCGATCCCATTCATATCTCTAAAAGTTCTTAGGGCTCTACGGTGATTATTTCACCGCGTATCAAGCTATACAGCAAACTTAATACACCCTGGGTCGGGTATAAATATTAAAGATATGACTATAAGTAAAGTTTGGTCCATACAAATTTTGAGCTCCGCCCATTTTAAGGGGTCGTTTTAATGAAAAACTGTTTTTTTTTTCTGATATAATTTACGGTTTTAACGCATTTTGTCATGAATCTAACGAAATAAAAATTATTTGATTTTAATTTTTAGCCCACACCCACTTTGGGAGGTTTTGCCTATACAAATTATATATGAACTCGGGACAAAAAATTTTAAGACTTGGTATTACACGGTATATATGGTCGTGTATATAGAAGGTTTTCACAGACGAACTCATGCACTTACTCCTTATACTTGTTTATTTCTTTTCATGTTAGACAATGTCAAAAAAGAAAGAAATAAGACAACAACAAATATATTTTTTCGTAAGTATAATAAGTTGGTTGACTGCAATAGCTATAAGGGAATTCCCCTATTAGTTTTGCAGCAAAGTCAACTCATTTTGCGTGTAGCGCGGAGCAAAACATTACTTGCGGTGTGACCAGCGCTTACTTTTAGAAATGTACTAAAAAGTTTAAACTTTTCAGAGTATATATTGTACACACACATTAATTTGAAAAACCGTTTAAATACATACATATGTACTTTAAACGGTCAGAAAGCGTTTGTGCGCGGGGCCCCCAAATGCGCGGGGCCCGTAGTATTTGCAACTCTTGCTACGTGGGTAATCCGCCAATGTGAATACCCCATCCTATCCCACATTGTAAAATGCTGATTGCATAGTTTTTTTTTTTTTTGAAAAACTTCAAAAAGGGGCGCGGTCCAACCGCCCCTAATTACAAACTATTTATTATAAGATATTTCCAGAGATAATTCCAAGTTGCACTTAAATGTACGTAAAAGTGCAATTTCTATACCCGACCCAGGGTATATTAAGTTTGATGTATAGTTTGTAACGCAGTGAAATAATCACCTCTTAGAGATATGAATGGGACCGACAGGAGAATCGATTAAGCCATGTCCGTCCGTCCGTCCGTCCGTATGTAAACAACTTATAGGCCTGAAATTTTAAGGTAGAGAGCTGAAATTTTGTGGTTTGGTTGGAAGTCCAGTCCTGCAGATCAAGTTTGAAAATAAGCTGAATCCGCCCACAGACACGGCCCCTACAGGCCTGTATGTGCGACCATCTCTTATTTAAAAAAATACATTTTGCAAATTTTAGCTATGTTACAATGGCGCTAGCACATCCATTTTTGGTACGTAACATTGCCTTATGATTGTCTTTAAGGTAGTCAAAAAAATTAAGCTTTTTTATTGGCCACGCCCAGTTTTTAAGGGATTTAAGCTTAAAATGACTGTTTTTCAATAAATATATATGAAATTTGACAAAAAATTATATAACAAAAGCTGTAGATACTAGCATTTTATAAATTTTATGTATGTATGTGTCTCCGCCCACTTTTGTGGGCGTGGCGTTAAAAAAAGAGATTTTTTTAGTTAAAGTGCAACCACCTTATATAAAGCATTCAACAGTTATATTTTTATATCCCGTTCACTTTTTGGAGGCGTGGCAGTTTTCTTTTTGGTATGGTCGGGTATTTTGCAATCTGTCGTAGATGAAAGATGCAAAAAAGCTTTTGCACACCCACTGTTGCACTTTCCCACTTGTTTGGTTCAAATACAATATTTTTGAAAAATCGACCCCTAAAAGGGGGCGTGGCTAAAAGGTTTTTCTTCAATTCTACCTCCAAATGTGGGCAAGACCCAAAGTATTGTATCAACAAAATGTAGAACTAAGTGTTTTCTACATAAAATTGTATGTGAAATTTTTTCAATTCGGAGCAAAAATAAAAAATTTACCCTAAAAACAGATGCCACGCCCACTATAGGAGGTTTACCAATTAAATTTGTCGTTTTTGTGTCTTACATTCATTAGGAGATGCTAAATGTCAAATTTCAGCCTTTTAAAACGTCTTACAGTTTGAAATCTCCGGAGGTAGTTACACATTTAGACCGATTGTGGGCGTGTCTTTAAATGGATTTCAAATTTTTTTACACTTGACGCGAACCTTACGTACGAAATTTCACCTCCCTAGCTCTAAATGTAAGGCCTAAAAACATGTGACATACAGACGTACGGACGGACGGACAGGCTTATTCGATTCAGAATTCGGTCTCGATCATTATGCCCTTAAAGGCATGGGGGTCTACCATTATTATTTCATCGGAAAGGCAACTATGTGCAACTATGTGACAAAGTTAATATACCTCATATCCTATTGGGCGGGGCATTAAAAGAGGTCTGGACCCAAACACATCACCCTTTGCAAAATTCGAGGGGAGGATCCTCCGTCGACATCAAGGAAGGATTCCAAACAATATTCCAATCGCTGACTCCAATTTCAATCGCCCAGACAAAATCGATATCTTGCTAGGGCAGAATTCTATCATGAACTGTTGATGGTTGGTCAAATTCGATTAGCAGAGGATCTACCAATTCTGCAAAAGTCAGTTTTTGGTTGGATCGTAGTAGGCAAGGTAGCCAGGGTAACTGCTACCTCAGTGACATGTGCTATAGGATCCACAGAAGAATCTCTTAACAAAATCGTCGATAAATTTTGGCGCCAGGAAGAGGATCAAGAAATTCAAGAAGATATGACGGTGGCAGATGATGTGAATATTGTGAAGAACATTTAAAATGAACCGTGCAACGATCTGCGCCTGGAAGATTTATTGCAACTTTACCGTTTTCCTCCAAGCCGTCAAAATTAGGAAACTCAAGAGACATTGCCCTGCGGCGATGCATCTCAATTGAGCAAAGGCTTAGTCAGGATTGAAAACTAAAGAAGTTGTACGTTGCATTTATGGAAGAATATCTTCGGTAAGATCATATGGAGGAGATTGACTATAAAAACTCATAATTTCTTCATTATTTCCTGTTACATCACGGCGTGTGCAAGCCTGATAGAACTACCACTAAACTTAGGGTAATATTCGACGCATCTGCAAAATTGTCTAATAACATCTCTCTAAATGACGTACTATGGTCGGGTCGCACCGTACAAGATAGCCCATTCTCCATTCTCCATATAAATTCATCAATAACCAACCAGAGGAGGATAACAAAAAAAAAACATTACTATCAGATATCGCCCATATTTTCGATCCGTTGGGACTTTTAAGTCCAATCACTATCATGGCAAAACTCTTTATGCAAGAGTTATGGAAACTCAATTAAGACAGGAATGCTTCTCTTCCAATGGAACTACACACCACCTGGAGCAATTTTCGAAGGGATCTTAGGTTAATCAAGGACATAGAATTTCCCAGATATGTCTTCTCGGGCAAGACACAGCAGAACGTGCAACTACATGCATTCGCAGATGCATCCGGAAGAGCATTGGGAGCAGCAATACATGCGATCAACCTCCGCTGATGGAACTATTAACGTTCAAATATTATGTGCTCGATCAAAGGTAGCACCAATAAAACAAGATGCATCATATTCAAAATCAACAATCATACCGCGTCACGAATTGTGTGCAGCTAAGCTAGCTACCGAATTGGCACGCAGGGTAGAAGGAGATCTACAAACGGGATCACTATCTTGTACTTTCTGGACCGATTCAGAAATTGTTTTCGCATGGGTTAATTCTCAAGCCTCGTCATGTCATAGCTATATTGCCAATTGAATTGCTTTTATCCAGAAACTTACTACGACGAGTCAATGGCTTCATGTACCATCGAAACAAAACCAAGCAGATATAGTGTCCCAATGGCTAGCAACACAAAAATTGAAACAAAGTACAATGTGATTTTATGGTCCGCTATATCTGTATGGTCCAGAAAGCACAGTCGAAGCGAGGAAAAAAGTTAGAAAGGAAAAGATCTGCATTTTTACTGGTAGACGTGGACCGGTGCAACTCAATAATAGAGTCCATAGATCACCATAATTCCTTTCCTAGATTACAGTGCATAACATCATATGCAATGAGATTCGTATCGAGCATACGTAAGAATAGACCTAATGGAACGGATGAATTTTAACATTCAAATATTGATGTAATTCGAATTGTAATCAACAATTAACAATATCTTGTTCCACGCTTTAGCACCATAGAATGAGATTCTGCGCTAATTGTGATCATCAGAAACATTCAACAACAAGGTTTCAAACAGGAGTGGAAGGATTTGAGTAGATTCAGAACTGTTAACAACCACAGTCCTTTGAGCACTTTGACGCCTTTTTGGATGAAGTCAGGATTATTCGAGTCGGAGGGCGTCTGCAATCGTCCCAGTTAAACTTTGATGAAAAACACCCTATGCTGCTACCTTGTGCGAATGTTATTACTAAGTTTTTGCTTGCTGATCTCCATTTCAAGAATTTGCATGTCGGGCCACAGGGTTTATTGGCGATTGCGCGCCAGAAATATTGGCCTATAAGAGGAAAGATCGTAGCACGCTCAGTTGTTCAAAATTGTGTTCGATGTTTTAGAGCCAAACCAAGATTAATGAATCAGCTCATGGGGAATCTGCCCGCTCATCGAGTTCAACCAGCTAAACCGTTTCTTAACGCAGGAGTCGATTTTTTTGGACCAATATGGATTCATTTTTGGATATAACGGATAACACCCATGCAACACAGAACTCCATTTTACTATTAAAATAAATTTTATTCGCATAAGAATGGCATAAAGGTTATTTGAAAACTTGTTGGTTGCAAAACAGTTGCAAAATAGTTTCTTTCAACCCGAATTTCCTCGAAGGTCGCATAAAAGTCAACTAGAAGTCGCGATTCTCTTCTATAACCAGTAAGTGCTACAGTGGGTACGCAGATGTTACAGTCCGTAAAACGGACCGTTGAATACCCCATCCTATCCCACATTGTAAAATGTTGATGGCATAGTTATCTTTTGACATTTTATAAGTAATGCAAACTTCGAAAAGGGGCGTGGTCCAACCGCCCCTAATTACAAACTATTCATTATAAGATATTTCCACAGATATTTCCAAGTTACATCTAATTGTACGTAAAAATGCAATTTTTATACCCGACCCAGGGTATATTAAGTTTGATGTATAGTTTGTAACGCAGTGAAATAATCACCGTAGGCCCCTAAGACCTTTTAGAGATATGAACGGGACCGACAGGAGCAATGTCCGATCGATTAAGCAATGTCCGTCCGTCCGTCCGTATGTAAACAACTTCTAGGCCTTAAATTTTAAGGCAGAGAGCTGAAATTTTTTGTGGGTTGGTTGGAAGTCCAGTCCTTCAGATCAGGTTTGAAAATAAGCTGAATCCGCCCACAGACACGCCCACTACAGGCCTGTATGTGCGACCATATCTAATTAAAAAAAATACATTTTGCAACTTTTAGCTATGTTACAATGGCGCTAGCGCATTCATTTTTGGTACATAGCATTGCCTTATAATTGTCTTTAAGGTAGCCAAAAAATTTTAGCTTTTTCATTGACCACGCCCACTTTTTAAGGGATTTTAGCTTAAAATGACTGTTTTTCAATAAATATATATGAAATTTGACAAAAAATGTTACGACAAAATCTGTAGATATAAGCACTTTCTAACTTTTATGTATATATTGTATGTGCCTCCGCCCACTTTTGTGGGCGCGGCGTTAAAAAAAAAGTGATTTTTTTAAGTTAAAAGTACGGAGTTTTAGGCCGAAATGTATGCAACCACCTAGTATAAAGCATTCAACAGTTATATTTTTATATACCGCCCACTTTTTGGAGGCGTGTCAGTTTTCTTTTCGGTATGGTCGGGTATTTTGCATTCCGTCGTAGATGGATTGAAGCTTTTGCATACCCACTGTTGCACTTTCCCACTTGTTTGGCTCAAATTCAATATTTTTGAAAAATCGACCCCTAAAAGGGGGCGTGGCTAAAGACTTTATATGAATGAAATCTGGATGGAGGTATTGTTTACCTAACCTGCTACTTCTTTTGTTTCATGCTTTCCTAAATTAGGCTTAAGGGCAGTCGAAATTAAGTTTTTCTGGAAAATTTTAGGTTTTTCTTCAATTCTGCCTCCAAATGTGGCCTAGCCCAAAGTCTTGTATAAACAACATGTGGAACTAAACGTTTTCTACATAAAATATTAAAAAAATTTTTATCAATTTCGAGCAAAAATACTGAGTAAACTGCATTTGAAAATTTACCTCTAGATTACCTCTAATAGATGCCACGCCCACTAGAGGAGGTTTACCAATTAAATTTGTCTTTTTTGTGTCTTATATTCACCAAGAGATGCTAAATGTCACATTTCAGCCCTTTAGAACGTCTGACAGTTTTGAAAAATCTGAAGGTAGTTGCATATTTAGACCGATTGTGGGCGTGTCTTTGGGCGGATTTCAAAAATTTTTACACTTGTACTGCTTCGCATGACGTGCACCTGACGTGCGACGTTTCAGCACCCTAGCTCAAAATTTAAGGCCTAAAAACATGCGAAATTTAGACGGCCGGACGGACGGATGGACGGACAGACGGACGGACGTGGCTCATTCGATTCAAAATTCGGTCTCTATCATATGCCCTTAAGGACTTGGGGGTCTACCATTATTATTTCACCGTGCTACAAACTATTTTTTTTTTTCCGTGGGTAGGAAAAACCTTCATAGGCACTACGAGGACCGGCCGCGCGTGCTCACAGTAGTGTGAGATTGTTACTCACTAAAAAACCTCCCATTTTGATTGATTGATTGATTGATTTTACGGTTATTTCATTAAAATTTTTCACAAAGAATCAACTTAATTTAAGTATAAATTTATAATGAAATAATATTATAGTGACATTCTGTATTAATCAGTACGTAACAGTATTGAATGCCACTTAATGAGTAAACAATAAAGAAAATGGGTGGGGTGACCCTTAGAATATTAAATAACTTAAGAAATACTTAAAACCTTTTCTATTTACATAATATAATTCAAATTATGAGTGACTTTATTTGGCAAAAGTTTAAAGCTTATTGGCAAAAGAAAAAGATAAAGTTTCAAAACAAATAATTCAACCAGAATTTTAGAAGAAGGCTATGAGTTAAAAAAGAGTTCGATCGCTCTAGAGTCTTTAGTCAAAAGCCAGCATTTCAAGTTTTTTGTAAAAATAAAAGAGGAGGTAAGTTTTCTTAACGATAAGGGCAGTTTGTTAAAAAGACGACATGATGATACTGCGAAATAGTTTTTATAGGCCGTAGTTCGAAAAAAAGGAATCGGAACTAAATGCATCAGATTACCACGTAAGTGATAATTTTCGAGTACTCTACAATTTAAGTTACCAGACCTATAAAAGAACGACTTCAGTACCTTGAAACAGTATAAGTGACGGACAGAAAGAATTTTAAATCGCAGTATAATGGAAAGCTAGGATAAAGGCGACTTTTTCGGCTAATTTTTCGAATCATATATTTTTGAAGCGCTAACAGCGGTTGGAGTCTGGCAAAATAGACTCCGCCCCAACAAGTTATTCCATATTGCAGTTTTGAGTGAAAAACACCATAATAAATAGTTTTTAGTAAGGCTTTTGAGCACACATTACTTAAAAAGAAGAAACTTCTTAACGTAGCACAAAAGTATTGCCTTAGATTGTGAATGTGGTTACAGAAACTCATAGTGCAGTCAAAAGTAAGACCCAAGTACTTAAATTCATCAACCCTTTCTATTTCGAAACAGCTAGTGCAACAAATTTCATTGTCACAAAAAGTAAGAGCAGATGAACCGTGGTTACATGAACACGACATTAACTTAAACTTTTGGCACTCGGGAGCGTGGAAAAAACAGGAAAGTCGAAAGAGCGCGACGAAAGACTGAAAAGCATTAACTTCGTTTTAGAGCTTATCGTTAGCTTGTGCTCTGCAAACCATAACCTCAGAAGCGCTAAGTCTGAGTTGATGGAAGCTATCAAATCTAGAAGGCTTTCCGAGCCATAGGATAAACCTTTATCATCAGCAAAGGCTGTGGGACTACCCTTGAAATCGAGCTTGAGTAAGGAATTGATATAGACCAGAAAGAGAATGGGTCCGAGGACAGAACCTTGGGGTACCCCTAAATTAGTTACCTTAACTCCACTTCTAGTCTCGTTAATTTTTACTCTCTGAGATCTATTCAATAAATAAGACTCAAACCAATTGAGCATAAAACCTCTGAAGCCTGCCAAAGAAAGTTTACGCAGAAGGATTTGATGATCGATTAAATCAAAAGCTTTCGTGATATCAATGAACAAGCCTGCAGTTAGTTTTTTGCTATCCAGATTAAAGAAAATTTGCGAACAAAAGTTTAACAAAGCATCCTCAGTGGATTTGCCTTTTTGGAAACCAAATTGAAGCGGACTAAAGAAGTGAATTCTTGTTAAAAAACTTAAGATTCTGCTTTTAACTACCTTCTCGAAAATTTTACTTATAGCTGGTAGTAGCGAAATTGGCCTGTAGTTATTCATTTCGTTTTTTGGACCTTTCTTGTGAAGTGGCACGACATCAGCACATTTTAAGGCATCCGGAAAAACACCAGTAAGAATACTTTTGTTAAAAATAAAAGCTAAAACATCAACGATGAAACAAGCTATTTCCTTAAGTATTCGATTGGAGATATTATCAAATCCAACTGAATTCGAATTTTTCAAGGAGCCTATGATTTTAAGAAGTTCAAAACCAGTGATAGGGTCGAAAAAAAAGGTGGTGCTTTGGGCGGACTCATAATAGCTAGTAAAGGAATTGCAAAACGTACAAGCTGGCGCGTAAGACACAGGAGAGAAAATACTAGCAAAATGTGAGTTAAAACTTTCAGCAATTTCGACAACATCAGTGACGGTTTTTCCATTAAGAGTGACGGAAACAGGCTTTATAGTAGAGCCAGAAGGGTTATTAAGGATACTGTTAATTAATTTCCATTCATCTCTTAAATTTCCTTTTGAAATACTAAACTTATTTTGATAGTAAGAGTTACGACACTCTGAAACTTCATTTTTTACCCTCAAACACAGTCTTTCATATCTTCTTTTTAAAATAAGATTTTCAGGGTGCCTGTAATATTTGAATCTCAACCTATTTTTATTTTTGATTAGCTGGACTAACTGAGAAGAAATCCAAGGTTTTAGTTTTTTCAAGGAACTTTTAACATAAATTGAGAAACTGCAATTATTTATATTTTTCATAAGTATATTCTGAAAAAGGTCATATGCTTTAGAGGCTTCCGACTCCGCCCGAACATCTTCCCACGTCTCTGCGAAAAGGTTAAGTTTAAGTTTCGAAAAATTAATTTTTGAAATAGCTTTTTTACTTTGTGTCGTAGGCTTTTGAGTAACTTTTTTATTAATGTAGTGACTGACAAGCAAGCCGGTCATACAATGATCAGTGATCGAAAAATCTAAGACACATTTTTCACACTTAACGGTAGAGATTTGACGAAAACGATCATATATGTGATCAAGGCACCTACCAGATGTAAGCCTTGTAGGCTCGTTAACAAAAGACACGAGTCCATGTGAAGCCAGCAAGGCCAAATAATTAGCAACTGTATCGTTACTTTCAAGTACATTTAAGTTAAAGTCACCGAATATCACAAGGTTTTTTGAATTTTCAGTACTAAGCAAAGTTTCAAAACATCCGCACTAACCAGGTCAGGGTACGAAGGCACGCAATCATCAAATATCCCCTCTTTAACAAAGCAACCTACTCCACCGGCAGCGTAACTTTCGTTTGTATTTGCGAAAAATTCAAAATCCGGTTATTTGTAGAGATTTTTCTCATATCCGTAGATCCAAATCTCAGACACAACAACAAAATCTGGCAAGGAAGGAAAAGATTCTAGGTGCGAAACGAGCGCACAGAAATTTTCACGCAAACTTCTAATATTCTGGTGAATGAAAAACAATTTGTCGACGCAATAAGAACTAGTTTTAAAAGCTTCTTCACAGTTAGTATTGAGGAGTTGAGGGGTAGTGAAATCATCAAGACAATTAAGATTTAAATTCATAATAATAGCTAGGGTTTAGTATGCACATTAAGTAAGATTATTAAGATCTTCGAAAGATCTTATTGTGATGATGTCACTACCTTCCTCTTTTTTCATGTTAATATTGTTTCTTCCGTACAACACAAATTGATAGCCCTTCGTTTTCTTGAACTCTTTTGCTCGCATCAGCAGCGCCTGGTTATATTTGGTGAGCGCATCGTTGATGAACACAGATGTGCGTGTGCGCCGTTGACTGCCGCTCTCATCGCCGGATACGCCGCTGCTGTTGTTGGTGGTGTTGTAAAGAGCACAAGACTGGAGCTTTTGTCTATTCTTCTTCTTTTCTTTCATGATGCGCCTCTTGAGATCGAAGTTTGCCAGTCGTACACAGATGATCCGCTTACTTGAAGAGCCACTGCCACGGGTGTTGACGTCGTCGTTTTTTTTCTGCTAATAATTTTGACATTGCATTCGGTGAATTCATTGTCGGTTACCTCAATGTTTAACGCATCACGGAAGATTTTCTGCGCTAGAAGCATCGAATTTTCGTTGTTAGCCTCAGGAACACCAGCTATTTCGATACAGTTGCGAAGTGAAGATTGATTTTGCCAATTCAACTTGTATTCCAGCAAATTAACTTTCTTTTTAAGCGCAGTGTTTTCTTCTTGCAATTCCGTTAGCTTCAATAGAAATTCCTTATTGATTTGCTCTAAATTGGCGAGTTTAGCATAAATCATTTAAAGTGCAGGATCGTCTGGGTCAAGAGTTGCTTGAACGGAACTTGACGTTGTTGGCCTTGGACTGCTCATGAACTGGGTTTTTTGTTTAGAGCCGCTAGCACTTTTTTTTATTGTGTTCTGCTTTGAGGTGAGCGATGAATTAGACGAACACTGCGGTTTTTTTAAAGCGATACATTTGGGGCAGTTGAAAGTGAAGCCACTGTTCTTTAAGCATTCAAGGTCCTGTTCAGGAACGCTAACGCAGGCACCATTAAATAAGTTTTTGCAGGAATCACAAGACACTTTAAGCAAGATGTTTCTTTCGACTTTTTCGGAGCAGATCGGACAATTCATTTTGAAAAGAGAAAAAATGCAGCTATCAAAAGAGAAGTGCACCCCACGACACTCTGATGAGAACTGACACTCTGATTTTCCGTCAGACTACGACTAAGTTTCCTTAACAAGTAGTTCAAGCTTCTGTAGTAATCGCGTGTGGCAGGCTGCCTTCCAACGAAGGCACCTACAATACCGTCAATTTATGCGGTTTCATCTTATGCTGCTAGATCTTACGGTCTCATTCGTTGTAGTCGGCGCGTAAGATTTGTCTGATCCAAAGTTCGGATAATTTCATTGTTGCAATGTCCGCGAAGACGAGTACTAAGTTTGCGAGCAAAGTTTGTTACCTCGTCAGACACGGTTGCGATTCCTAGATCTCGGTGTAGATCGCTATTTCTTAGTTTTGCTTAGTTTCGAAAAACTTCCCATAAGCCAATTCATTTCTCTTAACTTGATTTCGAGCTCGTCGCGTTTCTTTTTAACGTGCGGCTTCCATTTAAGTTTTGCGTCTAGAGTCATTCCTAGATATTTCGCTTCATTTGAGTACGGGATTTGTACCGAGTTAATGAATAAAGGTTTGTTGTTTATCTTTTTATAAGTAAAGTTAACATGCGTTGACTTAGTCTCGTTAAGGACGACTCGGCAGCTCTTCGTCCAGTCGCATATTTTTTCTAAGGCGCGCTGAAGTTTCCCTGTTGATAATTCAACTGTCGTTTCAATAGCGAGAATAGCAGTGTCGTCAGCGAACGTAGCTAAAACTGTTCCCTCATCGTTGGGTATGTCTCTTGTGTAAAAACGCTTCCTTGCGGGACACCGGCATTTATCTCTGTGAATTCCGAGTACTCATTTTCGTACCTTACGCGAAAGATTCTGTCTTTAAGGTAAGACTCTAAGATTCTACAGAGTTTTTCTGGTAAGCTTAGCCTTAAATTTTACTTCAGGCCTTCGTGCCACACCTTGTCGAAGGCTTGCGATACGTCGAGAAAAGCGCTAGTACATATCTTTTTCGCTTCCAGAGCCTTTTCGATTTCGTTTGTTATTCGTTAGACCTGGTCGATTGTTGAATGCTTTTTCCTAAATCCGAATTGGTGATCCGGAATCAATCGTCTTTCTTCAATGATTGGTTGCAACCTTTTAAGCAACAGTTTCTCGAATACCTTAGATATAATCGGCAGTAGCGAAATAGGTCTGTATGACTTTTTGTCGTTTGGACATTTTCCTGGTTTCGGAACCATTATGACCTCGGACACTTTTTATTGCCTTGGAACGTATAAAACTCTCATGGAAGCGTTAATGATATAGAGTAGCTTGACGAAAGCTTTTTTCAGTAGCTCCTTTAGAATTTCGCTAGTAATTAAGTCGTAGCCAGGGGCTTTGTTGTTTTTCAGATTATTTATCGTTTGACGAAGTTCATCCAATGACAAATTGAGCTCCTCTACCAACGGTTCCGCGTCAAACGGTTTGTAATTTATGCAACTTAATTTTACTGAGACTGAGGTTATTTGCATAGAGTCAAGTTCTATTTCTTCGTTTTTGGAGTGCTTGATGCAGTCTTTAATGTAGAGAGAGGATTCACCTCTCGAATTTTCTGAAGGATGATGCGCGTGATAATCAATGTAACCTTTTATTTTTCGTGCTGAGCCCTTTTTAAAGTGGGTTTCCGAAATCAGGCATATGTCTACATTATTCTTCCGTAGGAATACTTCTAGTTCGTCAATTTTTTGCAAAAGACCGTTTGCATTCCATGTAATACTTTTGATTGACTTTCCCATATTCATGATTTTTTATTAAATGCTTTTCGAGATTTAAACTCGAGCTCGCTCAATTTGTTGAATATTACTTGATTAAGTTTCGCCTGTTGCTCAAACTTTTCTAAAATCATGCCTGGAAATCATGAATTTGAGAGACCGAATCTAATGCAGCCAATTGTGGCTTACTTACACGTGACGTGACTTGAGCGTACGATCTTGGACCAAGAAGTGCGGATTCTTCCTTTTAGCTCCGTTGGGAACTAGGACCAGCGACGTTATCTTGCGCATTTTGAATTTTGCCTTTAATCAAACCCAAACCCCTTGTCGACTTAGGGGTTTTTGGCTTATCTACTTTAGGAGGTTTTAGGCTTGGGCCCTTATTTTCACTATTTTTCTTCGGAGCTTCATGTCGTTTTTGCAACTCAATGGCAATTTCGCAACCTCGGTAGCTCGCTGGGTGACTTCCCCTGCAATTGGCGCAAACCGCGGGGGCCTGACTGCTGACATTGCAATCCGTCGCGAGATGTTCGCCGGCGCATTTTACGCATCGCGGCTTTTTCTGGCAGTACGCTTGCGTGTGTCGGAAACCTTGGCATCGCTTACATTGGGGAACTAGCCTGTTGCCCTTCCGCTTGGGCTCGATTTTTACCTTGATGTTAAGGATTGATTTAATTTTGTAGATTTCGTTAATACTTTCAGTTCTGTCAAAAGAAAGCATAAAAATTTGCAGGCCGCGTCGGGCAACAGCGGAATCTTTGCCTTCGTCCGTACGTTGCTTCTCTTTCTTTATTATGTTCACGGCGCCAAGAATTTTGAAGCCTTCGGCTTGAACGTCTTGTATTATTTCGTCCTTGGTACAGGATGGGTGTAGTCCCCTCGCGATAACCCGCAGTGGCTTTTCGAGGTGATTTTCATAAGTAAACCATTGGATTTTCTCTAAATTCAATTTGTGACAGTGACCGATAGGCATCAGAGTCATCGACGTTAACTTTCCATACGTTGTTTCGAAGTGATGTTAAGTTATATTTCGTCCCAAGAGTATTTTTAAGGATGTTTCGCAACTTTATGTAGTCCGCGGTCCCAACGACATTTATTGCAGGTGGTCGGCGGTTTTTTTCTTGGGTATTTCTGTCGCTTTGTTTGATACGACTGGTGTTTCTTCTTTTTGCTGCACGGTTTCTACTTCGGGTGAAGAACCGGCCTTTCGTTTCTTTGTAAGCCTTTTTCTAAAGACCGGATTGTTTTCGCGTGCAAGTTCTTCCTCGTCCGTCTGGTATTCACATTGACGTTTCGGCTTTTCCTCGCATACTATAGTACCATGGGGGTTCCTTAAGGCTTCATTTTCTTTACGTAACGAATCTACTTCGCTCTTAAGCTTATGGTAGAGACGTTCCATTTCATTAAGCTTAGCACGGAGTTCGTTGTTTTCCGCTTCAAAGCATTTAATTTTCGCTGAGTCCTGATTAACCGGCGGACTTTCTTTCCCGGAGACCTTCGATCCAGCTGGTGGAGATAGAGGCACCCTTGATTTTTTCAAAAAGGGATTTATAAGCAATAAATGGCTCTCCCCAGAGTCCGTAGAGCCTACCTCCGAAGAGGGTGGATTTGCTAGTGAAACTGGATTGCCACCTGGGGTAATTATATCTTTTGTTTTGTCCATTGCATAGTTTGTATGCGCTACGCGCTCGGCATACGGAGGGTGGATTTTAGTCGCCTCTTACGACAGGCATGCCTTACCTCGGGTATATTCTAGCCCCTACCCGAAGGGGGTGTTACAAACTATGTGACAAACTTAATATACCTCCTATCCTATGGGATGGAGTATAATGACTACTATTTGGGGCGCGGCTTCAAATGTTATTGAAAAGTCGCAGAAAAGTCGAAAAAAATTAAAATCTTTTGTTGTTGCAGAAAGGACGCGAGATACACTACACTCCTCAAATTATTTTGACGGTCTTCCTTTGCTCGTCAGTTATTTCCAAGTTACGCTTAAATGTACGTAAAAATGCTATATTTTGCTTCAAATTCATTATTTTTAAGAAATCGACCCCTAAAAGGTGGCGTAGCTAAAAACTTTATATGAACAAAATCAGGCTCAAGGCCAGTCGAAATGAAGTTTTTTTTGGAAAATTTTAGGTTTTTCTTCGATTCTGCCCAAAGTCTTGTATAAACAAAAATTAGAACTAAGCATTTTCTACATAAAATATTACTAGTATAATAATACTAGTCGCAAACTAGTATGAAATCAAAGGTTGCAATACAATTGCTGAGGAGTCATATACTTGTCACCATAATATCTTTTCCTTATACAAGAAAAACATCGTCTTGAAAATCGATCAAAACGTCAAATGAAACGAGTTCCTGTACATGATGTGTTTTCATACCTCAAATTATTTTGACGGTCTTCCTTTGCTCGTCAGTGGTAAATTTGCTTAGCCATGGCTTAGCCATCGTTCATTAACTTGCATGAACCTTTCCCGTTTTCTTTGACTTTGATCCCGTTTTTATATATTCTCCAGACAATAAAACTTTTTAATTTTAAGCTCACCATCTTCAGTAAGTTCTCCCAGACCGAGTAATTCCTTTACTTTCATTTCATTTACTTCTCACTTTGAATCCAAGTTTGGAAGAGGTCACCATTTTTATACCCCATCCCATAGGATAGGAGGTATATTGTTATGTTTGTCACATAGTTTGTAACACGGTGAAATAATGATGGTAGACCCCCAAGACTTTAAGGGCATTTGATCGAGATCGAATTCTGAATCAAATAACCCATGTCGTCCGTCTGGATGTCACATCTTTTAAGGCCTTAAATTTTGAGCTAGGGTGCTGAAATTTCGTACATAAAGTCCACGTCATGCGAAGCAGTGCAAGAGTTTACATTTTTGAAATCAGCACAAAGACACGCCCACAATCGGTCTAAATGTGCAACTACATCCAGAGATTTAAAAACAGTAAGACGTCCTAAAAGGCTTAAATTTGACATTTAGCATCTCCTAATGAATGCAAGACACAAAAAAGAAAAATTTAATTTGTAAACCTTCCCAGTGGGCGTGGCATCTATTTTAAGGGTAAATTTTCAAATGCTGTTTACTTAATATTTTTGCTCGAAATTGAAAAATTTCGCTTTATATTTTATGTAGAAAACGCATAGTGCTACATTTTGTTTGTACAAGACTTTCGGCCCCGCTCACATTTGGAGGCAGAATTGAAGAAAAACCTAAAATTTTCCAGAAAAACGTAATTTCGACTGGCCTTGAGCCTAATTCAGGAAAGCGTGAGACAAAAAAAGTAGGTTAGGTAAACTAGGCTTCAGTACAGATTTCGTTCATATACAGATTTAAGGGGTCGATTTTTCACAAATATTGAATTTGAACCAAAAAAATTGCATTTTTACTTACATTTAAGTGTAACTTGGAAATATCTGTGGAAATATATTATAATTAATAGTTTTTAATTAGGGCGGTTGGACTACGCCCCCA
Organism: Neoascia interrupta; assembly: GCA_947623515.1. Taxonomy (NCBI): domain Eukaryota; kingdom Metazoa; phylum Arthropoda; class Insecta; order Diptera; family Syrphidae; genus Neoascia; species Neoascia interrupta. The sequence goes on from OX392462.1 coordinate 119,365,273, forward strand.
CTCGAAGTTTGCATAACTTATAACATGTCAAAAAATAACTGTGCCATCAGCATTTTACAATGTGGGATAGGATGGGGTATTCAACGGTCCGTTTTACGGACTGTAACTTCTGCGTACGCACTGTAGCTCTTAGTCACTGGTTTTTATTCGGAGCTTACGATTTTTTACATCGTGCCGAAACCCGGGAGATAAGTGAACAGAGATTCAAATAACAAGAAATATCATGGCAGCCGAACTATCTGCGCGCAGTGCTTATAAAGGACAAGTGACAAAAATTGTCAAAAGTGCGGTGGGTTTTTTTAGCGAGTATGGAGGCAGAGCTAAGTGCCACAAATAAAACGGACAGTGTGGAAGAAGAGCTCGTCTACCTCATCCATCGCCTTACAGCAGCCCACGGAAGCTTAAACGTGGTAAGCCAGGAGGTACATACAAAGCAAAGTCTTGGTACGAGCGGAGGATATGGACAAAGAAATGGAGAAGGTAATTGAGTACTAGGACTCGGCCGTCGGAATGCTCGCGCGCTTAAATGTACGTCTCCAAAAGCTAAAGAAGAGACAGCATTCGACTGCACAAAAACCCGAAGCACCTCTACCCAGCCCAACGGTTCCCAATGGATAATTGAAACTGCCAAAATTGGAGTTAAAAAATTTTGTCGGCAATCATCAGGAATGGCTACCGTTTTGGGAGCAATTTCGGACGGCTATACGCGAAAACACATCATCCGACAAATTCAACTATCTTGAGTCGGTATTGGTGGGAAGCGCAAAAAAATTATTCGCTGGGTTTACCGCTTCTGGTTTGTGTTACGTAGCTGCCGTTTCTCTTCTTAAAAAAAAATTTGAAAACACGGAACGTCTGGTGGATAAAAACATACAGTGCTTGCTCTCTCTTTGTCCAGTTACTTCCAGGAACGACGCAACGAGCTTACGTGGTCTTTACAACTCGGTCCTGGACAGTAAGCTCAGCTGGAACCTTAATATAGAAGAAAGAGTTAAAAAAGCATATACAGCCTTATATACGTGCAACAGAATCTGTGGGAAAAAATGGGACCTTTCCCTAGAATAACAAACTGGCTCTACACAGCTATAGTAAGAACCATACTCACGTATGAATGCTGTGTCTGGTGGCTAGCTATAAAAAAACAGAAAAATCTATAAGCCTTCACTAAGGTCCAAAGAATGGCTTGTCTCGTCACCACAGGTGCTCTGAGATCCAGTCCTACCATGGGGTTAGAGACAATTCTAAGCCTAACGCCTATAAATCTGTTAATTAAAGAAGGCGCTGCAAAAGGCGCAATAAGACTTCAAGGGACAGGCAACTGGAGTACAACATCCAAAGGGCACAGTTCAATCATACACACACTGGGTTGCTGTGCAGGTACAACATACCACATAGCTCCTTATCTTGACTTCAATCAACACTACACCATTCACATTCCGAGCAGAGACGACTGGAGGCTGGATAACATTGCAACCCACTCCGAAATAGCAATCTACACAGATGCTCTTAATCAGGTGAGGGTATTGGAGCAGGTGTATGCTCTGAGAAACTCGGTATCCAAACAAGCAGAAGACTGCTGAGCTCCTGCAGTGTCTTCCAAGAAGAAATGGCTCACATCTATGTATCACTAAAGGGCTCACCTTTCGCTCTCTTATGAAACAGCAAAATATCTACAACTATTCAAAATATAACCCAAAATTGGTGGAATAATTTGCAGAGTTGTGGTCATACAAAGGCATTATGGCCATAGACAGCAACAAGTCAAAAAAGCTTATTGCACTATAAAGGCCATCACTGGCCATAGCCACAAGAGTGATAACAGGCCACAACCTGTTGGGAAGCACTCAGCAAAATTAAGAATCATTAACACGAACTATATTTGCAGAGACTGTCATGATCCCGAAGCGGAAAAAATTTGTGAAACACCTCTTCCGCCAATGTCCAAGTGGCAGCTGGCAACGTTTTTAACTTCTAGGGCAATTCTTCTTTGAGGAGCTGGACGAACTTGCAAAAATACCGGTGACAAATATCGTGAAGTTCAGCAAAGACTCCGGCTGGTCCAATTTTCTCTTCGAAGCTCAGGATACTTCAACTAACTAAGTATCATATATATACTACGATTTTTGATTCCTTACAGGTTGTCCCCAAAGGGTAACCTAACCTTACAACTCCGTCACAACGTGTTGTCGCACTTTAACAACATTACAAATACCCACTCTTCACTACTATGTAATGCTAAAGAGTATTCTTTTACTCTGCATGCCAGGAGAGCTGCGCGTTGATTACTACCGAACCAATTCTAAGACAGAGGAGGACGACAGCAACGAGACAACGGACGACCAGCAAAGCAGTTAAACGACGATGCACATTGGAGATGAGCGGGTAAAACGTATCATGCGATTTTTAAAGCGAGAGGTGGAATTGCTTGAAAAAAGTAAAGCTGCTTCTCTTACACCCAACGCTACTGTACACAGTCAACATCCCTCTTCTCATACAACTGCAGCCAGCCTGATGTCGTCGAGTGAAAAAACTGCTTGTGTGTTTTGTTCATCAGACAAACATATGATAAAGAACTGTGACAGCAAATGTTAATATCTGTAAAATGAGAAATTCTGTGAAAAACAGGACGGTGTTTTCGCTGTGCCAACCTTGGGCATTCATCCAATAATATCGAAGCTCTAAATGGCTTTCTCGTGTCAAGTGCAAGGGAAAACATTTGACCTCCTTGTGCAATCAATCATTCGTCGCCAACAAACCTTCACCTGCACAAGCTAATTTGAAAACAAGCGACTCGACGCAAAATGCAACAAATTTGTGCGCTAAAAATTCGTGTTTGGCAGCAAAAATTTCTTCTTGAAGACAGCTCGTGGCATAGCCAGTGCTACGAGCGGAAGTAAAATTGTAATTGATGGTGGCAGTCAATTTACGTTCGTATGAAAGGATTTAGCACAGCGGCTAAATCTTTCTTCTGCAGGAGAAGTTAACCTTTCCAAGTTGCCGTTTGGTTGAAAGGTGCAAGCGCCATTTCGGAAGTGCAAAAAGGTGGAGATCTGCATAAATAGCCAGTTTTATGCAGATCTCCACCTTTTTTCTCCAAGACGACTGTTGTCTTGGAGCTCATTGTAGTGCCTAAAATTTGTGTTGACTTGTTGCCTGTGCCTGAAGTTTCATGTAGTTGGTTCAACAATGCCTGGCCGATTCACATCAAACAAACGTAGCAGCCCAGGAGGGACTCTGTGTCCTCATCGGTTCCGACTATGGGGCTGAAGTCACAGGAAAGCAGCATCAAATTTCGACAGGCTTAGGAGCTATGGAGACCATTTTTGGCTGGACAGTACAATGGAAGGATCGTTCTGGTAAGAATGTTGAAACGAACCATCATTCAAGCTCTCTTTTTGTTCGCAGTACGCAAATAAAACTCGATGAAAAGGACCGCGACACCCATCGGTTTCTTTGGTATGCATCACCGAAAATGCCAATGTCAGGAAATCCTGAAGTAGCTGAGTATCGTATGGCTGGAGTGATTTTTGGAGTCAACTGCAGCCCATTCTTGTTGACCGCCTCTCTACGTAAACGTTTTTCAATGTGAAAAAAGTACGTCGCAACATGGTGCATACTACTTGAATGTTTCGGTATGGATGATTTGGTGTGAGTTTCGACGAACAAGAAGAAGGAATACAAATCTGTAACAAGCAGTTTTGGCAGCTTGTATAAACCTCCGTAAGTGGAACTCCAGTAGCGAGCTAGTTCGCAAGTTGCTTTGTGCAGGTGAGTCGTTATGCATGCAAAAGTTTTGGGAATATTGTGGTATGTAACGGTTGACGAATTAGAAGTACCTCTTGAATTCGTGGTGGATTTACTCAGATACGATTTAATAAGGAGAACAAAGCGTAACCTTCTGCAGACGATCGCCAGAATTTACGATTTACTTGGAATGCTTGGCCCAGTAGTAATAAGGCTTAAAATTCTCTTCCGAGTGGCCTGGAGGGAAAATCTAAAGTGGGACCAGGCACTTCCCTGTGGTCTTTTACATGAGTGGCAAGAGTGCTCGCAGGACTTGTTTAAGTCCATAAATGGAATTTCCTGATATTAACCTTAAAATATCAGGGAATTCCATTTATGGACTGACTCTCGGATAGCTCTCGGATGGATCCACGGAAATACACAAATATGGAAGCTATATTTCCAAAGCCGAGTTAACGAGATTCGCCGCCTTACTTCAATATCGGACTGGAAGCACTGTAGTGGCAAAGAAAACCCTGTTGGTCTCCTTAATAGAGCAATTTTAGCTCGTAACCTGCAAAATTCTTTGTTTTGGGCAAATGGGCCTGACTGGCTACAATAAGAGCCACAGATCAGCTAGGACTCGTGGCATTGCTTGCTCAAGCCACTTCTTTTGCTGAGCCTTAACAGGCCCCTTTCGATGAGTACCGGGGGGTCGGTTCCTGGTTTTGTCTCTCGCGGTTAACAGCATACTGTTATCGATTAAGGTTAAACAAGTGAGAAAGTGCAACAGTGCGTATGCAAAAGCTTCGATCCATCTACGACGGACTGCGAAATACCCGACCATACCAAAAAAAAACTGCCACGCCTCCAAAAAGTGGGCGGGATAAAAAATATAACAGTTGAATGCTTTATACTAGGTGGTTGCATACATTTCGGCCTTAAACTCCGCCTTTTTAACTAAAAAAATCACTTTTTTAACAACACTCCCACAAAAGTGGGCGGAGGCACATACAAAGTATACATAAAAGTTAGAAAATTCTAATATCTACAACGTTTGTCTATAGTTTTTAGTCAAATTTCATATATATATATTGAAAAACAGTCATCTTAAGCTAAAATCCCTTAAAAAAGTGGGCGAGGTCAATGAAAAGGCCAAACTTTTTTGTCTGCTTCAAAGACAATTAAAAGGCAGTATAACATGCCAAAATTGAATGCGCTAGTGGCATTGTAACATAGCTAAAATTTGGAAAATCTATTTTTATACCCGACCCAGGGTATATTAAGTTTGATGTATAGTTTGTCACCTTAGACCCCTAAGACCTTTTAGAGATATGAATGGGACCGACAGGAGAATCGATTAAGCCATTTCCGTCCGTCCGTCCGTATGTAAACAACTTTAGGGCCTTAAATTTTAAAGCAGAGAGCTGAAATTTCGTGGGTTGGTTGGAAATCCAGTCCTTCAGATCAAGTTTGAAAATAAGCTGAATCCGCCAACAGACACGCCCACTACAGGCCTGTATGTGCGACCATCTCTAATTTAAAAAAATACATATTTCAAATTTAAGCTATGTTACAAAGGCGCTAGCGCATTCATTACATTGTACGTAACATTGCCTTATAATTGTCTTTAAGCTAGCTAAAAATTTTAGCTTTTTCATTGACCACGCCCACTTTTTAAGGGAATTTAGCTTAAAATGTCTGTTTTTCAATGAATATATATGAAATTTGACAAAAATTTTATGACAAAATCTGTAGATATAAGCATTTCCATTCATATCTCTAAAAGGTCTTAGGGGTCTACGGTGATTATTTCACTGCGTTACAAACTATACATCAAACTTAATATACCCTGGGTCGGGTATATAAAAGGTGCATCTGAAATCCATCGACGTACATCTGGATTCTTCGCTACAAGTGCTGCCGGCAGAACTGCGAGGGACCAGCCGGAATTATTTTTTTTTTGTATGTGCATAATAAACTCAGCGGCACGGAATCTTGGCCAAGCTGTTATCACCCATTGTCTTATGTTTTTTGTGTTATGAACACATGTTCCATGTGAAGGTAGGACCAGGAAAGTGTTTATCTCTTTTCTTTAGTTCCGTAATTCATGCGTTAAAGTTCCACTAGTTGTTATTAAGAAGAATTATTAAGAAGTTTAGTCGAAAGTGGACATCGGTGCATTAACAGGTAAATTAATTTATTGTGTTCAGTGAAGTGCACCGGTACTTTATTAAACTTTTGTGTTATTGCGTTTTCTTCCAAGAAATTGTGCTACCTGTGCTGGCTTCCTTAACGCCAGCACAGGTAGCACAATCTGAGGCATTGATCAGTCGAGGGCTGACACAACGTGAAGTGGCTTCTACGCTCGGAGTACCGCGTTCATCCATGCAGTATGCATTAAAACGTTCCTTACCGCCGTTGAGGTTCGCCAGCGGCTTCAAATCACAAGAGATGTCAACGTAAGCGAGCGAACGATAAGACAACGTATGGAAGAAGCTGGTTTAAAAGCTCGCAGGCCAGCTCGCGGTCCAAAATTGCTCAGACAGCACCAAGTAGCACGGCTTCGTTTTGCTAGAGACCATGCAAATTGGACTCGGGAGCAATGGGCCAGAGTTCTGTTTACAGATGAGTGTAGAATCGCTTTGCGTGCACCAGATGGTCGACAACATGTATGGAGAAGACAAAGAGAGCGGTTTCTACCCATCACCACTACAGAAACTGAAGCTTTCCATGGAGGCTCTATTATGGTATGGGGAGGAATAAGTTCCGAAGGACGTACAGAATTGGTTATCGTTAACAATCAATTAAATGCAACGCGATACGTTGAGGAGATCCTTCAGGAACACGTTTTGCCATATATGGGGTTCATAGGATACGAGCAGTTCCTTTTAATGCAAGATAATGCAAGACCACATGTAGCAAGCTGCGTAGATGAATTCCTTCAAGCCACCAATATTCAAAAACTGCAATGACCTGCTCGTAGTCCGGACTTGAATCCCATAGAGCATATCTGGGATATGCTTAAAAGAAGGATAAAGTGCTCTTCGCAACCCCCACAAACACTAAGCGAGCTCAAAAACGCTTCACTGGCTGCTTGGGAGAACTTGCCGCAAGTTGATATCAAAAATATCATCCAGAGTATGCCAGATCGAATGCAAGCTGTAATCAGGGCGAGAGGAGGGAACACACGATACTGACGAGTTTCAAAAACTAAGAAGTATACGTGATTTTTAATTTTATGCTGTTTTAACTTTAAGCTTTTTATTTTAAAGAAATGTAAAATTTTAAGTTAACATCATTAAGCCTACAATAAAACTTTGAATTCTCTTAAATGTGTTTAAATCAGTTAAAATATGCATTTTTCAGCTTAATACAATCAACTCATTTAAAAAATAATAATTTAGTGCGAGCTATAGCAAATATAAGGAGTGGCCAAGATGCCTTGCCGCTGAGTGTAGATTGTAAGTTATCGAGCATATATTAGAAACTAAAAGGGTTGTTTGTAGTTTGTGAGGCTAACAGCCTAGCTTAGTGGAATATTACAATACATGTCACATTTTGCAAATTTTAGCTATGTTACAATGGCGCTAGCGCATTAATTTTTGGTACGTAACATTGCCTTATGATTTTCTTTAAGGTTAGCTTAAAATGACTGTTTTTCAATAAATACTTATGAAATTTGACAAAAAATTATATGACAAAAGTTGTAGATACCAGCATTTTCTTAAACTTAAATTTATATATTGTATGTGCCTCCGCCCACTTTTGTGGGCGTGGCGTTAAAAAAAGTGATTTGTTTTAGTTAAAAAGGCGGAATTTTAGGCCGAAAAGTATGCAACCACCTAGTACAAAGCATTAGTTACCTAGTACAAGCAACAGTTATATTTTTATATCCCTCCCACTTTTTGGAGGCGTGGCAGTTTTCTTTTTGGTATGGTCGGGTATTTTGCAATCCGTCGTAAATGGATTGAAGCTTTTGCATAACCACTGTTGCACTTTCCCACTTGTTTTCTTCTCCTTTGAATTTAGACTCTTGAGTTATAATTTTTATTCCTTAGATATATCATTTTACTCTCTTATTCGTTATTTTTTTATACCCCATCCCATAGGATAGGAGGTATATTAAGTTCGATTCATAATTTGTAATATAGAGAAATAATCACCGTAGACCCCCAAGACCTTAAGGGCATATGATCGAGACCGATTTGTTAGTCGTATGAGCCATGTCCGTCCGTCCGTCCGTTTGAGCTAGGAACTTGAAACTCAATATCTGTTCTTTCTAGGTCCCGAAGCAGTACAACTGTAAAAAATTTCAAAATCCGCCCACTGACACGCTCACTTTACTTAATAGCATGATAATTCAAAGTTGTCGTAGGAGGCTGAAATTTGCTACGCGTTATCCCCGCTTAAGTGTATTCTGATTGGCATTTAAGAAAAAAGCGAAAACCGCCCCCTTGTAGGCGTGGTCATATATAATATGCATTCTAATAAACAATTTTTCTTTGATATTCAATTTATTCAATTCAAAAAAATTTTTATTTTCATTTCGATAAGTTTTACAAAAAGAAGTTTACAAAAAGTAGTATACAACATGGCTTAGAGCCGTCTGCCGTTGAATGATAGGACCGAGAAAGTTAATTAATAATTAGTGCGTGTATTAGGTTTTTTTTTTTTTTTGGTTAATTTAATTTGTAATACAAAAGAAAAGATTGTGACTTCTTTGTCATCTATACTTATGGGCTTTTGGTTTAGCTTAAAACGGAACAAAAGGGATTTCTTCGTGGATAGATCTGATTTTGCTTTGCTGATTTAGCTCACGGAGACTGATACAAATTACGAAAAGCAATTGCTTCTTTTAGATAGCATGTAAGTATCTTCCAACCAAATCCGCCGTTCAGTAAGAAGCGACATTCCTGGATCGAGAGAAAGCTCTTGGCAAAAAATAATCTTCGGATCTCTTGAAGGATAGATAAAGCTAAGAAATGGAAGGTGTCTTCGTTCTGATTGAGGTTACAGAGGTTACAAAGCGGGTTTAAGTCATTTCGGTATGGTCTGAAGTTAAGATCAAGCATTTCAGTGCGTGCCTTAAATACTAAACTAATTTCGGACGCGTTCAGCTTATCACAAAAATAGTTGGCGGTGTGTAAATCGTGAGTGAGGCTTTTATAAGGTTCTCTTGTAAGTGATGTTGACATCTCGCTCTGCACAAGGACTGCTGATAGAGCTTTTCGTCAATGGCTACCTGGCAGTCATAGAATATACTTCGCCATTCGTGGCAGTTTCTCTCGTTAAGATTTAATTGACAATTATGGTTACCAGCAAGCTCACGCCATTCCTTAAAAGGTGAAAAGCCCCCTTCTAGTGCAACCAAAAGAACTCTACGTTGCAAGTTATTCACAGATCTTATAATAACTTTGGACAAATAATCGGCACTTGATTTGGCATTTCTTACAAAGACTGGAGATAAACCTGTTTCAATGTCTATTGCGTAGTTTGGCGATGATCGAGGGAGCCTGAAAATCCTTTTTACGAAGAAACGTTGGATAGCTTCAACCTCGTCGAGCTTTCGGTGACCATAGACTTCACTTGCATAACGAAAGCAGGTGTTAACTACCGCCTCAAAAACCCTGAATTTAGACCGCAAGTCAACATCTTTGTTGGAAAAAAACCTGTTCCACATAGAATTGATCGCAGTTTTAGCTGCCACCGATCTTTCTTTAATGTAAGGACGAAGGTCTAAATTGAATTTCAGGCGGAAGCCTAGATATTGGCTTTAAATTCAAGAAACTTGGACCATAAAATCTTCAGATATGTTCGTAGGCTATCAACTCAAATGAATAAATTTTTGCCGCGCCCACTTTTGGGGGCGTTTTTAATTATAAATTAAATGTGGGGTGCCGTGGCGTAGTGGTTAGTGTGTGTGCTTACTACGCCGGAGTTCTGGGTTCGAATCCTGCCATCGTCACCTGAAAAAAAAAAGACTTGTTTTTTTTCATGGTCCCCACCTCCGCGAGGGTTTGACAAGCACTCCGAGAGTATTAATTGTCTTGAAAAACTTCTCAAAGTGCCGCTCGGATTCGGAAAAAAATTGTAAAGAAATTAACACACCAGCATACATTGTTGAGAAATTGGCCCTGGTTCACCTCGAGCTGTTGCGCCACTCTATTTATAGCTACGGGCACTGACGGAGCGACTGCCTGGCAATCCAACACTAACGGATGAAATCCCCTCCTTGATGGACTTTGACATACCGTATGATGGTATATATCCAGTGAGGGAAGACTGGGAAAATAATGCAATTATCAGGCCTAACGAAATCCTGATGGAGCTACTGCCAGCAATCCAACACTTACGGATGAAATCCCCTCCCTGATGGCCTTGACATACCGTATGATGTTATGTATACAGTGAGGGAAGACTGGGAAAATAATGCAATTATCAGGCCGAACGAAATTGCAAAATTCACAGATGGCTCGAAAACAGAGGAAGGAACAGGCTCCGGCATCTTTTCAAAAGACCCAGTACTTAAGGTATCCTTAAAACTGCCGGATACAAGCAGTGACTTTCAGTCACAGGTTCTGGTTATTCTTAGGGCGGCCGAGCTTTTGAAGATGAGATTGATATCCAGAAGTGATACCGCCATTTACATCAATAGTCAGGCTACGCTCAAAGCAAAGGAATCGGTCAACATCAAATCTGATTAAGTCAGGGGCTGTCACACAATGCTCAAGGCATTGTGCAGTCAGAACCGAGTGAGACTGTGCTGGCTGCCAGAACACTGCGGCTTATGAAATGAACAATACGGAAATGAACAAGCTGATGAGCTTGCAAGAAGAGAAGGGCTCCTCGAAAATAGTGTGGTTTTTAACATCAAACCAACCTTCTGCGTAGTAAGAGGCACTATTGAGGATAAAATTATTATGACTGCAAGCCAAAGGTGGTCCAGTCTGAATGGACATAGGGTATCTAAGGCTCTCTGGCCACGTTTTAACCGGGAGGGATCAAAGGGACTATTAAAAATGAGCAGGGTCAAGTTCATTTGTAATAGTCCCTAATTCATTCATTCAGGGCTTTATTGGGAACTCTGACAGGTCACTGTCTCCTGCGGAAACACACGAAGAGGCTCAGGCTTTCTGACACGGATATTTGTCGCTTCTGCGGCGATATGCAAGCGGTTGACGACATGACACACATACTGTGTGAGTGCGAGGCAAATTCACATAAACGTAGAAAATTTCTGTGTGAATATTTCTTTGGAAGTTTAGAGGAAATAGACGGCACAAACCTTAGGGGTCTTCAGGGCTATTATAGGGAAATTGGATGTTTCATCAGGGAGAATGCTTAGGTTGTTTTGCCTTTTGAATTGTTAAATTCAACTGGTTCCCCAAGGATTGCGAGTGGCCCTTTTAAATGCCTTGTGTTTTTGCAGCCTCTTTTTTACCACAGCCTTTTTAACCTAACCTAGAACTGCAATTTTCGGTGACAACTTTTTAATCCGATTATATAGGTAGCTAAAATACCTAGCAATCAATTTTTATTTTTATACCCCATTCCATAGGATAAGAGGTATATTAAGTTTGTCACACAGTTTGTAACACGTTGAAATAATAATGGCAGACCCCCAAGACCTTAAGGGCATATGATCGAGACCGAATTCTGAATCGAAAAAGCCATGTCCGTCTGTCTGTCCGTCAAACGCTTTTAGGGCGTACATTTTATGCTAGTGATCTGAAATTTCGTGCATGAGCTCCTTGTCATCCGAAGCAGCACAAGTGTTGAATTTTTTCCAATCCGGCAACAGAAACGCCCACAATCGGTCTAAATGTGCAACTAACTTCAGAACTTTCAAAACTGTAAGACGTTGTACAAGGCTGAAATTTGGCATATAGCATTTCCTAGCGACTGTAAGACACAAAAAAGAAAAATTAAATTAGTTAACCTCCTCCAGTAGGCGTGGCATCTATTTTAAGGGTAAATTTTCAAATGCAGTTTTCTCAATATTTTTGCTCAAAATTTAAAAAGTTTTGCTTAATTTTTTTATAAAAAACGCTTAGTTCTACATTTGGTTCATACAAGGCTTTGAGCCACGCCAACATTTGGAGGCACAATTGAAGAGAAACCTAAAATTTTCCAGAAAAACGTTGGCCTTAAGCCTAATTTAGGAAAGCATGATACAAAAAAAATTAGCAGGTTAGGTTTATGAGACTTTGGGGCATAAACTAGTACTTACTACCAGTAAAAACTTATAGTGAATACTATGACTTCCAATAAAATTGTATTGAATTTTTAGTATTTACTGAATTTTTCTTTGTATGTATAAAACAAAGTATTTACTTGCAAGCATAAGCTAGCAGAAAAAGTGAATATTCTCAAGTAAAGAAGTAAATGCTACGAATTCATTGAAAATCGATAGTATTCACTATAAAAAAAATGTTTTTGTGTGTATTGAATTGAATTTTTCTTTAAGGTTCTTCTTCGTACACATATTTATACCCGACCGAGGGTATATTAATTTTAATGCATATTTGGTAACACAGTGAAATAATCACCGTAGACCCCTAAGACCTTTTAGAGATATGATGGAGACCGACAGGTAAGTCGATTAAGCGATGTCCGTCCGTCCGTCTGTCCGTATATGTATGCAGTTTTGAGGTCTTTAAAGAGAGCAATATCAACCAGAAGCCTTAAATTAGACAAAAATTGAACCACCCACTCTATTGACCATGTCCACTTTTAACATCTGAAATCTTTGAAAACCTGATTTCTCGGGAAACTCATTCTAAATTGAATAAATTTGTATAACAAATATTAAAGATATTACTATTTGCTAAGTTTGTTACATACAAAGCAATGAGCTCCGCCCACTTAAAGGGGGCGTTTTTGGGAAAAAACTGTTTTTTTAAGCATAAATTTCCGCTTATTAGAAATAAGATTTCATTGAGTTAAATTTTTGGCATACACCCTTATCTAGGGGCGTGGCCAACGGAAATAATTGACATTCAGTATATGAAACAGACCAAAAAATTTTAAATTTGGTTTTAATGGGCAAAGAGGGTCGGGTATTTAGAAGTTCGTTACAGACGAACTCTTGCACTTACTTACTTGTTTTTTATACCCCATCAAATAGTACAGGAGGTATATAAAGTTTGTCACATAGTTTGTAACAAGGTGAAATAGTAATGGTAGACCCCCAAGACCTTAAAAGCATATGATCGAGACCGAATTCTGAATCGAATGAGCCATGTCACATATTTTTAGGCCTTCAATTTTGAGCTAGGGTGCTCAAGCTACGAAAGTAAGGTGCACGTCATACGAAGCAGTACAATTGTAAAAATTTTTTAAATCCGTCCAAAGACACGCCCACAATCGGTCGAAATATGCAACTACCTCCAGAGTTTTCAAAACTCCGTCCGTCCGAAAAGAAGTGTTATTCCACGCAGCGCTCTGAATAACTCTAACGGGTTTATCTAATTCGTCTTCTATTTCAAGTGGCGTTTTGAGCGGTACATTTAAAGCTATGTTCTCTTTGCAGTATTTTCTAAAACCGTCCCAGTCGGTGTTGTTGTTAGTTAATCTAGGCGCTCTATTCTCTTTCGCTAGGCTTCCACCGATTTTCAAAAAAACTGCCGAGTGATCTGAACAGAGATCAAAGCGTTCTTCTACGTTCGTAAGTTAACGAGGTATCCCCTTGACGATAAAGAATTCGACGAGATCAGGTATTTTATTTCTGTCGGTTGGCCAATATGTTGGCTTTCCCGTCGATAAGAAGATTACGCCGCGTTTTGTCCTTTCTTTAAAGAGGGCTCTGCCTCTTGTTGAATTGCACCGTGAGCCCCAGAAAATATTTTTCGCTTTAAAGTCCCCGCCGATGATAAAGTTTGACCCAAGAATCAAAGAGCAGAGCAAGATCTTAATCTGCCAGCCGATACTGCGGAGGAAAATAGCTCGTCGCGATGTTGTAATTTATGTGACTTAATTTTACTGAGACTGAGGTTATTTGCATAGAGTCAAGTTCTATTTCTTCGTTTGGAGTGCTTAATGCAGTCTTTAATGTAGAGAGAGGATCCACCTCTCGAATTTTCTGAAGGATGATGCGCGTGATAATCAATGTAACCTTTTATTTTGCGTGCTGAACCCTTTTTAAAGTGGGTTTCCGAAATCAGGCATATGTTTACATTATTCTTCCGTAGGAATACTTCTAGTTCGTCAATTTTTTGCAAAAGGCCGTTTGCATTCCATGTAATTTTTTTGATTGACTTTCCCATATTCATGATTTTTTATTAAATGCTTTTCGAGGTTTAAGCTCAAGCTCGCTCAATTTGTTGAATATTACTTGATTAAGTTTCGCCTGTTGCTCAAACTTTTCTAAAATCATGCCTCGAATTTGAGAGACCGAATCTGATGCGGCCGATTGTGGCTTACTTTCACGTGACGCGACTTGAGCGTACGATCTTGGACCAACAAGTGTGGATTCCCACCTTTTGACTCCGGTGGGAACTAGGACCAGCAACGTTTTCTTGCGCATTTTGAATTTTGCCTTTAATCGAACCCTTACTACTTATCTACCTTACCACTTATCTTACTATCACTTACTACCACTACCTTACCTTACTACTTATCTACCTAACCCTTACCTTATCTACTATAGGAGGTTTTAGGCTTGGGCCCTTATTTTCACTATTTTTCTTCGGAGCTTCATGTCGTTTTTGCAACTCAATGGCAATTTTGCAACCTCGGCAGCTCGCTGGGTGACTTCCCCTGCAATTGGCGCAAACCGCGGGGGCCTGACTGCTGATATTGCAATCCGTCGAGAGATGTTCGCCGGCGCATTTAACGCAACGCGGCTTTTTCTGGCAGTACGCTTGCGTGTGTCGGAAACCTTGGCATCGCTTACATTGGGGAACTAGCCTGTTGTTCTTCCGCTTGGGCTCGATTTTTACCTTGATGTTAAGGATTGATTTAAATTTGTAAATTTCGTTAATATTTTCAGTTCTATCAAAAGAAAGCATAAAAATTTGCAGGCCGCGTCGGACAACAGTGGAATCTTTGCCTTCGTCCGTACGTTGCTTCTCTTTCTTTATTATGTTCACGGCGTCAAGAATTTTAAAGCCTTGGGCTTGAACATCTTGTATTATTTCGTCCTTGATACAGGATGGGTGTAGTCCCCTCGCGATAACCCGCAGCGGCTTTTCGAGGTGATTTTCATAAGTAAACCATTGGATTTTATCTAAATTTGACTTTTGTGACAGTGGCCGATAGGCATCAGAGTCATCGACGTCAACTTTCCATACGTTGTTTCGAAGTGATGTTAAGTTATATTTCGTCCCAAGAGTATTTTTAAGGATGTTACGCAACTTTCCGTAGTCCGTGATCCCAGCGACATTTATTGCAGGTGGTCAGCGGTTTTTTTCTTGGGGTATTCCTGTCGCTTTGTTTGATACGACTGGCGTTTCTTCTTTTTGCTGCACGGTTTCTACTTCGGGTGAAGAAGCGGCCTTTCGTTTCTTGGTAAGCCTTTTCCTAAAGACCGGATTCGTTTCGCGTGCAAGTTCTTCCTCGTCCGTCTGGTATTCACATTGACGTTTCGGCGTTTCCTTGCATACTATAGTATCACGGGGGTTCCTTAAGGCTTCATTTTCTTTACGTAACGAATCTACTTCGCTTTTAAGCTCATGCTAGAGACGTTCCATTTCATTAAGCTTAGCACGGAGTTCGCTGTTTTCCGCTTCAAAGCATTTAATTTTCGCTGAGTCCTGATTAACCGGCGGACTTCCTTTCCCGGAGACCTTCGATCCAGCTGGTGGAGATCGAGGCACCCTTGATTTTTTCAAAAAGGGATTTATAAGCAATAAATGGCTCTCCCCAGAATCCGTAGAGCCTACCTCCAAAGAGGGTGGATTTGCCAGTGAAACTGGATTGCCACCTGGGGTAATATTGTCTTTTGTTTTGTCCATTGCATAGTTTGTATGCGCTACGTGCTCGGCATACGGGGGGTGGATTTTAGTCGCCTCTTACGACAGGCATGACTTTTTTCGGGTATATTCTAACCCCTACCCGAAGGGGATAATACCCTGGGTCGGGTATAAAAACACTTTTTTGCCACTCCGTAGCAAAAATTGCACTAGACCCAATACTGTTAAAAAGTCTTTAATACAGACTGAACTTTATTCCTCAATTGACTTCTGATTAAAAATTCAGAAATCAAAAAAGCTACCAACTAGCTATTGCCCATTTTCGGAAATTAGCCATAGCATATATATGCAACCCATGAACTTTGAAAATGGTTCCTGATCCTGGCATTCAATATAAAAATTAAATACTATTACTATACTAAACTCCCCTTTTTTAAGAAAGAAGATTCTTTACTAACAAATTCTTAACACAATTAAAGTTAATAGAAACTGAAATTTAACAACCAAGATTTTTGACGCATTTTGGAGCTTGACAGTGGTTAGTTGGGATGGGTAATCCAACGCCTAGGCGGATTGTAAACCTCCCACTAGCTTATCACTTCAAATATATATAAATCACTTGTCATTTATACGAGTATAATACGAATATAACATACTTAATTTTTTAAGAAATATTCTTACTATATTTTTCTTTTAATGTCTGGTTTTTTTTCTTCTGCTGCTATGAAAAGGCTGTTTCTTCTTCTTCTGCTGCTGATGATATCTTTTCCTTCGAAATGAATGTAAATGTTTTACTTATAAAAGTTCAATACACCACAGTAGTAAAGTTGGTTCTTTTTCTTCATCTGCTATTTTTAATTCTCATTCCTCACTCAATGTCTTTTTACTCGCACCTTTTAAACTTTTTTTTTTTTTGATTTTTGTCTCCTTTGTTACTTTTTTGTTTGATTTTTAATTTTTTCTCCCTTATTTAGAGATACTTTTTTGCTTAATATTTAAGAGTCAGTCTCATTGTGTTTAAGACCTTCACGACTCTTGGGTTACACACTCTACTTTGCACTTGTGTTCACCGAGTCCTTACTTGTTCGTTTCAGGATTTATTAATCGGTTAAACAGCACCGGAAAATTTATGTAGAAGTGCCGCACGTAGTTGGGCGCGAATTAATTTATTTCTTCACAATTTTGTTTTGTTAAAAAATTTTTTTTTTAATTTATTTCTTCACAATTTATTTTAATCAACCGTTATGGCTTGTGGTTCTATTCCGAACTGCTGATGATCATCGATCATCATGGCTCGCAACCGAGATACATAATTTCTTAATGGGATACATAAAGATCCGAGTGGAAGTGAACTTGTGTGAAGCACATCGTTTCACGTAATGTAATGGATGTTTATTATTTATGTTTGGGATATTTAATCTTTTCTCTTGGATTAACTTAGTTGCTTAGTAGACATTTTTTGCATCTACTAAGCAGGGAAACATGATTATGTTAACTTATATACTTACCTGCATACATTAAATATTCGCGCCACTGCTAAGGTACCTACTTTCACAGGCGCGAACTTCCGCCCTGCGAATTGGCACTTAATTGGACATTGCTCTAAGGAATTGCTTAAAACTTAACTTTGTCAAATAGAATCCTGACTAGAATCCTCAAAATCTACTATTTGACATCCTTAAATCCATCGTTTTCAAAAGCTTTGTGAAAATATTTACAATTCGCTTAGTAATTTGCACAAGGCGCTGCGAATTCGTTTTGAAATCAGCGAACTGCGAACAATCTTGACAGAACTTTGTGTAAATTGAGTATGTAGAAGTATCAAGTTATAGATTATTTGACCTTTGAAAGATTTCCATGCTGCGATTTTGATTTGGAAACAGTATTTTGGAGTAAAGTCATTTGGTCGCCATTTCGCTGGTCGCAAGTTCGTCGGCAAGCACGAAGCACCTCTACTCTCCTTAGTATATTAAGCGACGCCAGCGCGAGGGCAATTTTGGCATTTTTTCAAACGCATTCCAATAACTTATTTGTTTCGCTTGTAAAATATTTATGTTATATTTTTTGCAATTTTAAGAAGGTATACCTTGTAAGAAACCCTTCCCAAGTTTTGAACCTTGATCGCGAGCTGCCATGATCGTAAGCTTATACACAGCACACTATAAAGATAAGACACAAACCGAAACCAAAGAAGCACTTTTGTTTGAGATATAGGAAATTTTTCTGTGTTTCTCTTTTCCTATAAAGAAGGCGTTTCTAAGCTTAGTAACACCCATCTAGAAGAGAAACTTGCATGCAAGGTATATTGGAGCGGCTTCAAAGGCTATAAGTGGGGTAAGACGAGGCTTCTAAGCGCACTACCAGCGTATATAAAAAAAAAGAGTGCCGCCGAATACCGCGAAAAACAACAGCAAAATCGTATGGTTTAACCCGAAAAGCCTTGAAACCAAATCACGCGACGCAGTGGCAAATTACCGGGATAACTCTATCGGTACCATAGATCAAGAGTAAAGCGAACCTTCATGGTGCATCAAACGAGATCAGAAGGCAGTCGGTTCTTGGACCTAAGGTCGTGTGGTCACTTATTTAAATTCGGGCAATGACAGAAAAGTTTCGGACACGCGCGATGTAAGGCAAAACAAAAAAAGCCATAAGTAAAGTTCGTCGCGTTTAAACCAACAATATCTAAAGAATTCCGCATACAACGATAGAACTCAAACTCGTGGAACACCTGATTTTTTTACCCGAAAAAGACAAATAAAAAACTATTATGTGCCCTAAAAAGTTATAAAAATAAATTCCAAAACGTGCAACCGTGACCACGAATACAAATAGCTATGTGTGATGTGCCTACAGAAAAAAAGCAATAACTAATAAGACACAATTTGCTCCGGATCCTCCTCTAAAATATTAATTAATCAAAAAAAAAGTGACATAATATTTTCTAAAAGACCCTATAAAGAACCTATAAAGACCCTATCAAGAAAAAAAAAATAACTCCATATTAAAGTCCCGACCATCATATCTACCATACGAATATGATGCTAAAAGTGATTGCTCCAATTTAATTGCACAATCAAATTTACGAACTCACGCCTCTTTATCCGCACGCCTCTTCATCCGCTCCAGCCTATCAAGCAGCGCCTCGTCAAGCCATCGTCAGCTTAGCAGGTCTCAGCGAAGGGAGAGCTCGAAGAGCGACTTGTTATATACATCCCAACAGGAAGCCGCTCAACGATCACCGAAGTCTCCAAACGCCACCCACGGATTTAATTCATGTTTTTTTTTTCCATTTTGTGAAGAGATATACTAAAATTTATTAGTTCTCTTAATGATTTCGGTATCTTTTTTTTTGCGTTAGATTAAAGTACACCTAGAAAAAATAATAATATTCAATATTTCCCCCTCCCCCTCCTTCTTCACCTGATCTTTTTGCCAGCAAAGTATCCATTCTTAAAATTGCCGAGCTATTTTCTTTTTAAATCTTAAAATTAATCGATAAAAGGGCGATTACTTAAATCTTAAATCTAAAGTCCGCGACTAGATACTATACATATGCATGTGAAATATTATAAACATTTTGTGTTTGTGATCCTATTTGGGATAAACCGAGGAGAAACTGTGCACAGGATTCGCCGAGGTAATGGTTGTACCTTAAATCAACCCCAACGGTGAGTTTTTTTTTAATTTCTTTCCTATATTTCATATGTTATAATGTGTATAGTGTTTAATAAGTATGTGCTTAAACCATAATTTTCGGGTGCTTACTAGAGGTTTTTAATTTTCAAAATATAAATTATTTTGTTCGGTAAAACATATTTAAAACTTAACATTTAAATCGAACTTATGGTATAAAAAAAAATATACGATAAGGTTATTATTATCTTCTTAAATCTAGCGAATTAATTTAGTCTATCCATCAGGGCTCACATAAGTACGCCATCGGTGCGATTTTGTTTTTTTGGTTTAATTTTCCTACTTAAATATTGCCATGGGACTTGGAACATTTTTCTTGGAAACGATTACTTTTTTTTATGTACGACAATTATCTGCGAAACGATTACATCTATTAAGCCCCCTTAATCCCTACTCCCATATCCATGCATTAGATAAATATGAAGTTTTGGCTACGTTTAACTAGTATTGTTAATAGATTTTTTTTTGGTAATTTACGGATTAATTGTAAAAGATCGATTGAATAACGTGTAAATTTTAAATTCAAAAAGGAACTATTTATCGTTATTAATTAATTAATTAATTTGTACTTGATTTCATACTTTAACATAGAATAGTTAGTTGAACGGAATTTTTTTTCAATAAATATTTTGTTTGTTTATTTTGGATGATGTTTATCCAACTGCAAAGAACCTGTGTTGTGCATTTCTTTTGGTTTCGGTTTGATGCTTAGATTCTTTTTTGTTATTCTCGATTTGGTTGGCGGTGTTTCTTCTTCCCTGAGATGCTGGTTTTAAAATTGGGATGAAGTAATAAATTTCAGGATGGAATGTGGTGTGTGAGTACGGAAGAGTACCGCTATATGTCGCTCTAAGGAGATTCTTATCTTCGTAAAGCAAGCAAGGGGTTACTACGTGATATGAGACAGTAGTAGCCAAGGTGTTTCCTAATGGTAACTTAGGATACAAAGGGGTGGGTACTCTCAGAGAGCTTCTTCATCTGTGCTCTCCTGACAACAAGGTTATTATCGACGGGATCGATTATGCGATTTATACATTTCGGGTCCTTAATTTTTTTTTTCGAAATTATAGTTTGACCAGATGTCATCTCGGGTCATGGTTTTTTTTTTTTCTCTAGTTTTTTTTGTACATTAGGCCTGAAACAACTCGTAACACCGTCCTTTATTTTTGCAGCAAGAACCCCCCCACCGACGAGCTAGGTTGAGCTAAATGCAAGCAGGCCGCTAAATGCAGCTGCGTAAAATGAAGGACACCCCTTGTGCATGTCTGCCTGGATGGGCTGAAGTATCCTGTCAGCTTCAGTCCTAAAGGTGGACCAAAATGCCTAGGGTGGGAAAGTATAGGAGATGTTTCTTTGAATTATGGTTTCAATGAGCATCTTAATTTTCCAGCTACACCAACACCAATAAAAAAAAAAGAGTAGAATTCGTTACAGGTGGCGCCCAACGTGGGGCCCGAAATTTGAATCTTATTGCATTTTTTTTTCTCTTTTTCTATCTTTGGTTTAGTCTCAATTTAGAGCACTGCTATACGCCGTGTTTTTAGCGTTGGCCGGTAGGTATATCCGATCCGCCGCAACGATACAATGCACGGTATGCAGATATACGGATTGACTTTAAAATCGCCTATGACCGGAATTAGGAAGAATTTGTCGCCTGATTCTACAGTGACATAGTGCGATAAATGTCATGCGAACTGAGAATGCACCTAGAGTGTATGAGTGTTAAAAAAGTATCTAAGTCCGGTAGAGCGGTGAACGAATTCCTGTGCTACGTCTGTTGCTTAGATGTGGTTAACATTCTCCTTCGTGTTCCTATCCATTTCCACCATTGGATGAACTCTCCATACCTAAAGCACTGTCCCCATTGTCAGAGCCAGTACTCAGACCTAGGTTAGCTGCAGATGCCTTAGTTGTATGGAATGCCATTGAGACGCAACATTTCCAACAGAGCCAGCGATACCGTCGTATAACTTTTTGTCAGTATGTTTCAAGCATATATTTGGTATAACCCTTAACTCACACACCACATCCTAATATTTATGAGATACACCCTACATATAACGACATACATATATATATTAATTTAATTTTTTTTATTACAACAAAAGTTTTTAATTCTTAAAGTTTAATTTAGATTCCCTTGCTTTGATCTTTTTATTTTTTTTTGTTCGTACTAAATTCTTTAGTGTGAACTCATAAAATCCAAATTTTTTTTTTCCAATCAGTGAGGTCAACTTACTGATTTTTTTTGTACAAGGATGCGAGGACGTGGTAAGTCCCAACTCCAGAACGTCCAGAGTACTTATAATTTACGACATCCTCCAAGACATTTTCGTCGATTTTCATTAGGCGGCAATATGTCGGCCTTAGAACCGAATGCGGATGATTCCCTGGGCAACCCTGGACCTTCCGGTTCTAACCGAGCTGGTGTGGCAGCCGTGGTGACG
This sequence comes from Neoascia interrupta, assembly GCA_947623515.1. Taxonomy (NCBI): domain Eukaryota; kingdom Metazoa; phylum Arthropoda; class Insecta; order Diptera; family Syrphidae; genus Neoascia; species Neoascia interrupta. The sequence continues at coordinate 119,387,054 of OX392462.1, forward strand.
GCTCAGGTGCATTCTTCAGCCCCACAAATCGCAGATGTTACTGCCAATAATAATCAGAACTCTCCAACCAGCAGCGAAGGAGAACAGTTTGAAAATTATGTGCAGGAGGTTGTCATGGCTACGGTTGGATTGAAACGTGCTGATGACATGCGATTCATTCAAAAAGAATTGGAGAGAAACAGACTTACCCTTCGCGAAGAAATGGCTGCAGTTGTACGTGAGTCCATTTCACACTTAATCCCAACAGTACGTCCGGAGCCTGAACCCACTCGTGGGCTATCGGCAGTAACCACCCCGGCACGTGAACAAGAAGACTTTCAAGTCAACCGACCACAAGTGACTAGCCATAGACCGCCGAATTTTCCTTCTCATCCAGAAGCGCCTGCTTTGGATCATGTTTACCCCGTAGACATGGCCCGCGGTTCGAATGTCGACAATTTCTTGGCGCAACTATCCCAGATGAATCTTAATGATCCGTCACCCCGTTCTGATTTGGCTGCGCAACCCCCATCCCCATCAAATTCATCCTCAAGGTACACAAATTACCACAAGTGGGGAATCAAATTCAACAATAAAGAGATCACGGTTGACGATTTCCTCTTTCGTCTCGAGCGAGTAAAGGAGAGCTATAATGTCAGCTGGGACGAGATTTTGTTAAACTTTCATCACTTTGTAGCCGGCCAAGTAGAATGCTGGTACTGGATGTTTCTGAAGAGTAATCCAGCAGCTACTTGGTCCACACTCAAACTTGCCCTGATAGAACAATATAGAAGTCTGGAGACAGACTCAGAACTTTCGCGTAAAATGGCTGAGCGCAAACAATTGCCAAACGAGAGTTTTGACGATTTTTACTCGGATTTGCTCCGAATTAACTCTAGACTACGCGTACCGAAGCCGAACCGTGAGATCATCGAGCTCATAAAGCAGAATGTTCGACGCCGTATAGGGGAGCTGTTGATAACCTTCAACACTCATAGTATTTCCGAGATGGTGTACGTATGCAGAACAGTGGAGAAGTACCTTCAGGGTTCGGATGCAGAAAGAAGACGAGATCCACCACTTCAAGCTGCAAACTGGCAGCGGCGCAATTTGAACGAAATTTCAGCCTCCCTGGACGAACTTCCCACCACAATAGAGGCTATAGAACTGCGAAGAAGAGAATCCAGTAATATTCATTGCTGGAATTGTAAGGTCCTGGGACATGCGTTCCATGATTGCCCAAATCCGCAACGAAACCTCTTCTGCTACCGATGTGGGCGAGAAAACACTACGACCCCTAAATGCGACTGATGTACGGGAAACCTCCTGAAGAGCAATCCTCGAACCGGGGAGAGTTGCTCGGAGGAAAGGAACCCGGAGCAATAAGTTCTAACACACCTGATATAGGAAAAATTACCCTGCTACGACGCCCTGACTTGACTTCATCTGACGTATCCATAACTGCTAATGCTTCTGATCCTCCACAGCTATTACCTGTTCATAAGACCCTTCACGAGCGGCAAAGGGACTATTTCAAGGCACGTAATAGGATCTTTGGTTCTTCTTTATCCCCGAAATTGAAAAAACTGAGGGAAAAATTTAAAAATAAGAGAAAACAATATTGGGCGATAGCGTCGACTACTCTAAGTGGTTTGACTGAAGACCCTCGCCCATATGTCTCGGTAAACCTGCTTGGCCAAGACTGGCTGGGGTTACTAGATAGTGGGGCATGTATTAGTTGCGTGGGAGAAGGAGCTTTGGAATTCCTAAAGAAGAATAACATCACGTTCAAAAATGTTTCATCTACCGTTTCGACCGCTGATGGCCAACATCAAGCCATAGTGGGTTGATGTAAGTTACACAAGTAACTTACAAAAATCAATCATCCGACATTGACCTTTATATTGTGCCATCCTTGAAGCAGAAATTATATTTGGGTATAGATTTCTGGAAGGCTTTTCAGCTAGCTCCAAAGATTATATCTGAAATAAGTCATGCCCGTCCGCCTGAAAATAGTAAAACCGAAGATGAATCCCAGAAACTGAAAGCTGTCATTAAGGAATTTCCTTCCTTCGCACAGCTTGGTCTTGGAAAAACACATTTAATGGAGCATACCATTGACACCGGGGATGCTGAACCCATTAAACAACGTCATTATCCCATTTCTCCAGCGGTACAAACTCTGATGTATGCGGAGGTGGATCGCATGCTTGAAATGGGTGTCATTGAAGAGAGTACTAGTGCATGGAGCTCGCCCGTTGTGCTTGTTCGTAAGCCGGGGAAAAATCGGCTGTGCCTAGACTCTCGGAAGTTGAATAAAGTCACCAAAAAGTTTGCGTATCCTCTTCCGTTTATTGATGGGCTGCTGGGAAGGTTGTCGGATACACATCTCATCTCCAGTGTAGACCTAAAAGACGCCTTCTGGCAGATACCGCTGGAGCAAAGTTCACGGGAAAAGACCGCGTTTACCATTCCCGGTAGACCGCTCTACCACTTCAAAGTGATGCCCTTCGGTCTGTGCAATGCGCCTCAAGCACTGTCCAAATTGATGGATAAAGTAATCCCGCATGAGTTGAGAGAGCAAGTGTTTGTCTACCTTGACGACTTGCTCATAATCTCGCGGACTTTCGAGGAACACCTTCGAATATTGGCGTGCATTGCTAAAAGACTGTCGGAAGCTGGCTTGACCATTAATGTGGAAAAGTCCAAATTCTGCTACCAGGAGCTTCAGTACCTGGGGTATATAGTGTCAAATGGATGTCTTAAGACAGATCAGTCAAAAATAGCTGCCATATCCGATTTTCCCATACCAAAATCTGCACGAGAAGTAAGGAGATTTCTTGGTATGGCTGGCTGGTATAGGAGGTTCGTGAAGGATTTCTCAACCTTAGCGTCCCCTATATCAGACACCCTCAAGAAAGGTGTGAAATTCTGCTTTGGTAAAGAAGCTATAGATGCATTTAACGCTATCAAAACCAAGTTGACTTCAGCTCCCGTTTTAGTCAACCCTGACTTCAACAAAGAATTTATAATTCTGTGTGATGCATCCGCTACCGGAATCGGATGTGTGTTGTGTCAGGAAGATGAGGAGGGAGTTGAACGTCCAATTTATTTCTATTCGCACAAATTAAATCCGGCTCAACGTAACTATACAGTTACTGAACGCGAGTGCTTAGCAGCTGTCAGAGGTGTAAAAAAGTTTAGACCATACGTGGAAGGCCACAAGTTTAGAATCATCACGGACCACGCAAGCCTCAAGTGGCTAATGAGCCTAAAGGAGCCTACCGACAGGTTGGCGCGCTGGAGCCTTAGGTTACAGGGATACACCTTTGATATCGAGCACCGTAAGGGCAACCAACACGTAGTACCTGATGCGCTTTCGCGTGTGCATGAAGTTGACGCTTTGGAGCTTAGCGACTCGATATCAAAGGACCCTTCCGACGTCCTTCACATAGATCTTGCCGATTCGAGCTTCCAGTCCGAACAATACCGCAAGATTATTGAACACGTCGTAGAACAACAAGAACAGCTACCTGACCTTCAAGTCTCGAACAATTTCGTGTACAAGAAGGTCAGACACTGTACAGGTAATCCCTTAGACGACGACCTAGCCTGGAAACTGTGGGTTCCAAGCGCGTTGACCGGCCGGCTGATCTTGTTGGCTCATTGCCCTCCGAGAGCTTCGCATGGTGGTATCGCTAAGACATTATATCGCTTACGTCAACAATTTTACTGGCCAAACATGGCTTCGCAGGTAAAGGCATTTGTAGGCAACTGCGAAATCTGTAAAACTACGAAAGCACCTAATTTTACTCTGAGAGGTGAGATGGGTAAGGCCTTTGTTGTGGACCGACCTTTTCAACACCTGTACCTTGATTTCCTTGGTCCGTATCCGCGTTCGAGGTCCGGGAATACACAAATAGTAATCGCACTGGATCAGCTGACAAAATTCACTTTCATCAAACCTCTGAAAAGAGCTACTGCGGATGCGGTGTTAAAATTTCTGCGAGATGACATTTTCTTTGTTTTTGGAGTACCAGAAAGTATCCTGTCCGATAATGGCACCCAATTTGTCAGCAAGGAATTCACTCGCATGGTTGAAGTCTTTGGCACTAAGCACTACCGAACGGCCATTTATTCCCCGCAGGCTAACGCAAGTGAGCGGGTGAATAGATCCATCCTTGCTTCAATTCGAGCTTATGTCAATCCAAAACTGACAAATTGGGATACTAATTTGTCGTCGATAAATTGCGCCCTTCGAACTGCTGTTCACTCCGCCATTGGAATGTCGCCCTACGAAGCTCTCTTTGGCCAACGCATGATTGAGCACGGGGACGATTACAAACTTTTGAAAGAGCTTAACGCCTTAAATAATTCGGAGTTGTGATGGCTTAGTAAGCCAGCAAAAATGAATATGATACATTCCTATATTAAAGATTCGTTAGAGAAGGCGCACAGTCAGTACGAAAAATCCTATAACCTGCGCAGCAGGATAATTTCTTACGAGGCAGGCGAGGAAGTGTATAAAAGGAATTTTGTTGCGAGCGATGCATTTAAACACCTAAACGCAAAGCTGTGTCCCAAATTCGTAAAGGTCAAAGTAACCAAGGCAATAGGTAACAATCTGTATCGTGTTAAAAATGAAAATGGAACAGAAGTGGTTGTTCACTCAAAAGATCTAAAACGATAAATACCCTCTTGACTCTGTCGACAATATAGTGGCTAGCTCAGCGTGTGCATGAGACTTCCTACCAACAGAAAACAAAAACGTTCTATACCTACCTTTCATATTTCCTACGTTTATACTAAGGAAAGAACAAGACAATGGGTTTCGTTCTTATCCATGTCCTTCAGGCAAGTTCAATACATGAATAAGTTTTGTAAGAAACCCTTCCCAAGTTTTGAACCTTGATCGCGAGCTGCCATGATCGTAAGCTTATACACAGCACACTATAAAGATAAGACACAAACCGAAACCAAAGAAGCACTTTTGTTTGAGATATAGGAAATTTTTCTGTGTTTCTCTTTTCCTATAAAGAAGGCGTTTCTAAGCTTAGTAACGCCCATCTAGAAGAGAAACTTGCATGCAAGCTATTTCGGAGCGGCTTCAAAGGCTATAAGTGGGGTAAGACGAGGCTTCTAAGCGCACTACCAGCGTATATAAAAAAAAAAGAGTACCGCCGAATACCGCGAAAAACAACAGCAAAATCGTATGGTTTAACCCGAAAAGCCTTGAAACCAAATCACGCGACGCAGTGGAAAATTACCGGGATAACTCTATCGGTACCATAGATCAAAAGTAAAGCGAACCTTCATGGTGCATCAAACGAGATCAGAAGGCAGTCGGTTCTTGGACCTAAGGTCGTGTGGTCACTTATTTAAATTCGGGCAATGACAGAAAAGTTTCGGACACGCGCGATGTAAGGCAAAACAAAAAAAGCCATAAGTAAAGTTCGTCGCGTTTAAACCAACAATATCTAAAGAATTCCGCATACAACGATAGAACTCAAACTCGTGGAACACCTGATTTTTTTACCCGAAAAAGACAAATAAAAAACTATTATGTGCCCTAAAAAGTTATAAAAATAAATTCCAAAACGTGCAACCGTGACCACGAATACAAATAGCTATGTGTGATGTGCCTACAGAAAAAAAGCAATAACTAATAAGACACAATTTGCTCCGGATCCTCCTCTAAAATATTAATTAATCAAAAAAAAAGTGACATAATATTTTCTAAAAGACCCTATAAAGAACCTATAAAGACCCTATCAAGAAAAAAAAAATAACTCCATATTAAAGTCCCGACCATCATATCTACCATACGAATATGATGCTAAAAGTGATTGCTCCAATTTAATTGCACAATCAAATTTACGAACTCACGCCTCTTTATCCGCACGCCTCTTCATCCGCTCCAGCCTATCAAGCAGCGCCTCGTCAAGCCATCGTCAGCTTAGCAGGTCCCAGCGAAGGGAGAGCTCGAAGAGCGACTTGTTATATACATCCCAACAGGAAGCCGCTCAACGATCACCGAAGTCTCCAAACGCCACCCACGGATTTAATTCATGTTTTTTTTTTCCATTTTGTGAAGAGATATACTAAAATTTATTAGTTCTCTTAATGATTTCGGTATCTTTTTTTTTGCGTTAGATTAAAGTACACCTTTGTACCGTATATTACCGTATGTAGTCTATCCTAGAAAAAATAATAATATTCAATATTTCCCCCTCCCCCTCCTTCTTCACCTGATCGTTTTGCCAGCAAAGTATCCATTCTTAAAATTGCCGAGCTATTTTCTTTTTAAATCTTAAAATTAATCGATAAAAGGGCGATTACTTAAATCTAAAGTCCGCGACTAGATACTATACATATGCATGTGAAATATTATAAACATTTTGTGTTTGTGATCCTATTTGGGATAAACCGAGGAGAAACTGTGCACAGGATTCGCCGAGGTAATGGTTGTACCTTAAATCAACCCCAACGGTGAGTTTTTTTTTAATTTCTTTCCTATATTTCATATGTTATAATGTGTATAGTGTTTAATAAGTATGTGCTTAAACCATAATTTTCGGGTGCTTACTAGAGGTTTTTAATTTTCAAAATATAAATTATTTTGTTCGGTAAAACATATTTAAAACTTAACATTTAAATCGAACTTATGGTATAAAAAAAAATATACGATAAGGTTATTATTATCTTCTTAAATCTAGCGAATTAATTTAGTCTATCCATCAGGGCTCACATAAGTACGCCATCGGTGCGATTTTGTTTTTTTGGTTTAATTTTCCTACTTAAATATTGCCATGGGACTTGGAACATTTTTCTTGGAAACGATTACTTTTTTTTATGTACGACAATTATCTGCGAAACGATTACATCTATTAAGCCCCCTTAATCCCTACTCCCATATCCATGCATTAGATAAATATGAAGTTTTGGCTACGTTTAACTAGTATTGTTAATAGATTTTTTTTTGGTAATTTACGGATTAATTGTAAAAGATCGATTGAATAACGTGTAAATTTTAAATTCAAAAAGGAACTATTTATCGTTATTAATTAATTAATTAATTTGTACTTGATTTCATACTTTAACATAGAATAGTTAGTTGAACGGAATTTTTTTTCAATAAATATTTTGTTTGTTTATTTTGGATGATGTTTATCCAACTGCAAAGAACCTGTGTTGTGCATTTCTTTTGGTTTCGGTTTGATGCTTAGATTTTTTTTTGTTATTCTCGATTTGGTTGGCGGTGTTTCTTCTTCCCTGAGATGCTGGTTTTAAAATTGGGATGAAGTAATAAATTTCAGGATGGAATGTGGTGTGTGAGTACGGAAGAGTACCGCTATATGTCGCTCTAAGGAGATTCTTATCTTCGTAAAGCAAGCAAGGGGTTACTACGTGAAATGAGACAGTAGTAGCCAAGGTGTTTCCTAATGGTAACTTAGGATACAAAGGGGTGGGTACTCTCAGAGAGCTTCTTCATCTGTGCTCTCCTGACAACAAGGTTATTATCGACGGGATCGATTATGCGATTTATACATTTCGGGTCCTTAATTTTTTTTTCGAAATTATAGTTTGACCAGATGTCATCTCGGGTCATGGTTTTTTTTTTTTCTCTAGTTTTTTTTTGTACATTAGGCCTGAAACAACTCGTAACACCGTCCTTTATTTTTGCAGCAAGAACCCCCCCACCGACGAGCTAGGTTGAGCTAAATGCAAGCAGGCCTGCAGCTGCGTAAAATGAAGGACACCCCTTGTGCATGTCTGCCTGGATGGGCTGAAGTATCCTGTCAGCTTCAGTCCTAAGGGTGGACCAAAATGCCTAGGGTGGGAAAGTATAGGAGATGTTTCTTTGAATTATGGTTTCAATGAGCATCTTAATTTTCCAGCTACTCCAACACCAATAAAAAAAAAAAGAGTAGAATTCGTTACAACCTATGCATAAGATCTGTGTGTATGTGCAAACAATCGCCCAAAACCAAAAAATTAATAATGACCCAAAAATGTTGGGCTATAGTTCGTAATGAAGAATAACCATAAAAAACGAACAAATGCCCAAAAAAATTGTGAATTTGAAGTGACTAATTCCACGAGTTATAATCTTCTAAAACCCAAAAATGAATAATCGCCCAAAATCCGATTTGGGCAATAGTGTATTGAATTTTTGGAGATTATTTATTTTTTGGTTGGGGCGATTGTTCATAAAGAATTATCACCCAAATATAAAATAAACAACTTTAAAATAAATATAAATAAAAAATAAATATAAGTATAAAAAGAACAACTGCAATTATTAAAAAATATGTGTAATCTTCCTTATGATACCATGAAAAGTCCTTTTTCCATTTTTGGACGGACCGCTAAAAACAACAGGTGGGTACCTCTTCCTTACATAGGGATACCAACCTTCCTATCTTACTTACGTGCTTGATAGATTTGGTAACGTATCAATCGAGTCTATCACTCACCATCCACTTACACAATAGTACCTACGCACCTTGCCTACCTATCTATTTAAATATAAAATATGTATAGTTAACCACCTTTCGCATTTACTTTCCCGGATCATCGGATTGTGAATAATGAAATGAAACACATTACACAAATACTTAATTCTTTTTGAAATTCAGCTTGCAAGAAAAATTAAATCTGCAAAAAGGAGGTAGGTAGATACTTACGAATACGAAGCAAGCAACAAGCAGTGAGTAAATCCTACAGTGTGTACGCAGAAGTTACAGTCCGTAAAACGGACCTTTCTTTCTTCAATGATCAGTTGCAACCTTTTAAGCAACAGTTACTCGAATACGTTAGATATTATCGGCAGTAGCGAAATAGGTCTGTATGGCTTTTTGTCTTTTGGACATTTTCCTGGTTTCGGAACCATTATGACCTCGGCCACTTTCCATTGCCTTGGAACGTATAAAACTCTCATGGAAGCGTTAATGATATAGAGTAGCTTGACCAAAGCTTTTTTCGGTAACTCCTTTAGAATTTCGCTAGTAATTAAGTCGTAGCTAGGGGCTTTGTTGTTTTTCAGATTATTTACCGTTTGACGAAGTTCAGCCAATGACACGGTTTTTATTCTATAATTATCTTGTAGCGCATAAGGATTGAGCTCCTCGACCAACGGTTCCCCGTCAAACGGTTTGAATGTTTCTTCTAGGTAATCTGCAAATAAATCCGCTTTTTCCTTGTCTTCTCTTGCCCATTCGCCGTTGGCTTTTCTTAATGGCGCAGAGTGTGCTATAGGCTTCTTAAGGGACTTGACTGCTTCCCAAAGAGAGTAGTCCGAACCTTTATCGGCAGTCAAACTTTCGAGGTAAGCAGTAGTCTCGCGACTTTTAAAATCTTGAAGTTCGTGCTTCAGTTTGTTAGAAAGTTGGTTCAAGATTGTCTTATCCGGGGGTGCTCGCGAACGTTGCCATTTCTTGCGCGCTCTCCTCTTTTCGCATATTAGCTCTTCTATTTTTCTCGGATATATTGTTCCGCTGTTCGATAATTCGGACCTCCGAAAAGAAGTGTTATTCCACGGAGCGCTCTGAATAACTCTCACGGGTTTATCTAATTCGTCTTCTATTTCAAGTGGCGTTTTGAGCGGTACATTTAAAGCTATGTTCTCTTTGCAGTATTTTCTAAAACCGTCCCAGTCGGTGTTGTTGTTAGTTAATCTAGGCGCTCTATTCTCTTTCGCTAGGCTTCCACCGATTTTCAAAAGAACTGCCGAGTGATCTGAACAGAGATCAAAGCGTTCTTCTACGTTCGTAAGTTAACGAGGTATCCCCTTGGGGATAAAGAAGTCGACGAGATCAGGTATCTTATTTCTGTCGGTTGGCCAATATGTTGGCTTTCCCGTCGATAAGAAGATTACGCCGCGTTTTGTCCTTTCTTTAAAGAGGGCTCTGCCTCTTGTTGAATTGCACCGTGAGCCCCAGAAAGTATTTTTCGCGTTAAAGTCCCCGCCGATGATAAAGTTTGACCCAAGTGAATCAAAGAGCAGAGAAAGATCTTAATCTGCAGCCGATACTGCGGAGGAAAATAGCTCGTCGCGATGTTGTAATTTATGTGACTTAATTTTACTGAGACTGAGGTTATTCGCATAGAGTCAAGTTCTATTTCTTCTTAATGCTTCTTAGTGCTTAATGCAGTCTTTAATGTAGACAGAGGATCCACCTCTCGAATTTTCTGAAGGATGATGCGCGTGATAATCAATGTAACCTTTTATTTTGCGTGCTGAACCCTTTTTAAAGTGGGTTTCCGAAATCAGGCATATGTCTACATTATTCTTCCGTAGGAATATTTCTAGTTCGTCAATTTTTTGCAAAAGGCCGTTTGCATTCCATGTAATTTTTTTGATTGACTTTCCCATATTCATGATTTTTTATTAAATGCTTTTCGAGGTTTACGCTCAAGCTCGCTCAATTTGTTGAATATTACTTGATTAAGTTTCGCCTGTTGCTCAAACTTTTCTAAAATCATGCCTCGAATTTGAGAGACCGAATCTGATGCGGCCGATTGTGGCTTACTTTCACGTGACGCGACTTGAGCGTACGATCTTGGACCAACAAGTGTGGATTCTCCCTTTTGACTCCGGTGGGAACTAGGACCAGCAACATTTTCTTGCGCATTTTGAATTTTGCCTTTAATCGAACCCTTACTACTTATCTACCTTACCACTTATCTTACTACCACTTATTACCTTACCACTACCTTACCTTACTTACCTTACTTATCTACCTAACCCTTAACTTATCTACTATAGGAGGTTTTAGGCTTGGGCCCTTATTTTCACTATTTTTCTTCGGAGCTTCATGTCGTTTTTGCAACTCAATGGCAATTTGGCAACCTCGGTAGCTCGCTGGGTGACTTCCCCTGCAATTGGCGCAAACCGCGGGGGCCTGACTGCTGATATTGCAATCCGTCGAGAGATGTTCGCCGGCGCATTTTACGCAACGCGGCTTTTTCTGGCAGTACGCTTGCGTGTGTCGGAAACCTTGGCATCGCTTACATTGGGGAACTAGCCTGTTGCCCTTTCGCTTGGGCTCGATTTTTACCTTGATGTTAAGGATTGATTTAAATTTGTAAATTTCGTTAATATTTTCAGTTCTATCAAAAGAAAGCATAAAAATTTGCAGGCCGCTTCGGACAACAGTGGAATCTTTGCCTTCGTCCGTACGTTGCTTCTCTTTCTTTATTATGTTCACGGCGTCAAGAATTTTAAAGCCTTGGGCTTGAACATCTTGTATTATTTCGTCCTTGATACAGGATGGGTGTAGTCCCCTCGCGATAACCCGCAGCGGCTTTTCGAGGTGATTTTCATAAGTAAACCAGTGGATTTTCTCTAAATTTGACTTTTGTGACAGTGGCCGATAGGCATCAGAGTCATCGACGTCAACTTTCCATACGTTGTTTCGAAGTGATCTTAAGTTATATTTCGTCCCAAGAGTATTTTTAAGGATGTTTCGCAACTTTCCGTAGTCCGTGATCCCAACGACATTTATTGCAGGTGGTCAGCGGTTTTTTCTTGGGGTATTCCTGTCGCTTTGTTTGATACAACTGGCGTTTCTTCTTTTTGATGCACGGTTTCTACTTCGGGTGAAGAAGCGGCCTTTCGTTTCTTGGTAAGCCTTTTCCTAAAGACCGGATTCGTTTCGCGTGCAAGTTCTTCCTCGTCCGTCTGGTATTCACATTGACGTTTCGGCGTTTCCTCGCATACTATAGTATCACGGGGGTTCCTTAAGGCTTCATTTTCTTTACGTAACGAATCTACTTCGCTTTTAAGCTCATGGTAGAGACGTTCCATTTCATTAAGCTTAGCACGGAGTTCGCTGTTTTCAGCTTCAAAGCATTTAATTTTCGCTGAGTCCTGATTAACCGGCGGACTTCCTTTCCCGGAGACCTTCGATCCAGCTGGTGGAGATCGAGGCACCCTTGATTTTTTCAAAAAGGGATTTATAAGCAATAAATGGCTCTCCCCAGAATCCGTAGAGCCTACCTCCAAAGAGGGTGGATTTGCCAGTGAAACTGGATTGCCACCTGGGGTAATATTGTCTTTTGTTTTGTCCATTGCATAGTTTGTATGCGCTACGTGCTCGGCATACGGAGGGTGGATTTTAGTCGCCTCTTACGACAGGCATGACAGACAAGAAATCAAAAAAGCTACCAACTAGCTATTGCCCATTTTCGGAAATTAGCCATAGCATATATATGCAACCCATGAACTTTGAAAATGGTTCCTGATCCTGGCATTCAATATAAAAATTAAATACTATTACTATACTAAACTCCCCTTTCTTAAGAAAGAAGATTCTTTACTGACAAATTCTTAACACAATTAAAGTTAATAGAAACTGAAATTTAACGACCAAGATTTTTGACGCATTTTTGAGCTTGACAGTGGTTAGTTGGGATGGGTAATCCAACGCCTAGGCGGATTGTAAGCCTCCCACTAGCTTATCACTTCAAATATATATAAATCACTTGTCATTTATACGAGTATAATACGAATATAACATACTTAATTTTTTAAGAAATATTCTTACTATATTTTTCTTTTAATGTCTGGTTTTTTTTCTTCTGCTGCTATGAAAAGGCTGTTTCTTCTTCTTCTGCTGCTGATGATATCTTTTCCTTCGAAATGAATGTAAATGTTTTACTTATAAAAGTTCAATACACCACAGTAGTAAAGTTGGTTCTTTTTCTTCATCTGCTATTTTAAATTCTCATTCCTCACTCAATGTCTTTTTACTCGCACCTTTTAATGTTTTTTTTTTTTGATTTTTGTCCCCTTTGTTACTTTTTTGTTTGATTTTCAATTTTTTCTCCCTTATTTAGAGATACTCTTTTGCTTAATATTTAAGAGTCAGTCTCATTGTGTTTAAGACCTTCACGACTCTTGGGTTACACACTCTACTTTGCACTTGTGTTCACCGAGTCCTTACTTGTTCGTTTCAGGATTTATTAATCGGTTAAACAGCACCGGAAAATTTATGTAGAAGTGCCCCACGTAGTTGGGCGCGAATTAATTTATTTCTTCACAATTTTGTTTTGTTAAAAATTTTTTTTTTTTAATTTATTTCTTCACAATTTATCTTAATCAACCGTTCTGGCTTGTGGTTCTATTCCGAACTGCTGATGATCATCGATCATCATCGCTCGCAACCGAGATACATAATTTCTTAATGGGATACATAAAGATCCGAGTGGAAGTGAACTTGTGTGAAGCACATCGTTTCACGTAATGTAATGGATGTTTATTATTTATGTTTGGGATATTTAATCTTTTCTCTTGGATTAACTTAGTTGCTTAGTAGACATTTTTTGCATCTACTAAGCAGGGAAACATGATATGTTAACTTATATACTTACCTGCATACATTAAATATTCGCGCCACTGCTAAGGTACCTACTTTCACAGGCGGCGAACTTCCGCCCTGCGAGTTGGCACTTAATTGGACATTGCTCTAAGGAATTGCTTAAAACTTAACTTTGTCAAATAGAATCCTGACTAGAATCCTCAAAATCTACTATTTGACATCCTTAAATCCATCGTTTTCAAAAGCTTTGTGAAAATATTTACAATTCGCTTAGTAATTTGCACAAGGCGCTGCGAATTCGTTTTGAAATCAGCGAACTGCGAACAATCTTGACAGAACTTTGTGTAAATTGAGTATGTAGAAGTATCAAGTTATAGATTATTTGACCTTTAAAAGATTTCCGTGCTGCGATTTTGATTTGGAAACAGTATTTTGGAGTAAAGTCATTTGGTCGCCATTTCGCTGGTCGCAAGTTCGTCGGCAAGCACGAAGCACCTCTACTCTCCTTAGTATATTAAGCGACGCCAGCGCGAGGGCAATTTTGGCATTTTTTCAAACGCATTCCAATAACTTATTTGTTTCGCTTGTAAAATATTTATGTTATATTTTTTGCAATTTTAAGAAGGTATACCTATGCATAAGATCTGTGTGTATGTGCAAACAATCGCCCAAAACCAAAAAATTAATAATCACCCAAAAATGTTGGGCTATAGCTCGTAATGAAGAATAACCATAAAAAACGAACAAATGCCCAAAAAAATTGTGAATTTGAAGTGACTAATTCCACGAGTTATAATCTTCTAAAACCCAAACATGAATAATCGCCCAAAATCCGATTTGGGCAATAGTGTATTGAATTTTTGGAGATTATTTATTTTTTGGTTGGGGCGATTGTTCATAAAGAATTATCACCCAAATATAAAATAAACAACTTTAAAATAAATATAAATAAAAAATAAATATAAGTATAAAAAGAACAACTGCAATTATTAAAAAAAATGTGTAATCTTCCTTATGATACCATGAAAAGTCCTTTTTCCATTTTTGGACGGACCGCTAAAAACAACAGGTGGGTACCTCTTCCTTACATAGGGATACCAACCTTCCTATCTTACTAACGTGCTTGATAGATTTGGTAACGTATCAATCGAGTCTATCACTCACCATCCACTTACACAAAAGTACCTACGCACCTAACCTACCCATCTATTTAAATATAAAATATGTATAGTTAACCACCTTTCGCATTTACTTTCCCGGATCATCGGATTGTGAATAATGAAATGAAACACATTACACAAATACTTAATTCTTTTTGAAATTCAGCTTGCAAGAAAAATTAAATCTGCAAAAAGGAGGTAGGTAGATACTTACGAATACGAAGCAAGCAACAAACAGTGAGTAAATGCTACAGTGTGTACGCAGAAGTTACAGTCCGTAAAACGGACCTTTCTTTCTTCAATGATCAGTTGCAACCTTTTAAGCAACAGTTACTCGAATACCTTAGATATTATCGGCAGTAGCGAAATAGGTCTGTATGGCTTTTTGTCTTTTGGACATTTTCCTGGTTTCGGAACCATTATGACCTCGGCCACTTTCCATTGCCTGGGAAGCGTTAATGATATAGAGTAGCTTGACCAAAGCTTTTTTCGGTAACTCCTTTAGAATTTCGCTAGTAATAAAGTCGTAGCTAGGGGCTTTGTTGTTTTTCAGATTATTTACCGTTTGACGAAGTTCAGCCAATGACACGGTTTTTATTCTATAATTATCTTGTAGCGCATAAGGATTGAGCTCCTCGACCAACGGTTCCCCGTCAAACGGTTTGAATGTTTCTTCTAGGTAATCTGCAAATAAATCCGCTTTGTCCTTGTCTTCTCTTGCCCATTCGCCGTTGGCTTTTCTTAATGGCGCAGAGTGTGCTATAGGCTTCTTAACGGACTTGACTGCTTCCCAAAGAGAGTAGTCCGAACCTTTATCGGCAGTCAAACTTTCGAGGTAAGCAGTAGTCTCGCGACTTTTAAAATCTTGAAGTTCGTGCTTCAGTTTGTTAGAAAGTTGGTTCAAGATGGTCTTATCCGGGGGTGCTCGCGAACGTTGCCATTTCTTGCGCGCTCTCCTCTTTTCGCATATTAGCTCTTCTATTTTTCTCGGATATATTGTTCCGCTGTTCGATAATTCGGACCTCCGAAAAGAAGTGTTATTCCACGCAGCGCTCTGAATAACTCTCACGGGTTTATCTAATTCGTCTTCTATTTCAAGTGGCGTTTTGAGCGGTACTTTTAGGGCTATGTTCTCTTTGCAGTATTTTCTAAAACCGTCCCAGTCGGTGTTGTTGTTAGTTAATCTAGGCGCTCTATTCTCTTTCGCTAGGCTTCCACCGATTTTCAAAAGAACTGCCGAGTGATCTGAACAGAGATCAAAGCGTTCTTCTACGTTCGTAAGTTAACGATGTATCCCCTTGGCGATAAAGAAGTCGACGAGATCAGGTATTTTATTTCTGTTGGTTGGCCAATATGTTGGCTTTCCCGTCGATAAGAAGATTACGCCGCGTTTTGTCCTTTCTTTAAAGAGGGCTCTGCTCTTGTTGAATTGCACTGTGAGCCCCAGAAAGTATTTTTCGCGCTTAAGTCCCCGCCGATGATAAAGTTTGACCCAAGTGAATCAAAGAGCAGAGCAAGATCTTAATCTGCCAGCCGATACTGCGGAGGAAAATAGCTCGTCGCGATGTTGTAATTTATGTGACTTAATTTTACTGAGACTGAGGTTATTTGCATAGAGTCAAGTTCTATTTCTTCGTTTGGAGTGCTTAATGCAGTCTTTAATGTAGAGAGAGGATCCACCTCTTGAATTTTCTGAAGGATGATGCGCGTGATAATCAATGTAACCTTTTATTTTGCGTGCTGAACCCTTTTTAAAGTGGGTTTCCGAAATCAGGCATATGTCTACATTATTCTTCCGTAGGAATATTTCTAGTTCGTCAATTTTTTGCAAAAGGCCGTTTGCATTCCATGTAATTTTTTTGATTGACTTTCCCATATTCATGATTTTTTATTAAATGCTTTTCGAGGTTTACGCTCAAGCTCGCTCAATTTGTTGAATATTACTTGATTAAGTTTCGCCTGTTGCTCAAACTTTTCTAAAATCATGCCTCGAATTTGAGAGACCGAATCTGATGCGGCCGATTGTGGCTTACTTTCACGTGACGCGACTTGAGCGTACGATCTTGGACCAACAAGTGTGGATTCTCCCTTTTGACTCCGGTGGGAACTAGGACCAGCAAGGTTTTCTTGCGCCTTTTGAATTTTGCCTTTAATCGAACCCTTACTACTTATCTACCTTACCACTTATCTTACTACCACTTATTACCTTACCACTACCTTACCTTACTACTTATCTACCTAACCCTTACCTTATCTACTATAGGAGGTTTTAGGCTTGGGCCCTTATTTTCACTATTTTTCTTCGGAGCTTCATGTCGTTTTTGCAACTCAATGGCAATTTGGCAACCTCGGTAGCTCGCTGGGTGACTTCCCCTGCAATTGGCGCAAACCGCGGGGGCCTGACTGCTGATATTGCAATCCGTCGAGAGATGTTCGCCGGCGCATTTTACGCAACGCGGCTTTTTCTGGCAGTACGCTTGCGTGTGTCGGAAACCTTGGCATCGCTTACATTGGGGAACTAGCCTGTTGCCCTTTCGCTTGGGCTCGATTTTTACCTTGATGTTAAGGATTGATTTAAATTTGTAAATTTCGTTAATATTTTCAGTTCTATCAAAAGAAAGCATAAAAATTTGCAGGCCGCGTCGGACAACAGTGGAATCTTTGCCTTCGTCCGTACGTTGCTTCTCTTTCTTTATTATGTTCACGGCGTCAAGAATTTTAAAGCCTTGGGCTTGAACATCTTGTATTATTTCGTCCTTGATACAGGATGGGTGTAGTCCCCTCGCGATAACCCGCAGCGGCTTTTCGAGGTGATTTTCATAAGTAAACCAGTGGATTTTCTCTAAATTTGACTTTTGTGACAGTGGCCGATAGGCATCAGAGTCATCGACGTCAACTTTCCATACGTTTCGAAGTGACGTTAAGTTATATTTCGTCCCAAGAGTATTTTTAAGGATGTTTCGCAACTTTCCGTAGTCCGTGATCCCAACGACATTTATTGCAGGTGGTCAGCGGTTTTTTTCTTGGGGTATTCCTGTCGCTTTGTTTGATACGACTGGTGTTTCTTCTTTTTGCTGCACGGTTTCTACTTCGGGTGAAGAAGCGGCCTTTCGTTTCTTGGTAAGCCTTTTCCTAAAGACCGGATTCGTTTCGCGTGCAAGTTCTTCCTCGTCCATCTGGTATTCACATTGACGTTTCGGCGTTTCCTCGCATACTATAGTATCACGGGGGTTCCTTAAGGCTTCATTTTCTTTACGTAACGAATCTACTTCGCTTTTAAGCTCATGGTAGAGACGTTCCATTTCATTAAGCTTAGCACGGAGTTCGCTGTTTTCCGCTTCAAAGCATTTAATTTTCGCTGAGTCCTGATTAACCGGCGGACTTCCTTTCCCGGAGACCTTCGATCCAGCTGGTGGAGATCGAGGCACCCTTGATTTTTTCAAAAAGGGATTTATAAGCAATAAATGGCTCTCCCCAGATTCCGTAGAGCCTACCTTCAAAGAGGGTGGATTTGCCAGTGAAACTGGATTGCCACCTGGGGTAATATTGTCTTTTGTTTTGTCCATTGCATAGTTTGTATGCGCTACGTGCTCGGCATACGGAGGGTGGATTTTAGTCGCCTCTTACGACAGGCATGACTTACCTCGGGTATATTCTAACCCCTACCCGAAGGGGATAATACCCTGGGTCGGGTATAAAAACACTTTTTTGCCACTCCAAAAACTGCACTAGACCCAATACTGTTAAAAAGTCTTAAATACAGACTGAACTTTATTCCTCAATTGACTTCTGATTAAAAATTCAGAAATCAAAAAAGCTACCAACTAGCTATTGCCCATTTTCGGAAATTAGCCAAAGCATATATATGCAACCCATGAACTTTGAAAATGGTTCCTGATCCTGGCATTCAATATAAAAATTAAATACTATTACTATACTAAACTCCCCTTTTTTAAGAAAGAAGATTCTTTACTGACAAATTCTTAACACAATTAAAGTTAATAGAAACTGAAATTTACCGACCAAGATTTTTGACGCATTTTGGAGCTTGACAGTGGTTAGTTGGGATGGGTAATCCAACGCCTAGGCGGATTGTAAGCCTCCCACTAGCTTATCACTTCAAATATATATAAATCACTTGTCATTTATTCGAGTATAATACGTATATAACATACTTAATTTTTTAAGAAATATTCTTACTATATTTTTCTTTTAATGTCTGGTTTTTTTTCTGCTGCTGCTATGAAAAGGCTGTTTCTTCTTCTTCTGCTGCTGATGATATCCTTTCCTTCGAAATGAATGTAAATGTTTTACTTATAAAAGTTTAATACACCACAGTAGTAAAGTTGGTTCTTCATCTGCTATTTTAAATTCTCATTCCTCACTCAATGTCTTTTTACTCGCACCTTTTAATGTTTTTTTTTTGATTTTTGTCCCCTTTGTTACTTTTTTGTTTGATTTTTAATTTTTTCTCCCTTATTTAGAGATACTTTTTTGCTTAATATTTAAGAGTCAGTCTCATTGTGTTTAAGACCTTCACGACTCTTGGGTTACACACTCTACTTTGCACTTGTGTTCACCGAGTCCTTACTTGTTCGTTTCAGGATTTATTAATCGGTTAAACAGCACCGGAAAATTTATGTAGAAGTGCCCCACGTAGTTGGGCGCGAATTAATTTATTTCTTCAGAATTTTGTTTTGTTAAAAAAAAATTTTTTTAAATTTATTTCTTCACAATTTATTTTAATCAACCGTTCTGGCTTATGGTTCTATTCCGAACTGCTGATGATCATCGATCATCATCGCTCGCAACCGAGATACATAATTTCTTAATGGGATACATAAAGATCCGAGTGGAAGTGAACTTGTGTGAAGCACATCGTTTCACGTAATGTAATGGATGTTTATTATTTATGTTTGGGATATTTAATCTTTTCTCTTGGATTAACTTAGTTGCTTAGTAGACATTTTTTGCATTTACTAAGCAGGGAAACATGATATGTTAACTTATATACTTACCTGCATTAAATATTCGCGCCACTGCTAAGGTACCTACTTTCACAGGCGGCGAACTTCCGCCCTGCGAATTGGCACTTAATTGGACATTGCTCTAAGGAATTGCTTAAAACTTAACTTTGTCAAATAGAATCCTGACTAGAATCCTCAAAATCTACTATTTGACATCCTTAAATCCATCGTTTTCAAAAGCTTTGTGAAAATATTTACAATTCGCTTAGTAATTTGCACAAGGCGCTGCGAATTCGTTTTGAAATCAGCGAACTGCGAACAATCTTGACAGAACTTTGTGTAAATTGAGTATGTAGAAGTATCAAGTTATAGATTATTTGACCTTTAAAAGATTTCCGTGCTGCGATTTTGATTTGGAAACAGTATTTTGGAGTAAAGTCATTTGGTCGCCATTTCGCTGTTCGCAAGTTCGTCGGCAAGCACGAAGCACCTCTACTCTCCTTAGTATATTAAGCGACGCCAGCGCGAGGGCAATTTTGGCATTTTTTCAAACGCATTCCAATAACTTATTTGTTTCGCTTGTAAAATATTTATGTTATATTTTTTGCAATTTTAAGAAGGTATACCTATGCATAAGATCTGTGTGTATGTGCAAACAATCGCCCAAAACCAAAAAATTAATAATCACCCAAAAATGTTGGGCTATAGTTCGTAATGAAGAATAACCATAAAAAAAGAACAAATGCCCAAAAAAATTGTGAATTTGAAGTGACTAATTCCACGAGTTATAATCTTCTAAAACCCAAACATGAATAGTCGCCCAAAATCCGATTTGGGCAATAGTGTATTGAATTTTTGGAGATTATTTATTTTTTGGTTGGGGCGATTGTTCATAAATAATTATCACCCAAATATAAAATAAAAAACTTTAAAATAAATATAAATAAAAAATAAATATTAGTATAAAAAGAACAACTGCAATTATTAAAAAATATGTGTAATCTTCCTTATGATACCATGAAAAGTCCTTTTTCCATTTTTGGACGGACCGCTAAAAACAACAGGTGGGTACCTCTTCCTTGCATAGGGATACCAACCTTCCTATCTTACTTACGTGCTTGATAGATTTGGTAACGTATCAATCGAGTCTATCACTAACCATCCACTTACACAATAGTACCTACGCACCTTGCCTACCTACCTATTTAAATATAAAATATGTATAGTTAACCACCTTTCGCATTTACTCTCCCGGATCATCGGATTGTGAATAATGAAATGAAACACATTACACAAATACTTAATTCTTTTTGAAATTCAGCTTGCAAGAAAAATTAAATCTGCAAAAAGGAGGTAGGTAGATACTTACGAATACGAAGCAAGCAACAAACAGTGAGTAACTGCTACAGTGTGTACGCAGAAGTTACAGTCCGTAAAACGGACCGTTGAATACCCCATGCTATCCCAGATTGTAAAATGATGTTATTGTTATTTTTTGACATTTTATAAGTAGTGCAAACTTCGAAAACGGGCGTGCTCCAACCGCCCCTAATTACAAACTATCAATTATAATACAGATATTCCCAAGTTACGCTTAAATGTATGTAAAAATTCAATTTTTTGGTTAAAATTTAATATTTTTAAAAATCGACCCCTAAAAGTGGGTGTGGCTAAAAACTTTGTATGAACGAAATCCGACATAAAGAGGCATATGCATTAACTGCAGTAAATACTTTTACCAGAAAATTTCAAGTACTTACTTGTTTTCGTATGCATAAAATCGAAGTAATTGAATGCTTTATACTAGGTGGTTGCATACATTTCGGCCTAAAACTCCGCCTTTTTAACTAAAAAAATCACTTTTTTAACGCCACGCCCACAAAAGTGGGCGGAGGCATATAGAATATATAAATTAAAGTTAGAAAATGCTAATATCTACAGCTTTTGTCATAAAATTTTTTGTCAAATTTCATATTTGTTTATTGAAAAACAGTCATTTTAAGCTAAAATCCCTTAAAAAGTGGGCGTGGCCAATAAAAAAGCAAAAATTTTTTGGCTACCTTAAGGCAATGTTACGTACCAAAAATGGATGCGCTAGCGCCATTGTAACATAGCTAAAATCTGTAAAATGTATTTTTTTAAATTAGAGATGGTCGCACATACAGGCCTGTAGTGGGCGTGTCTGTGGGCGGATTCAGCTAATTTTCAAACTTGATCTGAAAGACTGGACTTTCAACCAACTCACAAAATTTCAGCTCTCTGCCTCAAAATTTAAGGCCTAAAAGTTTTTTTAAATACGGACGGACGGACGGACGGACAGACGGATGGACATGGCTTAATCGATTCTCCTGTTGGTCCCATTCATATCTCTAAAAGGTCTTAGGGATCTACGGTGATTATTTCACTGCGTTACAAACTATACATCAAACTTAATATACCCTGGGTCGGGTATAATTATATGACAAAATCTGTATATATTAGCATTTTCTAACTTTTATGTATATATTGTATGTGCCTCCACCCACTTTTGTGGGCGTGGCTAAAAAAAAAATGTCATTTAATTAGTTAAAAAGGCGGAGTTTTAGTCCGAAATGTATGAAACCACCTAGTATAAAGCATTCAACAGTTATATTTTTATATCCCGCCCACTTTTTGGAGGCGTGGCAGTTTTCTTTTTGGTATGGTCGGGTATTTTGCAATCCATCGTAGATGGATTGAAGCTTTTGCATACCCACTGTTGCACTTTCCCACTTGTTTTTTTTTTTGATTGATATTTAATCAGTTCCAACTTATAACTATTGCCTTAACAGAGTTCAAATAAAGCTTAATTTAGGGTGGATATGAATACTAGAAGTCATTCTATAGCTACAAGAGCTAGAGGTGAATGATCCAAAAATAAGAAGCAAAATAGCATCAAAGTGGGCGGAGGCACATACAATATATACATAAAAGTTCGAAAATGCTAATATCTATAGCTTTTGTCATACAATTTTTTTGTCCAATTTCATATATATTTATTGAAAAACTGTCATTTTAAGCTAAAATCCCTTAAAAAGTGGGCGTGACCAATGAAAAAGCTAAAATTTTTTGGCTTCCTTAAAGACAATTATAAGGCAATGTTACGTACCAAAAATGAATGCGCTAGCGCTATTGTAACTTAGCTAAAATTTGCAAAATGTAAGGCCTTAAAATTTAAGGCCTAAGAGTTGTTTACATACGGACGGACATGGCTTAATCGATTCTCCTGTCGGTCCCATTCATATATCTTAAAGGTCTTAGGGGTCTACGGTGATTATTTCACTGCGTTACAAACTATACATCAAACTTAATATACCCTGGGTCGGGTATAATGAGCGAAATGTATAAGTAGATGATCTTATAATAAACGGTTATAAAACGGTATTTTGTTAAAACATTTTGTAGCGGTTATGGTGTAAAAGTGGGTAAACTTGGTTTTGAGGGCAATTGGTACGTAAACCAACAAGTGGGTATGCAAAAGCTTCAATTCATCTACGACGGATTGCAAAATACCCGACCATACCAAAAAGAAAACTGCCACGCCTCCAAAAAGTGGGCGGGATATAAAAATATAACTGTTGAATGCTTTATACTAGGTGGTTGCATACATTTCGGCCTAAAACTCCGCCTTTTTAACTAAAAAAAGTCACCCTTTTTTACGCCACGCCCACAAAAGTGGGCGTATATACATAAAAGTTAGAAAATGCTAGTATGTACAACTTTTGTCAAATTTCATATGTATTTATTGAAAAACAGTCATTTTAAGCTAAAATCCCTTAAAAAGTGGGCGTGGTTAATGAAAAATCTAAAATCTTTTGGCTACCTTAAAGAAAATCATAAGGCAATGTTACGTACCAAAAATGAATGCCCTAGCGCCATTGTAACATAGCTAAATTTGCAAAATGTATTTTTTTAAATTAGAGATGGTCGCACATACAGGCCTGTAGTGGGCGTGTCTGTGGTCGGATTCAGCTTACTTTCAAACTTGATCTGAAGGACTGGACTTCCAACCAACCCACAAAATTTCAGCTCTCTGCCTTAAAGTTTAAGGCCTAAAAGTTGTTTACATACGGACGGACGGACTTGGCTTTATCGATTCTCCAGTTGGTCTCATTCATATCTCTAAAAGGTTTTAGGGGTCTACGGTGATTATTTCACGGCGTTACAAACTATACATCAAACTTAATATACCCTGGGTCGGGTATAAAAAAAAGTTGTTAGCACGTAAATTATATGTTGTCGAGTTTCTATTTGGAATATTACCACTTTGCTTATAGAATTCACGAATTTCTTTAAAAACGTAGAGGTGTCTTAGAGGCAGAATGCGCAGTTCCTTAAATAGTGGCCAGATATGAGCGAAGCGGTTCTTACGACAGAGGATACGGATAAGATGTTTCTGAGCCAATTGCAAAGGCCTTATAGTATTTGCATAGGTTCCCCCCCAGCTAGAGATGCCGTACTGCAGTTTGGAATGACCTAGACCGTAGTAGATCATCCTTAGTGTACTTTATGTGCAATATTTCTGTAGAAGATACATTTTTCGGAGAACGAGCATCATATGTGTTTTAACACTAATGCAGTGTTCTTTCCAGTTAAGGCTGGAATAAATTAAAACCCCGAGATATTTATAAGAGCTTACAGACTCAATTTCAAAACAGCGACGAGAGCACTGACATTCAGAGATGAAATTGATTCCACAATTGTGCAGCGGTAAGCAGTAGCGGGGACAATCAAACGAATGAAAGGTGAAACTGTAAACGGTAGAATTATTAAACCAAGAGTTGTTCAGAGGCATGATTTTAGTTTTCTCACTTATGACTAATTTATGGTAGGCAAACCACGTTAGGCAAAGCGTTTCCAATTTTTTTCAACTTGAAAGATGCTTTCGAGCAAGGAGCAGCCTTGATAAACGAACGCACTGTCGTCAGCAAAAGCTGGAGGAATACCCCTTAGGCTCTGACCAAAAAGGGAATTAATGAAAACTAGGAACAGTATTGGTCCCATAACTGATCCCTGAGGCACACCATTTGTTAGAGTTCGAGACTCGCTAAGAAAACCATTAATCTTCACTTTTTGTTCACGATCTTTTAAGTATGAACAAAACCAGTGATATATTGAGCCTCTGAAACCAGCTTTATACAGTTTATTAAGCAGGAGGTCGTGATCTACTAAATCAAAAGCCCTTGTCATATCAATGAAAAGAGCAAGTTGTTTTTTGCTCTCGTTAAAACCTCCATAGAGTTGGCTGCATAGTCTCAATATCGCGTCTTCGGTTGATTTCCCTGCTCTATACCCGAATTGGTTTGGAAAAAAAAAAAATTCTCCTAAAACGAGATAATTCGTGACTTTAATAGTTTCTCAAATAGTTTAGAAAAGGTAGGGATAGGCGATAGGGATATGAGTCGGTAGTCGGACACTTTTTTACGATTCCCCTTTTTAAAGATTGGAATTATTTCAGCACGTTTCAAAGCTTGGAGAAAGCAGAACACTTTTATTGAAGAGGTGAGTTTCAACATTAACAATATTAAACGCAATTTTCTTTTGTAATATATTTGAAATGCTATCACTAGTACAAGAACCTTTGCTTGGCAATGCTTTTATTTGCTTGTAAATTTCTTCAGAAGTAAAAGAAATGAAAACAAAGCTATTTGGTTGCGTACTATCGTCCGAAATCTCAGAGTGTAATCTGCATGTGCAGTAATCATAGACAGCGCTACTGGGTTTGAGATTATCGGAGATAGTAATGAAGTATTCGTTAAAAAGATTTGCAATAGTAGCAGAATCAGAAACAGGACGGTCATCAACTACTTAATCACTGATTGCCTTTGATTTTTTCTCCTTACCTAAAATGCTATCGACCACTCTCCATTTCTTTTTATACCCGACCCAGGGTATATTAAGTTTGATGTATAGTTTGTAACGCAGTGAAATAATTACCGTAGACCCCTAAGACCTTTTTGAGATATGAATGGGACCGACAGGAGAATCGATTAAGCCATGTCCGTCCGTCCGTCCTTCCGTATGTAAACAACTTTTAGGCCTTAAATTTTAAGGCAGAGAGCTGAAATTTTGTGGTTTAGTTGGAAGTCCAGTCGTTAAGATCAAGTTTGAAAATAAGCTGAATCCGCCCACAGACACGCCCACTACAGGCCTGTATGTGCGACCATCTCTAATTTAAAAAAATACATATTGCAAATTTTAGCTATGTTACAATGGCGCTAGTGCATTCATTTTTGGTACGTAACATTGCCTTATAATTGTCTTTGAGGTAGCCAAAAATTTTTAGCTTTTTCATTGACCACGCCCACTTTTTAAGGGAATTTAGCTTAAAATGACTGCTTTTCAATAAATATATATGAAATTTGACAAAAAATTATATGACAAAAGCTGTAGATATTAGCATTTTCTAACTTTTATGTATATATTGTATGTGCCTCCGCCCACTTTTGTGGGCGTGGCGTTAAAAAAAGTAATGTTCGCCCCTATAGTTGGCGCAATCTCTCCTGTTCCCTTTTTTGAAAATGGGCACTATAACTCCCGTTTGTCAACCACTAGGTGCCTTCCCGTTATCCCAAGCCACCTTAATTACACGTGTTAGCCATTTAATACCCTCTTCACCCATTGCCTTGAGCATTTCTGGCCGGATATCATCAACTCCAGCAGACTTGCCAACTTTCACTAAAGCGATTTAATCGCTTTAGTGACTTCGTCTACTGTGGGACTATTCTCCGCCCTTATCTCGTCAGCAGTGGGAATGCCATCTTCAGTACCCTGTTGGAGGTTGAGCAACTCCAAAAAGTGCTGTCCCCATCTGCGCAAGACATCGCTCTCATTTGAAAGAAGTGTATCGTTCTTGGATTTAATCCCTTGAATGATATTCAACTTCCTTCCTCTGAGCCGGCGAACGGTCTGCCAAAATATCTTGTTTGCAGGTCTGTAATCATGCTCCAACTTCTCACCGAACCTTTTCCATGACTGTTCCTTGGCTGTTCTGACTGCCAGATTGGAAGTCCTTTGCGCCTCATTGTACTCTAAGCCCTACCGAGCGTAATTATGCTACAAACGAAAAGGAACTTTATGCCCTTGTTTGGGCACTTAAAAACCTCAGAAACTACCTACACGGTGTTAGAAACCTCGAAATCCACACAGACCATCCAACAATTACATTTGCTGTTTCTTCGCGAAACCCCAACGCCCTAATAGAGGAATATTCTCCTAAAATTGTCTTCAAACCAGGTACGACAAATGTTGTCGCAGATGCACTCTCAAGACAATACTTAAATAATTTAACAGATGATAATTCATCTTCAATTACTGGAACACAACACTTCGCAGGAAGCAGTGATATTATATACATACCAGAAACCACAAAGCCCTTAAATCAAATCAAACAACAAATATTGTTAAGTAAGGCAAACTTTACCATTCATGAAAAAATAAGAAATTTTGGTAAAGTTAGACATATCATAGAATACGACACCGTAGAAAATTAAGTGATAATTTTAAAAGAATAATTACAACCTGGATCTGCAGCCATACATTGCACGCCAGAAGGTTTATATGAAGTGAAACAAAAATTGAAGGAAACATTTAGCAATTCGTTCCTTTACACTAAGAATTTCCCAATAGATATAACTAATAAGGAGGATCAAAATAGAATTCTGGAACAAACACATACCAGAGCACATAGAAATTATGCTCAAAACCTTAAGCAAATTTATTCCTCGTAATATTGGCCCGATATGAACAAACAATTTAAAGAGTATGTTAGAAACTGCGAAATCTGCAACCAAAATAAATACGATAGGCATCCGCAGAAAATACCAATTGGAGAGGCTCCAATTCCAAAGGAGGAAGGGGAACGGTTGAATTTAGACTTAGTTTTTGCAGAGAAATTAACATTTATTACTTGCCTTGACGTATATTCAAATTTTGTAGTCATAAGACTTATAGATGACAAGACCCAATTAGATGACAGAGTTCTAGAAATATATCAAACCTTCCCAGACGTAAATAAGATCGCAATTGATAATGAGCCAGGTCTAACAACGCTGCAATTTAAAACATTAATTCAACGACCTAACATTGAAATAGTTTACTGTGACCCAAAACATAGTACAACAAATGGACAGGTAGAAAGGGTCCATTCTACGATTATTGAGATTGCAAGATGCCTCAAAAAAGAGTTTCATTTTAAGCGACTTAGAATCCATTTACAGAGCCACGCAACAATATAACAAAATAATTCATTCGGTAACAAATAAAAAACCTCGTGACGTAGAAGCAAAACTACATGCAGCTCAAGAGAAAATGATAAAGAGGAATAATGAAAACCGTAGTGTAAAAACATATAAAGTAAATGAAATAATTTATGAAAAAATTGTAGGATGCAGAAATAAACTTCAACCAAGATATAAACCAGTGAGTAAGTGCTACAGTGTGTACGCAGAAGTTACAGTCCGTTAAATACCCCATCCTATCCCACATTGTAAAATAATGATGGCATAGTTATTTTTTGACATTTTATAAGTAATGCAAACTTCGAAAAGGGGCGTGGTTCAACCGTCCCTAATTACAAAAACTTTAGTGCGACCGAAGACCCCCAAGACCTTTTAGAGATATGATCGAGACCGACAGGTAAGTCGATTAAGCCATGTCCGGCCGTCCGTCCGTCCGTATGTATGCAGTGTTGAAGTCTTTAAAATTGAGCTAGGAAACTGAAACCTGCAGCGTTGCTTGCTTTTCATTTTCTACAGACAAAGTATGAAAATTGAGAAGATCCGCCAACAGCCACGCCCACAATTGCCTTGAATGTCAGACAACCTCAAATTTACATTTTATTTCAAAATGCTTTTTGGTCAAGATAGACAAAACATTATGAACTAAAATTTTTGTGGAGAGCAATATCGACCAAAAGCCTTTAATAAGACAAAAATTGGACCGCCCACTCTATTGACCATGCCTACTTTTAACATTTGAAATCTTTGAAAACCTGATTTCTCGGCAAATTCGTTTTAGATTTAACAAAAATTATATGACAAATATTAAAGATGTTACCATTTTCTAAGTTTGTTGCATACAGAGCATTGAGCTCTGCCCACTTTTAAGGGGCTTTTTTTGGAAAAAACTGTTTTTTTTAAGTATTAATATTCGCTTTTAACACATTTTCTCGTGATTCCAACGAAATTAGAGTTGATTGATTTAAATTTTCAGTATACGCCCTTTTTTAGTGGCGTGGCTAATACAAATAATTGACATTCATATACTGAATGAACAGACCAAACAATTTTAAATTTGGTGTAATGTGTAAAGAGGGTCGGGTATTTAGAAGTTCGTTTCAGACGAACTCTTGCTCTTACTTACTTGTATTTGTCTAATTTCCCTGGACTATAAGACAACTACGCAGCTTCTCTAGGAATGACCGGGTACTATCGCTAGTTTATCCAAAGTAACGCTCAAATAGCTAGGCCTTTGACTAAGCATCACCGTGTAGGTGCTGCAGAATATCCTAATATATGTCAAACCAGGGAGTAAGTGCTACAGTGTGTACGCAGAAGTTACAGTCCGTAAAACGCACGTTGAATACCCCATCCTATCCGACATTGTAAAATGCTGATGGCATAGTTATTTTTTGACATTTTATAAAAAGTGCAAACTTTAAAAAGGGGCGCGGTCCAACCGCTTCTAATTACAAACTATTAATTATAAGATATTTCCGCAGATATTTCCAAGTTACACATAAATGTTCGTAAAAATGCAATTTTTTGGTTCAAATTCATTATTTTTGAAAAATCGACCCCTAAACGGGGGCGTGGCTGAAAATTTCATATGAACGAAATCTAGACTGAAGTCTCGTTTACCTAACCTGCTACTTTTTTTGTTTCAGGCTTTCCTAAATTAGGTTCAAGGCCACTCGAAATTAAGTTTTTCTGAAAATTTAGGTTTTTCTCCAATTCTGCCTCCAAATGTGGCGAAACCCAAAGTCTTGTGTGAACAAAATGTCGAACTAAGCGTTTTTTACAAAAAATGTTAAGCAAATTTTTTTCAATTTCAAGCAAAAATATTGAGTAAACTGCATTTGAAAATATAAATACCCTTAAAATAGATGCCACGCCCACTAGAGGAGGTTAACCAACTAAATTTGTCTTTTTTGTGTCTTACATTCATAAGGAGATGCTAAATGTCAAATTTCAGCCTCTTAGAACGTCTTACAGTTTTGAAAAATCTGGAGGTAGTTGTACATTTAGGCCGATTGCTCGATTCTGAATCGAATGCCATGGCTCATTCCATTCAGAATTCAGTCTCGATCATATGTCCTTAAGGTCTTGGGGTCTACCATTATTATTTTACCGTGTTACAAACTATGTGACAAACTTAATATACCTCCTATCCTATGGGATGGGGTATAAAAACAGAAAGTCAAAGAAGAGTTAGGTAATAAAGTACGAATATACAACAATAACAAAATAGTCCATAAAGATAATATTAAACCAGTGAGTAAGTGCTACAGTGTGTACGCAGAAGTTACAGTCAGTAAAACGGCCCGTTAAATAATCCATCCTATCCCACATTGTAAAATGCTGATGTTATTGTTATTTTTTTATAATTTGTAAGTAGTGCAAACTTGTAAAAAGCGTGTGGTCCATCCGCCCCTAATTACAAGCCATCAGTTATGACGCAGATACTCCCAAGTTACTCTTTAATGTACGTAAAAGCGCAATTTTTTGGTTCAAATCTAATATTTTTGAAAAATTGAACCCTAAAAGGGGATGTGGCTAAAAATTTTGTACGAACGAAATCTAGAATAAAATCCCGTTTCTATAACTCGCTAATTTTTTTGATTCTTCCCCAAATTAGGCTTAAGGCCAGTCGAAATTACGTTTTTCTGAAAATCTTTGGCTTTTTCTACAATTCTGCCTCCAAATTTAGGCGTGGCTCAAAGTCTTTAATGAAAGAAATGTAGGACTATGTGTTTTCTACATAATATATTGAGTAATATTTTTTCGTTTTGGAACAAAAATATTGAATAAAATGCATTTGAAAAATTAGCCTTTAAATCGATGCCACGCCCACTATGGGAGGTGAAGCGATAAAATTTTTATTTTGTATATCTTACAATGAACAGGAGATAATAAATACAAAATTTCAGGCTATTGAGATGTCTTACAGCTTTGAAAGCTTTGGAAGTAGTTGCACATTTCCATCGATTGTGGGTGTGTCTGTAGGCAAATTCGAAAATTTTTTAAACTTGTACTGCTTCGGATGACAATGAACCCGTGTACCAAATTTCAGGTTCCTAGCTTAAAATTTAAGGCCTAAAAACGTGTGACATACAGACAGACGGACGGACGGACATGGCTCATTCGATTCAGAATTCGGTCTCGATCATATGCCCTTAAGGTCTTGGGGGTCTACCATTATTATTTCACCGTGTTACAAACTATGTGACAAGCTTAATATACCTCTTATCCTATGGGAAGGGGTATAACAAGCGGAGTTTTAGGCCGAAATGTATGCAACCACCTAGTATAAAGCATTCAACAGTTATATTTTTGTATTCCGCCCACTTTTTGTAGGCTTTTTTTTGTATGGTTGGGTATTTTGCAATCCGTCGTAGATGGACTGAAGCTTTTGCATGCACACTGCTGCACTTTCCCACTTTCTTAGTTCAAATTTAATGTTTTTGAAAATCGACATAAAAAAGTGGGCATGGCTAAAAACTTTTAATGAACGAAATCTAGAACAGAATCCCGTTTATCTAACCTGTTAATTTTTCATACCCGACTCAGGGTATATTAAGTTTGCTGTATAGTTTGTAACGCGGTGAAATAATCACCGTAAACCACTAAGAACTTTTATGAATGAGACCGACAGGAGAATCGTTTAAGCCATGTCAGTCCGTCCGTCCTTCCGTATGGAAACAAGTTTTGGGCCTTAAATTTTAAGCTAGAGAGCTGAAAATTCGTAAGTGGACTTGAAGTCCACTGGACCAGATTAAAATTGAAAATTAGTTGAAGACACGCCCACTACATGCCTGTATGTGCGACCATCTCTTATTTTCATTGGTTTGTAATTGTCTTTGATTCAGCAGAAAAAGTTTGGCGTTTTCCAAAGTGACCGCGCCCACTTTTTAAGGAATTTTAACTTAAAATGACTTTTTCAATATATATATATGAAATTTGATATAAAACCAGTGAGTAAATGCTACAGTGTGTTCGCAGAAGTTACAGTTTATAAAACGGAGCGCTGCATATCCCATCCTATCCCACATTGTAAAATGTTGATGGTATTGTTATTTTTTGATATTTTTTAAGTTGTGCAAAGTACTACTCAGTAGCTCAAATAGTGGTTCAACCGCCCCTAATTACAGTAACGCCACATATGTCACATGTTTTTAGACCTTAAATTTTGAGCTAGGGTGCTGAAATTTCGTACGTGAGGTCTGCGTCGTGCGACGCAGTACAAGGGTAAAATTTTTGAAATCCGCCCTAAAACACGCCCACAATCGGTCTAAATGTGCAACTACCTCCTGAGTTTTCAAAACTGTTAGACGTTCTAAACGGCTGAAATTTGACACCTGTACTGCATCGCATGACGTGCCGCCGACCTACGAAGTTTCAGCACCCTAGCTCAAAATTTAAGGCCTAAAAACATGTGACATACAGACGGACGGACGGACGGACGTACATGGCTCATTCGATTCAGAATTCGGTCTCGATCATATGCCCTTAAGATCTTGGGGGTCTACCATTATTATTTCACCGTGTTACAAACTATGTGACAAACTTAATATACCTCCTATCCTATGGGATGGGGTATAAAAATGTAGCAGGATAGGTATATAATACTTCCGTCCAGATGTCGTTCATATAAAGTTTTTAGCCATGCCACCTTTTAGGGGTCGATTTTTCAAAAATATTGAATTTGAACCAAAAAATTGCATTTTTACGTACAATTAGGTGTAACTTGGAAATTTCTTATTTTTTTTTTTATTTTTTTTTTTGAATACTAGGGTGGACGGAGGCTAAAACTCCAAAATCTTTCAAAGATACCAATACGCCCACTTTAGCAGGTATATAATACCGAAGTAGCCGATATTGGTTATGCCCGATTTCCACGTGCTAAAAAACCACCCATTTATGAGAGACACTATGAAACTGCCAGAACGCACTTCATAGAAGTAAATTTTCGCTCTCTCATAATACTTCTTGACTACAACTAAGTTAGCTTAACAAGTAGTTTACGCTTCCGTAGTGTTAATCGCATTGGATAGGTTGCTTTCCAGTGAATGCACCTACTAAGCCGTTTATTCATGCGGCTTCACCCTACGTCGCTAGATCGAATGTTCTTATTCTTTGTAGTCGTCGCTCGTTGTTTACATCGTTAAAAGTCTCGTTTAGAGTACGCATCATTTCATTGTTGCAATGAACATGAAGGCGAGCATTTAGCTTTCGAGCAAAGTTTCTTACTTCTTCGCTCACGGTAGCTAATTCTAAATCTCTGTAAAGATCACTATTCCTAATATACCATGGAGCATTCACAATTGCTCTTAGTGCCTTGTTTTGGAAAGTGTGCAACATGGACATGGTGCTTGGCTTGGTACAACCAAAAAGTTGTATACCGTATGACCAGGACGGCTTTAACACCTGCCTGTACAAGAGCAGTTTCTTATATATGCTTAATTTCGAAAATCTTCCGATAAGCCAATACATTTCCCTGAGCTTAATCTCGAGCACGTCACGCTTCTTCTTTACGTGTCGTTGCCACCTCAGTTTAGCGTCCAGTGTCATCCCTAGATAATTCGCTTCATTTGCATAAGGTATTTGTGCAGAGTTTATGAACAGAGGTAAATTGTTAACCGTTCTGTAAGTGAAACTCACATGCGTAGACTTGTTCTCGTTAAGAGCGATTCGCCAAGTCTTCGTCCAGACACAAATTCTGTCCCATTCTCGTTGGAGGTTTTTCGTTGATGACTCGACTGATTCACCTGTTGCCAGAATGGCCGTATCGTCCGCAAACGTGGCCACGACAGTCTCGTCATCTAGAAATATGTCTCTTGTGTAGAGCAGGAACCGGGTCGGACCGAGGACACTTCCCTGGGGTACGCCAGCCCGAATTTGCTCGAAACTCGAGTATTCATTACTACACCTGACACGAAAGAGTCTGCTTTCAAGACAATTTTCCAATATTTTAAACATGTCTTCCGGCAAGTTTTGCCGTAGCTTATATTTCAAGCCTTCGTGCCATACCTTGTCGAAGGCTTGCGATACGTCGAGGAAAGCACTTGAACATATTTATTTCCCTTCTAAGGCTTTTTCAATTTCATGCGTTATTCTGTAGACTTGATCTATTGTGGAATGGTTAGGTCTGAAACCGAATTGATGATCCGGGATCAAGCGTCTTTCTGCAATTATTGGTTGTAATCGCTTCAGCAGAAGTTTCTCGAATACTTTCGATATTATCGGCAGAACCGATATGGGCCTATAAGATTTTTTATCATTTGCGCATTTCCCCGGTTTTGGAACCATAATGACTTCAGCAACTTTCCATTGACTTGGAACGTATAGAAGTCTAAGAGAAGCGTTTATCATATAAAGTAGCTTGACTAATGCCTTTTTTGGTAGCTCTTTCAATATTTCGCCAGTGATCAGGTCGTAAACCGGGGCCTTATTATTATTAAGTTTGCTAATTGTCTGTCGGAGTTTAACTAACAAAACTTTTTTCATTCTAAAGCTATCAGGTTCCGCGTTGTTGTTTAGAACGTCAGCCAATGGCGGACCGTCGAAAGGCTTGAATGTTTCTTCTAAATGTTCAGCAAACAAATTTGCTTTCTCTCTGTCTTCTCTTGCCCATTCGCCGTTAGCTTTTTTTATTGGTGCCGAGTGGATTATAGGTTTCTTGATAGACTTAACTGCTTTCCACAGCGAGTAGTTTGAGCTCCTATCCGCCGACAAGCCTTCAAGGTATTCAGTGGTCTCACGATTTTTAAGATCTTGCAACATTCCTTTCAGTTTGTTAGAGAGGTGGTTCAATAGGGTTCTGTCTGGGGGAGCCCTCGTTCCTTGCCATCTCCTACGCGCTCTTCTCTTTTCACGAATCAATTCTTCGATTTTGAGCAGATATG
The DNA here is from genome assembly GCA_947623515.1 of Neoascia interrupta. Taxonomy (NCBI): domain Eukaryota; kingdom Metazoa; phylum Arthropoda; class Insecta; order Diptera; family Syrphidae; genus Neoascia; species Neoascia interrupta. Next base: position 119,421,624 of record OX392462.1, read on the forward strand.
TTTTACGTACATGCCCGTCGGTGCTATCTGCGTTCTTTTGGGACGAAGTGTTGTTCCATCAGCGCTCTGAATTGCTTCAATGAATTTGTCAACTGCGGTTTCTAACTCGAAAGGAGTTTTCAATGGCACATTCAAGCCAACACCCTCCTTACAGTCCTTTCTGAAGGCGTCCCAGTTCATGTTTTTGCTAGCTAACCTAGGAGGTCTTTCTATTTTCGCCAGTCTTTCACCCATCTTCAAGATTACTCCTGAGTGGTCTCAGCAAAGATCATAACACTCTTCAATGCGCGTTAGGTATTTGGGGTACCCTTTAGCGATGATAAAATCGACAAGGTCAGGCTTTTTGTTCCTAACGCTTGTCCAATATGTTGGCTTACCCGTGGAGAAAAAGTCCACCCCACGCTTCATACTATTTTTGTACAGTAATCTGCCTCTTGTTGAATTGCATCGTGAGCCCCAAAAAGTATGTTTGGCGTTAAAGTCACCCCCAATGATAAAATTGGACCCAATGAAGTCATACATACGATCAAGATCGTCTTCCGCCAGTCTATATTCTGGCGGGAAATAACAAGATGCAATGTGATAATCTAAGCAGTCAATTTTTACAGAAACTGAACTGACCTGCATAGAGTCTAGCTCAACTTCTGTGTTCTTGAAGTGCTTTATGCAGTTCTTAATATAGAGGGAGGATCCTCCTCTCGAATTTTGCGAAGGGTGATGTGCGTGATAGTCATTGTAACCTTAAAGTTTGGGTCTAGACCCGTTTTTAAGGTGAGTCTCCGTAATCATGCAAATATCAATATTATTTTTCCGTGGAAATAAAGGGTGATTTTTTAGCTGGTTTGGTTTTGGCAACACTGGTTTTGACAGCTGACGTGTGTTTAGTACCTTGTGTCACAGTCAAGCAGCTTCAGTTTGGTTTGCAATTTAACCATGGATCGTCTTACAAATGAACAACGCTTGCAAATTATTGAATTTTACTATCAAAATTCGTGCTCCGTTCGAAATGTTCATCGCGAAACAATGGCGCAATTGCGAGGCGAGTTTGGTGAACAGTAAATTTTACGTTTCGGGCCGGTCGATTGGCCGCCTAGATCGTGCGATTTGACACCATTAGATTATTTTTTGTGGGGGTATGTCAAGGCTAATGACTATAGGGACAACCCTGCTTCGATTGACGCACTGGAAGCCAACATCCATGCATTCATTCGTGAGATACCGGCCGATATGTGTGAAAGAGTATGCCAAAATTGGACTCAGCGGATGGGCTACCTGAGACGCAGCCGCGGTCAACATTTGCATGAAATTATCTTTAAACATTAAATCGCAAGGTTCAAACTATCGACTCAAATAAATATTTCATTAATTTTTTCGAATTTTTTGTGTTTTTTTTTTTTAAAAAAGTTCTCAACCTCTTAAAAAATCACCCGTTACTTAAATATATACTTAGTCAAATATATACTTAGTAATAAAATACTTAGTCTATTTTATTCAGAAGGCCATTTGCATTCCATGTTAGGTATTTTAAATAACTGTTTCATATTCATGTTCTCTTGTAATTTTTTCGAGGCTTAAACTCGAGCTTGCTTAGTTTGTCAAATATAACTTTGTTGATTTTAGTCTGATCTGAGACACTGCATCTGTTGTGGGCGATCTTGCCTTGTTTTCGTTTGCCGCAACCTGTGCTTTTGATTTCGGTCCGACCAGTGGTGGTTTCTCCGCTGCACTTGAACTGGCGCCGCTCTTTTGTGGAGCTTTTACGCCTTTTGTCGACGCCTCCTTTGCCAATCTTTGGAGTCTTTGGCTTAGGAGTTTCAGCAGTTTTTAGGCGTCCTAGGCTTTGATTCTGACCTCTAGTATTTTCCTTAAGAGGTTCTCGTCCCTTTTGCAGCTCTATGGCTACTTCGTATCCTCGATAGTTCGCGGGGTGGTTTCCGTCGCAATTGGCGCAAACTGCTGGAGCCTTTATGTCAACTTTGCACTCTGTTGACAGGTGTTTTCCGGCACATTTCACGCAATGTGGTTCTTTTTGGCAGTAGGCACTTGTGTGCCTGAATTCTTGGCATCGCTTACACTGTGGTATCAGTCTATTGCCCTTTCGCATGGGTTTGATTTTAACCCTGATGTTAAGTACCATTTTTATACCCCATCCCATAGGATAGGAGGTATATTAAGTTTGTCACATAGTTTGTAACACGGTGAAATAGTAATCGTAGACCCCCAAGACCTTAAGGGCATATGATCGATACCGAATTCTGAATCGAATGAGCCATGTCCGTCCGTCATAGGATACCTTCTATCCTATGGGATGGGGAACAATCAAAGAATTTTTACTTTTCCAGTAAAATGTACTTGCTTTTAATATTTGCGTTATTCGGACGTGCATATACGGACATAACTGACTACACTCGAGAAAACTACTTTTTGATGGAAAACGGTGAAGCAGCACTGTATGAAGAATATGGAAATATTTTGCATTCAAATTACTAATTTAACCTTTTTTAAATATTTAATCCAAGAAACAAAATATATATTGAATGAAGATAATTACACAACGCAATTACTTAACTACATCTTACACCTTTGATAGTGTTTACGTTAGTTTGAATGACGTTATAGAAATTGACTTAATTGAAACATTACAAGGACAGTTGCAAATTACTTCTTATAGACACAAAAGATGAATTAATGAATTAGGGACCATATGCAAATGGATAGCAGGTTGAATACCCCATCCTATCCCACATTGTAAAATGCTGATGGCATAGTTATTTTTTGACATTTTATAAGTAATGCAAACTTCGAAGAGGGGCGTGGTCCAACCGCCCCTAATTACAAACTATTAATTATAAGATATTTCCACCGATATTTCCAAGTTGTACTTAAAAATGCAATTTTTTGCTTCAAATTCAGTATTTTTGAAAAATCGACATCTAAAAGGTGGCGTGGCTTAAAACTTTAGTGCGACCGTAGACCACCAAAACCTTTTAGAGATATGATCGAGACCGACAGGTAAGTCGATTAAGCCATGTCCGTCAGTCCGTATGTATGCAGTGTTGAGGTCTTTAAAATTGAGCTAGGAAACTGAAACTTGCAGCGTTGCTTGCTTTTCATTTTCTACAGACAAAGTACGAAAATTGAGAGGATCCGCCAACAGCCACGCCCACAATTGCCTTGAATGTCAGATAACCTCAAATTTACATTTTATTTCAAAATGCTTTTTGGTCAAGATAGACAAAACATATGAACTAAAATTTTTGTGGAGAGCGATATCGACCAAAAGCCTTTAATAAGACAAAAATTGGACCGCCCACTCTATTGACCATGCCTACTTTTAACATTTGAAATCTTTGAAAACCTGATTTCTCGGGAAATTCGTTCTAAATTCAACAAAAATTTTTTGATAAATATTAAAGATATTACCATTTTCTAAATTTGTTGCATACAGAGCATTGAGCTTCACCCACTTTTAAAGCGCTTTTTTTGGAAAAAACTGTTTTTTTAAATATTAACATTCGCTTTTAACACATTTTTTTTGATTTTAATTGATTTAAATTTTCAGCCTTCGCCCTATTTTAGGGGCGTGGCTAATACAAATAATTGACATTCATATACTGAATGAAACAGACCAAAAAATTTTAAATTTGGTGTTAATGGGTAAAGAGGGTCGGGTATTTAGAAGTTCGTTATAGACGAACCGCCTACAGACACGCCCACTACAGGCCTGTATGTGCTAATATCTCTAATTTAAATAAATACATTTTGCAAGTTTTAGCTATGTTACAATGGCGCTAGCGCATCCATTTTTGGTACGTAACATTGCCTTATGATTGTCTTTAAGGTAGTTAAAAAATGTTAGCTTTTTTGTTGGCCACGCCCACTTTTTAAGGGGTTTTAGCTTAAAATGACTGTTTTTCTATAAATATATATGAAATTTGACAAAAAATTATATGACAAAAGCTGTAGATATTAGCATTTTCTAACTTTTATGTACATATTGTATGTGCCTCCGCCTACTTTTGTGGGCGTGGCGTTAAAAAAAGTGATTTTTTAGTAAAGGCGGAGTTCTAGGCTGAAATGTATGCAACCACCTAGTATAAAGCTTTCAACAGTTATATTTTTATATCCCGCCCACTTTTTGGAGGCGTGGCAGTTTTCTCTTTGGTATAGTCGGGTATTTTGTAATCCATCCGTCGAAGATGGATTGAAGCTTTTGCACACCCACTGTTGCACTTTCCCACTTGTTTTTGTCTAATTTCCCTGGACTATAAGACAACTACGTAGTTTCTTAGGAATGTACTAGGCTAGTTTATCCAAAGTAACGCTCAAATAGCTAAGCCTTTGACCAAGCTTCTACACGGCGAAAACGGTAGAATATCCTAATATATGTCAAACCAGTGAGTAAGTGCTACAGTGTGTACGCAGAAGTTACAGTCCGTAAAACGGACCGTTGAATACCCCATCCTATCCGACATTGTAAAATGCTGATGGCATAGTTATTTTTTGACATTTTATGTGTAATGCAAACTTTAAAAAGAAGCGTGGTCCAACCGCCCCTAATTACAAACTATTAATTATAAGATATTTCCACAGATATTTCAAAGTTACACTTAAATGTACGTAAATATGCAATTTTTTGGTTCAAATTCAATCTTTTTGAAAAATCGACCCCTAAAGGGGGGCCTGGCTAAAAACTTCATATCAACAAAATCTGGACTGAAGTCCTGTTTACCTAACCTTCTACATTTTTTGTTTGACTCTTTCCTAAATTAGGCGCAGGGCCAGTCTAAATTAAGTTTTTCTGGAAAAATTTAGGTTTTTCTTCAATGCTGCCTCCAAATACGGGCGTGGCCCAAAGTCTTGTATAAACAAATTGTGGAACTAAGCGTTTTCTACATAAAATATAAAGCAATTTTTTTTTAGTTTCAAGCAAAAATATTGAGTAAATTGCATTTGAAAATTTACCCTTAAAATAGATGCCACGCCCACTAGAGGAGGTTAACGAATTAAATTTGTCTTTTTTGTATCTTACATTCATCAGGTGATGCTAAATGCCAAATTTCTTTGAACTTCTAACAGTTTTGAAAACTCTTGAGGTAGTTGTACATTTAGGCCGATTGCGGGCGTGTCTTGGGCGGATTTCAAAAATTTATATACTTAAACTGCTTCACATGACGTGGGCCTTACGTACGAAGTTTCACCACCCTAGCTCAAAATTTAAGGCCTAAAAACGTGTGACGTACATACGGACGGACGGACGGACATGGCTCCTTCGATTCAGAATTCGGTCTCGATCATATGCCCTTAAGGTCTTGGGGTCTACCATTATTATTTCACCGTGTTCAAACTATGGGATAAACTTAATATACCTCCTATCCTATGGGATGGGGTATAAAAACAGAAAGTCAAAGAAGAGTTAGGTAATAAAGTACGAATATACAACAATAACAAAATAGTCCATAAAGATAATATTAAACCAGTGAGTAAGTGCTACAGTGTGTACGCAGAAGTTACAGTCCGTAAAACGGCCCGTTGAATAATCCATCCTATCCCACATTGTAAAATGCTGATGTTATTGTTAGTTTTTTATAATTTATAAGTAGCGCAAACTTTTAAAAAGCGTGTGGTCCATCCGCCCCTAATTACAAGCCATCAGTTATGACGCAGATATTCCCAAGTTACGCTTTAATGTACGTAAAAGCGCAATTTTTTGGTTCAAATCTAATATTTTTGAAAAATTGAACCCTAAAAGAGGATGTGGCTAAAAACTTTGTATGAACAAAATCTAGAATAAAATCCCGTTTCTATAACTCGCTAATTTGTTTTTGATTCTTCCCTAAATTAGGCTTAAGGCCAGTCGAAATTACGTTTTTCTGAAAATTTCTAGCTTTTTCTACAATTCTGCCTCCAAATTTAGGCGTGGCTCAAAGTCTTTTATAAAAGAAATGTAGGACTGTGTGTTTTCTACATAATATATTGAGTAATATTTTTTCGTTTTGGAACAAAAAATGCATTTGAATAAAATGCATTTGAAAATAGCCTTTAAATCGATGCCACGCCCACTAGGGGAGGTGAAGCGATAAAATTTTTATTTTGTATATCTTACAATGAACAGGAGATAATAAATACCAAATTTCAGGCTATTGAGATGTCTTACAGCTTTGAAAGCTTTGGAAGTAGTTGCACATTTGCACCGATTGTGGGTGTGTCTGTAGGCAAATTCGAAAATTTTTTACACTTGTACTGCTTCGGATGACAACAAACCCGTGTACCAAATTTCAGGTTCCTAGCTTAAAATTTAAGGCCTAAAAACGTGTGACATACAGACAGACGGACGGACGGACATGGCTCATTCGATTCAAAATTCGGTCTCGATCATATGCCATTAAACTCTTGGGGGGCTACCATGATTATTTCACCGTGTTACAAACTATGTGACAAACTTAATATACCTCCTATCCTATGGGATGGGGTATTAACAAAGAATTTTTACTTTTCCAGTAAAATGCTTTTAATATTTGCGTTATTCGGACGTGCATATAAGGACATAACTGACTCAAGAGACGCCGGAGTCTCTTGAGTTGGTGGCGGAGGATCGAGAAAGATGGAATCCCTCGGCGCAATCCCCAGGCGGGACTCAGAGAGGTTCTTTACCAGGGAAGGCGACGCGCTCGCATCTCGGCTAGCATGACCTGTCTAGGAAGTCTGTCAGAGGGCATGCGAACAACGTGTCCAAACCATCGAAGAATCGATCGCTCCACTCGGAGAAGTAGCTGCTCAACATTGAGATTCCTACGAATACGGACGTTTTTCACTCTGTCCCTTAGAGTAACACCAGCAACGCACCTCCGGAATCTCATTTCGGCAGCTTGTACCCGCGATCTAATTCTTTCGGTCATTACCCAAATTTCATGACCATAGATGAGGGTCGGAACGAACACTGAATTAAAAACTGAGATCTTTGCTTTCACTCCAAGCTCAGCTTTCCTGATGACCGGCCGGCGCTGTTCCTTTACTATTGCTCCAGCTTGGCCAATTCTACAGGACAACTCAGTATCACTCCTCCCATCTTTCGTGAAAAAGACCCCGAGATACTTAAACTTCTCCACCTGTTTTAATGGAACTCCATTTATGTGCAGGGTACACTGCACAGGAGTTCGGGAAACAACCATCACTTCCGATTTGTTCACGTTTACTTTCATCCTAGCATCACCACAGACGGCTGCAAACCTATCCAGTGCTCGTTGAAGTTCCTCTTTGGATGATGCAAGGATGGCCAAATCATCTGCGAAAAGCAGATGGCTCATCCTGATGCCAGCCAATTCGAAACATTGCTCGCCAAGACTGCACCTCACCATCAAGTCCATATGTGCTATGAAAAGGAGCGGCGACAGAACACAGCCCTGGCGAAGTCCAATGCGCACATCAAAAGGACGGGATTTGACGCCATTTATCCGTATACAGCTTCTGCAGTTTCCATACAAAGACTGAATGGCTCTCAGAAGAGGCCCACTCAGCGCAAAGTCCTGCAAAACTCTCCACAGTGTATCCCGAGGGACTCGGTCATACGCATTTTCCAGATCTACAAAACACGCATAGACATAGGTTTGGCATGTTCCCAGGCCTTCTCAAGAATAACCTTCAGAGTAAAAAGCTGGTCGGTTGTGCCTCTGCCAGGCCGAAAGCCGCACTGTTCTTCCCGTAACAAAGGCTCGATTACAGCTCTGGAATGCGTTTCCAACACCTTCGCGAATACTTTTCCCGGAAGACTCAAGAGAGATATGCCCCTATAGTTGGCGCAATCTCTCCTCTTCCCTTTTTTGAAAATGGGCACTATAACTCCCGTTTGCCAATCGCTAGGTGCCTTCCCGCTATCCCAGGCCACCTAAATGACACGTGTTAGCCATTAAACACCCTCTTCACCCATTGCCTTGAGCATTTCTGGCCGGATCTCATCAACTCCAGCAGACTTGCCAACTTTTAGCGATTTAATCGCTTCAGTGACTTCGTCTACTGTGGGACTATTCTCCGCCCTTATCTCGTCAGCAGTGGGAATGCCATCTTCAGTGCCCTGTTGGGGGTTGAGCAACTCCGAAAAGTGCTCTCTCCATCTGCGCAAGACATTGCTCTCACTTGAAAGAAGTGTACCGTCCTTGGATTTAACTCTTGGATGATATTTAACTTCCTTCCTCTGAGCCGACGAATGGTCTGCCAAAATATCTTGTTTGCAGATCTGTAATCAAGCTCCAACTTCTCGCCGAACTTTTTCCATGACTGTTCCTTGGCTGTTCTGCCAGATTGGAAGTCCATCGCGCCTCATTGTACCGGGCTCGAGAAGTTGAGTTTCTACATTGGATCCACGCAATATAGGCTCTCTTCTTCTCTCTGATGGCTTCTTGAACTCCAGGCGTTTTAAACCAAGCAGTTCTTTTCTCACCACCAGCCGCTACCCCAAGCCGCTTCACTCCACAATCATTTCCTGCAGAGGCAATGACTGCCGATAAAAACAGCTGCCATTCCTTCTCTACATTCAAAAGGTCAGTTGGAATTTGTTAAAACTTCTCCGAAATATGCTGTGCAAAACGCTCTCTGAAATCAGAGTCAGCATCCTGCAACCTTTCCCACCGTATGCGGGTCACCAGTCTTGGTTTTCGCCTGGGTGGCAAAAGAATACTGTCACTGAAAAACAATTTACACAACACTAAGTGGTGATCAGTTGACAACTCAGCTCCCCTGAAAACTCGAACATCACAAATCATTCTTTGAACACACGATGGTACAACAAAGAAATTAATCAGTGACTTCTGATTTAAACTGTGCTTGTACCATGTGTATTTGTGAATGGCTCTGTGTGGGAAAAAGGTGTTCATGATGGACAAGCCATATGCACAGCAAAAGTCCAACAACTTCCCTCCGTTCCTGTTTTGATTCGGGTCACCGTGCCTCCCAATCACACTCCTCCAAGTACTGTCGTCTGTACCCACATGTGCATTGAAGTCACCCATCACGAGAAAGAAGTCCATTTCTGCCACTCTGTCCAGGGCAGCATCAACTTCGTTCAAGAAGGACTCATACTCTGACTCTCGATTTGGTGCATAAACCTGAACCAGAGCCAGAGTCGATCGTTCAAGCTTAAGCTTCAAGATCAAAATCCTTCCCCCTAACGGAATGACATCGAATACATTTTCTGACAACCGGGGGCTTGTGAGTATCCCCACACCCGCCTGTGCAGTCATGTGATTTGGGACGCCAGACCAGAAGAGCTTCCACCCATCATCGAAGTCTTTGGTTCCAGAACCCTTCCACTTAGTTGAGCAGATGCCAGTTGCATCGAGCTGATACTTTTTGGCCTCCTCAACCAGTTCGAGTTCCTTCCTTGTTAGTGACGAGACATTCCACGTGCCAATTTTGAGTTGGTGCCGTTGTCGATTTGTAGAGTTTACACCTAAGCCCTCATTTTGACTTGGCGCTGTCCCCCTCCGCCCCCCGTATTGGATAGCGGCACCATTGACGAGCTGCTCGTAACTTCTTCGGGTTAAGCCCAGTCGGATGCCGAGCGGGACCTTCCGACCACCAAGCGCTCGCATGCTGACACCCCTCAGGCCTAGCTCCAAAGGGTGCCCTGGATTACCAGGATCAGCAAATATCCGAGGCTGCTTTCGTTTTCTTTTCATGGTTGGGGGGGGGGGTGCATTTTATACCTAGCTGCCAGGTTTAAATTTTGCCGATCCTAACCCCGACAACCGACGCCGACCAGGAAGCCGCTCGTTTCGAAACAGACGCTACTGGATTTCTGTTATTTGAAGTTCAGCCGTCCCTCTGGGATCAGATGCTGACCAGGATTCTATTCATATCCAAATTCCCTAAAGGAGGAAGTAGAAAAGCAAGTAAAGCAACTCTTAAAGGATGGTGTAATAAGACCCTCTCGATCACCGTATAATTCCCCAGTGTGGATTGTACCAAAAAAACCAGATTCTAATGGTAATAAGCAATATAGAGTTGTAATTAACTACAGGAAACTTAACACAGTAACAATTCCAGATCGCTACCCTATCCCCGACATAAACGCAGTAATAGCGGAAAAGGCAGAAAATAGTATTTTTTCAGTCCTTGACTTAAAAAGAGGGTTTCATCAAATCCCTCTTAAGGCAACAGATATAGAAAAAACTGCATTTTCTAGAAATAATGCCAAGTACGAATTTACGAGGTTACCATTCGGTTTAAAAAATGCCCCTTCGCTTTTCCAACGGACACTCGACGACATACTGCGTAAATATATTGGAAAATTCTGTTATGTCTATATCGACGATATAATAATTTTTACTAAGAACGAAGCCGAACATCTGATACTTTTTAATCCGCATTTTCGAGCTAACACTTGTCGAAGCTAACATGAAGATTTAATTAGATAAGTGCACATTCTTTAAAGATCAAGTTGAGTTTTTAGACTTCATAACCTCCGCAAAAGGAATAACTACCAACCCTGCAAAGGTTGAAGCTATATCAAATTTTCCAGCCCCGAAAACTTTGAAAGAACTAAGATGTTTTCTTAGTTTATCAGGGTATTATCGACGCTTTGTAAGAGATTATGCAGCACTCGCAATACCCCTAACAAAGCCTTTAAGAGGAGAAGAGGGACGCATATCCAAAACAAATTCCTGATGCTAAGGAGGCTTTTGAAAAAATAAAAAAAAAATCTAGACTCTGAAGATGTCATACCACCTTACCCTAATTCCAGCAAAGGCTTTGAACTAACTACTGATGCATCTAACAATGCACTCGGTGCCGTTTTATTACAGGATAATAGACCTATATCATTCATATCCAGGACCTAAAGTAGAACCGAGAAAAACTACGCAGCAAACGAAAAGGAAATGCTTGGGATCATATGGGCAATAACATACCTTAGAAATTATTTGTATGGAACTGCATTCGTAAAAATTTTCACTGATCATCAACAACTTGCTGGTGCCCTTGGTCCAAAGAATTATAACTCGAAGATGAAACGATGGAAAGCAATTCTCGAGGAGTACAACCATGATTTGTTGTACTCAAACCAGAGAAAACAAACGTCGTAACTGACGCGCTTTCCCGACCACCAAAGGTTTCCAAAATAAATTCTATGACAGCACCCCAGCATAGCGATGAAAGCTCATCACTTGATCTGATACCTGCTGTGGAATGTCCCATTAATGTTTTTAAAAATCTACTAATGCTTTTAGTAGGTGAAAATTGCAGCTATCAATTCAAATTTCAATTCCCTACTTATCATAGACATACAATAGTTCAAATACACGACCGAAAACCTAATTTCGATTTTCAAAAAATATCTTAACCCTAGTGTCATAAACGGTCTCCTTGCCCCAGAACCTATTATGGGACAAATCCAAGAGATATATCTCCAACACTTTAAGTCTTATAAAATAAGGTATACACAATCGCAAGTGGAAGACCTAGTAAACGAGAATGAACAAGAGGAAGAAATTTTGAAAGAACATAAACGAGCACACAGAAATGGTAACGAAAATAAGATCCAAATTTTTCAAAAGTTATATTTTCCAAAAATGAGAGGTAGTATTCAACAAATCGTTAAACAATGTCGAACGTGTAAGGAACAAAAGTATGATCGCCATCCAAGAAAACCAGAATTTCAAGAGACTCCCATTCCTCAATATCCAGGCCATATACTACATATTGATATCTATATTACTAGTACTTACAGCAGTTGATAAATTCTCGAAGTATGCTCAAGTTCGAATTCTAAAGTCAAAAGTAGAAGATTAATATCTTCTCTCTAACACAAATTTTATTTGCTTTTGGCGTTCCGTTATAGGTTTTGATTACGAGAAATCGATTAATTCAGCCTCTATCTGTTTTATGCTACAAGGAATAGTATTATGCCAACTAAGAATAGAATCTTAGAAAACCCCTCCTTTTAATGGACAATTAGAACGATTCCACTCGAAACTTTCAGAAATTATGCGTTGTCTCAAGCAAGACCGAATATATCGATCCTTCATGGAACTTCTTGACCGATCTGTGTAGGAGTAGAATTATGCCATACACTCTACAACACAGAAAAAACCAGTAGAAGTATTTTTTGGTAGAACTGTCAGCACAAATCCCGAATATGAAGAAGAAAGGCAGGAAAATATTGTAAAACTGAAAGCAAAACAAGCTAAGGATATAGAAAAAAATATCTTTATGTAAAAGATATATATATATACATATACATATATACAATATATATATGTAAAAGAAGATAAATCAACCACTATTTTAACCGAATACGGAAAAGTTATTCAAAAAAGTAATATTAGAAATTAATTTTACAGATTCTTATTCGCTCCGTTCTCCACCGAAGTCCAAATATTGGACTATACGAATTCTTAAATCATCCCGTTAAATATGAAAGTAGCTAAATTCAATACGGTACATTTAAAGTTATCCACGTAATAAATCTGGAAGCCTATACGAAGGTACTCGAGAACCTCCAAAACCAAACCTACCATAATGTCAACGAATCCAACCCAAACCTCCTCATCCTCACCGACCTTATATCCCAAATTTCTATCAAACTTAGAAACCTAAAACATTCATTTAACTTAACTCAACTTCTTAGGAAGAGCGTGGAAATGGATCGCCGGTAGTCCGGATCACGACGACTTTAAAATAATTAAATCTCAAATGCGTAATGTATTAACCAATAATAATAAACAAGTTTATATCAATAAAATGAATGAAAATAAAATAAATGAGCTTTCAAATATTACAAACAGCTTGTTAAAACTAATTAAAACAAACGAACATATAGAAAATAAGTACATTTTGAATTTAAAATATAGGTTGGAGATTTTAAAAGAAGAATTAACAAATTCTCAATTTGACAATATAAATGAATTTATTATTGCAGGCAAAACGCGCAATAATAAATTTATTTATATTGTCAAATTCAGAAATAAATTTAATACAAAAAATATTTCACGAAAATAAAATGAAACATATCAATGTAGACGAGGCACTAGAATTTTCCACAATCTAAATTGCGTATAATAAAGCTACTATTTTATACATTATGAATAAACCCATAACAGACAATATCACATGTAATGATCTTTTGATCAAACCAATTAAATATGACAGAAAAATTGTTAAAATTAAATATAATAACGTTCTAGAATGTAATAATGAAATATAAGGAATCGAACAATACTGTAGAGTAATAAATTATATGATGATCTTCAATCAAAATCAAATCGTAAGATTAAATGAAGAAAATCGTATTAGAAACCTATTAAAAAGTATACATACAGAGTATGATGAGGCGAATAACCAGCACGTCCCGACCATCGAAAGTCTTCAACCCGGAACTTTGCTTCTCAATCAATTCAACGGAACAATAATCATAGATGAAGAAAGTGTTAATTTATCATGAAGCTTTATCCTTCAGTACCATAATACGTCTCTTTTGGTCAATGGACAAAACCATACCGCGAAAGAAATATCTGCTTGAAAACCACTACCAGCAGTCCTACAAGCAATATCGTCCTGCACTGTTTACAGGAACAGAACTCCTTACGCTAGAGACAGTGAAGGAGTTACATCTTAATAATACTCTCCATATCGAAGAGGTGCAAAAAGGAAATAGCGCTCATAACTATTGCATTGATTATAATCTTCATCAAAATATTTCTACCGGAGTGTATTAACCTATGTTATAGAACTAAAACTCGGGTGAAACCAAAAGATGCACCTGCAGAAACCGTTTCGCCAGAAGAGCGCCGAATTCCATTAGCCTGCATGTTGTCGAGGGAGGACACTCGAATTTAAGAATGAAGGAGTTAACGCACAAAAGATTTAAAGAATCATTTTCAACCACACATCCTCCGATACGCAATTTCTGCACGTGTCGAAATGATGTCACCCTTTGCGCAAGTATCCAAATGATATCACCTTTTGCGCAAGTGTCCACATGATGTCACCGCCCCAGCTCAAGCAGCATAGCACCGAATCATACTGTTTCGCATTATTATGAAATTGCTATTTGCAGCATTGTATGTCCAATGGCAATCACATTAAATAGTCATAAAATCAAGTTCACATTAAATAGTAATAAAATCAAGTTGCTTAAAATTTGGCAGCTGCAGATCTTGCCCAAATTCTTTATTTCCCTTTTTCTATTATCCAATGTTTTATCCATAGTTCGATTTCATATAAAAGCTTGACACTTAGTCTTAAGGATCAGATATTGTATTTTCTTTCCGACCGAAGTGGTAACAATAAATTTAATTTTTTAAACAACCAACCTTAAAGTTGTTAACTGGCGCCCGAACGGGCACCGGGAGTAAAACCTAATTCCTAACTTTATAATAAAAATCAGTGCCCCAAAGAAGTGTCAGAGTTAAAGAAAACAAGTGGGAAATTGCAACAGTGTTTATGCAAAAGCTTCAATCCATCTACGACGGATTGCAAAATACCCGACCATACCAAAAAGAAAACTGCCACGCCTCCAAAAAGTGGGCGGGGTATAAAAATATAGCTGTTAAATGCTTTATACTAGGTGGTTGCATACATTTCGGCCAAAAACTCCTCCGTTTCAACTAAAAAAATCACTTTTTTTTTCGCCACGCCCACAAAAGTGGGCGGAGGCATATACAATCTATACGTAAAAGTTAGAAAATGCTAATATCTACAGCTTTTGTCATATAATTTTTGTCAAATTTCATATATATTTATTGAAAAACAGTCATTTTAAGCTAAAAAAACCCTTAAAAAGTGGGTGTGGTCAATGAAAAAGCTAAATTTTTTTGGCTACCTTAAAAACAATTATAAGGCAATGTAACGTACCAAAAATAAATGCGCTAGCGCCATTGTAACATAGCTAAAATTTGCAAAATGTATTTTTTTAAATTAGAGATGGTCGCACATACAGGCCTGTAGTGGGCGTGTCTGTGGGCGGATTCAGCTTATTTTCATACTTGATCTGAAGGACTAGACTTCCAATCAACCCACAAAATTTCAGCTCTCTGCCTTAAAATTTAAGGCCTAAGAGTTGTTTACATACGGACGGACGGACGGAGGAAATGGCTTAATCGATTCTCCGGTCCCATTCATATCTCTAAAAGGTCTTAGGGGTCTACGGTGATTATTTCACTGCGTTACAAACTGTACATCAAACTTAATATACCCTGGCTCGGGTATAAAAAAGGGTTACTTGCAAGCCAGACCCTTAAGTAGTGCCGTGTTTGCTAAGAAAACTATTTTCTGACTTTATGAAAAAAAAAACAGTGCCCTGAAGAAGTGCCAGCGTTAAAGGAAAAAAAAAGGATACTTGCAAACCAGACTCTTAAGTTTTGCTGTGTTTGCTTAGAACTTTTTTAAGGTTTAAAAAAAAAAAACTCTCTCGGTCCCAAAGGACCCATTGTGTGTGACCAAAAAACACCCCAGCACGTGAACGAGAGAGGAGGCTCCTTAGTATCAGAGACATTTTAAATGTTAGCCGCTCGTTCCGGAACCATCAAGGATCAACGAACGTCGATGGACACTCTCCTCCTAATGTTAATGTAAGATTAGTATAAGATTATAAAAGCTTAAAATTTAAATTAGAAGTGAAATTTAAAATGAAAAAAAGTATAAGAATAAAAATAAAGGCAAATATAAGTTAAAAAAAAAGATTACACAAAGCAAAAAAACGTAAAAAACATAAAAATTTCACAAGTAACATACCTACTATTAATTAAGGAAAGAATTTACACATAAACGAAATTTACCGAAACGAAAAACGAAACGAGATTAAAATTAAGTTCTTTAAAACATAAAAAATATATATAAAAAATTATATATAATATAATAAAAAAATAATTGTGAATACCTTACGCATTAAAACAATCTTTGTTATTTCTCTCGCTCTCAATAAAAATGGCTAACCAAAATAATGTTATCGGACCGCATGTACTTAATCTACCTGCTCCCGATGATGCTCCACAGCCTCCACCAATCCCTCAAGTGCAACCCAGAAGTATTGGCATTCCCTCCGAGGAATTGATTGCAATTATCACCGGAGTTGTTAGTGATTTCTTCTACATACAAGGGCGCGAAATATTAAATGACATAGTTAACCCAAACGCCAAGTTTGCGCTTTGTCAGGATCAAGGCATTATCCCCGAATTGAGAAACAATCTCACAGACTTAGGCAAGATCCCAGACGTCGTAAGATGTCTACGCGAATTTTCAGGAAATCCTGGAGAATTTAATTCGTGGCGGAAAAGTTTAGATCGAGTTCTCCGGATTTACGAACCTATTAAAGGTACGCCTAAATACTACGGCATGTTAAGTGTTATCCGTAACAAGATAACAGGAAATGCAGACACTGCATTAGAGTGCTACAATACCCCATTAGTTTGGAAAGCTATTTCCAAATGTCTTCAGCTTCATTATGCTGATAAAAGATAAAGGCATATTGGAGTACCAAATGACTTCTCTCTCGTCTGTCAATTCAAGAATTTTATCAGGCCGTGTATACACACATATCGCTAATTCTTAACAAAGTTGCATGTATGGATGTTGGCGAAGAATCAGTTAAATTACTCACCAGAACATACCGCGATAAAGCGTTGGACACATTTATACAAAGTCTTTATGGAGATATGCCAAAACTCCTAGGCATCCGAGAGTCAGCCGATTTGCCACAAGCTTTACAATTGTGCCAAAAATTAGAAACCCAAACATTTAGGTCGCATTATGCAATCAATAATCAACACTTTATGAAATCTTTTTATAATCCTCCACCATTACCCATTCGAAGAGGTTACCCCTTCCAGCATACTGCATTTCGCAAAGATCCTTTCTATCCCCAGATAGCTTATTTACCACAGACTCATCATAGCATTTTTGAAGTTTGAATCAAATTATAACTTTGCATTAGAATCAAATTATCAATAACTTTTACTATTATTGGCTTAAGGCTTGTTGTAAAAGATGTTTAAATAAATAAATAAAATGAAATCAATATAAAAAAAAAAAAAACAATCAAGCATTGTATACTCCCCCTCGCCCTGAGCCAAAACCTGAGCATATGGACATATCTGCATAGGTCTATCAGAATAGACCACCTCTATTTAAGTACGTAGGGAAAAGACCAGGTCAACCGATGCAACCAGCCGTACGGAATAAACACCAAAGGAACTTACACATCAACTCCTTTAAATCAGATGTTCCCCCAGACGAGCTCGATGCATACAACAGAGTAACAGAAGAAGATAATAAAATTTATGATCAAACTCTGACCGAGTACGTCGACGGAGATAAACAAATGTTTGAATCTGGAGTACCAGAACAAAAAGAATACAATGATAATGATACTAATTTTTTAGATTAGCGGACTCTTCGTTGCAATTCTTTGAATGCAAATCGAACAGCGGTGAAGTCCTCAAGTTTCTGATTGATACCGGATCAAACAAAATCTACATTCATCCTCATTTAGTATACAACCCACAACAAAATTATCAACATTTCCCTGCTCACACATTTTTGAACCTCTTTGGTAAAAAAGGCGTGAACTTAAAATTATTTCTTCTGCCAAGTCTGAAATCTTTTCATGGAATTCTTGGCAATGACAGTTTAAAAGATCTGTCTGCTGTCATTCATGCTTGGGAAAATTATACGAACATATTAAATAAAGCCAAGGTAAAAATAAAGCAACAAAAATCTCATTCTGTTAATTTATTAAACGAAAAATATAACCATTTAACCAACTCTCAAAAAACATCAATATACAATATTATTTGAAAATTCCCTTCCTTATTTGCCGAACCAGATGAAAAATTAACGTATACCACAAAGGTTTGTGGAGAAATCCGTACAGTATCAGACACCCCAGTTTATACAGGATTCTATACATATCCAACTTCCCTAAAGGAGGAAGTAGAAAAGCAAGTAAAGCAACTCTTAAAGGATGGTGTAATAAGACCCTCTCGATCACCGTATAATTCCCCAGTGTGGATTGTACCGAAAAAACCAGATTCTAATGGTAATAAGCAATATAGAGTTGTAATTGACTACAGGAAACTTAACACAGTAACAATTCCAGATCGCTACCCTATCCCCGACATAAACGCAGTAATAGCGGAAAAGGCAGAAAATAGCATTTTTTCAGTCCTTGACTTAAAATCCCTCTTAAGGCAACATATATAGAAAAAACTGCATTTTCTATAAATAATGCCAAGCACGAATTTACGAGGTTACCATTCGGTTTAAAAAACGCCCCTTCGATTTTCTAACGGACCCTCGACGACATACTGCGTAAATATATTGGAAAATTCTGTTATGTCTATATCGACGATATAATAATTTTCAATAAGAACGAAGCCGAACATCTGATACACTTAGTCAGCATTTTCGAGCTAACACTTGTCGAAGCTAACATAAAGATTTAATTAGATAAGTGCAAATTCTTTAAAGATCAAGTTGAGTTTTTAGACTTCATAATCTCCGCAAAAGGAATAACTACCAACCCTGCAAAGGTTGAAGCTATATCAAATTTTCCAGCCCCGAAAACTTTGAAAGAACTAAGATCTTTTCTTGGTTTATCTTTAAGAGGAGAAGTGGGACGCATATCCAAAACAAATTCCAGCAAGATACCGATTTCATTTTCACCAGATGCTAAGGAGGCTTTTGAAAAAATAAAAAAAAACTCTAGCCTCTGAAGATGTCATACCACCTTACCCTAATTTCAGCCAAGGCTTTGAACTAAATACTGATGCATCTAACTATGCACTCGGTGCCGTTTTATCACAGGATAATAGACCTATATCATTCATATCCAGGACCTTAAGTAGAACCGAGAAAAACTACGCAGCAAACGAAAAGGAAATGCTTGGGATCATATGGGCAATAACATACCTTAGAAATTATTTGTATGGAACTGTATTCGTAAAAATTTTCACTGATCATCAACCACTTACTGGTGCCCTTGGTCCAAAGAATTATAACTCGAAAATGAAACGATGGAAAGCAACAACCATGAGTTGTTGTACTCAAACCAGGGAAAACAAACGTCGTAGCTGACGCGCTTTCCCGACCACCAAAGGTTTCCAAAATAAATTTTATGACAGCAACCCAGCACAGCGATGAAAGCTCATCACATAGTCTGATACCTGCTGTGGAATGCCCCATTAATGTTTTTAAAAATCTACTAATGCTTTTAATAGGTGAAAATTGCAGCTATCAATTTAAAATTCCCTTCCCTACTTATCATAGACATATAGTTCAAAAGGATTACACGACCGAAAATCTAATTTCGATTTTCAAAAAATATCTTAACCCCAGTGTCATAAACGGTCTCCTTACCCCAGAACCTAATATGGGACAGATCCAAAAGATATATCCCCAACACTTTAAGTCTTATAAAATAAGGTATACACAATCGCAAGTGGAAGACCTAGTAAACGAGAATGAACAAGAGGAAGAAATTTTAAAAGAACATAAACGAGCACACAGAAATGGTAACGAAAATAAGATCCAAATTCTTCAAAAGTTTTATTTTCCAAAAATGAGAGGTAGTATTCAACAAATCGTTAAAAAATGTCGAACGTGTAAGGAACAAAAGTATGATCGCCATCCAAGAAAACCAGAACTTCAAGAGACTCCCATTCCTCAATATCCTGGCCATATACTACATATTGATATCTATATTACTAGTACTTACAGCAGTCGATAAATTCTCGAAATATGCTCAAGTTCGAATACTAAAGTCAAAAGCAGAAGAAGATTAATATCTTCTCTCTAACACAAATCTTATTTGCTTTTGGCGTTCCGTTATAGGTTTTGATAACGAGAAATCGATTAATTCAGCCTCTATCTGTTTTATGCTACAAGACCAACTAGGAATAGAATCTTACAAAACCCCTCCTTATACCAGTACTGTTAATGGACAAGTAGAACGATTCCACTCGAAACTTTCAGAAATTATGCGTTGTCTCAAGCAGGACCGAATATATCGATCCTTCATGGAACTTCTTGACCGATTAGATTTACGAGTAGAATTATTCCATACACTCTACAACATAGAAAAAACCAGTAGAAGTATTTTTTGGTAGAACTGTCAGCACAAATCCCGAATATGAAGAAGAAAGGCAGGAAAATATTGTAAAACTGAAAGCAAAACAAGCTAAGGATATAGAAAAAATATCTATATGTAAAAGATATATATATATATATATATATATATATATATATATATATATATACATATACATATATACAATACATATATGTAAAAGATGATAAATCAACCACTATTTTAACCGAATACAGAAAAGTTATTCACAAAAGTAATATTAGAAATTAATTTTACAGATTCTTATTCGCTCCGTTCTCCACCGAAGTCCAAATATTGGACTATACGAATTCTTAAATCATCCCGTTAAATATGGAAGTAGCTAAATTCAATACGGTACATTTAAAGTTATCCACGTAATAAATCTGGAAGCCTATACGAAGGTACTCGAGAACCTCCAAAACCAAACCTACCATAATGTCAACGAATCCAACCCAAACCTCCTCATCCTCACCGACCTTATATCCCAAATTTCTATCAAACTTAGAAACCTAAAATATTCATTTCACTTAAATTAACTTCTTAGGAAGAACGTGGAAATGGATCGCCGGTAGTCCGGATCACGACGACTTTAAAATAATTAAATCTCAAATGCGTAATGTATTAACCAATAATAATAAACAAGTTTATATCAATAAAATAAATGAAAATAAAATAAATGAGCTTTCAAATATTACAAACAGCTTGTTAAAACTAATTAAAACAAACGAACATATAGATAATAAGTACATTTTGAATTTAAAATATAAGTTGGAGATTTTAAAAGAAGAATTAACAAATTCTCAATTTGACAATATAAATGAATTTATTATTGCAGGCAAAACGCACAATAATAAATTTATTTATATTGTCAAATTCAGAAATAAATGTAATACAAAAAATATTTCACGAAAATAAAATGAAACATATCAATGTAGACGAGGCACTAGAATTTTCCACAATCAAAATTGCGTCTAATAAAGCTACTATTTTACACATTATGAATAAACCCATAACAGAAAATATCACATGTAATGATCTTTTGATCAAACCAATTAAATATGACAGAAAAATTGTTAAAATTAAATATAATAACGTTCTAGAATGTAATAATGAAATATAAGGAATCGAACAATACTGTAGAGTAATAAATTATATGATGATCTTCAATCAAAATCAAATCGTAAGATGGAGTTCCAAATGACTTCTCTAGTACAAGGTAGTCTGTCAATTCAAGAATTTTATCAGGCCGTGTATACACACATATCGTTAATTCTTAACAAAGTTGCATGTATGGATGTTGGCGAAGAATCAGTTAAATTACTCACCAGAATAAACCGGAATAAACACCAAAGGAACTTACACATCAACTCCTTTAAATCAGATGTTCGCCCAGACGAGCTCGATGCATACAACAGAGTAACAGAAGAAGATAATAAAATTTATGATCAAACTCTGACCGAGTACGCCGACGGAGATAAACAAATGTTTGAATCTGGAGTACCAGAACAAAAAGAATACAATAAAAATGATACTAATTTTTTAGATTAGCGGACTCTTCGTTGCAATTCTTTGAATGTAAATCGAACAGCGGTGAAGTCCTCAAGTTTCTGATTGATACCGGATCAAACAAAAACTACATTCAGCACATTTAGTATACAACCCACAACAAAATTATCAACATTTCCCTGCAAAGAATATTGCAGGAGATGTTAAAATAACCCATCACACATTTTTGAACCTCTTTGGTCAAAAAGGCGTGAATTTAAAATTCTTTCTTCTGCCAAGCCTGAAATGTTTTCATTGAATTCTTGGCAGTGACAGTTTAAAAGATCTGTCTGCTATCATTCATGCTTGCGAAAATTATGTGAAAATATTTAATAAAGTTAAGGTAAAAACAAAGCAACAAAAATCTCATTCTGTTAATTTATTAAACGAAAAATATAACCATATAACCAACTCTCAAAAATCAGCAATATACAATATTATTCGAAAATTCCCTTCCTTATTTGCCGAACCAGATGAAAAATTAATGAATGTAAGACGCCGGAGTCTCTTGAGTTGGTGGCGGAGGATCGAGAAAGATGGAATCCCTCGGCGCAATCCCCAGGCGGGACTCAGAGAGGTTCTTTACCTGATCCCACCACCTGTTTCTTGGCCTACCAGGGGGGCGACGCGCTCGCATCTCGGCTAGCATGACCTGTCTAGGAAGTCTGTCAGGGGGCATGCGAACAACGTGTCCAAACCATCGAAGAATGGATCGCTCCACTCGGAGAAGTAGCTGCTCAACATTGAGATTCCTACGAATACGGACGTTTCTCACTCTGTCCCTTAGAGTAACACCAGCAACGCACCTCAGGAATCTCATTTCGGCAGCTTGTACCCGCGATCTAATTCTTTCGGTCATTACCCAAATTTCATGACCATAGAAGGGTCGGAACAAACACTGAATTAAAAACTGAGATCTTTGCTTTCACTCCAAGCTCAGCTTTCCTGATGACCGGCCGGCGCTGTTCCTTTACTATTGCTCCAGCTTGGCCAATTCTACAGGACAACTCAGTATCACTTCTCCCATCTTTCGTGAAAAAGACCCCGAGATACTTAAACTTCTCCAACTGTTTTAATGGAACTCCATTTATGTGCAGGGTACACTGCACAGGAGTTCGGGAAACAACCATAATTTCCGATTTGTTCACGTTACTTTCATCCTAGCAACACCACAGACGGCTGCAAACCTATCCAGTGCTCGTTGAAGTTCCTCTTTGGATGATGCAAGGATGGCCAAATCATCTGCGAAAAGCAGATGGCTCATCCTGATGCCAGCCAATTCAAAACATTGCTCGCCAAGACTGCACCTCACCATCCAGTCCATATGTGGTATGAAAAGGAGCGGCGACAGAACACAGCCCTGGCGAAGTCCAATGCGCACATTAAAAGGACGGGATTTGACGCCATTTATCCGTATACAGCTTCTGCAGTTTCCATACAAAGACTGAATGGCTCTCAGAAGAGGCCCACTCAGCGCAAAGTCCTGCAAAACTCTCCACAGTGTATCCCGAGGGACTCGGTCATACGCATTTTCCAGATCTACAAAACACGCATAGACATAGGTTTGGCATATTCCCAGGCCTTCTCAAGAATAACCTTCAGAGTAAAAAGCTGGTCGGTTGTGCCTCTGCCAGGCCGAAAGCCGCACTGTTCTTCCCGTAACAAAGGCTCGATTACAGCTCTGGAATGCGTTTCCAACACCTTCGCGAACACAGAGATATGCCCCTATAGTTGGCGCAATCTCTCCTG
This sequence comes from Neoascia interrupta, assembly GCA_947623515.1. Taxonomy (NCBI): domain Eukaryota; kingdom Metazoa; phylum Arthropoda; class Insecta; order Diptera; family Syrphidae; genus Neoascia; species Neoascia interrupta. The sequence goes on from OX392462.1 coordinate 119,445,016, forward strand.
TTCCCTTTTTTGAAAATGGGCACTATAACTCCAGTTTGCCAATCGCTAGGTGCCTTCCCGCTATCCCAGGCCACCTTAATGACACGTGTTAGCCATTTAACACCCTCTTCACCCATTGCCTTGAGCATTTCTGGCCGGATCTCATCAACTCCAGCAGACTTGCCAACTTTAAGCGATTTAATCGCTTCAGTGGCTTCGTCTACTGTGGGACTATTCTCCGCCCTTATATCGTCAGCAGTGGGAATGCCATCTTCAGTGCCCTGTTGGGGGTTGAGCAACTCCGAAAAGTGCTCTCTCCATCTGCGCAAGACATCGCTCTCACTTGAAAGAAGTGTACCGTCCTTGGATTTAACTCTTGGATGATATTTAACTTCCTTCCTCTGAGCCGACGAATGGTCTGCCAAAATATCTTGTTTGCAGATCTTGTTTGAAGTCCTTCGCGCCTCATTGTACCGGGCTCGAGAAGTTGAGTTTCTACATTGGATCCACGCAATATAGGCTCTCTTCTTCTCTCTGATGGCTTCTTGAACTCCAGGCGTTTTAAACCAAGCAGTTCTTTTCTCACCACCAGCCGCTACCCCAAGCCGCTTCACTCCACAAACATTTCCTGCAGAGGCAATGACTGCCGATAAAAACAGCTGCCATTCCTCCTCTACATTCAAAAGGTCAGTTGGAATTTGTTAAAACTTCTCCGAAACATGCTGTGCAAAACGCTCTCTGAAATCAGAGTCAGCATCCTGCAACCTTTCCCACCGTATGCGGGTCACCAGTCTTGGTTTTCGCCTGGGTGGCAAAAGAATACTGTAACTGAAAAACAATTTACACAACACTAAGTGGTGATCAGTTGACAACTCAGCTCCCCTGAAAACTCGAACATCACAAATCATTCTTTGAACACACGATGGTACAACAAAGAAATTAATCAGTGACTTCTGATTTAAACTGTGCTTGTACCATGTGTATTTGTGAATGGCTCTGTGTGGGAAAAAGGTGTTCATGATGGACAAGCCATATGCACAGCAAAAGTCCAACAACTTCCCTCCGTTCCTGTTTTGATTCGGGTCACCGTGCCTCCCAATCACACTCCTCCAAGTACTGTCGTCTGTACCCACATGTGCATTGAAGTCACCCATCAGGAGAAAGAAGTCCATTTCTGCCACTCTGTCCAGGGCAGCATCAACTTCGTTCAAGAAGGACTCATACTCTGACTCTCGATTTGGTGCATAAACCTGAACCAGAGCCAGAGTCGATCGTTCAAGCTTAAGCTTCAAGATCAAAATCCTTCCCCCTAACGGAATGACATCGAATACATTTTCTGACAACCGGGGGCTTGTGAGTATCCCCACACCCGCCTGTGCAGTCATGTGATTTGGGACGCCAGACCAGAAGAGTCTTTGGTCATCGAAGTCTTTGGTTCCAGAACCCTTCCACTCAGTTGAGCAGATGCCAGTTGCATCGAGCTGATACTTTTTGGCCTCCTCAACCAGTTCGAGTTCCTTCCTCGTTAGTGACGAGACATTCCACGTGCCAATTTTAAGTTGGTGCCGTTGTCGATTTGTAGAGTTTCCACCTAAGCCCTCATTTTGACTTGGCGCTGTCCCCCTCCGCCCCCCGTATTGGGTAGCGGAACCATTGACGAGCTGCTTGTAACTTCTTCGGGTTAAACCCGGTCGGATTCCGAGCGGGACCTTCCGACCACCAAGTGCGACCACCAAGACCAAAAGCAAGTAAAGCAACTCTTAAAGGATGGTGTAATAAGACCCTCTCGATCACCGTATAATTCCCCAGTGTGGATTGTACCAAAAAAACCAGATTCTAATGGTAATAAGCAATATAGAGTTGTAATTAACTACAGGAAACTTAACACAGTAACAATTCCAGATCGCTACCCTATCCCCGACATAAACGCAGTAATAGCGGAAAAGGCAGAAAATAGTATTTTTTCAGTCCTTGACTTAAAAAGCGGGTTTCATCAAATCCCTCTTAAAGCAACAGATATAGAAAAAACTGCATTTTCTAGAAATAATGCCAAGTACGAATTTACGAGGTTACCATTCGGTTTAAAAAATGCCCCTTCGATTTTCCAACGGACACTTGACGACATACTGCGTAAATATATTGGAAAATTCTGTTATGTCTATATCGACGATATAATAATTTTTAATAAGAACGAAGCCGAACATCTGATACTTTTTAATCCGCATTTCCGAGCTAACACTTGTCGAAGCTAACATGAAGATTTAATTAGATAAGTGCAAATTCTTTAAAGATCAAGTTGAGTTCTTAGACTTCATAACCTCCGCAAAAGGAATAACTACCAACCCTGCAAAGGTTGAAGCTATATTAAATTTTCCAGCCCCGAAAACTTTGAAAGAACTAAGATGTTTTCTTAGTTTATCAGGGTATTATCGACGCTTTGTAAGAGATTATGCGGCACTCGCAATACCCCTAACAAAGCCTTTAAGAGGAGAAGAGGGACGCATATCCAAAACAAATTCCTGATGCTAAGGAGGCTTTTGAAAAAATAAAAAAAACTCTAGACTCTGAAGATGTCATACCACCTTACCCTAATTCCAGCAAAGGCTTTGAACTAACTACTGATGCATCTAACTATGCACTCGGTGCCGTTTTATCACAGGATAATAGACCTATATCATTCATATCCAGGACCTTAAGTAGAAGGACCTTAAACGAAAAGGAAATGCTTGGGATCATATGGGCAATAACATACCTTAGAAATTATTTGTATGAAACTGCATTCGTAAAAATTTTCACTGATCATCAACCACTTACTGGTGCCCTTGGTCCAAAGAATTATAACTCGAAGATGAAACGATGGAAAGCAATTCTCGAAGAGTACAACCATGAGTTGTTGTACTCAAACCAGAGAAAACAAACGTCGTAACTGACGCGCTTTCCCGACCACCAAAGGTTTCCAAAATAAATTCTATGACAGCACCCCAGCATAGCGATGAAAGCTCATCACTTGATTTGATACCTGCTGTGGAATGCCCCATTAATGTTTTTAAAAATCTACTAATGCTTTTAGTAGGTGAAAATTGCAGCTATCAATTCAAATTTCAATTCCCTACTTATCATAGACATACAATAGTTCAAATACACGACCGAAAACCTAATTTCGATTTTCAAAAAATATCTTAACCCTAGTGTCATAAACGGTCTCCTTGCCCCAGAACCTATTATGGGACAGATCCAAGAGATATATCTCCATCACTTTAAGTCTTATAAAATAAGGTATACACAATCGCAAGTGGAAGACCTAGTAAACGAGAATGAACAAGAGGAAGAAATTTTGAAAGAACATAAACGAGCACACAGAAATGGTAACGAAAATAAGATCCAAATTTTTCAAAAGTTATATTTTCCAAAAATGAGAGGTAGTATTTAACGAATCGTTAAACAATGTCGAACGTGTAAGGAACAAAAGTATGATCGCCATCCAAGAAAACCAGAATTTCAAGAGACTCCCATTCCTCAATATCCAGGCCATATACTATATATTGATATCTATATTACTAGTACTTACAGCAGTTGATAAATTCTCGAAGTATGCTCAAGTTCGAATACTAAAGTCAAAAGTAGAAGATTAATATCTTCTCTTTAACACAAATTTTATTCGCTTTTGGCGTTCCGTTATAGGTTTTGATTACGAGAAATCGATTAATTCAGCCTCTATCTTTTTTATGCTACAAGGAATAGGATTATGCCAACTAAGAATAGAATCTTAGAAAACCCCTCCTTTTAATGGACAAGTAGAACGATTCCACTCGAAACTTTCAGAAATTATGCGTTGTCTCAAGTAAGACCGAATATATCGATCCTTCATGGAACTTCTTGACCGATCTGTGTAGGAGTAGAATTATGCTATACACTCTACAACACAGAAAAAACCAGTAGAAGTATTTTTTGGTAGAACTGTCAGCACAAATCCCGAATATGAAGAAGAAAGGCAGGAAAATATTGTAAAACTGAAAGCAAAACAAGCTAAGGATATAGAAAAAAATATCTTTATGTAAAAGATATATATATATACATATACATATATACAATATATATATGTAAAAGAAGATAAATCAACCACTATTTTAACCGAATACGGAAAAGTTATTCACAAAAGTAATATTAGAAATTAATTTTACAGATTCTTATTCGTTCTCCACCGAAGTCCAAATATTGGACTATACGAATTCTTAAATCATCCCGTTAAATATGGGAGCAGCTAAATTCAATTCAAAGTTATCCACGTAATAAATCTGGAAGCCTATACGAAGGTACTCGAGAACCTCCAAAACCAAACCTACCATAATGTCAACGAATCCAACCCAAACCTCCTCATCCTCATCGACCTTATATCCCAAATTTCTATCAAACTTAGAAACCTAAAACATTCATTTAACTTAACTTAACTTCTTAGGAAGAGCGTGGAAATGGATCGCCGGTAGTCCGGATCACGAAGACTTTAAAATAATTAAATCTCAAATGCGTAATGTATTAACCAATAATAATAAACAAGTTTATATCAATAAAATGAATGAAAATAAAATAAATGAGCTTTCATATATTACAAACAGCTTGTTAAAACTAATTAAAACAAACGAACATATAGAAAATAAGTACATTTTGAATTTAAAATATAGGTTGGAGATTTTAAAAGAAGAATTAACAAATTCTCAATTTGACAATATAAATGAAATTAATTATTGCAGGCAAAACGCGCAATAATAAATTCATTTATATTGTCAAATTCAGAAATAAATTTAATACAAAAAATATTTCACGAAAATAAAATGAAACATATCAATGTAGACGAGGCACTAGAATTTTCCACAATCAAAATTGCGTCTAATAAAGCTACTATTTTATACATTATGAATAAACCCATAACAGAAAATATCACATGTAATGATCTTTTGATCAAACCAATTAAATATGACAGAAAAATTGTTAAAATTAAATATAATAACGTTCTATAATGTAATAATGAAATATAAGGAATCGAACAATGCTGTAGAGTAATAAATTATATGATGATCTTCAATCAAAATCAAATCGTAAGATTAAATGAAGAAAATTGTATTAGAAACCTATTAAAAAGTATACATACAGAGTATGATGAGGCGAATAACCAGCACGTCCCGACCATCGAAAGTCTTCAACCCGGAACTTTGCTTCTCAATCAGTTCAACGGAACAATAATCATAGATGAAGAAAGTGTTAATTTATTTGGAAGCTTTATCCTTCAGTACCATAACACGCCTCTTTTGGTCAATGGACAAAACCATACCGCGAAAGAAATATCTGGTTGAAACCCACTACCAGCAGTCCTACAAGCAATATCGTCCTGCACTGTTTACGAAGAACTCCTTACGCTAGAGACAGTGAAGGAGTTACATCTTAATAATACTCTCCATATCGAAGAGGTGCAAAAAGGAAATAGCGCTCATAACTATTGCATTGATTATAATCTTCATCAAAATATTTCTACCACAGTGTATTAACCTATGTTATAGAATTAAAACTCGGCTGAAAGCAAAAGATGCACCTGCAGAAACCGTTTCGCAAGAAGAGCGAAGAGAATTCCATTAGCCTGCATGTTGTCGAGGGAGGACACTCCAATTTAAGAAGGAAGGAGTTAACGCACAAAAGATTTAAAGAATCATTTTCAACCACACATCCTCCGATACGCAATTTCTGATGTCACCGCCCCAGCTCAAGCAGCATAGCACCGAATCATACTGTTTCGCATTATAATGAAATTGCTATTTGAAGCATTGTATGTTCAATGGCAATCACATTAAATAGTCATAAAATCAAGCTCACATTAAATAGTAATAAAACCAAGTTGCTTAAAATTTGGCAGCTGCAGATCTTGCCCAAATTCTTTATTTCCCTTTTCTATTACCCAATGTTTTATCTATAGTCCAATTTATATAAAAGCTTGACACTTAGTCTTAAGGATCAGATATTGTATTTTCTTTCCGACCGAAGTGCTCACAATAAATTTAATTTTTTAAACAACCAACTTTAAAGTTGTTAACTGGCGCCCGAACAGGCACCTAACTTTATAATAAAAATCAGTGCCCCAAAGAAGTGTCAGAGTTAAAGAAAACAAGTGGGAAATTGCAACAGTGTGTATGCAAAAGCTTCAATCCATCTACGACGGATTGCAAAATACCCGACCATACCAAAAAGAAAACTGCCACGCCTCCAAAAAGTGGGCGGGGTATAAAAATATAGCTGTTGAATGCTTTATACTAGGTGGTTGCATACATTTCGGCCAAAAACTCATCCGTTTTAACTAAAAAAATCACTTTTTTAACACCACGCCCACAAAAGTGGGCGGAGGCATATACAATCTATACGTAAAAGTTAGAAAATGCTAATTTTTACAGCTTTTGTCATATAATTTTTGTCAAATTTCATATATATTTATTGAAAAACAGTCATTTTAAGCTAAGAAACCCTTAAAAAGTGGGTGTGGTCAATGAAAAAGCTAAAATTTTTTGGTTACCTTAAAAACAATTATGAGGCAATGTTACGTACCAAAAATAAATGCGCTAGCGCCATTGTAACAGCTAAAATTTGCAAAATGTATTTTGCAAATTATACATCAAACTTAATATACCCTGGCTCGGGTATAAAAAAGGGTTACTTGCAAGCCAGACCCTTAAGTAGTGCCGTGTTTGCTAAGAAAACTATTTTCTGACTTTATGAAAAAAAACCAGTGCCCTGAAGAAGTGCCAGCGTTAAAGGAAAAAAAAGGATACTTGCAAACCAGACCCTTAAGTTTTGCTGTGTTTGCTTAGAACTTTTTTAAGGTTAAAAAAAAAACTCTCTCGGTCCCAAAGAACCCATTGTGTGTGACCAAAAAACACCCCAGCACGTGAACGAGAGAGGAGGCTCCTTAGTATCAGAGACATTTTAAATGTTAGCCGCTCGTTCCGGAACCATCAAGGATCAACGAACGTCGATGGACGCTCTCCTCGTAATGTTAATGTAAGATTAGTATAAGATTATAAAAGCTTAAAATTGAAATTAGAAGTGAAATTTAAAATGAAAAATAGTATAAGAATAAAAATAAAGGCAAATATAAATTAAAAAAAAATATTACACAAAGCAAAAAAACGTAAAAAACATAAAAATTTCACAAGTAACATACCTACTATTAATTTAGGAATGAATTTACACATAAACGAAATTTACCGAAACGAAAAACGAAACGAGATTAAAATTAAGTTCTTTAAAACATAAAAAATATATATAAAAAATTATATATAATATAATAAAAAAATAATTGTGAATACCTTACGCATTAAAACAATCTTTGTTATTTCTCTCGCTCTCAATAAAAATGGCTAACCAAAATAATGTTATCGGACCGCATGTACTTAATCTACCTGCTCCCGATGATGCTCCACAGCCTCCACCAATCCCTCAAGTGCAACCCAGAAGTATTGGCATTCCCTCCGAGGAATTGATTGCAATTATCACCGGAGTTGTTAGTGATTTCTTCTACATACAAGGGCGCGAAATATTAAATGACATAGTTAACCCAAACGCCAAGTTTGCGCTTTGTCAGGATCAAGGCATTATCCCCGAATTGAGAAACAATCTCACAGACTTAGGCAAGATCCCAGACGTCGTAAGATGTCTACGCGAATTTTCAGGAAATCCTGGAGAATTTAATTCGTGGCGGAAAAGTTTAGATCGAGTTCTCCGGATTTACGAACCTATTAAAGGTACGTCTAAATACTACGGCATGTTAAGTGTTATCCGTAACAAGATAACAGGAAATGCAGACACTGCATTAGAGTGCTACAATACCCCATTAGTTTGGAAAGCTATTTCCAAATGTCTTCAGCAGATGTCTGTCTTTCAAAATTTTATCAGGCCGTGTATAAACACATATCGCTTATTCTTAACAAAGTTGCATGTATGGATGTTGGCGAAGAATCAGTTAAATTACTCACCAGAACATACCGCGATAAAGCGTTGGACACATTTATCCAAAGTCTTTATGAAGATATGCCAAAACTCCTAGGCATCCGAGAGTCAGCCGATTTGCCACAAGCTTTACACTTGTGCCAAAAATTAGAAACCCAAACATTTAGGTCGCATTATGCAATCAATAATAAAAACTTTATGAAATCTTTTTATAATCCTCCACCATTACCCATTCGAAGAGGTTACCCCTTCCAGCATACTGCATTTCGCAAAGATCCTTTCTATCCCCAGATAGCTTATTTACCACAGACTCATCATAGCATTTTTGAAGTTTGAATCAAATTATAACTTTGCATTAGAATCAAATTATCAATAACTTTTACTATTATTGGCTTAAGGCTTGTTGTAAAAGATGTTTAAATAAATAAATAAAATGAAATCAATATAAAAAAAAAAAACAATCAAGCATTGTATACTCCCCCTCGCCCTGAGCCAAAACCTGAGCATATGGACATATCTGCACAGGTCTATCAGAATAGACCACCTCTATTTAAGTACGTAGGGAAAAGACCAGGTCAACCGATGCAACCAGCCGTACGGAATAAACACCAAAGGAACTTACACATCAACTCCTTTAAATCAGATGTTCGCCCAGACGAGCTCGATGCATACAACAGAGTAACAGAAGAAGATAATAAAATTTATGATCAAACTCTGACCGAGTACGTCGACGGAGATAAACAAATGTTTGAATCTGGAGTACCAGAACAAAAAGAATACAATGATAATGATATTAATTTTTTAGATTAGCGGACTCTTCGTTGCAATTCTTTGAATGCAAATCGAACAGCGGTGAAGTCCTCAAGTTTCTGGTTGATACCGGATCAAACAAAATCTACATTCATCCTCATTTAGTATACAACCCACAACAAAATTATCAACATTTCCCTGCTCACACATTTTTGAACCTCTTTGGTAAAAAAGGCGTGAACTTAAAATTATTTCTTCTGCCAAGTCTGAAATCTTTTCATGGAATTCTTGGCAATGACAGTTTAAAAGATCTGTCTGCTATCATTCATACTTGGGAAAATTATACGAACATATTAAATAAAGCCAAGGTAAAAATAAAGCAACAAAAATCTCATTCTGTTAATTTAATAAACGAAAAATATAACCATTTAACCAACTCTCAAATCAACATCAATCAGTCAATCTCAACATCAATATACAATATTATTCGAAAATTCCCTTCCTTATTTGCCGAACCAGATGAAAAATTAACGTATACCACAAAGGTTTGTGAAGAAATCCGTACAGTATCAGACACCCCAGTTTATATAGGATTTTATACATATCCAACTTCCCTAAAGGAGGAAGTAGAAAAGCAAGTAAAGCAACTCTTAAAGGATGGTGTAATAAGACCCTCTCGATCACCGTATAATTCCCCAGTGTGGATTGTACCAAAAAAACCAGATTCAAATGGTAATAAGCAATATAGAGTTGTAATTGACTACAGGAAACTTAACACAGTAACAATTCCAGATCGCCAACATAAACGCAGTAATAGCGGAAAAGGCAGAAAATAGCATTTTTTCAGTCCTTGACTTAAAAAGCGGGTTTCATCAAATCCCTCTTAAAGCAACATATATAGAAAAAACTGCATTTTCTATAAATAATGCCAAGCACGAATTTACGAGGTTACCATTCGGTTTAAAAAACGCCCCTTCGATTTTCCAACGGACCCTCGACGACATACTGCGTAAATATATTGGAAAATTCTGTTATGTCTATATCGACGATATAATAATTTTCAATAAGAACGAAGCCGAACATCTGATACACTTAATCAGCATTTTCGAGCTAACACTTGTCGAAGCTAACATAAAGATTTAATTAGATAAGTGCAAATTCTTTAAAGATCAAGTTGAGTTTTTAGACTTCATAATCTCCGCAAAAGGAATAACTACCAACCCTGCAAAGGTTGAAGCTTTATCAAATTTTCCAGCCCCGAAAACTTTGAAAGAACTAAGATCTTTTCTTGGTTTATCTTTAAGAGGAGAAGAGGGACACATATCCAAAACATATTCCAGCAAGATACCGATTTCATTTTCACCAGATGCTAATGAGGCTTTTGAAAAAATAAAAAAAACTCTAGCCTCTGAAGATGTCATACCACCTTACCCTAATTTCAGCAAAGGCTTTGAACTAACTACTGATGCATCTAACTATGCACTCGGTGCCGTTTTATCACAGGATAATAGACTTATATCATTCATATCCAGGACCTTAAGTAGAACCGAGGAAAACTACGCAGCAAACGAAAAGGAAGAGCTTGGGATCATATGGGCAATAACATACCTTAGAAATTATTTGTATGGAACTGTATTCGTAAAAATTTTCACTGATCATCAACCACTTACTGGTGCCCTTGGTCCAAAGAATTATAACTCGAAAATGAAACGATGGAAAGCAACAACCATGAGTTGTTGTACTCAAACCAGGGAAAACAAACGTCATAGCTGACGCGCTTTCCCGACCACCAAAGGTTTCCAAAATAAATTTTATGACAGCAACCCAGCATAGCGATGAAAGCTCATCACATGGTCTGATACCTGCTGTGGAATGCCCCATTAATGTTTTTAAAAATCTACTAATGCTTTTAATAGGTGAAAATTGCAGCTATCAATTTAAAATTTCCTTCCCTACTTATCATAGACATATAGTTCAAAAGGGTTACACGACCGAAAATCTAATTTCGATTTTCAAAAAATATCTTAACCCTAGTGTCATAAACGGTCTCTTTACCCCAGAACCTAATATGGGACAGATCCAAGAGATATATCCCCAACACTTTAAGTCTTATAAAATAAGGTATACACAATCGCAAGTGGAAGACCTAGTAAACGAGAATGAACAAGAAGAAGAAATTTTAAAAGAACATAAACGAGCACACAGAAATGGTAACGAAAATAAGATCCAAATTCTTCAAAAGTTTTATTTTCCAAAAATGAGAGGCAGTATTCAACAAATCGTTAAAAAATGTCGAACGTCTAAGGAACAAAAGTATGATCGCCATCCAAGAAAACCGGAACTTCAAGAGACTCCCATTCCTCAATATCCAGGCCATATACTACATATTGATATCTATATTACTAGTACTTACAGCAGTCGACAAATTCTCGAAATATGCTCAAGTTCGAATACTAAAGTCAAAAGCAGTAGAAGATTAATATCTTCTCTCTAACACAAATCTTATTCGCTTTTGGCGTTCCGTTATAGGTTTTGATAACGAGAAATCGATTAATTCAGCCTCTATCTGTTTTATGCTACAAGACCAACTAGGAATAGAATCTTACAAAACCCCTCCTTATACCAGTACTGTTAATGGACAAGTAGAACGATTCCACTCGAAACTTTCAGAAATTATACGTTGTCTAAAGCAAGACCGAATATATCGATCCTTCATGGAACTTCTTGACCGATGTGTGTACGAGTAGAATTATGCCATACACTCTACAACACAGAAAAAACCAGTAGAAGTATTTTTTGGTGGAACTATCAGCACAAATCAAGGCAGGAAAATATTGTAAAACTGAAAGCAAAACAAGCTAAGGATATAGAATACCATTATAAAGAAGACATCCTATAAGAACTTTTGGCGAACAAGTCTACGTAAAAATTAATAAACGTTTAGGCACTAAATTATCCCCCAGGTTTAGAAAAGAAATTGGAAAAGAAGATAAATCAACCACTATTATAACCGAATACGGAAAAGTTATTCACAAAAGTAATATTAGAAATAAATTTTACAGATTCTTATTCGCTCCGGTCTCCACCGAAGTCCAAATATTGGACTATAAGAATTCTTAAATCATCCCGTTAAATATGGGAGTAGCTGAAATTCAATACGGTACATTTAAAGTTATCCACGTAATAAATCTGGAAGCCCATACGAAGGTACTCGAGAACCTCCAAAACCAAACCTACCATAATGTCAACGCATCCAACCCAAACCTCCTCATCCTCACCGACCTTATATCCCAAATTTCTATCAAACTTAGAAAACTAAAACATTCATTTAACTTAACTTAACTTCTTAGGAAGAGCGTGGAAATGGATCGCCGGTAGTCCGGATCACGACGACTTCAAAATAATTAAATCTCAAATGCGTAATGTATTAACCAATAATAATAAACAAGTTTTTGTCAATAAAATGAATGAAAATAAAATAAATGAGCTTTCAAATATTACAAACAGCTTGTTAAAACTAATTAAAACAAACGAACATAAGGAAAATAAGTACATTTTGAACTTAAAATATAAGTTGGAGATTTTAAAAGAAGAATAAACAAATGTAGTGTATGCCTTACTATGGGCAAAACCCGCAATAATAAATTCATTTATATTGTCAAATTCAGAAATAAATTTAATACAAAAAATATTTCACGAAAATAATATGAAACTTATCAGTGTAGACGAGGCACTAGAATTTTCCACAATCTAAATTGCGTATAATAAAGCTACTATTTTATACATTATGAATATACCCATAACAGAAAATATCACATGTAATGATCTTTTGATCAAACCAATTAAATATGACAGAAAAATTGTTAAAATTAAATATAATAATATTCTAGTATGTAATAATGAAATATATGGAATCGAACAATACTGTAGAGTAATAAATTATATGATGATCTGCAATCAAAATCAAATCGTAAGATTAAATGAAGAAAATTGTAATAGAAACTTATTAAAAAATAGACATACAGAGTGTGATGAGGCGAATAACCAGCACGTCCCGACCATCGAAAGTCTTCAACCCGGAACTTTGCTTCTCAATCAATTCAACGGAACAATAATCATAAATGAAGAAAGTGTTAATTTATCTGGAAGCTTTATCCTTTAGTACCATAACACGTCTCTTTTGGTCAATGGACAAAGCCATACCGCGAAAAAAATATCTGCCTCAAAGCCACTACCAGCAGTCCTACAAGCAAAATATCGTCCTGCACTGTTTACGAAGAACTCCTTACGCTAGAGACAGTGAAGGAGTTACATCTTAATAATACTCTCCATATCGAAGAGGTGCAAAAAGGAAATAGCGCTCATAACTATTGCATTGATTATAATCTTCATCAAAAGATTTCTACCACAGTGTATTAACCTATGTTATAGAATAAAAACTCGGGTGAAAGCAACAGATGCACCTGCAGAAACCGTTCCGCCAGAAGAGCGCCGAATTCCATTAGCCTGCATGTTGTCGAGGGAGAACACCCGAATTTAAGAAGGGAGGAGTTAACGCACAAAAGATTTAAGGAATCATTTTCAACCACACATCCTCCGATACGCAATTTCTGCACGTGTCGAAATGATGTCACCCTTTGCGCAAGTATCCAAATGATATCACATTTTGCGCAAGTGTCCACATGATGTCACCGCCCCAGCTCAAGCAGCATAGCACCGAATCATACTGTTTCGCATTATTATGAAATTGCTATTTGCAACATTGTATGTTCAATGGCAATCACATTAAAAAGTCATAAAATCAAGTTCACAATAAATAGTAATAAAATCAAGTAGCTTAAAATTACTTTTTGTCAATAATTTTTAATTAGAATTTGGCAGCTGCAGATCTTGCCCAAATTCTTTATTTCCCCTTTTCTATTATCCAATGTTTTATCCATAGTTCGATTTCATATAAAAGCTTGTAATTTAGTCTTCAAGCTTCAAGGATCAGATATTGTATTTCCTTTCCGACCGAAGTGGTCACAATAAATTAAATTTTTTAAACAACTAACTTTAAAGTTATCCATTATCTACCAAAATGGTTTTGATAAGGAAATATCCTCTCTAGGTATACCCATCTACATTCTCAACTATATTCGTTGGAACTTCAAACCTGTTTTTCAAAACACGGTACCTAGAAGAAACCCCATCAACTTGCCAATAAACCAGCAATGGGATTTATTATTATAGTCGTCCTTACCTTCAGGTACTGACCCAATAAGAAAACAAAACCTACTTATTTCTCCAGTCCCAGGTCAGGTCAAAAATCATCATAAATTTTGTCTTCCGAGTTCCGCCTCCACAAAATATCATAAATATATTCTCATCCCCTCAAGGGCATAATATGATAGACACCGAATTCTAAATCGAAAAAGCCATGTCCGTCCGTCCGTCTGTCTGTATGTCACACGTTTAGGCCTTAATTTTTTAAGCTAGGGAGCTTAAATTTCGTATACATGTTCATTGTTGTCCGAAGCAGTACAAGTGTTTTGTACAAAAATTTTCAAATCCGCCCGCAGACACGCCCACAATCGGTGCAATCGTGTAACTACCTCCAGAGCTTTCAAAGATGTAAAACGTCTAAAAATTCTGAAATTTGGTATTTATTATCTCCTGTTAATTTTAAGATACACGTAATAAAAATTTAATCGCTTTACCTCTCCTAGGGGGCGTGGCACCGATGTAAAGGTCAATTTTTCAAATGCATTTCATATAATATATTTGTTCCAAATCGAAAAAATTTTACTTAATGTATTAGAGAACACATAGCTCTACATTAAGTTAACACAAGACTTTGAGGCTTTTGAAGGCAGAATTGAAGAAAAACCTAAAAATTTCCAGAAAAACGTAATTTCGACTGGCCTTAATCCTAATCTAGGAACGAATAAAAAAACAAGTGGGAAAGTGCATAAGTGCGTATGCAAAAGCTTCAGACCGTCTGCGACGGATTGCAAAATACCCGACCCTGCCAAAAAGAAACCTGCCACGCTCTTGAAAGTTTGTCACGCTCTTAACGAGAACAAGTAACGCATGTAAATTTTACTTACAGAATTTTACTTACTTTTACTCTTAAGTACTTTTACTTTACTTAACAATGCGTGACAAGCTCGAAATTAGGCTCAGGGAAATGTGTAGGATTATCGGAATGTTTTCGAAATTAAGCATATAACGGGTGATTTTTTAAGAGGTTGAAAACTTTAAAAAAAAAAAAAAACACACAAAAAATTGGAAAAAATTAATGAAATATTTATTTGAATCGATAGTTGGAACCTTGCAATTTAATGTTTAAAGATAATTTCATGCAAATGTTGACGCGGCTGCGTCTCAGGTAGTACCCATCCGCTGAGTCCAATTTTGGCATACTCTTTCACACATATCGGCCGGTATCTCACGTGCGTCAATCGAAGCGAGCTTGTCCCTATAGACATTAGCCTTGACATACCCCCACAAAAAATAATCTAATGGTGTCAAATCGCACGATCTAGGCGATTTTCCACGTAGTGCTGTAACAAAGGCCTAACTGCTGGGAACGGCGCCGAATCGACATTTCGCGGTCTTCTGTCACACTAGCTGATACGGCCGCAATATTTTCTTCACTACGCACAGTACGTAAACGTGTTGGTGGTTTAATGTCCAACAAAGTAAATTTGGTGCAAAATTTGGTCACAATCTTCCGAACAGACTGCTCAGAAGGTCGAGAATGCCGACCATAAAATGGAAGCAGCGCGCGATGAACATTTCGAACCGAGCACGAATTGTGATAGTAAAATTCAATTATTTGCAAGCGTTGTTCATTTGTAAGACGATCCATGGTTAAATTGCAAACCAAACTGAAGCTGTTTGACAGTGACACAAGGTACTAAACACACGTCAGCTGTCAAAACCACTGTTGCCAAAACTAAACCAGCTAAAAAATCACCCGTTATAAGAAACTGCTTTTGTATATGCCGGTGTAAAAGTCTTCCTGGACATACGGCATACATTTTTGGGGTTCTACCAATAACAGCATTAATGCCGTGTTGCAGACTTTCCAAAAAAAAGTCACTTGAAGCAATTCTCAATGCTCCATGGTACATTAGGAATCGTGATATATAAAGAGATTTAGAAATAGCTTCTATGAGCGAAGAAGTAACAAACAACAAAGAAGAATTTAATTGGTAAATCTCCTCCTGTGGGCGTGGCATCTATTTTAAGGCTAAATTTTCTAATGCAGTTTACTCATAATTTTTGCTCGAAATTGAAAAAAATTTCATTTACAATTTGTGTAGGAAACGCTTAGTTCTACATTTTGTTCATACAAGATTTTGGGCCGCGCCCACATTTGGAGGCAGAATTAAAGAAAAACCTGAAATATTCCAGAAAAACGCAATTTCGACTGGCCTTGAGTCTAATTTAGGAAAGCATGAAACAAACTAGAGGGAGGGCTACAATCCGCTTAGGCGAATCGTTGGATACCCCATCCCAATTGACCACTGTCAATCTCCGAATTGTGTTATAAATCTTAGTTCTTAAATTACAGATCCATTTAACTTCAATTGTTTTTAAAATTTCACAGTTAAGAATCTTCTCAATAAGAAAGGGGCGTGGCATCCACCCCTTCTCAATAACATCGTATTTTTGTTTACATTTTTTATCAGAAGTGGCATACACGTGCTGATTGCACGTCCTTTCATGTAAAAAATTTGGTTTATACTTAAAAATCTGCTTAAGCGAATCGTTGGATACCCCATCCCAATTGACCACCTTGAAGCTCCAAATTGTGTCATAAATCTTGATTGTTAAATTTCAGTTTCTCTAAACTTCAACTGTATTTAGAATTTCCCAGTTAAAGAATCTTCTCCCGTAAAAAGGGGCGTGGCATCCACCCCTTTTCAACTACATCTTTTTTTGTTTTCATTTTTTATTAGAAGTGATATACACGTCTTGATAGCATTTTCACATTAAAAATTTAGTTTATACATAAAAACGCCCCCAAAAGTGGGCGTGGCGAAAATTAATTCACTTGAGTTGATAGCTTAGGCACAAATCTGAACGTATTATAGTGCAGGTTTTTTGGAATTAAAGCAATTATATCAAATTAAAACCGTTTATTAGAATGCATATTAAGTATGACCACACCTACAAGGGGGCGGTATTCGCTTTTTTCAAATGCCAAACACAATACACTTAAGCGAGGATATCGCGTACTAAATTTCAGCTTCCTGCGACAACTTTGATTTTTCATGCTTGTAAGCAAATTGGGCGTGTCAGTGGGCGGATGTAAAAAAATTTTACACTTGTACTGCTTCGGGATCTAGAAAGAACAGATATCAAGTTTCAAGTTCCTAGCTCAAAATTTAAGGCCTAGAAACTACCGACAGACGACAACTACGGACGGACGGACGGACATGGCTCATTCGACTAACAATTCGGTCTCAATCATATGCCTTTAAGGTCTTGGGGGTCTACGGTGATTATTTCTCTATACTACAAACTATGAATCAAACTTAATATACCTCCTATCCTATGAGATGGGGTATAAAAATACGATGCTATTGAGAAGGGGTGGATGCTACGCCCCTTTCTTAGGGAGAAGATTCTTAACTGAGAAATTCTAAATACGAAGTGTATTCCACTTCTGATAAAAAATATAAGCGGAAATACGATGTTATTGAGAAAGGCTGGCTGCCACGCCCCTTTCTTAGGGAGAAGATTCTTAACTGAGAAATTTTAAATACAATTGAAGGTAAATGAAACTGAAATTTAACAACCAAGATTTATGACACAATTCGTAGCTTGACAGTGTTCAATTGAGATGGGGTATCCAACGAATCGTCTAAGTGGATTGTAACCCTCCCACTAGTTTATAATAAAATTCAATTAATTAGAATTGTCTATTTTTCCCCTCTGTACCTCCCTAAGTATTGATCCCAGCAAAAAAGTCTATATAATTTTTTTTGTAGAGAATTTTGTGTAGATAAATTTATTACTGAACATTATACATATATCTACACACCATTAGCTATGGATGTTAGAACGAAAATTAGCAGAAACGTAGGTATCTAAATCCAAAATCCTATCACTTGACACAATGACTCAATTAAAATCTTGTTCCGTTATCTACCTACATAGCTAATTGGAAAAACACGCCACCCACGCTGAAATGAATGCATACCTGTAATGTAATGCATACCTGTTGTACCTGTTTAACGAAATATACATACATTGCGTAGTTATTCTTTTCGTATATGTTTTGTTTCAATATAGGTAGGTCATGCATTTATCTCAATCGCCAATTTCCCTAACGCTATCAAAACAAAAACCAGTGAGTAAGTGCTACAGTGTGTACGCGGAAATTACAGTGCGTAAAACGGAACTTTGAATACCCCATCCTATCCCATGTTGGAAAATGCTGATTGCATAGCTATTTTTTGACATTTTATAAGTAATGCAAACTTCGAAAAGGGACGTGGTCGAACCGCCCCTCATTAGATATTTCCAAGTTACACTCAAATGTACGCTTTCCTAAATTAGGCTCAAGGCCAGTCGAAATTAAGTTTTTCTGGAAAATTTTAGGTTTTTCTTCAATTCTGCCTCTAAATGTGGGCGTGGCCCAAAGTCTTGTATAAGCAAAATGTGAAATTAAGCGTTTTCTACATAAAATATTAAGCAAATTTTTTTCAATTTTGGGCAAAAATATTGAGTAAACTGCATTTGAAAATTTACCCTTAAAATAAATGCCACGCCCACTAGAGGAGGTTAACCTATTAAATTTGTCTTTTTTGTATCTTACATTCATCAGGTGATGCTAAGTATCAAATTTCAGCCGTTTTGAACGTCTTACAGTTTTGAAAACTCAGGAGGTAGTTGCACTTTTAGACCGATTGTGGGCGTGTTTTAGGGCGGACTTCAAAAATTTTACCCTTGTACTGCATCGCACGACGCAGACCTCACGTACGAAATTTCAGCACCCTAGCTCAAAATTTAAGGCCTAAAAACATGTGACATACAGACGGATGGACGGACGGACGGACATGGCTCATTCGATTCAGAATTCGGTCTTGATCATATGCCCTTAAGGTCTTGGGGGTCTACCATTATTATTTCACCGTGTTACAAACTATGTGACAAACTTAATATATCTCCTATCCTATGGGATGGGACATAAAAAGTAGCAGGTTAGATAAACTAGACTTCTGTCCAGATTTCGTTCATATTAAGTTTTTAGCCACGCCCCCTTTTAGGGGTCGATTTTTCATTTAAGCGTTACTTGGAAATATCTGTGGAAATGTCTTATAATTGATGGTTTGTAATTAGGGGCGGTTGAACCACTATTTGAGCTACTGAGTAGTACTTTGCACAATTAAAAAAATGTCAAAAAATAACAATACCATCAACATTTTACAATGTGGGATAGGATGGGGTATTCAGCGCTCCGTTTTATAAACTGTAACTTCTGCGAACACACTGTAGCATTTACTCACTGGTTTTATATCAAATTTCATATATATTTATTGAAAAAGTCATTTTAAGTTAAAATTCCTTAAAAAGTGGGCGCGGTCACTTTGGAAAACGCCAAACTTTTTCTGCTAAATCAAAGACAATTACAAACCAATGAAAATGGCGTGTCTTCAACTAATTTTCAATTTGAATCTGGTCCAGTGGACTTCAAGTCCACTTACGAATTTTCAGCTCTCTAGCTTAAAATTTAAGGCCCAAAACTTGTTTCCATACGGAAGGACGGACGGACTGACATGGCTTAAACGATTCTCCTGTCGGTCTCATTCATAAAAGTTCTTAGTGGTCTACGGTGATTATTTCACCGCGTTACAAACTATACAGCAAACTTAGTATACCCTGAGTCGGGTATGAAAAATTGACAGGTTAGATAAACGGGATTCTGTTCTAGATTTCGTTCATTAAAAGTTTTTAGCCATGCCCACTTTTTTATGTCGTTTTTCAAAAATATTAAATTTGAACTAAGAAAGTGGGAAAGTGCAGCAGTGTGCATGCAAAAGCTTCAGTCCATCTACGACGGATTGCAAAATACCCAACCATACAAAAAAAACCTACAAAAAGTGGGCGGGATACAAAAATATAACTGTTGAATGCTTTATACTAGGTTGGTTGCATACATTTCGGCCTAAAACTCCGCTTGTTATACCCCATCCCATAGGATAGGAGGTATATTAAGTTTGTCACATAGTTTGTAACACGGTGAAATAATAATGGCAGACCACCAAGACCTTAAGGGCATATGACCGAGACCGAATTCTGAACCGAATGAGCCATGTCCGTCCGTCTGTCCGTCTGTCCGTCTGTCCGTCTGTCCGTCTGTCCGTCTGTCCGTCTGTCCGTCTGTCCGTCTGTCCGTCTGTCCGTCTGTCCGTCTGTCCGTCTGTCCGTCTGTCCGTCTGTCCGTCTGTCCGTCTGTCCGTCTGTCCGTCTGTCCGTCTGTCCGTCCATCCGTCCGTCCGTCCGTCCGTCTGTATGTTACATGTTTTTAATCCTTAAATTTTGAGCTAGGGTGCTGAAACTTCGTACGTCAGGTGCACGTCATGCGAAGCAGTACAAGTGTAAAAATTTTCAGTACAAGTGTGAAATCCGTCCAAAGACACGCCCACAATCGGTCTAAATATGCAACTACCTCCAGATTTTTCAAAACTGTAAGACGTTCTAAAAGTCTGAAATTTGACACTTAGCATCTCTTAGTGAATACAAGTCACAAAAAAGTCAAATTTAATTGGTAAACTTCCTCTAGTGGGCGTGGCATCTATTTTAAGGGTAAATTTTCAAATGCAGTTTACTCAGTATTTTCGCTCGAAATTGAAAAAAATTTGCTTAATATTTTATGCAGAAAACAATTAGTTCCATATTTTGTGCGTACAAAACTTTGGGCCCCGTCCACATTTTAAGGCAGAATTGAAGAAAAACCTAAAATTTTCCAGAAAAACTTTATTTCGACTGCCCTTCAGCCTAATTTAGGAAAGCATGAAACAAAAAAAGTAGCAGGTTAGGTAAACAATACTTCCGTCCAGATTTCGTTTATACAAAGTTTTTAGCCACGCCCCCTTTAAGGGGTCGATTTTTCAAAAATATTGAATTTGAACCAAAAAATTGCATTTTTACGTACAATTGGGTGTAACTTGGAAATATCTGTGGAAATATCTTATAATTAATAGTTTGTAATAAAGGGCGATTGGACCACGCCCCTTTTCGAAGTTTGCATTACTTATAAAATGCCAAAAAATAACTATGCTATCAGCATATTACAATGTGGGATAGAATGGGTCATTCAATGGTTCATTGTGGTGGGCGGAGGCACATACTACATGTACATGAAAGCTAAAAAATGCTAATATCTACAACTTTTGTCATAAAATTTTTAGTCAAATTTCATATATATTTATTGAAAACAGTCATTTTAACCTGAAATCCCTTAAAAAAGTGGGCGTGGTCAAATAAAAGGCTTACATTTTTTGGTCACAAGGCAATGTTACATACCAATGGGCTAGCACTATTATAACATAGCTTAAATTTAGAAAAATTATTTTTCAAAATTAGTCGCACATACAGGCTTGTAGTATCCGTGTCTGTGGGCGGATTTTCAAACTTGATCATGGAGTTTGAAAGTCCACCAATGGACTTACAGCCAACTCACATTGTAAAATGCTGATGGCATAGTTATTTTTTGACATTTTGTAAGTAGTGCAAACTTCGAAAAGGGGCGTGGTCCAACCGCCAGTAATTACAAACTATTAATTATAAGATATTTCCACAGATATTTCCAAGTTACACTTAAATGTACTTAAGAATGCAATTTTTTGGTAAAAATTCAATATTTTTGAAAAAACGACCCCTAAAAGGGGGCTTGGCTAAAAACTTTATAAAAACGAAGTCTGGACTAAAATCTCGTTTACCTTACGTGCTACTTTTTTTTTGTTTCATGCTTTCCTAAATGAGGTTCAAGGCCAATCGAAATTAAGTTTTTCTGGAAAATTGTAGGTTTTTCTATGATTCTGCCTCCAAATGTGGTTTGGCCCAAAGTCTTGTAGGAGCAAAATGTGGAGATTTTTTTTTAATTTCGAGCAAAAATATTGAGTAAACTGCATTTGAAAATTTAACCTTAAAATAGATGCCACGCCCACTAGAGAAGGTTTATCAACTAAAGTCTTACATTCATTAGGAGATGCTAAATGTCAAATTTCAGCCTTTTTGGACGTCTTACAGTTTTGAAAACTCTGTAGGTAGTTACACAGATAGACCGATTGTGGACGGATTTGGGCGGATTTCAAACATTTTTACACTTGTACTGCTTCGCGTGACGTGGACCTTACGTACGAAGTTTCAGCAACCTAGCTCAAAATTTTAGGCCTAAAAACATGTGACACACAGACGGACGGACGGACGGACCGACATGGCTCTTTCGATTCAGAATTCGGTCTTGATCATATGCCCTTAAGGTCTTGGTGGTCTACCATTATTATTTTACCGTGTTGCAAACTATGTGACAAACTTAATATACCTCCTATCCTATGGGATGGGGTATAAAAACGTCACTTGAAGCAATTGTTAATGCTCCATGGTATATTAGGAATAGTGATATTTAAAGAGATTTAGAAATAGCTTCTGTGAACGAAGAAGTAACAAACTTTGCTCGACAGTTAAATGCTCGTCTTCATGTTCATTGTAACAATGAAATGATCCGTACTATTAACGAGACTCTTAACGATGTAAACAAAGAGCGACGACTAATCAAAGGATCAATAATCAAAGGATGAATAATCGCCAAAAATTCGAGGCAATTATTGATAATTTGGGTAATTTGAAACAAACAAGTGGGAAAGTGCAACAGTGCGTATGCAAAAGCGTCAGTCCATCTACGACGGATCGCAAAATACCCGACCATACCAGCAAAAACTGCCACGCTTTCAAAAAGTGGACGCGATATAAAAATATAACTGTTGAACTCTTTATACTAGGTGGTTGCATACATTTCGGTCTAAAACTCCGCCTTTTTAACTCAAAAATTACTTTTTTAGCGCCACACCCACAAAAGTGGGCTGAAGCATATACTACATATATATGAAAGCTAAAAAATGCTAATATCTACAACCTTTGTCATATAATTATACCCGATCCGTATATTAAGTTTAATGTACAGTTTGTAATGCAGTGAAATAATAAACATAGACCTCTAGGTTAGGTTAGGTTAGGTTGATGGATGCCCTTTTGACAATAGTCACGGCTTCACTTAGACCAGCAGTTGGGTCCATTGTGTCCATTGGGAACCTTCTTAATACCTGGAACGAAAAAAGAAATAGACCGCTGTTAGAAGCTCGGAGTTCCGCCTCTTGGACCCATCCGGATTTGTATACCAATCTTAGGAGTTCCTTTAGATCTACATTATTTAGATCTTTGAGCTCGTTGAAGAAGTAGCTGCCGAGGATACTACGCCTGATGCTGTTTAGGGCTGGGCATTCGCAGAGCAGGTGACGAACAGATTCAATTTCTTCAACGTCCCTGCAGCTTCTGCAGTAATCGTTATGCGGTATGCCTAGCCGCTCAGCGTGTAGACCCACAGCGCAGTGCCGTGTGAGGATTCCCGTGGGTACTCGGATATTCCTGCGGGCTAGTCCGATCAAAAATAGTGATCTCTTTTTGCTTACCGCTGGCCATAGCTCTCTTGTGTGTCTGCACGTATCAAGTTCTGTCCAACGTAGGTTGGTTCTACTCAAGGATTCAGTGTCTATCCTACGTGCTATCGAACTCAGCGGGACTCTTATAGATTTGAGGGCTAGAGATGCATTCATTCCAGACCCAAATCTCGCAAGCTTGTCCGCTTGTTCGTTTCCCGATATATCGGTGTGACCTGGCACCCAACACACAGTTACAGTGTTGCCAAGTGATAACTCGTCCAGAATTTCCCTGCATAGTTTCACAGCCCTTGACTTCACCACGTCTGATTCCAAGGCTTTAATTGCCGCTTGGCTATCAGAGTATATGGTGATGGTCTTGTTGGAGGGGCCGTTTCTTCGGTTATAGCCCTGATCTTTTCCTCCTTCATCTTCCTCCGAGAGCCTTGCGCTACTGTAGCGTAATCCTCATAGGTATCGGTACACCCTGGGAAGTGAGTTTCCGCCAGCAAATACAGCGTTTCCTGGTGTGTCGAGGTCCAATCGCCCTCTGTCTTCCTGAGTGAAGATAGCGGTATGGGCGCTTTGGATAAGACTTTTCTCAGTCGGGACGCTTCAGTTGTTGTTTCGATTGATTCGCAGAAATTCTTCCATGAATTCCTCTTGGCGAATCTGATCTCCTTTTTCAGGATTCTAACGCTCTCCTTATAGGTCTTCCATTCGATGAGCCCCTCTTTTGCAAGGTTCCATCTGATCTTGAGCTCTCGATGAGCTCCGCGATCTTGGAGTTCCACAAGGGAGGGCGTTGCTTCTCTCCTGTACTGCTGTTTGGGCAGGATTTTTCGAAAGAACTGGAGAGCACCCCGGTAATGTATTCGACTGTATCGTCGATCTGATGCTCGGTAGTGAGATCTCTGTCTGGGCAGGAGGAGATAGTCCTCCGCAGTTCTTTATTGAATTTCACCCAGCTTGCTCTTTTTGGGTTTTTGAAAACTTTCCTAGCCTGCGAGCCTACCTCTATCTCAAAGAGTATCCAGCAGTGATCTGTTAGTGATGCCTGCTTAGGTACTCTCCAGTTCGTTACTTGAACAAAGCTGTTCTGAGACACGAAAGTTACGACCAAAACCTTCCTCCTTTTCGCTGTTATGAAGGTGGGATCATTTCCCCTGTTAGATACTAAAAGGTTGGAGCTAAGGACAAAATCAAACAGAACCTCGCCTCTGGCGTTAATGTCTGAGCTTCCCCAGATCGTATGATGGGCATTGGCATCACAGCTTAAGACTAAGTTCTTCTTACCTTGTTCGGACGCTGTCACTAGCGTCTTGAAAGATTCTGGGGGGACCGAGGTACCGTCGTCAGATGGCAGGTTTCTCGCCTAAATACAGGTTCTCGCCTTACATTTATTTTTTACATTGTAAAGTGAGAAATTTTTCGACCCTAATCCTAAAACTCTGTTCTTTTTGTCAATCCAGGGTTCTTGGATTAGGGCTAGGTCCAGCTGCTCCCTCTCGAGGAACAGACTCAGGTTGGCTGCGGCAACCCTACTGTGATGGAGGTTTATTTGGATCACCTTTATCGTTGTTCTCCACCCCCATCGCAGTGTCCTTCGCCTTCGTTGCTTCCGCAGTCCGCTTAATCAGCTTGAGAGTTACCTCCCTAGCTGCAAAGGACAACAGAAGCTGTTTTTCCGCCTTTAGGTTCCCGGGCAGGCCTGAAACCATTTCTCGGCTCTTCCTCGCTTATAATTTCCCAATCCTGCATCGGAATCTGGGGATTTTGTGCTTGCAGCACGCGGAGGATGTCATCTTTATCTATTCCCATCTCCGGAATAGTTAGCCTACCCTTTGCCCTGTTTGGAACCTGATCTATTAGAACGGCTTTAAGTTCCGCACCATCCCAAAGCTGTAGTCCTTCCACTACTGTCTTGGCAAAGTCATTTGAAGCTTGGTCCTTGCAGTCGATGTACGTAATGCCTTTAGACCATTTCATTCTGCTGTAGATCGGGGCACTAGTACCCGTGTTTTTCAGAATGTGGCTGATGATAGCTGCTCCGAGGGCTTGCTCAATCTTCCTGCCACACTCAAAACTGTACTGCCCGTTTGGTTTCTTGGAGTCTACTACAGCAAGCTGTAGTGGATTCCTTGTCACCTCGCTATACTGGCCCGCCCGGCTCGTACTTGGTTTGCTGGGATTTCCCACTGTGGTGGCGCCCCATAACGCCTTCTTCGGCGTCCTTGAATCATCCTCAGAAGATCGTGTTCTCTTCGAGGCGAACGCTTCTCTTCTATGCCCCCCGGCACAACCTTTCTGCAACCCGCTTGGGCTCGGTTTGTCACTGGGTCCTTAGGTTGTAGTTCCTCTTCCGGTAACAGGCTTTCTGTTGGTTCCGAGGGATGTCCTAGTAGCGGCATCGTCCCTCGGCCTTCCAGATTTTCCCGATTTACCACCCGTACCTTTAGCTGAACGAGCTGCCTTAGGCGTAGGCCTCGTGGCAACGTCGTTCGCTATGGTCTCCCGGGCCCACTCAAGGGAAGATAGTTCCTTCTGAGTGAGCGAAGATTTTTCTTTGGCTGTTAGGATGCCATAAATATGCTTGGCCTTCTTAAACCGCTTCTTCCTCTCCAAGTCCTTCTGGACCTGCTCCCGCGCTTGGTCTCCTTTTTGTGGCCGGATTTCTCTTCGGAATCATCGGAGTGTTCAGCGTAGACCCCTAAGACTTTTTAGAGATATGAATGGGACCGACAGGAGAATCGATTAAGCCATGTCCGTCAACTTTTATGCCTTAAATTTTAAGGTAGAGAGCTGAAATTTGGTGGGTTGGCTAGAAGTCGAGTCCTATAGATCAAGTTTGAAAATTAGCTGAATCCGCCCACAGACACGCCAACTACAGGCCTGTATGTGCGAACATCTCTAATATTAAACCAGTGAGTAAGTGCTTTTTAAAAAAAAAAAAACATTTGAGAGCTCTCTTACTTTCTTGAGAATAAAGTTTTTTGATGATCTCACCAAAATATTTTGTTCACCTATTGGCCAAATGATGGCTTTTTTTCGGACATGCATTTGATTGTCAAAACCACACCGACACCTACAAAAAAGTATGTGAAAAACATATGTGGTAGTACGAGAAGCGATTGGTTTTCTTTTGCATGAGCCATAAGCGATTCTACGGTTGAAGAAAAGGAGATTCCTACATACATAGGTACCTAAATACAGTAATTATGTACATACTTCCTTTGATTTTTCTGGGTTGGTGTCGCAACACAAGTGTATGTAGCTACATATGTGATAAATAAGTGGCTTACATTCGTAAGTATTTGCTTGTATTGTAAAAAAGAGGAGATCAGTCTGTTTCTTGTTTCTTGTTCATTTGTTTTTCTAAGTGCATAGGTACTCATTCGTTTAATAGGCCTGACTATCTCACATGGTGGCGCTGTTCGTTACCCTGGACAAATGGAACAATGGATTAACCATTGTTCATTGATTTTGAGAGAAAGTTCATTTGCTCTACCACCTGCATCGTGGGGGTAAAACCGGTGTCGTAAGGGATGGCGTGTAAAAGAGAATTTTCCTTTTCGCTTTTTCCTTTTGTGCCGCATGGGCATCGCATAGCATAATACATAAGCGTACATATTTTTTTGCTTTATCTTTTTTTCTAAGAGGAATTATTTTTGTTTCTTTGCACATTTATTTGACCTACATTTAAATGTGAGGTAGGTCGGGCACAGTAGATAAAAAGTACTTCCAATTTTTTTTCGCTGTTTGCCTGAGATGGGTTTTGTTGATCACTGCGCTGATCGACATTATGGGGAAAAGATTATGGGCAAGTGTGACAGCTGTTTTTGGTGTGGAATTTTTATATTTTTAGGTAGCTAGGTAGGTATTGGCATTGAGACAGTTCATAAATATTCTATGAAAATGGGCGGTACAAGAAATATGCATTTGCCCATATGAATGTGGGCGGTTTAAAATTTCACACTGTACTGTACAGGTTGGCCACGCTCCTTAATTGTGGTATCAAGTGTACACAGTGAAGGATAAGTCTAATTCAAGATAGTTAAATGGCTTAAAAAAGTTTAAGTAAATACATAGTACCTACAATCAAGCAAAAATCGTAAGGTATTCTATAAACACCTAGGTTTCATGATCTTATAAGACTTCAAACTTTGTACGATAAACCAGGGAAACCCAAAGCTTAAGGTTTCTAGATAAATTTTAAAGTTCTTAAAACTTCACACGTAAAGACAGATGGGTCTTCGGTCATTATTTTACTAAAAATGTACTAAGCGGGGACCATATTGCAGGCTTCTCTCAGGCTTCGGCTTCGCCCTGTTACAATACGTGGGCTTTGAACCGGCTTTGCAATGACATTTCGCTCATGGAGAGAGAGCTTTTATTATGCAGTCACTACATTCTCCCAGCATGCCACGATAAATTTAGAAATACGTCAGAAAATGTATTCGATGTCATTCCGTTGGGGGGAAGGATTCTGATCTTAAAGCTTAAGCTTGAACGATCGACTCTGGCCCTGGTTCAGGTTTATGCACCAAACCGAGAGTCAGAGTATGAGTCCTTCTTGAACGAAGTTGATGCTGCCCTGGACAGAGTGGCAGAAATGGACTTCTTTCTCCTGATGGGTGATTTCAATGCACATGTGGGTACAGACCACAGTACTTGGAGGAGTGTGATTGGGAGGCACGGTGACCGGGATCAAAACAGGAACGGAGGGAAGTTGTTGGATTTTTGCTGTGCATATGGCTTGTCCATCATGAACACCTTTTTCCCACAATGAACATTCACAAATACACATGGTCCAAGCACAGTTTAAATCAGAAGTCACTGATTGATTTATTTGTTGTACCATCGTGTGTTCAAAGAATGATTTGTGATGTTCGAGTTTTCAGGGGAGCTGAGTTGTCAACTGATCACCACTTAGTGTTGTGTAAATTGTTTTTCAGTGACAGTATTCTTTTGCCACCCAGGCGAAAACCAAGACTGGTGACCCGCATACGGTGGGAAAGGTTGCAGGATGCTGACTCTGATTTCAGAGAGCGTTTTGCACAGCATGTTTCGGAGAAGTTTTAACAAATTCCAACTGATCTTTTGAATGTAGAGGAGGAATGGCAGCTGTTTTTATCGGCAGTCATTGCCTCTGCAGGAAATGTTTGTGGAGTGAAGCGGCTTGGGGTAGCGGCTGGTGGTGAGAAAAGAACTGCTTGGTTTAAAACGCCTGGAGTTCAAGAAGCCATCAGAAAGAAGAAGAGAGCCTATATTGCGTGGATCCAATGTAGAAACTCAACTTCTCGAGCCTTGTACAATGAGGCACGAAGAACTTCCAATCTGGCAGTCAGAACAGCCAAGGAACAGTCATGGAAAAAATTCGGCGAGAAGTTGGAGCACGATTACAGATCTGCAAACAAGATATTTTGGCAGACCCTTCGCCGGCTCAGAGGAAGGAAGTTAAATATCATCCAAGGGGTTAAATCCAAGGACGGTACACTTCTTTCAAGTGAGAGCGATGTCTTGCGCAGATGGAGAGAGCACTTTTCGGAGTTGCTCAACCCCCAACAGGGCACTGAAGATGGCATTCCCACTGCTGACGAGATAAGGGCGGAGAATAGTCCCACAGTAGACGAAGTCACTGAAGCGATTAAATCGCTTAAAGTTGGCAAGTCTGCTGGAGTTGATGAAATCCGGCCAGAAATGCTCAAGGCAATGGGTGAAGAGGGTGTTAAATGGCTAACACGTGTCATTAAGGTGGCCTGGGATAGCGGAAAGGCACCTAGCGATTGGCAAACGGGAGTTTTAGTGCCCATTTTCAAAAAAGGGAACAGGAGAGATTGCGCCAACTATAGGGGCATATCTCTCTTGAGTATTCCGGGAAAAATATTCGCAAAGATGTTGGAAACGCGTTCCAGAGCTGTAATCGAGCCTTTGTTACGGGAAGAACAGTGCGGCTTTCAGCCTGGAAGAGGCACAACCGACCAGGTTTTTACTCTGAATGTTATTCTTGAGAAGGCCTGGGAATATGCCAAACCTATGTCTATGCGTGTTTTGTAGATCTGGAAAATGCGTATGACCGAGTCCCTCGGGATACACTGTGGAGAGTTTTGCAGGACTTTGCGCTGAGTGGGCCTCTTCTGAGAGCCATTCAGTCTTTGTATGGAAACTGCAGAAGCTGTATACGGATAAATGGCGTCAAATCCCGTCCTTTTGATGTGCGCATTGGACTTCGCCAGGGCTGTGTTCTGTCGCCGCTCCTTTTCATAGCACATATGGACTTGATGGTGAGGTGCAGTCTTGGCGAGCAATGTTTCGAATTGGCTGGCATCAGGATGAGCCATCTGCTTTTCGCAGATGATTTGGCCATCCTTGCATCATCCAAAGAGGAACTTCAATGAGCACTGGATAGGTTTGCAGCCGTCTGTGGTAATGCTGGGATGAAAGTAAACGTGAAC
Source organism: Neoascia interrupta (assembly GCA_947623515.1). NCBI lineage: Eukaryota > Metazoa > Arthropoda > Insecta > Diptera > Syrphidae > Neoascia > Neoascia interrupta. Next base: position 119,474,843 of record OX392462.1, read on the forward strand.
AAATCGGAAGTGATGGTTGTTTCCCGAACTCCTGTGCAGTGTACCCTGCACATAAATGGAATTCCATTAAAACAGGTGGAGAAGTTTAAGTATCTCGGGGTCTTTTTCACGAAAGATGGGAGGAGTGATACTGAGTTGTCCTGTAGAATTGGCCAAGCTGGAGCAATAGTAAAGGAACTGCGCCGGCCGGTCATCAGGAAAGCTGAGCTTGGAGTGAAAGCAAAGATCTCAGTTTTTAATTCAGTGTTCGTTCCGACCCTCATCTATGGTCATGAAATTTGGGTAATGACCGAAAGAATTAGATCGCGGGTACAAGCTGCCGAAATGAGATTCCTGAGGTGCGTTGCTGGTGTTACTCTAAGGGACAGAGTGAGAAACGTCAGTATTCGTAGGAATCTCAATGTTGAGCAGCTAGTTCTCCGAGAAGCTACTTAAGGCTATCCTAACCCCGACCTTGCAGGGGAACTTAGGTCATAGAACCTAAGAAAAAATAACCTGTGTCCAGCATAACTTTAACTTCAGAAGCCAGGCCAAATATTTTCGGCAAAAACATTTTTACTTACCTTTTACGCCTGCAAATCTTATTTAGAAATGAATATCACTGTTTGAATGATTGTTACACAAAACGCTTATTTATTATTTATTTAAAAAGGGTTTTGCATTTTGAACTTTACATAATTAACTAAAAAAAATAAAATAAAGTAATTTTAAGTTTCTTACCGACCACAACAATTATGAGCTGCATTCATGCTTCGTCTTCGTACAGTTTCAATACTCCCAGTTCCTGTTGTGCTTCAGCTCGTCCATAATTTCTCTCGATTCGATTTTGCTTGAATTTCCTAGGTAAAAACCACAATATATTTCAATAAAGTTCATCCCAAAAATAGTGTACAAACCTTCAAAGTTCACAAAATGTTTATAAAGTTCTTACTCACTTATCTTATTCTTAAAACAAGTGGGAAAGTGCAACAGTGGGTATGCAAAAGCTTCAATCCATCTACGATGGATTGCAAAATACCCGAATATACCACAAAAAAACTGCCACGCCTCCAAAAAGTGGGCGGAATATAAAAATATAACTGTTGAACGCTTTATACTAGGTGGTTGCATACATTCCGGAAAACTCCGCCTTTTTAACTAAAAAAAATCACTTTTTTTAACGCCACGCCCACAAAAGTGGGCGGAAGCACATTCAAAATATACATAAAAGTTAGAAAATGCTAATATCTACAGCTTTTGTCAAATTTCATATATATTTATTGAAAAACAGTCATTTTAAGCTAAATTCCCTTAAAAAGTGGACGTGGTCAAGGAAAAAGCTAAAATTTTTTGACTACCTTAAAGACAATTATAAGGCAATGTTACTTACCAAAAATGATTGCGCTAGCGCCATTGTTACAAAGCCAAAATTTGCAATATGTATTTTTTTAAATTAGAGATGGTCGCACATACAGGCCTGTAGTGGGCGTGTCTGTGGGCGGATTCAGCTTATTTTCAAACTTGATCTGAAGGACTGGACTTCTAACCAACCCAAAAAATTTCAGCTCTCTGCCTTAAAATTTAAGGCCTAAGAGTTGTTAACATACGGACGGACGGACGGACGGACGGACATGGCTTAATCGATTCTCCTGTCGGTCCCATTCATATCTCTAAAAGGTGATTATTTCACTGCGTTACAAGCTATACATCAGACTTTATATACCCTGGTTGGGTATAAACCCGACCGCACGCGTAGAAAACTGAAACACATATGGCGGTCGTGCGATTTGCATTTGCGCACTCTGGTCACATAATGGAAAATATTCTCCTTACTTCATTACGGTTATCTAAGGTTTATCACAAATTTACACACATAGGTTAGGTACTCGGTCAATTTGCCTTAGCCCTTAGATAATATTGCACGCAGTTTTTGTGTGGATTTAAGCTGAAGCCCAAAGATTCTATATAAGGATGCAAGTCGAAACATGGCGCGACAACAATGTACAGTTATCAATTCTTACAAACAAGATAAAGCAAAAACCTAGGCTAAATTCACACAAACTAAGGCAAGTTCTCTTAGGCGTTAGGTAACATCACAAAGTTTTGCGTTGGATTAAAAATAGAGCCAATAGAAAAGTGTATGAATGTAAAGGAGATCGCCTTAGGACTAAGTAAATAAGTATGGTTTACCCCACGCCTTAGGAATGTAAAGATTCTGGAAATTTTAGCGGGAAGATAAAGAAAACTATGACTTGATATAAATTGACAGTCATTATTTCTTGCATTACTAAATAAATTTTTAATAAAATCTTGATTACATTTTAACCTAAGGGAAAAGTTATGTCATACAGTTCTTAAAATTGGGAAGACTAGGCGAAAAATGAATATGAAGCCAGTATAACCCTAGGTTAGAGCGAAAATTGCCTCAGTCCTCATGCAATTTCACATATGCCATTTCAAATGTTTCTTAATTAAAACACATAAGAAATTTAGGGCGGATTAGCTTATTTCCAGCCACTTAGGCCGTACCTACATGTCCCTAGGTCTAAGATGTTTTTTGCTTGTCTAAGAAATTACATACAAAATTTTTTACCTAACGCAGCTAAGGCAATATTACACAGTATTTTTCTTTGAGTGCAGAGTAGATTAAAGTGCTTCAGATTTTTTTTCGCTGTTTGCCTGAGAGGGGTTTTGTTGATCACTGCGCTGATCGACATTATGGGAAAAAGATTATGGGCAAGTGTGACAGCTGTTTTTGGTGTGGAATTTTTATATTTTTAGGTAGCTAGGTAGGTATTGGCATTGAGACAGTTCATAAATATTCTATGAAAATGGGCGGTACAAGAAACATGCATTTGCCCATATGAATGTGGGCGATACAAAATCTCGCACTGTACTGTACAGGTTGGCCACGCTCCTTAATTGTGGTATCAAGTGTGTACACACAGTGAAGGATAAGTCTATAGTAAATACAATCAAGCAAAAATCCTAAGATATTCTATGAACACCTAGGCTTCATGATCTTATAAGACTTCAAACTTTGTACGATAAACCAGGGAAACCCCAAGCTTAAGGTTTCTAGATAAATTTTAAAGTTCTTAAAACTTCACTCATAAAGACAGATGGGTCTTCGGCCATTATTTTACTAAAAATGTATTAAGCGGGGACCACAATGCAGCCTCAGGCTTCGGCTTCGCCCCGTTACGATACGTGGGACATTCGCTCATGGAGAGAGAGCTTTTATTATGCAGTCGCTACGTTTTCCCAGCATGCCACGATAAATATAAAAATACGCACACACACCCGAAAGTCCTGGTAGCTAGTGCTATGTACCAGTTCAAAGCCCACGCCAGTTCAAAGCCCACGTATCGTAACGATGCGAAGTCGAAGCCTAAGGTTGCTTTGTGGTCCCAACTTTAAGCACACACAGCAGCCAATAAAACCCTAAGCCACAGCAAGTAAAGCTAATTAACCATCGCGACATAATTAAGTTGCAAGAAAAAAATTTTATTTTTAAATGAAAACGCGCCGAAGGGAAAATAAAGTATAACTCCTAGGTCAGAGTGAAATAAGTCAATGGCAAAACGTCCAACTCCAAAGCAATATTAAGATCCCCAAGTAACCCAGAAGCTCTTGTGGGTCTCCAGCGTTACCTTAACAGCACCATAACATAAAACCTTAGTTTCTTAAAATTGTTTTTTACAAGTAAAGAGGCCGCTTACAGAACCCTTATAAAGTGCGGTTTGAAACCTTTTAGTACTTTAGTTTGGATGAGCTTTGAGCTTTTATAAAACTTATTTGACAGTCTGGATCTGTACGTACACACACTTTCAGGGTATTCACCTATTACTTTCATGGTGTGGGTTAGGTTTTTTAAGAAAGGTTCGCATTTAATTTCTTCAAATTATTTATTAAAATTGGACGAAAAGGAACAATGCGCGTCTTGAAATATAAAATATAACATATAATAAAGAATGCAAGGTTGTGGGGGCCTCATAGTCCATTTTGCGAAAACTTAGGTTAAAAACGGCAATTTGAAAATTTTTTAACGCAGCTTGCTTTACTTTTCCTTTTCTAAAAAATAGTTTTAGTTATTGGATTCTTTGACAATTTCTGCAGTTGAGAGCACACCAAATTTTGTCTGTCTGCGACATATCGTTCAGAAGTTATAACACGATTGGACGGACGGAAGGACAACGTAGCGATACCTTAAGGACGGACCGCTAAAAATGATTGAAGTGATGAATATTCTCTCAAAATCTTATTCCAGAAACCAGATTTTTGTATGACATATTTTTCTAGCCTTAAAATAAATTCTAGTCAAAACTTACATAATATCATTCTACTAAAAATTTAAAATTCTATAATTGCCCTAGCATTATCATAGGGCGAAAAATTACATTATCATCCAAAATAAAGCGCTATACGAGCATTCGAATACTTTTGTGTGTGACAAGATCTTTTTTGAACGCCTCAGTCATAATAAACTATGCAAATGGATGTATTTATGAAATTATCACTTCAGAAAAAAATGCCTACCAACCAAGCCCAACACCAACCCAGATTTATTCATTCATGGGAAGAAAAGTGAGAATCAAAACCAATGTGATAGATGAAGCAAAATAAAACAAGTGAGTTAGTGCAAGAGTTCGTCTGTGACAAACTTCTATATACCCGACCTTATATACGGTGTAACACCAAATCTTAATTTTTATACCCCATCCCATAGGAAAGGAGGTATATTAAGTTTGATTCATAGTTTGTAACATAGAGAAATAATCACCGTAGGACATATACATAAGGACATATGATCGAGACCGAATTGTTAGTCGAATGAGCCATGTCCGTCCGTCCGTCCATCCGTCCGTGTGTCGGTAGTTTTTAGGCCTTAAATTTTGAGCTAGGAACTTGAAACTTAATATCTGTTCTTTCTAGGTCCCGAAGCAGTACAAGAGTAAAAATTTTCAAAATCAGCCCACTGACACGCCCACTTTACTTATTAGCATGAAAATTCAAAGTTGTCGTAGGAAGCATTCAACTTAAATGAATAAATTAAAATCAATTAAGTGTTATTTCGTTAGAATCATGACAAAATGCGCTGAACCCGAAAATTATTGCAAAAAAACCCCTTTTTTCCTAAACACGCCCGAGAAATCGGGTTTTTAAAGATCTAACATGGTAAAAGTGGGCCCTCTCGAATTTGTGATAATAATGGTCCAATTTGGGCCATTATTGCTCTATACCAAAGTTTGAGCTACATGAAAGCTAGAAATGCTACATGAAAGCTAGAAATGCTACAACCTTTGTCATATAATTATACCCGACCCAGGGTATATTAAGTTTGATGTATAGTTTGTAATGCAGTGAAATAATCATCGTAGACCCCTAAGACCTTTTAGAGATATATGAATGGGACCGACAGGAGAATCGATTAAGCCATGTCCGTCCGTCCGTCCGTATGTTAACAACTTTAATGCCTTAAATTTTAAGGAAGAGAGCTGAAATTTGGTGGGTTGGCTGGAAGTCGAGTCCTTTAGATCAAGTTTAAAAATTAGCTGAATCCGCCCACAGACACGCCCACTACAGGCCTGTATGTGCGACTATCTCTAATATTAAACCAGTGAGTAAGAGCTTTTTAAAAATATAACATTTGAGAGCGCTCTTACTTTCTTGAAAATTATGTTTTTTGATAATCTCACTAAATTTTTTGTTCACCTAAGCCACATGATCGCTTTTTTCGGACATGCATTTGATTGTCCAAACCAAACAGATACCTACAAAAAAGTATGTGAAAAACATGTGTGGTAGTACGAGAAGCGAGTGGGTTTTCTTTTGCATGAGCCATAAGCTATTCTACGGTTGAAGAAAAGGAGATACCTTCATACATAGGTACTTAAATGGCACTATACGCCTGCCGCAGAACGTTCGGAAGCATGTGGGGCCTGCAACCAAACATGGCACACTGGATGTATATAGCGGTTGTAAGACCCATCTTAACTTACGGTGCATTTGTATGGTGGAAGACTACGGAAAGAAAGTGTCATCTCTCTAGCCCCACCAAAGTTCAAAGGGCAGCCTGCAGGGGTAAAACAGGGTCCCTAAGGACCACACCCACCGCGGCACTGGAGGTACTACTCAACCTCACCCCCTTGGACATTTACTGCAGCAGCAAGGCAGCTAAAACAGCTGTTCGCCTAAGGGAACCCGGACTGTGGTCCTCAAGATCTTATGGACACGCCTCTGTGGAAACTCAATGGGCTGCCTCCACAGACACCCCAGTCACGGATTACCTCCCTATGACATTCGCCTTCAACAGGAGATTCGCTACCAGAATACCTGAAAGAGGTGAATGGGAAGATAAGACCATTACAGGAGATGACGAGATTGCCGTATATACCGACGGTTCTAAGATGGACGTCGGAACCGGTGCGGGCATCTTCTGTGGAGATTTGGGTCTAGGTAAGTCTTTTTGAATTAATGAAGACTGCAGCATTTTTCAGGCGGAGCTGGCAGCCACAATCGAAGTTGCCTCCGAGCTGAAGAAACACGGCCCCGCAAACAAGACCATCACCATATACTCTGATAGCCAAGCGGCAATTTAAGCCTTGGAATCAGACGTGGTGAAGTCAAGGGCTGTGACACTATGCAGGGAAATTCTGGACGAGTTATCACTTGGCAACACTGTAACTGTGTGTTAGTTGCCAGGTCACACCGATATATCGGGAAACGAAGAAGCGGACAAGCTTGCGAGATTTGGGTCTGGAATGAATGCATCTCTAGCCCTCAAATCTAGAAGAGTCCTGAGTTCGTTAGCTTGCTTTACTTTTCCTTTTCTTAAAAAAAATTTTTTAGTTATTGGATTCTTTGACAATTTCTGCAGTTGAGAGCACACCAAATTTTGTCTGTCAGCGACATATCATTCAGAAGTTATAGTTAGTTACGATTGGACGGACGGAAGGACAACGTAGCGATACCATAAGGACGGACCGCTAAAACTGAATGAAGTGATGAATATTCTCTCAAAATCTTATTCCAGAAACCAGATTTTTGTATGACATATTTTTCTAGCCTTAAAATAAATTCTAGTCAAAACTTACATAATATCATTCTACTAAAAATTTAAAATTCTATAATTGCCCTAGCATTATCATAGGGCGAAAAATTACATTATCATCCAAAATAAAGCGCTATACGAGCATTCGAATACTTTTGTGTGTGACAAGATCTTTTTTGAACGCCTCAGTCATAATAAACTATGCAAATGGATGTATTTATGAAATTATCACTTCAGAAAAAAATGCCTACCAACCAAGCCCAACACCAGCGCAGATTAATTCATTCATGGGAAGAAAAGTGAGAAGCAAAACCAATGTGATAGATGAAGCAAAATAAAACAAGTGAGTTAGTGCAAGAGTTCGTCTGTGGCAAACTTCTATACAGGGTGTTTGCAAATTCGATGCAAATATTTTGAGACAAGATTCTTGGGTATATTTGAAGAAAAAAATTGTTCTACAGTATGGGCCTATCTCAAATTTTGATACCACTTATTGGGAATTTAATAAAACACCTACTTTGAGTTACCTTGACCCATACTAACACAAATATCTCCGCTAACACTTACAACAGGTACTTCATTTAGGACTTAGTTTTAGAAGAAATAGTACTCCTTTTAACTGCATTAAAATAAAATTAATGACTTTTTTAACTTTCGAGATATTTGCTTTTAAGTCGGATCCTTTTTCCCTGTCCATGACATTTTTTTTACTTTCAAGACACATTTCTGCGAAAAATGCGTAATAAACATATCGGTAATTTTTTTTTCTAGTGCACCTAACAATACTTAATAAAAATTGCTAAGACAAGTTACCCGAAAAACCCACAGATTTTGATACTTGGGAAATTCCATAGCAGGTAAAATCATGAAAAACTCGATAATAGGATTATTCTGAATAAAAATGCTTGTGTTTGGTTTATGTTTTTTTTTTTATTTCATTAAATTAACTTTACAATCCAATAAGGTGTTCAAAGTGTCCTCCTCCATTTTGTATGCATGCTAGAGCCCGTTTTTGGATTGCGCTGTCAACGTTTATTGAGGATAACTCCTTCTTATTCTTGAGGATAACTTCCTTCCATTCTTAACCTCGCGACCAAAGTGGGCTGGGGCTCCATCCTGTTGAAAATATGACGAAGCTCGTTGAGTTACCGGAACATCCTCCAGTAGATCTGTTAAATCATTGCGCAAAAATTCCAGATAGTTTGCAGAATTCAGTGTGGGAGGCAGTTTGAAGGGACCGATTAAGTTGTTTCCAATAACACCTGCCCACAAATTGACGCTAAATCTGTGTTGAAATGATGACTCTCTCCTTGTGTGTGGATTTTCCGCAGCCCATGTGTGTAGATTGCGAAAATTTGTAATCCCATCTCTAGTAAATTGAGATTCGTCCGTCCATAGGATTCTGCTTATAAAACCGTTTTCATCCAAGTTCCGCTCTAACAACCAGTTGCAAAACTCAAGTCTCGGCTCCAAATCACTCGGAAGCAGTTTCTGCACAGGTGTATGGTAGTATGGATACAAGTTTTCCGTATGCAGGAGACGAACAATTTTATGTGTTGAAACATTAAATCGCAAGGATAAGCGCCTGATGCTGATTGATGGATCATTTGCAACCGCTTCCAGTATTCTTTCATCAACTGCAATTCTTCCTGGTGAAGCTCCTGCGTTAGGTCGTCTTGTTGAAACAGATCCCGTTTCCCGAAGTTTTCAAAACGAATTTGTAAATACGCGGGGATTAGGTACTCTTCGGTTAGGATAAAGCTGATGGTATCTTTGTTGTTCTCTAATAGAATTTCCGTTGCACATCCCATAAACGTAGATAATATCGGCGTATTCTTCGTTTGTAAAATATGCCATTTCAAGTAGGGTTTCTTAACAACTGTTATGTCACCTCGGCTTCAAAAATGACTTTGATGGATCTAATTTTGTTTTCTAACCTTTTATACAATTTACGTTAGGTAAGTTTTCCAACTAGGCGACCAACCTCAAACTTAATCATTTTTGGGATTTAACAGAAAAATGATAGGGAAATTACCTTTTTATCAGGTAGTCTAATAAAAATGCATGCTCTAAAACCTACATAAATTATTAATACATAGTCAAAAAATTGTTCTTATTGTCAATCGCGGTTATAAAAGTAGGTAACAAATCATATTTCCACCTTATACCTGTCGCGGCTTCGTGAAAAGAGTTTTTTTCATAATTTTACCTGCTATGGAATTTCCCAAGTATCATAAAATCTGTGGGTTTTTCGGGTAATTTGTCTTAGCAATTTTTATTAAGTATTGTTAGGTGCACTAGAAAAAAAATTACCTATATGTTTATTATGCATTTTTCGCAGAAATGTGTCTTGAAAGTCAAAAAAATGTCATGGGCAGGGAAAAAGGATCCGACTTAAAAGCAAATATCTCGAAAGTTAAAAAAGTCATCAATTTTATTTTAATGCAGTTAAAAGGAGTACTATTTCTTCTAAAATTTAAGTCCTAAATAAAGTACCTGTTGTAAGTGTTAGCGGAGATATTTGTGTTAGTATGGGTCAAGGTACCTCAAAGTAGGTGTTTTCTTAAATTCCCAATAAGTTGTATCAAAATTTGAGATAGGCCCATACTGTAGAACAATTTTTTTCTTCAAATATACCCAAGAATCTTGTGTCAAAATATTTGCATCGAATTTGGAAACACCCTGTATACCCGACCTTATATACGGTGTAACACCAAATCTTAATTTTTATACCCCATCCCATAGGATAGGAAGTATATTAGTAAGTAAACTTTCCGAGAAATCGGGTTTTTAAAGACCTAACATGGTAAAGGTGGCCATGGTCGATATTGTGGGCGGTCCAATTTTTGCGCTCTCCAATTTGTGATAAAAATGGTCCAATTTTGGCCATTATTGCTCTATACCAAAATTTGAGCTACATAAAAGCTAGAAAATGCTAATTCTACAACCTTTGTCATATAATTATACCCGACCCAGTGTATATTAAATTTGATGTATAGTTTGTAATGCAGTGAAATAATCATCGTAGACCCCTAAAACCTTTTAAAGATATATGAATGCGACCGACAGGAGAATTGATTAAGCCATGTCCGTCCGTCCGACCGTCCGTCCGTCCGTCCGTCCGTATGTAAACAACTTTTATGCCTTAAATTTTAAGGAAAAGAGCTGAAATTGGGTGGGTTGGCTAAAAGTCGAGTCCTTTAGATCAAGTTTGAAAATTAGCTGAATCCGCCCACAAACACGCCCACTACAGGCCTCTATGTGCGACCATCTCTGATATTAAACCAGTGAGTAAGTGCTTTTTAAAAATATAACATTTGAGAGCGCTCTTACTTTCTTGAAAATAATGTTTATACCCGACCCAGGGTATATTAAGTTTGATGTATAGTTTGTGACGCAGTGAAATAATCACCGTGGACCCCTAAGACCTTTTAGAGATATGAATGGGACCGACAGAAGAATCGATTAAGCCATGTCCGTCCGTCCGTCCGTCCGTATGTAAACAACTTTTAGGCCTTAAATTTTAGACAGAGAGCTGAAATTTTGTGGGTTGGTTGGAAGTCCAGTCCTTCAGATCAAGTTTGAAAATAAATAAGCTGAATCCGCCCACAGACACGCCCACTACAGGCCTGTATGTGCGACCATCTCTAATTTAAAAAAATACATTTTGCAAATTTTAGCTATGTTAAAATGGTGCTAGCGCATTCATTTTTGGTACGTAACATTGCCTTATAATTGTCTTTAAGGTAGTCAAAAATTTTAGCTTTTTCATTGATCACGCCCACTTTTTAAGGGATTTTAGCTTAAAATGACTGTTTTTCAATAAATATATATGAAATTTGACAAAAAATTATATGACAAAAGCTGTAGATATTAGCATTTTCTAACTTTAATGTATATATTGTATGTATTTCCGCCCATTTTTGTAGGCGTGACTAAAAAAAAAGTGATTTGTATACCCGACCCAGGGTATATTAAGTTTGATGTATAGTTTGTAACGCAGCGAAATAATCACCGTAGGCCCCTAAGACGTTTTAGAGATATGAATGCGACCGACAGGAGAATCGATTAAGCCATGTCCGTCCGTCCGTCCGTCCGTATGTAAACAACCTTTAGGCCTTAAATTTTAAGGCAGAGAGCTGAAATTTGGTGGGTTGGTTGAAAGTCCAGTCCTTCAGATCAAGTTTGACCATCCCTAATTAAAAAAAATACATTTTGGCAATTTTAGCTATGTTACAATGGCGCTAGCGCATCCAGTTTTGGTACGTAATATTGCCTTATAAATGCCTTTAAGGCAGCCAAAAAATTTTAGCTTTTTCATTGGCCACGCCCACTTTTTAAGGGATTTTAGCTTAAAATGACTTGTGGGGTGCCGTGGCGTAGTGGTTAGTGTGTGTGCTTACTACGCCGGAGGTCTGAGTTCGAATCCTGCCATCGTCACCTGAAAAAAAAAAGACTTGTTCTTTTCACGGTCCCCACCTCCGCGAGGGTTTGACAAGCCCTCCGAGAGTATTAATTGTCTTGAAAAACTTCTCAATGTGCCGTTCGGATTCGGCGAAAAATTGTAGGTCCCCTTGTATGTAAAGAAATTAACACACCAGCATACATTGTTGAGAAGTTGGCCCTGGTTCACCTCGAGCTGTTGCGCCACTCTATTCTCTATATTTTAGCTTAAAATGACTGTTTTTCAATAAATATATATGAAATTTGACAAAAAATTATATGACAAAAGCTGTAGATATTAGCGTTTTCTAACTCTTATGTATATATTGTATGTGCCTCCGCCCACTTTTTTTTAATTAAAAAGGCGGAGTTTTAGGCCGAAATGTATGCAACCACCTTGTATAAAGCATTCAATAGTTATATTTTTATATCCCGCCCACTTTTTGGAAGCGTGGCAGTTTTCTTTTTGGTATGGTCGGGTATTTTGCAATCCGTCGTAGATGGATTGAAGCTTTTGCATACTCACTGTTGCACTTTCCCACTTGTTTTAGTTAAAAAGGCGGAGTTTTAGTCCGAAATGTATGCAACCACCTAGTATAAGGCATTCAACAGTTATATTTTTATATCCCGCCCACTTTTTGGAGGCGTGGCAGTTTTCTTTTTGGTATGGTCGGGTATTTTGCAATCCATCGTAGATGGATTGAAGCTTTTGCATACCCACTGTTGCACTTTCCCACTTGTTTTTGATGATCTCACTCAATTTTTTGTTCACCTATTGGCCACATGATCGCTTTTTTTCGGGCATGCATTTGATTGTCCAATCCAAACAGATACCTACAAAAAAAGTCAGTGAAAAACATGTGTGGTAGAACGAGAAGCGAGTGGGCTTTCTTTTGCATGAGCCATAAGCTATTCTACGATTGAAGAAAAGGAGATACCTACATACATAGCAGGTACGAGGCGTGACTTTTCGAGAAGCGGAAGCATTCAGTTGTAAAACAAAAAAATAAGAGCCAAAATTTATAATATTAAGCTTTTTTTATTAAAATTAAAATGACTCCAGTAGACCCCAACGCACTGTCTTTTTAACCATCAAAGCCATAATTACACACACACGAGAAGATCACAGTTATCTTTTCATTTCTCTACCCCTTCGTTTAGAGAAATTGCACTCATTGGCCTTTAGGCAGATACAGACAACTGACAATAACTCAAATAGTGTACCTGCAAATTTCAATAATGAACCCACTCAACTCATTGCTCACTAATGGGTCGAATGGGAAAATATTGAATGGACTCTAATTTGACTTTATGAGTTGATTTCTGTAAGAATGCGAATTTGGAAAATGCATGGATGGCGTTCATTCGAGAAGGCAATGCTTTGTGTATAAGCAAATAATGGAGTGAAGTTGTGGGCATTCTCTGGTGGGTTAGTGTAGTAGTGGGAGAGTGGGCCGCCGTAGAGAGATATTCAGTGTTGTCAGCTATTAGAAAGAGTTGTATTGTATGTATCGTTATTTATTCTGAGTGATTTAAACACAAGAATGCTTTTCCAAATGAGTCGAAGATTTGGAATATATTGTAATGCCTTGAAGTGTTTTTTGGCTAAGGAAGCACTCATTCAACGCTTCGTCCCTGATACATAGGTACCTAAATGGCACTTTACAACTGCCGCAGAACGTTCGGAAGCATGTGGGGCCTGCAACCAAACATGGTACACTGGATGTATACAGCGGTTGTAAGACCCATCTTAACTTACGGTGCAGTTGTATGGTGGAAGGCTACGGAAAGAAAGTGTCATCTCTCTAGCCTCACCAAAGTTCAAAGGGCAGCCTGCATGGGTATTGCAGGGTCCCCAAGGACAACACCCACCGCGGCACTGCAGGTACTACTCAATCTCACCCCCTTGGACATATACTGCAGCAGCAAGGCAGCTAAAACAGCTGTTCGCCTTAGGGAATCCGGACTGTGGTCCTCAAGATCTTATGGACACGCCTCTGTGGAAACTCAATGGGCTGCCTCCACAGACACCCCAGTCACGGATTACCTCCCTATGACATTCGCCTTCAACAGGAGATTCGCTACCAGAATACCTGAAAGAGGTGAATGGGAAGATAAGACCATTACAGGAGATGACGAGATTGCCGTATATACCGACGGTTCTAAGATGGACGTCGGAACCGGTGCGGGCATCTTCTGTGGAGATTTGGGTCTAGGTAAGTCTTTTCGAATTAATGAAGACTGCAGCATTTTTCAGGCGGAGCTGGCAGCCACAATCGAAGTTGCCTCCGAGCTGAAGAAACACGGCCCCGCAAACAAGACCATCACCATATACTCTGATAGCCAAGCGGCAATTTAAGCCTTGGAATCAGACGTGGTGAAGTCAAGGGCTGTGACACTATGCAGGGAAATTCTGGACGAGTTATCACTTGGCAACACTGTAACTGTGTGTTAGTTGCCAGGTCACACCGATATATCGGGAAACGAAGAAGCGGACAAGCTTGCGAGATTTGGGTCTGGAATGAATGCATCTCTAGCCCTCAAATCTAAAAGAGTCCTAAGTTCGTTAGCTTGCTTTACTTTTCCTTTTCTTAAAAAAAATTTTTTAGTTATTGGATTCTTTGACAATTTCTGCAGTTGAGAGCACACCAAATTTTGTCTGTCTGCGACATATCATTCAGAAGTTATAGTTAGTTACGATTGGACGGACGGAAGGACAACGTAGCGATACCATAAGGACTCAAAATCTTATTCCAGAAACCAGATTTTTGTATGACATATTTTTCTAGCCTTAAAATAAATTCTAGTCAAAACTTACATAATATCATTCTACTAAAAATTTAAAATTCTATAATTGCCCTAGCAGTATCATAGGGCGAAAAATTACATTATCATCCAAAATAAAGCGCTATACGAGCATTCGAATACTTTTGTGTGTGACAAGATCTTTTTTGAACGCCTCAGCCATAATAAACTATGCAAATGGATGTATTTATGAAATTATCACTTCAGAAAAAAATGCCTACCAACCAAGCCCAACACCAACCCAGATTTATTCATTCATGGGAAGAAAAGTGAGAAGCAAAACCAATGTGATAGATGAAGCAAAATAAAACAAGTGAGTTAGTGCAAGAGTTCGTCTGTGGCAAACTTCTATACAGGGTGTTTCCAAATTCGATGCAAATATTTTGAGACAAGATTCTTGGGTATATTTGAAGAAAAAAATTGTTCTACAGTATGGGCCTATCTCAAATTTTGATACCACTTATTGGGAATTAAATAAAACACCTACTTTGAGTTACCTTGACCCATACTAACACAAATATCTCCGCTAACACTTATAACAGGTACTTCATTTAGGACTTAGTTTTAGAAGAAATAGTACTCCTTTTAACTGCATTAAAATAAAATTAATGACTTTTTTAACTTTCGAGATATTTGCTTTTAAGTCGGATCCTTTTTCCCTGTCCATGACATTTTTTTTACTTTCAAGACACATTTCTGCGAAAAATGCGTAATAAACATATCGGTAATTTTTTTTTTCTAGTGCACCTAACAATACTTAATAAAAATTGCTAAGACAAGTTACCCGAAAAACCCACAGATTTTATGATACTTGGGAAATTCCATAGCAGGTAAAATCATGAAAAACTCGATAATAGGATTATTCTGAATAAAAATGCTTGTGTTTGGTTTATGTTTTTTTTTTTTATTTCATTAAGTTAACTTTACAATCCAATAAGGTGTTCAAAGTGTCCTCCTCCATTTTGTATGCATGCTAGAGCCCGTTTTTGGATTGCGCTGTCAACGTTTATTGAGGATAACTCCTTCTTATTCTTGAGGATAACTTCCTTCCATTCTTAACCTCGCGACCAAAGTGGGCTGGGGCTCCATCCTGTTGAAAATATGACGAAGCTCGTTGAGTTACCGGAACATCCTCCAGTAGATCTGTTAAATCATTGCGCAAAAATTCCAGATAGTTTGCAGAATTCAGTGTGGGAGGCAGTTTGAAGGGACCGATTAAGTTGTTTCCAATAACACCTGCCCACAAATTGACGCTAAATCTGTGTTGAAATGATGACTCTCTCCTTGTGTGTGGATTTTCCGCAGCCCATGTGTGTAGATTGCGAAAATTTGTAATCCCATCTCTAGTAAATTGAGATTCGTCCGTCCATAGGATTCTGCTTATAAAACCGTTTTCATCCAAGTTCCGCTCTAACAACCAGTTGCAAAACTCAAGTCTCGGCTCCAAATCACTCGGAAGCAGTTTCTGCACAGGTGTATGGTAGTATGGATACAAGTTTTCCGTATGCAGGAGACGAACAATTTTATGTGTTGAAACATTAAATCGCAAGGATAAGCGCCTGATGCTGATTGATGGATCATTTGCAACCGCTTCCCGTATTCTTTCATCAACTGCAATTCTTCCTGGTGAAGCTCCTGCGTTAGGTCGTCTTGTTGAAACAGATCCCGTTTCCCGAAGTTTTCAAAACGAATTTGTAAATACGCGGGGATTAGGTACTCTTCGGTTAGGATAAAGCTGATGGTATCTTTGTTGTTCTCTAATAAAACTTCCGTTGCACATCCCATAAACGTAGATAATATCGGCGTATTCTTCGTTTGTAAAAGATGCCATTTCAAGTAGGGTTTCTTAACAACTGTTATGTCACCTCGGCTTCAAAAATGACTTTGATGGATTTTGTTTTCTAACCTTTTATACAATTTACGTTAGGTAAGTTTTCGAACTAGGCGACCAACCTCAAACTTAATCCTTTTTGGGATTTAACAGAAAAATGATAGGGAAATTACCTTTTTATCAGGTAGTCTAATAAAAATGCATGCTCTAAAACCTACGTAAATTATTAATACATAGTCAAAAAATCGTTCTTATTGTCAATCGCGGTTATAAAAGTAGGTAACAAATCATATTTCCACCTTATACCTGTCGCGGCTTCGTGAAAAGAGTTTTTCATAATTTTACCTGATATGGAATTTCCCAAGTATCATAAAATCTGTGGGTTTTTCGGGTAATTTGTCTTAGCAATTTTTATTAAGTATTGTTAGGTGCACTAGAAAAAAAAATTACCTATATGTTTATTATGCATTTTTCGCAGAAATGTGTCTTGAGAGTCAAAAAAATGTCATGGGCAGGGAAAAAGGATCCGACTTATAAAAGCAAATATCTCAAAAGTTAAAAAAGTCATCAATTTTATTTTAATGCAGTTAAAAGGAGTACTATTTCTTCTAAAATTTAAGTCCTAAATAAAGTACCTGTTGTAAGTGCCAGCGGAGATATTTGTGTTAGTATGGGTCAAGGTACCTCAAAGTAGGTGTTTTCTTAAATTCCCAATAAGTTGTATCAAAATTTGAGATAGGCCCATACTGTAGAACAATTTTTTTCTTCAAATATACCCAAGAATCTTGTGTCAAAATATTTGCATCGAATTTGGAAACACCCTGTATACCCGACCTTATATACGGTGTAACACCAAATCTTAATTTTTATACCCCATCCCATAGGATAGGAAGTATATAAGTAAGTAAACTTTCCGAGAAATCGGGTTTTTAAAGACCTAACATGGTAAAAGTGGGCATGGTCGATATTGTGGGCGGTCCAATTTTTGCGCTCTCCAATTTGTGATAAAAATGGTCCAATTTTGGCCATTATTGCTCTATACCAAAATTTGAGCTACATAAAAGCTAGAAAATGCTAATTCTACAACCTTTGTCATATAATTATACCCGACCCAGTGTATATTAAATTTGATGTATAGTTTGTAATGCAGTGAAATAATCATCGTAGACCCCTAAGACCTTTTAAAGATATATGAATGGGACCGACAGGAGAATTGATTAAGCCATGTCCGTCCGTCCGACCGTCCGTCCGTCCGTCCGTATGTAAACAACTTTTATGCCTTAAATTTTAAGGAAAAGAGCTGAAATTGGGTGGGTTGGCTGGAATTCGAGTCCTTTAGATCAAGTTTGAAAATTAGCTGAATCCGCCCACAAACACGCCCACTACAGGCCTCTATGTGCGACCATCTCTGATATTAAACCAGTGAGTAAGTGCTTTTTAAAAATATAACATTTGAGAGCGCTCTTACTTTCTTGAAAATAATGTTTATACCCGACCCAGGGTATATTAAGTTTGATGTATAGTTTGTGACGCAGTGAAATAATCACCGTGGACCCCTAAGACCTTTTAGAGATATGAATGGGACCGACAGAAGAATCGATTAAGCCATGTCCGTCCGTCCGTCCGTCCGTATGTAAACAACTTTTAGGCCTTAAATTTTAGACAGAGAGCTGAAATTTTGTGGGTTGGTTGGAAGTCCAGTCCTTCAGATCAAGTTTGAAAATAAATAAGCTGAATCCGCCCACAGACACGCCCACTACAGGCCTGTATGTGCGACCATCTTTAATTTAAAAAAATACATTTTGCAAATTTTAGCTATGTTAAAATGGTGCTAGCGCATTCATTTTTGGTACGTAACATTGCCTTATAATTGTCTTTAAGGTAGTCAAAAATTTTAGCTTTTTCATTGATCACGCCCACTTTTTAAGGGATTTTAGCTTAAAATGACTGTTTTTCAATAAATATATATGAAATTTGACAAAAAATTATATGACAAAAGCTGTAGATATTAGCATTTTCTAACTTTAATGTATATATTGTATGTATTTCCGCCCATTTTTGTAGGCGTGGCTAAAAAAAAAGTGATTTATATACCCGACCCAGGGTATATTAAGTTTGATGTATAGTTCGTAACGCAGCGAAATAATCACCGTAGGCCCCTAAGACGTTTTAGAGATATGAATGCGACCGACAGGAGAATCGATTAAGCCATGTCCGTCCGTCCGTCCGTCCGTATGTAAACAACCTTTAGGCCTTAAATTTTAAGGCAGAGAGCTGAAATTTGGTGGGTTGGTTGAAAGTCCAGTCCTTCAGATCAAGTTTGACCATCCCTAATTAAAAAAAATACATTTTGGCAATTTTTCATTTTGACATTTTGTTACAATGGCGCTAGCGCATCCAGTTTTGGTACGTAACATTGACTTATAAATGCCTTTAAGGCAGCCAAAAAATTTTAGCTTTTTCATTGGCCACGCCCACTTTTTAAGGGATTTTAGCTTAAAATGACTGTTTTTCAATAAATATATATGAAATTTGACAAAAAATTATATGACAAAAGCTGTAGATATTAGCGTTTTCTAACTTTTATGTATATATTGTATGTGCCTCCGCCCACTTTTTTTTAATTAAAAAGGCGGAGTTTTAGGCCGAAATGTATGCAACCACCTTGTATAAAGCATTCAATAGTTATATTTTTATATCCCGCCCACTTTTTGGAAGCGTGGCAGTTTTCTTTTTGGTATGGTCGGGTATTTTGCAATCCGTCGTAGATGGATTGAAGCTTTTGCATACTCACTGTTGCACTTTCCCACTTGTTTTAGTTAAAAAGGCGGAGTTTTAGTCCGAAATGTATGCAACCACCTAGTATAAGGCATTCAACAGTTATATTTTTATATTCCGCCCACTTTTTGGAGGCGTGGCAGTTTTCTTTTTGGTATGGTCGGGTATTTTGCAATCCATCGTAGATGGATTGAAGCTTTTGCATACCCACTGTTGCACTTTCCCAATTGTTTTTGATGATCTCACTCAATTTTTTGTTCACCTATTGGCCACATGATCGCTTTTTTTCGGGCATGCATTTGATTGTCCAATCCAAACAGATACCTACAAAAAAAGTCAGTGAAAAACATGTGTGGTAGAACGAGAAGCGAGTGGGTTTTCTTTTGCATGAGCCATAAGCTATTCTATGATTGAAGAAAAGGAGATAACTACATACATTGCAGGTACGAGGCGTGACTTTTCGAGAAGCGGAAGCATTCAGTTGTAAAACAAAAAAATAAGAGCCAAAATTTATAATATTAAGCTTTTTTTATTAAAATTAAAATGACTCCAGTAGACCCCAACGCACTGTCTTTTTAACCATCAAAGCCATAATTACACACACACGAGAAGATCACAGTTATCTTTTCATTTCTCTACCCCTTCGTTTAGAGAAATTGCACTCATTGGCCTTTAGGCAGATACAGACAACTGACAATAACTCAAATAGTGTACGTGCAAATTTTAATAATGAACCCACTCAACTCATTGCTCACTAATGGGTCGAATGGGAAAATATTGAATGGACTCTAATTTGACTTTATGAGTTGATTTCTGTAAGAATGCGAATTTGGAAAATGCATGGATGGCGTTCATTCGAGAAGGCAATGCTTTGTGTATAAGCAAATAATGGAGTGAAGTTGTGGGCATTCTCTGGTGGGTTAGTGTAGTAGTGGGAGAGTGGGCCGCCGTAGAGAGATATTCAGTGTTGTCAGCTATTAGAAAGAGTTGTATTGTATGTGTCGTTATTTATTCTGAGTGATTTAAACACAAGAATGCTTTTCCAAATGAGTCGAAGATTTGGAATATATTGTAATGCCTTGAAGTGTTTTTTGGCTAAGGAAGTACTCAATTAACTCATTATATGGACGCTTCGTCCCTGATACATAGGTACCTAAATGGCACTTTACAACTGCCGCAGAACGTTTGGAAGCATATGGGGACTGCAACCAAACATGGCACACTAGATGTATACAGCGGTTGTAAGACTCATCTTAACTTACGGTGCAGTTGTATGGTGGAAGGCTACGGAAAGAACGTGTCATCTCTCTGGCCTCACCAAAGTTCAAAGGGCAGCCTGCATGGGTATAACAGGGTCCCCAAGGACAACACCCACCGCGGCACTGCAGGTACTACTCAATCTCACCCCCTTGGACATATACTGCAGCAGCAAGGCAGCTAAAACAGCTGTTCGCCTAAGGGAACCCGGACTGTGGTCCTCAAGATCTTATGGACACGCCTCTGTGGAAACTCAATGGGCTGCCTCCAAAGACACCCCAGTCACGGATTACCTCCCTATGACATTCGCCTTCAACAGGAGATTCGCTACCAGAATACCTGAAAGAGGTGAATGGGAAGATAAGACCATTACAGGAGATGACGAGATTGCCGTATATATCGACGGTTCTAAGATGGACGTCGGAACCGGTGCGGGCATCTTCTGTGGAGATTTGGGTCTAGGTAAGTCTTTTTGAATTAATGAAGACTGCAGCATTTTTCAGGCGGAGCTGGCAGCCACAATCGAAGTTGCCTCCGAGCTGAAGAAACACGGCCCCGCAAACAAGACCATCACCATATACTCTGATAGCCAAGCGGCAATTTAAGCCTTGGAATCAGACGTGGTGAAGTCAAGGGCTGTGACACTATGCAGGGAAATTCTGGACGAGTTATCACTTGGCAACACTGTAACTGTGTGTTAGTTGCCAGGTCACACCGATATATCGGGAAACGAAGAAGCGGACAAGCTTGCGAGATTTGGGTCTGGAATGAATGCATCTCTAGCCCTCAAATCTAGAAGAGTCCTGAGTTCGTTAGCTTGCTTTACTTTTCCTTTTCTTAAAAAAAATTTTTTAGTTATTGGATTCTTTGACAATTTCTGCAGTTGAGAGCACACCAAATTTTGTCTGTCTGCGACATATCATTCAGAAGTTATAGTTAGTTACGATTGGACGGACGGAAGGACAACGTAGCGATACCATAAGGACGGACCGCTAAAACTGAATGAAGTGATGAATATTCTCTCAAAATCTTATTCCAGAAACCAGATTTTTGTATGACATATTTTTCTAGCCTTAAAATAAATTCTAGTCAAAACTTACATAATATCATTCTACTAAAAATTTAAAATTCTATAATTGCCCTAGCATTATCATAGGGCGAAAAATTACATTATCATCCAAAATAAAGCGCTATACGAGCATTCGAATACTTTTGTGTGTGACAAGATCTTTTTTGAACGCCTCAGTCATAATAAACTATGCAAATGGATGTATTTATGAAATTATCACTTCAAAAAAAAATGCCTACCAACCAAGCCCAACACCAACCCAGATTTATTCATTCATGGGAAGAAAAGTGAGAATCAAAACCAATGTGATAGATGAAGCAAAATAAAACAAGTGAGTTAGTGCAAGAGTTCGTCTGTGACAAACTTCTATATACCCGACCTTATATACGGTGTAACACCAAATCTTAATTTTTATACCCCATCCCATAGGAAAGGAGGTATATTAAGTTTGATTCATAGTTTGTAACATAGAGAAATAATCACCGTAGGACATATACATAAGGACATATGATCGAGACCGAATTGTTAGTCGAATGAGCCATGTCCGTCCGTCCGTCCATCCGTCCGTGTGTCGGTAGTTTTTAGGCCTTAAATTTTGAGCTAGGAACTTGAAACTTAATATCTGTTCTTTCTAGGTCCCGAAGCAGTACAAGAGTAAAAATTTTCAAAATCAGCCCACTGACACGCCCACTTTACTTATTAGCATGAAAATTCAAAGTTGTCGTAGGAAGCTTTCAACTTAAATGAATAAATTAAAATCAATTAAGTGTTATTTCGTTAGAATCATGACAAAATGCGCTGAACCCGAAAATTATTGCAAAAAAACCCCTTTTTTCCTAAACACGCTCGAGAAATCGGGTTTTTAAAGATCTAACATGGTAAAAGTGGGCCCTCTCGAATTTGTGATAATAATGGTCCAATTTGGGCCATTATTGCTCTATACCAAAGTTTGAGCTACATGAAAGCTAGAAATGCTACATGAAAGCTAGAAATGCTACAACCTTTGTCATATAATTATACCCGACCCAGGGTATATTAAGTTTGATGTATAGTTTGTAATGCAGTGAAATAATCATCGTAGACCCCTAAGACCTTTTAGAGATATATGAATGGGACCGACAGGAGAATCGATTAAGCCATGTCCGTCCGTCCGTCCGTATGTTAACAACTTTAATGCCTTAAATTTTAAGGAAGAGAGCTGAAATTACCTGAAAGAGGTGAATGGGAAGAATACCTGAAAGAGGTGAATGGGAAGATAAGACCATTACAGGAGATGACGAGATTGCCGTATATATCGACGGTTCTAAGATGGACGTCGGAACCGGTGCGGGCATCTTCTGTGGAGATTTGGGTCTAGGTAAGTCTTTTTGAATTAATGAAGACTGCAGCATTTTTCAGGCGGAGCTGGCAGCCACAATCGAAGTTGCCTCCGAGCTGAAGAAACACGGCCCCGCAAACAAGACCATCACCATATACTCTGATAGCCAAGCGGCAATTTAAGCCTTGGAATCAGACGTGGTGAAGTAAAGGGCTGTGACACTATGCAGGGAAATTCTGGACGAGTTATCACTTGGCAACACTGTAACTGTGTGTTAGTTGCCAGGTCACACCGATATATCGGGAAACGAAGAAGCGGACAAGCTTGCGAGATTTGGGTCTGGAATGAATGCATCTCTAGCCCTCAAATCTAGAAGAGTCCTGAGTTCGTTAGCTTGCTTTACTTTTCCTTTTCTTAAAAAAAATTTTTTAGTTATTGGATTCTTTGACAATTTCTGCAGTTGAGAGCACACCAAATTTTGTCTGTCTGCGACATATCATTCAGAAGTTATAGTTAGTTACGATTGGACGGACGGAAGGACAACGTAGCGATACCATAAGGACGGACCGCTAAAACTGAATGAAGTGATGAATATTCTCTCAAAATCTTATTCCAGAAACCAGATTTTTGTATGACATATTTTTCTAGCCTTAAAATAAATTCTAGTCAAAACTTACATAATATCATTCTACTAAAAATTTAAAATTCTATAATTGCCCTAGCATTATCATAGGGCGAAAAATTACATTATCATCCAAAATAAAGCGCTATACGAGCATTCGAATACTTTTGTGTGTGACAAGATCTTTTTTGAACGCTTCAGTCATAATAAACTATGCAAATGGATGTATTTATGAAATTATCACTTCAGAAAAAAATGCCTACCAACCAAGCCCAACACCAACCCAGATTTATTCATTCATGGGAAGAAAAGTGAGAATCAAAACCAATGTGATAGATGAAGCAAAATAAAACAAGTGAGTTAGTGCAAGAGTTCGTCTGTGACAAACTTCTATATACCCGACCTTATATACGGTGTAACACCAAATCTTAATTTTTATACCCCATCCCATAGGAAAGGAGGTATATTAAGTTTGATTCATAGTTTGTAACATAGAGAAATAATCACCGTAGGACATATACATAAGGACATATGATCGAGACCGAATTGTTAGTCGAATGAGCCATGTCCGTCCGTCCGTCCATCCGTCCGTGTGTCGGTAGTTTTTAGGCCTTAAATTTTGAGCTAGGAACTTGAAACTTAATATCTGTTCTTTCTAGGTCCCGAAGCAGTACAAGAGTAAAAATTTTCAAAATCAGCCCACTGACACGCCCACTTTACTTATTAGCATGAAAATTCAAAGTTGTCGTAGGAAGCTTTCAACTTAAATGAATAAATTAAAATCAATTAAGTGTTATTTCGTTAGAATCATGACAAAATGCGCTGAACCCGAAAATTATTGCAAAAAAACCCCTTTTTTCCTAAACACGCCCGAGAAATCGGGTTTTTAAAGATCTAACATGGTAAAAGTGGGCCCTCTCGAATTTGTGATAATAATGGTCCAATTTGGGCCATTATTGCTCTATACCAAAGTTTGAGCTACATGAAAGCTAGAAATGCTACATGAAAGCTAGAAATGCTACAACCTTTGTCATATAATTATACCCGACCCAGGGTA
This sequence comes from Neoascia interrupta, assembly GCA_947623515.1. NCBI lineage: Eukaryota > Metazoa > Arthropoda > Insecta > Diptera > Syrphidae > Neoascia > Neoascia interrupta. Next base: position 119,499,056 of record OX392462.1, read on the forward strand.
TATTAAGTTTGATGTATAGTTTGTAATGCAGTGAAATAATCATCGTAGACCCCTAAGACCTTTTAGAGATATATGAATGGGACCGACAGGAGAATCGATTAAGCCATGTCCGTCCGTCCGTCCGTATGTTAACAACTTTAATGCCTTAAATTTTAAGGAAGAGAGCTGAAATTTGGTGGGTTGGCTGGAAGTCGAGTCCTTTAGATCAAGTTTAAAAATTAGCTGAATCCGCCCACAGACACGCCCACTACAGGCCTGTATGTGCGACTATCTCTAATATTAAACCAGTGAGTAAGAGCTTTTTAAAAATATAACATTTGAGAGCGCTCTTACTTTCTTGAAAATTATGTTTTTTGATAATCTCACTAAATTTTTTGTTCACCTAAGCCACATGATCGCTTTTTTCGGACATGCATTTGATTGTCCAAACCAAACAGATACCTACAAAAAAGTATGTGAAAAACATGTGTGGTAGTACGAGAAGCGAGTGGGTTTTCTTTTGCATGAGCCATAAGCTATTCTACGGTTGAAGAAAAGGAGATACCTTCATACATAGGTACTTAAATGGCACTATACGCCTGCCGCAGAACGTTTGGAAGCATGTGGGGCCTGCAACCAAACATGGCACACTGGATGTATATAGCGGTTGTAAGACCCATCTTAACTTACGGTGCATTTGTATGGTGGAAGACTACGGAAAGAAAGTGTCATCTCTCTAGCCCCACCAAAGTTCAAAGGGCAGCCTGCAGGGGTAAAACAGGGTCCCTAAGGACCACACCCACCGCGGCACTGGAGGTACTACTCAACCTCACCCCCTTGGACATTTACTGCAGCAGCAAGGCAGCTAAGACAGCTGTTCGCTTAAGGGAATCCGGACTGTGGTCCTCAAGATCTTATGGACACGCCTCTGTGGAAACTCAATGAGCTGCCTCCACAGACACCCCAGTCACGGATTAACTCCCTATGACATTCGCCTTCAACAGGAGATTCGCTACCAGAATACCTGAAAGAGGTGAATGGGAAGATAAGACCATTACAAGAGATGACGAGATTGCCGTATATACCGACGGTTTTAAGATGGACGTCGGAACCGGTGCGGGCATCTTCTGTGGAGATTTGGGTCTAGGTAAATCTTTTCGAATTAATGACGACTGCAGCATTTTTCAGGCGGAGCTGGCAGCCATAATCGAAGTTGCCTCCGAGCTGAAGAAACACGGCCCAGCAACCAAGACCATCACCATATACTCTGATAGCCAAGCGGCAATTAAAGCCTTGGAATCAGACGTGGTGAAGTCAAGGGCTGTGAAACTATGCAGGGAAATTCTGGACGAGTTATCACTTGGCAACACTGTAACTGTGTGTTGGGTGCCAGGTCACACCGATATATCGGGAAACGAACAAGCGGACAAGCTTGCGAGATTTGGGTCTGGAATGAATGCATCTCTAGCCCTCAAATCTATAAGAGTCCCACTGAGTTCGATAGCACGTAGGATAGAAACTGAATCCTTGAGTAGAACGTGCAGACACACAAGGGCAGACACACAAGGGAGCTATGGCCAGCGGTAAGCAAAAAGAGATCACTATTTTTGATCGGACTAGCCCGCAGGAACATCCGAGTACTCACGGGAATGCTCACGGGGCACTGCGCTGTGGGTCTACACGCTGAGCAGCTAGGCATACCGAATAACGATTACTGCAGAAGCTGCAGCGACGTTGAAGAAATTGAATCTGTTCGTCACCTGCTCTGCGAATGCCCAGCCCTAAACAGCATCAGGCGTAGTATCCTCGGCAGCTACTTCTTCAACGAGCTCGAAGATCTAAATAATGTAGATCTAAAGGACCTCCTAAGATTTGTATACAAATCCGGATGGGTCCAAGAGGGCGGAACTCTGAGCTTCTAACAGCGGTCTATTTCTGTTTTCGTTCCATGTATTAAGAAGGTTTCCAATGGACACAATGGACCCAACTGCTGGTCTAAGTGAAGCCGTGACTATTGTCAAAAGGGCATCCATCAACCTAACCTAACCTAGGTACCTAAATACAGTAATTATGTACATACTTCTTTTGATTTTTTTTTGGGATTGGTGTCGCAACACAAGTGGATGTAGCAACATATGTGATAAATAAGTGGTTTACATTCGTAAGTAAAAAAGTAAAAAAGGGGAGATCAGTCTATTTCTTGTTTCTTGTTCTTTTGTTTTTCTAAGTGCATAGGTACTCATTCGTTTATTAGAACTGACTGTCTCACATGGTGGCGCTGTTCGTTACTCTGAACAAAGTAGTATATTTTCATGGATTAAGCATTGTTCATTGATGTTGAGAGAAAGTTCATTTGCTCTACCACCTGCATCGTGGGGGTAAAACCGGTGTCGTAAGGGATGGCGTGTAAAAGAGAATTTTCCTTTTCGCATTTTCCTTTTGTGCTGCATGGCGGGTATGGGCATGGCCGCATGCGCATTTTTTCTAAGAGGAATTATTTTTGTTTTTTTGCACATTTATTTGACCTACACTTAAATGTGAGGTAGGTCGGGCACACCCAAAGAAAAACCTGTGTTAAATTAGCCTAAATCCAGTAATAAGTTAGCTTGCCGCTAAGGCAATTTTGAACTTATTTAGTTCTAAGTTAAGCTATCTTAAATGACTAAGGTAAATTACAATATATTCCGATATGTATAAAGTAAGCTTAGATTTAAGTTACCTTATCCAAGTTTACCTAAGATGTTTTGCCCCAGCAACCTAGGCTAAATCCTACCTAAAGTGGTGGTAACTCAGCAAAGGTAAATTACACTTTATTCCGATATGTATAAAGTTAGCTTAGATTTAAGTTACCTTATGCAAGTTTACCTAAGATGTTTTGCCCTAGCAACCTAGGTTAAATCCTACCTAAAGTGGTGGTAACTCAGCAAACAATCTACAGGCAAAAATAGCATATTTTTCGTGCATAAATTATGTTCTCCGATAGGCTAACTTACCTTAATTCTAAACTAAATATGTCATAGACCCTTTTTTTTTGAATACTAGGGTGGACGGAGGCTAAAACTCCAAAATCTTTTAAAGATACCAAAACGCCCACTATAGCAGGTATATAATACCGAAGTAGCCGATATTGGTAATGCCCGATTTCCACGTTCTAAAAAACCACCCATTTATGAGAGACAACATGAAACTGTTAGAACGCACTTCATAGTAGTAAATTCTCTCTCAAAATACTTCTTGAATACAACTTAGTTAACTTAACAAGTAGTTTACGCTTCCGTTGTCTTAATTGCATAGGACAGGTTGCTTTCCAGTGAATGCACCTACTAAGCCGTTCATTCGTACGGCTTCACCCTACGTCGCTAGATCGAAGGGTCTTGTCTTGCTCACGGTAGTTATTCCTAAGTCTCTGTCAATATCACTATTCCTAATATACCATGGAGCATTCACAATTGCTCTTAGTGTCTTGTTTTGGAAAGTCTGCAACATGGACATGTTGCTCGGCTTGGTACAACCATAAAGTTGTATACCGTATGTCCAGGACGGCTTTAACACCTGCCTGTACAAGAGCAGTTTGTTATATATGCTTAATTTTAAAAATCTTCCAATATGCCAATACATTTCCCTGAGCCTTATGTCGAGCTCATCACGCTTCTTCTTTACGTGTGGTTTCCACCTTAGTTTAGCATCCAGTGTCATCCCTAGATACTTCGCTTCATTTGCATAAGGTATTTGTGCAGAATTTATGAACAGAGGTAAATTGTTAACCCTTCTGTAAGTGAAATTCACATGCGTAGACTTGTTCTCGTTAAGAGCGATTCGCCAAGTCTTCTTCCAGACACAAATTCTGTCCAATGCTCGTTGGAGGTTTCTCGTTGATGACTCGACTGATTCACCTGTTGCCAGGATGGCCGTATCGTACGCAAACGTGGCCACGACAGTCTCGTCATCTAGAGGTATGTCTCTTGTGTAGAGCAGGAACAGGGTCGGACCGAGGACGCTTCCCTGGGGTACGCCAGCCCGAATTTGCTTGAAACTCGAGAATTCACTACAACACCTAACACGAAAGAGTCTGCTTTCAAGATAGTTTTCCAATATTTTAAACATGTCTTCCGGCAAGTTTTGCCGTTGCTTATATTTCAAGCCTTCGTGTCATACCTTGTCGAAGCCTTGCGATACGTCGAAGAAAGCACTTGAACATATTTTTTTCCCTTTTAAGGCTTTTTCAATTTCATGCGTTATTCTGTAGACTTGATCTATTGTGGAATGGTTAGGTCTGAAACCGAATTGGTGATCCGGGATCAAGCGTCTTTCTGCGATAATTATTGGTTGTAATCGCTTCAGCAGACGTTTCTCGAATACTTTCGATAATATCGGCAGAAGCGATATGGGTCTATAAGATTTTTTATCATTTGCGCATTTCCCCGGTTTTGGAACCATAATGACTTCAGCAACTTTCCATTGTCTTGGAACGTATAGAAGTCTAAGAGAAGCGTTTATCATATAAAGTAGCTTGACTTATGCCTTTTTTGGTAGCTCTTTCAATATTTCGTCAGTGATCAGGTCGTAACCCGGGGCCTGATTATTTTTAAGTTTGCTAATTGTCTGTCGGAGTTCAACTAACGAAACTTTTTTCATTCTAAAGCTATTAGGTTCCGCGTTGTTGTTTAGAATGTCAGCCAATGGCGGACCGTCGAAAGGCTTGAATGTTTCTTCTAAATGTTCAGCAAACAAATTTGCTTTCTCTTTGTCTTCTCTTGCCTATTCGCCGTTAGCTTTTTTTATTGGTGCCGAGTGGATTATAGGTTTCTTGATAGACTTAACTGCTTTCCACAGCGAGTAGTTTGAGCTCCTATCCGCCGACAAGCCTTCAAGGTATTCAGTGGTCTCACGATTTTTAAGATCTTGCAACATTCCTTTCAGTTTGTAAGAGAGGTGGTTCAATAGGGTTCTGTCTGGGGGAGCCCTCGTTCCTTGCCATCTCCTACGCGCTCTTCTCTTTTCACGAATCAATTCTTCGATTTTGAGCAGATATGTTTTACGTACATGCCCGTCGGTGCTATCTGCGTTCTTTTGGGACGAAGTGTTGTTCCAAGCAGCGCTCTGAATTGCTTCAATGAATTTGTCAAATGCGGTTTCTAACTCGAAAGGAGTTTTCAATGGCACATTCAAGCCAACACCCTCCTTACAGTCCTTTCTGAAGGCGTCCCAGTTCATGTTTTTGCTAGCTAATCTAGGAGGTCTTTCTATTTTCGCCAGTCTTTCACCCATCTTCAAGATTACTCCTGAGTGGTCTCAGCAAAGATCATAACACTCTTCAATGCGCGTTAGGTATTTGGGGTACCCTTTAGCGATGATAAAATCGACAATTTCAGGCTTTTTGTTCCTATCGCTTGTCCAATATGTTGGCTTACCCGTGGAGAAAAAGTCCACCCCACGCTCCATACTATAATTGTACAGTAATCTGCCTCCTGTTGAATTGCATCGTGAACCCCAAAAAGTACGCTTCGCGTTAAAGTCACCCCCAATGATAAAATTGGACCCAATGAAGTCATACATACGATCAAGACTTTCTTGTTAGGCGGGAAATGATAAGAGGCAATGCTATAATCTAAGCAGTCAATTTTTACAGAAACTAAACTGATCTGCATAGGGTCTAGCTCAACTTCTGTGTTCTTGAAGTGCTTTATGCAGTTCTTAATGTAGAGGGAGGATCCTCCTCTCGAATTTTGCGAAGGTTGATAGTCATTGTAACCTTTAAGTTTGGGTGTAGACAATATATTTGATCATGCAAATATAAATATTATTTTTCCGCAGAAATACTTCTAGTTCGTCTATTTTATTCAGAAGGCCGTTTGCATTCCATATAAGTATTTTAAACAACTGTTTCATATTCATGTTCTCTTGTAATTTTCGAGGCTTAAACTCGAGCTTGCTCAGTATGTCAAATATAACTTTGTTGATTTTAGTCTGATCCTCAAGTTTCTCCAAGATTACAGCGAGGATCTGAGACACTACATCTGTTGTGGGCGATCTTGCCTTATTTTCGTTTGCGCAACCTGTGCGTATGATTTCGGTCCGCCCAGTGGTGGTTTCTCCGCTGCACTTGAACTGGCGCCGCTCTTTTGTGGAGATTTTACGCCTTTTGTCGACGTCTTCTTTGCCAATCTCGCACTTTTGATCGGCTTTGGCGTCTTTCGAGTCTTTGGCTTAGGAGTTTCAGCAGTTTTTGGACGTCCTAGGCTTGGATTCTGACCTCGAGTATTTTCCTTAAGAGGTTCTCGTCCCTTTTGCAGCTCTATGGCTACTTCGCATCCTCGATAGTTTGCGGGGTGCTTTCCGTGGCAATTGGCGCAAACTGCTTTAGCCTTTATGTCAACTTTGCACTCTGTTGTTTTCCGGTGTTTTCCGGCACATTTCACGCAACGTGGTTCTTTTTGGCAGAAGGCACTTGTGTGCCTGAATTCTTGGCATCGCTTACACTGTGGTATTAGTCTATTGCCTTTTCGCATGGGTTCGATTTTAACCCTGATGTTAAGTATCATTTTTATTTTATAAGTATCGTTTATGCTCTCAGTTCTTTCAAACGAGAGCATAAAAATTGGAAGGCCGCGTCTGATCACAGTGTCTCTTTCTCCTTTCGTGCGTTGCTTTTCCTTTTTAATGATACTGACGGCATCAATAATTTTAAGGCCTTTATTTTTTACGACTTTTATGATGGTTGGAGCCCCCTTACAATGACTCGCAGTGGTTTTTCGTACTTATTTTGATAAGTATATCAATTGATTCTTTCTGCATTCAGTCTAAGAGACAGTGCGCGATAGGAATCGGCGTTGTCAACATTTACTTTCCACACGTTATTATGCGAAGTAAGCTTATAGTTTTCTGTTCTCACCGTGTTTGCAAGAAGGTTGCGCAATCTCCCGAAGTCTACTATCCCGACGATGTTTATTGCGGGAGGTGGGCAAATTTTCGCTTCTGGTTTAGCCTTGTTTGAGCCAGAGTGCTTATCTTCTTTTTGTATTACTTCGGGAGAGGAATTCGCCTTACGCTTCTTGCTAGACCTTTTCCTTAAGACTGAATCTGTCTCAAGTGCAAGTTCGTCCTCGTCCGTGAAGTATTCGACTGCTGGTCGGTTCGGTGTTACACATTCTTTCGTTACCTCACAGTCTTTCGTTAAACGAGTATTTTTAATATCCTCGTTTTCTTTTCGCAGAGAGTCAACTTCCATTTTTAGATCGTGGAAGAGTCGCTCCATTTGAGTAAGCTTAGCTCGGAGTTCATTATTCTCCTTTTCTAAGCTCTTAATTTTCACAGAGTCCTGGTTTACCGGTGGACTGCTTTTTCCGGATATGTTCGATCTAGGTGGTGGTAATCGATTTAGTTTTGTCCTTTTCTCAAAAGGATTGACAAGGAATAAAAGGCTCTCCCCAGAATCCGTAGAGCCTGTCTCCGAAGAGGATGGAATTTCCAGCATAGCTGGGCTGCCACCTGGGGTAGTCAAATCTTTCGTTTTGTTCATTGCCATTTTTTTTTTTTTTTTTTACTTGTCGTTTTTATGAGAAATAGGTAAGTCACTTCTATTTTCATTTTTAAATACAGCCGCCCCTTTGGAGACAGACGCCGACCAGTGAGCCGCACAATGTGTGACAGACGCTTCTGGATTTTAATTTAACCTTCAGATTCATCTATAAGTTAAAACCTTACTGCCAAAAGTTGCCCCAAATGGAGCAGCATCGTCAGCATCCGTTGAAACATTAAAGAATACTTCTTCCGGTGGATTTTAGTCGGCTCTTACGACAGGCATACCTTACCTTAAGGCTATTCTAACCCCGACCTTGCAGGGGAACTTAGGTCATAGAACCTAAGAAAAAATAACTTGTGTCCAGCATAACTTTAACTTCAGAAGCCAGGCCAAATATTTTCGGCAAAAACATTTTTACTTACCTTTCACGCCTGCAAATCTTATTTAGAAATGAATATCACTGTTTAAATGATTGTTACACAAAACGCTTATTTATTATTTATTTAAAAAGGATTTTGCATTTTGAACTTTACATAATTAACTAAAAAAATAAAATGAAGTAATTTTAAGTTTCTCACCGACCACAACAATTATGAGCTGCATTCATGCTTCGTCTTCGTACAGTTTCAATACTCCCAGTTCCTGTTGTGCTTCAGCTCGTCCATAATTTCTCTAGATTCGATTTTGCTTGAATTTCCTAGGTAAAAACCACAATATATTTCAATAAAGTTCATCCCAAAAATAGTGTACAAACCTTCAAAGTTCACAAAATGTTTATAAAGTTCTTACTCACTTATCTTATTCTTAAAACAAGTGGGAAAGTGCAACAGTGGGTATGCAAAAGCTTCAATCCATCTACGATGGATTGCAAAATACCCGACCATACCATAAAGAAAACTGCCACGCCTCCAAAAAGTGGGCGGGATATAAAAATATAACTGTTGAACGCTTTATACTAGGTGGTTGCATACATTCCGGCCTAAAACTCCGCCTTTTTAACTAAAAAAATCACATTTTTTTACGCCACGCCCACAAAAGTGGGCGGAGGCACATTCAAAATATACTAGAAAATGCTAATATCTACAGCTTTTGTCATAGAATTTTTTGTCAAATTTCATATATATTTATTGAAAAACAGTCATTTTAAGCTAAATTCCCTTAAAAAGTGGACGTGGTCAATGAAAAAGCTAAAATTTTTTGGCTACCTTAAAGACAATTATAAGGCAATGTTACTTACCAAAAATGATTGCGCTAGCGCCAATGTTACAAAGCCAAAATTTGCAATATGTATTTTTTTAAATTAGAGATGGTCGCACATACAGGCCTGTAGTGGGCGTGTCTGTGGGCGGATTCAGCTTATTTTCAAACTTGATCTGAAGGACTGGACTTCTAACCAACCCAAAAAATTTCAGCTCTCTGCCTTAAAATTTAAGGCCTAGGAGTTGTTTACATACGGATGGACGGACGGACGGACGGACGGACGGACATGGCTTAATCGATTCTCCTGTCGGTCCCATTCATATCTCTAAAAGGTCTTAGAGGTCTACGGTGATTATTTCACTGCGTTACAAACTATACATCAGACTTAATATACCCTGGGTCGGGTATAAGCCCGACCGCACGCGTAGAAAACTGAAACACATATGGCGGTCGTGCGATTTGCATTTGCGCACTCTGGTCACATAATGGAAAATATTCTCCTTACTCCATTACGGTTATCTAAGGTTTATCACAAATTTACACACATAGGTTAGGTACTCGGTCAATTTGCCTTAGCCCTTAGATAATATTACACGCAGTTTTTGTGTGGATTTAAGCTGAAGCCCAAAGATTCTATATAAGGATGCAAGTCGAAACGTGGCGCGACAACAATGTACAGTTATCAATTCTTGCAAACAAGATTAAGCAAAAACCTAGGCTAAATTCACACAAACTAAGGCAAGTTGTCTTAGGCGTTAGGTAACATCACAAAGTTTTGCGTTGGATTAAAAATAGAGCCAATAGAAAAGTATATGGATGTAAAGTAGATCGCCTTAGGACTAAGTAAATAAGTATGGTTTACCCCACGCCTTAGGTAATGTAAAGATTCTGGAAATTTTAGCGGGAAGATAAAGAAAACTATGACTTGATATAAATTGACAGTCATTATTTCTTGCATTACTAAATAAATTTTTAATAAAATCTTGGTTACATTTTAACCTAAGGGAAAAGTTATGTCATACAGTTCTAAAAATTGGGAAGACTAGGCGAAAAATGAATATGAAGCCAGTATAACCTTAGGTTAGAGCGAAAATTGCCTCAGTCCTCAGGCAATTTCACATATGCCATTTCAAATGTTTCTTAATTAAAACACATAAGAAATTTAGGGCGGATTAGCTTATTTCCAGCCACTTAGGCCGTACCTACATGTCCCTAGGTCTAAGATGTTTTTTGCTTGTCTAAGAAATTACATACAAAATTTTTTACCTAAGGCAGCTAAGGCAATATTACACAGTATTTTTCTTTAAGTGCAGAGTAGATTAAAGTGCTTCAGATTTTTTTTCGCTGTTTGCCTGAAATGGGTTTTGTTGATCACTGCGCTGATCGACATTATGGGAAAAAGATTATAGGCAAGTGTGACAACTGTTTTTGCTGTGGAATTTTTACATTTTTAGGTAGCTGGGTAGGTATTGGCATTGAGACAGTTCATTAATATTCTATGAAAATTGGCGGTACAAGAAACATGCATTTGCCCATATGAATGTGGGCGGTTTAAAATTTCACACTGTACTGTACAGGTTGGCCACGCTCCTTAATTGTGGTATCAAGTGTACACAGTGAAGGATAAGTCTAATTCAAGACAGTTAAATGGCTTAAAAAAGTTTAAGTAAATACATAGTACCTACAATCAAGCAAAAATCGTAAGGTATTCTATAAACACCTAGGTTTGATGATCTTATAAGACTTCAAACTTTGTACGATAAACCAGGGAAACCCCAAGCTTAAGGTTTCTAGATAAATTTTAAAGTTCTTAAAACTTCACAAAGACAGATGGGTCTTCGGTCATTATTTTACTAAAAATGTACTAAGCGGGTACCATAATGCAGGCTTCTCTCAGGCTTCGGCTTCGCCCCGTTACAATACGTGGGCTTTGAACCGGCTTTGCAATGACATTTCGCTCATGGAGAGAGAGCTTTTATTATGCAGTCACTACATTCTCCCAGCATGCCACGATAAATTTAGAAAAACGTCAGAAAATGTATTCGATGTCATTCCGTTAGGGGGAAGGATTCTGATCTTAAAGCTTAAGCTTGAACGATCGACTCTGGCTCTGGTTCAGGTTTATGCACCAAACCGAGAGTCAGAGTATGAGTACTTCTTGAACGAAGTTGATGCTGCCCTGGACAGAGTGGCAGAAATGGACTTCTTTCTCCTGATGGGTGATTTCAATGCACATGTGGGTACCGACGACAGTACTTGGAGGAGTGTGATTGGGAGGCACTGCGACCCGGATCAAAACAGGAACGGAGGGAAGTTGTTGGATTTTTGCTGTGCATATGGCTTGTCCATCATGAACACCTTTTTCCCACAAAGAACATTTACAAACACACATGGTACAAGCACAGTTTAAATCAGAAGTCACTGATTGATTTATTTGTTGTACCATCGTGTGTTCGAAGAATGATTTGTGATGTTCGAGTTTTCAGGGGAGCTGAGTTGTCAACTGATCACCACTTAGTGTTGTGTAAATTGTTTTTCAGTGACAGTATTCTTTTGCCACCCAGGCGAAGGATAAGTCTAATTCAAGACAGTTAAATGGCTTAAAAAAGTTTAAGTAAATACATAGTACCTACAATCAAGCAAAAATCGTAAGGTATTCTATAAACACCTAGGTTTCATGATCTTATAAGACTTCAAACTTTGTACGATAAACCAGGGAAACCCCAAGCTTAAGGTTTCTAGATAAATTTTAAAGTTCTTAAAACTTCACAAAGACAGATGGGTCTTCGGTCATTATTTTACTAAAAGTGTACTAAGCGGGTACCATAATGCAGGCTTCTCTCAGGCTTCGGCTTCGCCCCGTTACAATACGTGGGCTTTGAACCGGCTTTGCAATGACATTTCGCTCATGGAGAGAGAGCTTTTATTATGCAGTCACTACATTCTCCCAGCATGCCACGATAAATTTAGAAAAACGTCAGAAAATGTATTCGATGTCATTCCGTTAGGGGGAAGGATTCTGATCTTAAAGCTTAAGCTTGAACGATCGACTCTGGCTCTGGTTCAGGTTTATGCACCAAACCGAGAGTCAGAGTATGAGTACTTCTTGAACGAAGTTGATGCTGCCCTGGACAGAGTGGCAGAAATGGACTTCTTTCTCCTGATGGGTGATTTCAATGCACATGTGGGTACCGACGACAGTACTTGGAGGAGTGTGATTGGGAGGCACTGTGACCCGGATCAAAACAGGAACGGAGGGAAGTTGTTGGATTTTTGCTGTGCATATGGCTTGTCCATCATGAACACCTTTTTCCCACAAAGAACATTTACAAACACACATGGTACAAGCACAGTTTAAATCAGAAGTCACTGATTGATTTATTTGCTGTACCATCGTGTGTTCGAAGAATGATTTGTGATGTTCGAGTTTTCAGGGGAGCTGAGTTGTCAACTGATCACCACTTAGTGTTGTGTAAATTGTTTTTCAGTGACAGTATTCTTTTGCCACCCAGGCGAAAACCTGGTGACCCGCATACGGTGGGAAAAGTTGCAGGATGCTGACTCTGATTTCAGAGAGCGTTTTGCACAGCATGTTTCGGAGAAGTTTTAACAAATTCCAACTGACCTTTTGAATGTAGAGGAGGAATGGCAGCTGTTTTTATCGGCAGTCATTGCCTCTGCAGGAAATGTTTGTGGAGTGAAGCGGCTTGGGGTAGCGGCTGGTGGTGAGAAAAGAACTGCTTGGTTTAAAACGCCTGGAGTTCAAGAAGCCATCAGAAAGAAGAAGAGAGCCTATATTGCGTGGATCCAATGTAGAAACTCAACTTCTCGAGCCCGGTACAATGATTCACGAAGGACTTCCAATCTGGCAGTCAGAACACCCAAGGAACAGTCATGGAAAAAATTCGGCGAGAAGTTGGAGCACGATTACAGATTTGCAAACAAGATATTTTGGCAGACCCTTCGCCGGCTCAGAGGAAGGAAGTTAAATGTCATCCAAGGGGTTAAATCCAAGGACGGTACACTTCTTTCAAGTGAGAGCGATGTCTTGCGCAGATGGAGAGAGCACTTTTCGGAGTTGCTCAACCCCCAACAGGGCACTGAAGATGGCATTCCCACTGCTGACGAGATAAGGGCGGAGAATAGTCCCACAGTAGACGAAGTCACTGAAGCGATTAAATCGCTTAAAGTTGGCAAGTCTGCTGGAGTTGATGAAATCCGGCCAGAAATGCTCAAGGCAATGGGTGAAGAGGGTGTTAAATGGCTAACACGTGTCATTAAGATGGCCTGGGATAGCGGGAAGGCACCTAGCGATTGGCAAACGGGAGTTTTAGTGCCAATTTTCAAAAAAGGGAACAGGAGAGATTGCGCCAACTATAGGGGCATATCTCTCTTGAGTATTCCGGGAAAAATATTCGCGAAGGTGTTGGAAACGCGTTCCAGAGCTGTAATCGAGCCTTTGTTACGGGAAGAACAGTGCGGCTTTCGGCCTGGCAGAGGCACAACCGACCAGGTTTTTACTCTGAATGTTATTCTTGAGAAGGCCTGGGAATATGCCAAACCTATGTCTATGCGTGTTTTGTAGATCTGGAAAATGCGTATGACCGAGTCCCTCGGGATGCACTGTGGAGAGTTTTGCAGGACTTTGCGCTGAGTGGGCCTCTTCTGAGAGCCATTCAGTCTTTGTATGGAAACTGCAGAAGCTGTATACGGATAAATGGCGTCAAATCCCGTCCTTTTGATGTGCGCATTGGACTTCGCCAGGGCTGTGTTCTGTCGCCGCTTCTTTTCATAGCATATATGGACTGGATGGCTTGTCCATCATGAACACCTTTTTCCCACAAAGAACATTTACAAACACACATGGTACAAGCACAGTTTAAATCAGAAGTCACTGATTGATTTATTTGTTGTACCATCGTGTGTTCAAAGAATGATTTGTGATGTTCGAGTTTTCAGGGGAGCTGAGTTGTCAACTGATCACCACTTAGTGTTGTGTAAATTGTTTTTCAGTGACAGTATTCTTTTGCCACCCAGGCGAAAACCTGGTGACCCGCATACGGTGGGAAAGGTTGCAGGATGCTGACTCTGATTTCAGAGAGCGTTTTGCACAGCATGTTTCGGAGAAGTTTTAACAAATTCCAACTGACCTTTTGAATGTAGAGGAGGAATGGCAGCTGTTTTTATCGGCAGCCATTGCCTCTGCAGGAAATGTTTGTGGAGTGAAGCGGCTTGGGGTAGCGGCTGGTGGTGAGAAAAGAACTGCTTGGTTTAAAACGCCTGAAGTTCAAGAAGCCATCAGAAAGAAGAAGAGAGCCTTTATTGCGTGGATCCAATGTAGAAACTCAACTTCTCGAACCCGGTACAATGTGGCACGAAGGACTTCCAATCTGGCAGTCAGAACAGCCAAGGAACAGTCATGGAAAAAATTCGGCGAGAAGTTGGAGCACGATTACAGATTTGCAAACAAGATATTTTGGCAGACCCTTCACCGGCTCAGAGGAAGGAAGTTAAATATCATCCAAGGGGTTAAATCCAAGGACGGTACACTTCTTTCAAGTGAGAGCGATGTCTTGCGCAGATGGAGAGAGCACTTTTCGGAGTTGCTCAACCCCCAACAGGGCACTGAAGATGGCATTCCCACTGCTGACGAGATAAGGGCGGAGAATAGTCCCACAGTAGACGAAGTCACTGAAGCGATTAAATCGCTTAAAGTTGGCAAGTCTGCTGGAGTTGATGAAATCTGGCCAGAAATGCTCAAGGCAATGGGTGAAGAGGGTGTTAAATGGCTAACACGTGTCATTAAGATGGCCTGGGATAGCGGGAAGGCACCTAGCGATTGGCAAACGGGAGTTTAAGTGCCCATTTTCAAAAAAGGGAACAGGAGAGATTGCGCCAACTATAGGGGCATATCTCTCTTGAGTATTCCGGGAAAAATATTCGCGAAGGTGTTGGAAACGCGTTCCAGAGCTGTAATCGAGCCTTTGTTACGGGAAGAACAGTGCGGCTTTCGGCCTGGCAGAGGCACAACCGACCAGGTTTTTACTCTGAATGTTATTCTTGAGAAGGCCTGGGAATATGCCAAACCTATGTCTATGCGTGTTTTGTAGATCTGGAAAATGCGTATGACCGAGTCCCTCGGGATACACTGTGGAGAGTTTTGCAGGACTTTGCGCTGAGTGGGCCTCTTCTGAGAGCCATTCAGTCTTTGTATGGAAACTGCAGAAGCTGTATACGAATAAATGGCGTCAAATCCCGTCCTTTTGATGTGCGCATTGGACTTCGCCAGGGCTGTGTTCTGTCGCCGCTCCTTTTCATAGCATATATGGACTGGATGGTGAGGTGCAGTCTTGGCGAGCAATGTTTCGAATTGGCTGGCATCAGGATGAGCCATCTGCTTTTCGCAGATGATTTGGCCATCCTTGCATCATCCAAAGAGGAACTTCAACGAGCACTGTATAGGTTTGCAGCCGTCTGTGGTGATGCTAGGATGAAAGTAAACGTGAACAAATCGGAAGTGATGGTTGTTTCCCGAACTCCTGTGCAGTGTACCCTGCACATAAATGGAGTTCCATTAAAACAGGTGGAGAAGTTTAAGTATCTCGGGGTCTTTTTCACGAAAGATGGGAGGAGTGATACTGAGTTGTCCTGTAGAATTGGCCAAGCTGGAGCACTGGTAAAGGAACTGCGCCGGCCGGTCATCAGGAAAGCTGAGCTTGGAGTGAAAGCAAAGATCTCAGTTTTTAATTCAGTGTTTGTTCCGACCCTCATCTATGGTCATGAAATTTGGGTAATGACCGAAAGAATTAGATCGCGGGTACAAGCTGCCGAAATGAGATCCCTGAGATGCGTTGCTGGTGTTACTCTAAGGGACAGAGTGAGAAACGTCAGTATTCGTAGGAATCTTAATGTTGAGCAGCTACTTCTCCGAGTGGAGCGATCGATTCTTCGATGGTTTGGACACGTTGTTCGCATGCCCCCTGACAGACTTCCTAGACAGGTCATGCTAGCCGAGATGCGAGCGCGTCGCCCCCCTGGTAGGCCAAGAAGTAGGTGGTAGGATCAGGTAAAGAACCTCTCTGAGTCCCACCTAGGGATTGCGCCGGAGTCTCTTGAGTTGGTGGCGGAGGATTGAGAACGATGAAAAGACCCTTTTAAAGGATAAGCGGCTTTAGAAAATGATGATGATGAAGTTGCATTTGAACAATTACTCTCTAATTCGATGCCAAAAATGCAATTTTTTGGTTAGAATTCAACAATTTCGTAATATCTACCTCCAAACATGGGCGTGGCCAAAAACTTTGTAGGACCGAGATCTAGTATAGAATACGTTAAATCCAATGTGCTAAATTTGATGGAAATCCATTTTTTCTGGAAAATTAGAGGTTTTTCTTAAATTTTGCCTCCAAATGTGGGGGTAGCCTATAACTTTGTATGAAAGAAATTTAAAAAAAAATTTTTCTTCATAATATATTTAGTAAAAATTTTCGATTTGGAGCAAAAATATTGAATAATTTGCATTTGATAGATTACACTTTCAATCGATGCCACGCCAACAAGTGGCAATCTGCGGACAATATTTTTTTTATGACTTGTTATCATTAGAAGATGCTAAATAATAAATTTCAGCTTTTCACGACGTCTTACAGTGTTGAAAGCACTGGAGGTTGTGGCACATTTAGACCGATTGTGGGCGTGTCTGTGGGCGGATTTGAAAAATTTTAACACCTGCATTGCTTCGGATAACAGCTCAAAATTTAAGGCCTAAAAATTAGTGACATACGGACAGCCAGACGGACGGACGGACGGACATGGCTCATTCGACTCAGAAGTCGGTCTCGATCATATGCCCTCAAGGTCTTAGGGGTCTATCGTCATTATTTCTCTATGCTACATTTTCGCCTGTATCAAACTTAATATACTCTTTTCCTGTGGAATAGGGTATAATTGTGATTGCCACGTGTCATATACGACACATTTTGTTAATAGAGTATTGTGTAGTAACGAAAATTGTGTAGTAACGAAAAAACGCACACACTTCCAATATGTTTTTGGCTATTTGGTGACACTCAGCGACAACATTGTGACCATTATGTCACTTGACTTTTATTTATCTCGCAATGCCCCTTCACAGTTCATCAAAAACAATAATAATATATATAATTATAATATATTAATATTTTCAAAAATATATTCAAAATGGAGCAAAAAGAATTAAATACACGAAAAAGCTTGAAGCGGCCAATCAAGACAAGGACATTAATTTTTATCGAAAAATAACCGAGTGGGAAAGTGCAAAAGTGCGCATGTAAAAACTTTAGTTCGTTTGTGACGGATTGCAAAATACCCTACCCTACCAAAAAAGGAATTTGTCACCCCTCCAATATATAAAAATATAACTAATGAATGGTTTAAACTAGGTAGTTGCATAGAATGCTCAAGATTAAATATGACTGCTACAATAAAAACCGTTAAACCAATTTAAAACAAAAAAACGCTACCATTCAGAATACACCTGCGACCTACCTACTTCAAAACACAAAAGAAAAAAGCCTTATGGGAAGGAACAACAAGAAACACCTTTGCAACTTGAAATGTACACGTATGCCAATCATACGCTCCAACCTCCAAGTGCCGTGCGTCGCCCCGAACGCGATAATGACGACTTTAAGACTTTTTGTGATGAGGACTTAATCCAACACGTTTGGCCTGGCTTAGTCAAGCCAAAGTTTTTTTGTTGTAATTAACTTAGCTTTGGTGCAGAATAGAGTTCTTGCTCCAGAGGAAGTTAATTTTGTTAGTGTTTTCTGTGTTGTTGGCTGACAAAACTGTGACGACATGGCGCAAAATCGGTGACGAATGGAGCGGCATGAATCAAATGCTCCACAACTTCATGCAACAGAATGGTCTTTTATATTCCGTATAGGTTGGATAAAATGGTTTTATTTTTGAATGATGTTGATGTTTAAGCTGCGCTGTTTTACAGAATACGCAATGCTAGAACATCGATGCTATGTACATGTATGAGTGTTGACTTGATGTAGTTTTTCTTTGGAATTGAAATAATGACACTTGCGCAGTGTTGCCACGTTGCGGATTCATAAATGGCTTAATATTTCTTCATTAAATCTTAAATATGAATAATAAATAGATTTAAGTTAAAAATGACAACCGAAGCATTCTAACTTGCGGCCGGTGCGGCTGCTCCACCTGCTCTAATGCAAGGTCCGGCCCTGTACATACACAAAAAAGTTAGAAAATGCTAATACCCAAAACTTTTGTCATAGAAATTTTAGTCAAATTTCATATATATTATTGAAAAACAGTCATTTTAAGCCAAAAAAAAAATCAAAATTGGTTTCGACTATAAACATTAGTGACCCCGACGTGATTCTGAAGAAATTGATTCGGAATCTTATTGAGCTGCCAGCGGTAAAGCCATCACCGCCACACAGGTCTTTAGCGTGAGCTTACCATCGCAGCATAACCTAATTCGTACTGCGCTGCCAGCGGTTAAGCCATCACCTCAACAATATCCAGCTTGAGTTTGCTACCGCTTCAGTGCCTAAGTCCTATTCTCAAATAAGTCAGAGGTAGTTCGACATTGAATCACTCCCTCAAACTACAACAGACGGGAACATGGACGACATGGAAATGTTCCGCATCGTGGCCAGACAGAAGGCCATAACAGAAGAACTTCAGAAGCTGAAGATAAACATCGGCAAAGACGGGCCGGACCGCAAAACTGCCGAGTACAAGGAGAAGAAATCGAAAGTACTAGAAGGCCTTTGGATGGAGTTTCACGGCAACCACGAAAGAATTAAATCTTTTGTAAAGGCCGACACTCCCTATATTCAAGGCAACACCTACGAAAAGATCAAGAGATAAACTCTGGAAATAAAACAGACTCTTGAATCAATTTGTCCGGCAGCTGTTGAAAAGGTCCAAGAAGAATTACTGGGTGCAGCTAGTTGTGAAGCCGAAACTCTCGAACCCACCATCAGAGCAAGCATATGACGACACCCAGACCAAAGGTCAATCAACAGGCCCAGTAGCAGACATTGTTAAGCTAGTGCGGAGACTAAACACAACCGATTACTAGAAGGCCTTAAAAATATTGGACCAGACGATTGGACCATAACTTTTTGCAACATTAAGTTAAACGCCATCAATAAATACTGGACGGAGCTGAAAGGAACTCATACGGCAATCAGCGAGCTTACGGAAGATCCGACAAGATTTGGATACAACATGGCAGAATATTTCCAGCTAGAAGACGACGTTCAACGGTATCTTATCAATCTCACGACGAAGCTGGAAGAGATAACACGCCCTATTCTGCCACCGCCCAGCCAGTCTCTTTCGCCACCACCAGTCAACATTCCGAAGACATCTATAAATCTGCCAAATATTACGCTTCCTAAATTAGACGGAAACAACACCCAGTGGAAGCAGTATAGTGATCTATTCACGGAACTTGCTCATAAGCAAGACCTCGCGAATTGCCAAAAACTGTTCTACCTTAAACAACTTTAACAGGAGAGGCAGAGACACTTATCTTTACCATCTCAGACGATAACTATAGTGCTGCTTGGCAGGTTGTCACAGACCGGTACAACAATCCTAGACTGCTAGTAACAGCACAGGTCAATAAACTGCTCATGCAACCCGCGATTCAAAACGAAGGTCCCATCGCAGTCAAAGCCATGCATGACACTACTCAGGAATGCCTTCTTAGCTTAAAAGGTCTTCAAATTGACATTAGCAACTGGGACCCTCTTCTCCTCAACATTCTGCTCAAAAAACTTGACAGAATAACACTGACTCTTTGGGAACAGTCAAACAGTCTCAAACAGCCAAAGGTACTACCAGCCTTGGCGGACTTCTTGTCTTTCCTAGAAACCCGTTTCCAGTCCTTAGAAGCAATGGGAACCAGGGCAATCAAACCAGCAACTGAAGACTCGTATAGGAAACCAAGAGTAGCACTTGGAACTGTCAAGGGAAATGCCAAATGCCCAACATGTGGACAACAAAAACATGGTTTTTTTACATGTCCTAAACTTCTGCACCCCTCACCACAAGAGAGGCTGCAAAAAGTAAAATCTCTTAGCCCATGTACGAATTGTCTACGCCTCGGACACCAAGCTCAAACTTGTCGATCAACGCATTGCACCAAATGCTCCAAGTTTCATGACACATTGCTGCATGACGATCACAATAAGCAGGCTCCAGCAACAGACAACCGGATAACGCTCTCAGCTACCAATACAAATTCTATAGCGTTGAAGTACGTACTCCTAGGAACAGCTGTGGTTCAAGTACTGAATCGAACCAACAGTCCGGTCAAAGCAAGAGCATTGCTCGATTCCGGCTCCCAAATGAGCTTCATCAGCGAGAGGCTAGCCAGACAACTCCTACTTATGACGAAGTACGAGCCACTTGAAATATGCGGAATGGGGAACCAACCACTAAAGTTAAGCAAAACGGTCAGCATTTGTCTTCAATCGAACGTAACTGGTTATACTGCACAACTCCAAGTCTTTGTGCTTGAAACGATAACCAGTCAGCAGCCCAGCCAATTTATCGATACTCGCCTCTGGAAGATGCCTCAAAACATTAAATTAGCAGACACTGCTATTAATCAACCTAAAGACATCGATCTGCTTATTGGTGCGGAGCTGTATCCAGAACTGCTCTCTGTAGGGCAAATCAAATTAAACAATTCAGGTCCTACACTACATAACACCCTTCTAGGCTGGGTTGTGCTTGGAAAAACCATCATAGGAGTTCCTTCAACAATGTTCTGCGGTCTAGGAGTGGAAACTTTCGGTCCGGATCTCGAAAGCCTAGACAATCTGGTGGAGCGTTTTTGGACCTTAGAAGAAAACCTGTCTTCCCCGTCACAACAAATTCAAAATCGGTTAACTAAGGAAGAAAAACAGTGCGAGGAAATATTTGCAAAAACTACAAGAAGAACCCAGTCTGGACGGTACCTTGTTGCCCTTCCATTCTCCAACAATGCGAAGAGTCTAGGGGATTCAACAGAAATAGCAGTTCAAAGATTCCTTACTCTGGAAAGAAGGCTCCTACGGAATCCACAAATCCACAAACAATACATTGAGTTGATGAGAGACTATATCTCGCTTAAACACATGGAAGAGATCGACTACCATTCAACTTTAAACGATCAACCACAATACTTTCTTCCACATCATTGTGTATTGCGACCCGAAAGCAGTTCCATCAAACTAAGAGTGGTATTCGATGGATCATCCAAAACATCTAAAAATATATCTCTCAACCAGATTTTATACAGCGGCCCAGCCTTGCAAACTGATCTATTCGCAATTTTACTGCGTTTTCGAGCTCACAAATACGTCTTAACAGCCGACATTTCCAAGATGTATCGCCAAATTCTTGTACACAACTCTAGCAGACGATTTCAACGTATTGTGTGGCGGGAATCTAAGGATGAACCTTTGAAGACGTACGAACTGAATACCGTAACTTATGGCACCAAATCTGCACCTTATCTTGCCATCAGATGTCTTAACGATCTAGCAGAAGGAGCCGACCTTCAGCATTTTAGAGGAGCCAAAATAATACGTGAAGATACCTTCATAGATGATATTTTAACCGGGAGCAATAATCTGAACGACGCTCTGGAAATGCAATCAGTGCTAAAGAACCTTCTGGCCCAAGGACAATTTTGTTTACGGAAATGGTGCGCCAATAACACAGCTCTACTTGAAGGGATCCCAAAAGAAGATTCTGAGACGAAAACGATACTCCATGATCAGAACGAAGGATTTATTAAGACCTTGGGGCTAACCTGGCTCCCAACCTCAACCTCCCAACCTCAAAAAGAAGATCGTGAGACGGAAACGATACTCCATGATCAGAACGAAGGATTTGTTAACCCCTTAGGGCTTACCTGGCTCCCAACCTCAGACAAATTCCTCATCAAAACAAATTGGAATGAAACGAAGCGGGTAACTAAACGCACCATATTGTCAGATACTGCTCACATCTTTGATCCACTGGGAATAGTTAGCCCAGTAGTTATCTTGGCAAAAAAATTCCTGCAAGAACTATAGGCTTTGAAACTAAAGTGGGATGCTGCGCTACCTATGGAAATAACGTCAAAATGGATGATATTCAGAAAGGAGCTTCTAAAACTAAATAACCTGAAGATCCCTCGACACACGATAATTGAAGGGGCAACCAAGATTGAGCTTCATGGATTCTCGGACGCTTCTTAGCGAGCGTATGGAGCTGTGGTTTATCTGAAATCCACAGATAAACAGGGTGTAGTCAGCGTTCGATTGGTGTGCTCTAAAACTCTAGTGGCACCGACGAAACAACAAACAATTCCTCGCCTGGAACTGTGCGCAGCTAAGTTACTGGTAAAGTTAGTAAAGATAGTAAAGGAAAGCTTATCAATAAACTTTAACCAAATTACTTATTGGACGGACTCACAAATTGTTCTAGCTTCGATTAATACAAGATCACCTCTAAAAACTTTTATTGCTAATCGCGTTACAGCGATTCAAGACGAGACTTCAAGGACCCAGTGGAAATTCATCACCTCACCCGTGGCGTTTCTCCCGAACATCTGTCGAAGTCCACAGTTTGGTTTCACTGCCCTGCATTCTTACAAAAATCTGCATCTGAATGGCCAAAGCAGCCCCCAAATCTGCAAGACGAAATTATGCCAGAGATCAAAATCATGAAGACCGTACTCTTAGCAGTCCCACTGACAAAAAAACATTTTTTTGCTCAAATCAAGCATAAGAACTCATTTGAGTTTCTACAACACCTTACGGCCTTTGTTATACGTTTTGTCAGTAACTTGAAGCGAGTGAAGAACTACCAACTTCTCGACCGTGGACTATTAGTCCAGGAATTGAAAGCAGCAACCATAGAAATTATTAAACATGTTCAGGAAACAGCATTCTCAGAGGAGGTGGCAGCACTCATTAAATCTGGACATGTTCTCCAAAGCAGTCCGTTGAGCTCATTGACACTGTTTATTGACGACAGACATGTGATCAGAGTGGGAGGCCGACTAGAAGCAGCAGATCTACCATATGAAGCCAAACACCAAATGATTCTCCCGAGTTCACATCTGTTTACGAGATTGCTGCTGACAGATCTGCATAACAAGCACCAGCACGCTGGACCCCAAGCCCTACTGGCAATCGTTAGGCAAAACTACTGGACTTTGCGTGGAAGATAATTAGCACAAAAGGTACTTCACAATTGCATGAAGTGTTTTAAGGCCAAGCCTAAAAGTATTGACCAACTAATGGGCAATTTACCATCAGCACGTGCCAAACCCTCAAGACCATTCTCAAATGTGCCCCTGCAAGGTCGGGGTTAGAACAGCCTTGAGGTAAGGTATGCCTGTCGTAAGAGCCGACTAAAATCCACTGGAAGAAATATTCTTTAATGTTTCAACGGATGCTGTCGATGCTGCTCCATTTGGGGCAACTTTTGGCAGTAAGGTTTTAACTTATAGATGAATCTGAAGGTTAAATTAAAATCCAGAAGCGTCTGTCACACATTGTGCGGCTCACTGGTCGGCGTCTGTCTCCAAAGGGGCGGCTGTATTTAAAAATGAAAATAGAAGTGACTTACCTATTTCTCATAAAAACGACAAGTTAAAAAAAAAATGGCAATGAACAAAACGAAAGATTTGATTACCCCAGGTGGCAGCCCAGCTATGCTGGAAAATCCACCCTCTTCGGAGGCAGGCTCTACGGATTCTGGGGAGAGCCTTTTATTGCTTATAAATCCTTTTGAGAAAAGGACAAAACTAAATCGATCACCACCACCTAGATCGAACATATCCGGAAAAAGCAGTCCACCGGTAAACCAGGACTCTGTGAAAATTAAGAGCTTAGAAAAGGATAATAATGAACTCCGAGCTAAGCTTACTGAAATGGAGCGACTCTTCCAAGATCTAAAAATGGAAGTTTACTCTCTGCGAAAAGAAAACGAGAATATTAAAAATACTCGTTTAACGAAAGACTGTGAGGTAACGAAAGAGTGTGTAACACCGAACCGACCAGCAGTCGAATACTTCACGGACGAGGACGAACTTGCACTTGAGACCGATTCAGTCTTAAGGAAAAGGTCTAGCAAGAAGCGAAAGGCGAATTCCTCTCCCGAAGTAATACAAAAAGAAGATAATCCCTCTGGCTCAAACAAGGCTAAACCAGAAGCAAAAATTCGTCCACCTCCCGCAATAAACATCGTCGGGATAGCAGACTTTGGGAGATTGCGCAACCTTCTTGCAAACACGGTGGGAACAGAAAACTATAAGCTTACCTCGCACCGAAATAACGTGTGGAAAGTAAATGTTGACAACGCCGATTCCTATCGCGCACTGTCTCTTAGACTGAATGCAGAAAGAATCGAGTGGTATACTTATCAAAATAAGTACGAAAAACCACTGCGAGTCATTGTAAGGGGGCTCCACCCATCATGCACAAAAGAAGACGTTGTAAAAGTCGTAAAAAATAAAGGCCTTAAAATTATTGATGCCGTCAATATCATTAAAAAGGAAAAGCAACGCACGGAAGGAGAACGAGACACTGTGATCATACGCGGCCTTCCAATTTTTATGCTCTCCTTCGAAAGAACTGAGAGCATAAACGATATTTATAAAATAAAAATGATACTTAACATCAGGGTTAAAATCGAACCCATGCGAAAGGGCAATAGACTGATACCACAGTGTAAGCGATGCCAAGAATTCAGGCACACAAGTGCCTACTGCCAAAAAGAACCACGTTGCGTGAAATGTGCCGGAAAACACCTGTCAACAGAGTGCAAAGTTGACATAAAGGCTTCAGCAGTTTGCTCCAATTGCCACGGAAACCACCCCGCGAACTATCGAGGATGCGAAGTAGCCATAGAGCTGAAAAAGGGACGGGAACCTCTTAAGGAAAATACTAGAGGTCAGAATCAAAGCCTAGGACGCCCAAAACCTGCTGAAACTCCTAAGCCAAAGACTCCAAAGACGCCAAAGCCGATCAAAAGTGGAAGATTGGCAAAGGAGGCGTCGACAAAAGGCGTAAAAGCTCCACAAAAGAGCGGCGCCAGTTCAAGTGCAGCAGAGAAACCACCACTGGTCGGACCGAAATCATACGCACAGGTTGCGGCAAACGAAAACAAGGCAAGATCGCCCACAACAGATGCAGTGTTTCAGATCCTCGCTGCAATCTTGGAGAAACTTGAGGATCAGACTAAAATCAACAAAGTTATATTTGACAAACTGAGCAAGCTCGAGTTTAAGCCTCGAAAAAATTACAAGAGAACATGAATATAAAACAGTTATTTAAAATACTAACATGGAATGCAAATGGCCTTCTGAATAAAATAGACGAACTAGAAGTATTTCTACGAAAAACAATATTGATATTTGCATGATTTCGGAAACTCACCTTAAAAAAGGGTCTACACCCAATCTTAAAGGTTACAATGACCATCACGCACATCACCCTTCGCAAAATTCGAGAGGAGGATCCTCCCTCTACATTAAGAACTGCATAAAGCACTTCAAGAACACAGAAGTTGAGCTAGACACTATGCAGATTAGTTCAGTTTCTGTAAAAATTGACTGCTTAGATTATAACATTGCATCTTGTTATTTCCCGCCAGGAAGACGATCTTGATCGTACGTATGACTTCATTGGGTCCAATTTTATCATTGGGGGTGACTTTAACGCGAAGCATACTTTTTGGGGCTCACGATGCAATTCAACAAGAGGCAGATTACTGTACAAAAATAGTATGAAGCGTGGGGTGGACTTTTTCTCCACGGGTAAGCCAACATATTGGCCAACCGATAGGAATAAAAAGCGAAGAGTGTTATGATCTTTGCTCAGACCACTCAGGAGTTATCTTGAAGATGGGTGGAAGACTGGCGAAAATAGAAAGAGCTCCTAGATTAGCTAGCAAAAACATGAACTGGGACGCTTTCAGAAAGGACTGTAAGGAGGGTGTTGGCTTGAATGTGCCATTGAAAACTTCTTTCGAGTTAGAAACCGCAGTTGACAAATTCATTGAAGCAATTCAGAGCGCTGCTTGGAACAACAATTCGTCCCAAAAGAACGCAGTTAGCACCGACGGGCATGTACGTAAAATATATCCACTCGAAATCGAAAAATTGATTCGTGAAAAAAGAAGAGCGCGTAGGAGATGGCAAGGCACGAGGGCCCCCCAGACAAAACCCTATTCAACCACCTCTGTAACAAACTGAAAGGAATGTTGCAAGATCTTAAAAATCGTGAGACCACAGAATGCCTTGAAGGCTTGTCGGCGGATAGGAGCTCAAACTACTCGCTGTGGAAAGCAGTTAAGTCTATCAAGAAACCTATAATCCACTCGGCACCAATAAAAAAAGCTAACGGCGAATGGGCAAGAGAAGACAAAGAGAAAGCGAATTTGTTTGCTGAACATTTAGAAGAAACATTCAAGCCTTTCGACGGTCCGCCGTTGGCTGACGTTTTAAACAACAACGGGAAACCTGATAGCTTTAGAATGAAAAAAGTTTCGTTAGTTGAATTCCGACAGACAATAAGCAAACTTAAAAATAATAAGGCCCCGGGTTACGACCTGATCACTGGCGAAATATTAAAAGAGCTACCAAAAAAGGCATTAGTCAAGCTACTTTATATGATAAACGCTTCTCTTAGACTTCTATACGTTCCAAGACAATGGAAAGTTGCTGAAGTCATTATGGTTCCAAAACCGGGGAAATGCGCAAATGATAAAAAATCTAATAGGCCCATATCGCTTCTGCCGATAATATCGAAAGTATTCGAGAAACTTCTGCTGAAGCGATTACAACCAATAATTGCAGAAAGACGCTTGATCCCGGATCATCAATTCGGTTTCAGACCTAACCATTCCACAATAGATCAAGTCTACAGAATAACGCTTGAAATTGAAAAAGCCTTAGAAGGGAAAAAAATATGTTCAAGTGCTTTCCTCGCATCGCAAGCCTTCGACAAGGTATGGCACGAAGGCTTGAAATATAAGCTACGGCAAAGCTTGCCGGAAGACATGTTTAAAATATTGGAAAATTATCTTGAAAGCAGACTCTTTCGTGTAAGGTGTATTAGTGAATACTCGAGTTTCAAGCAAATTCGGGCTGGCGTACCCCAGGGAAGCGTCCTCGGTCCGACCCTGTTCCTGCTCTACACAAGAGACATACCTCTAGGTGACGAGACAGTCGTGGCCACGTTTGCGGACGATACGGCCATCCTGGCAACAGGTGAATCAGTCGAGTTATCAACGAGAAACCTCCAACGAGCATTGGACAGAATTTGTGTCTGGACGAAGACTTGGCGAATCGCTCGTAACGAGAACAAGTCTACGCATGTGAATTTCACTTACAGAAGAGTTAACAATTTGCCTCTGTTCATAAATTCTGCACAAATACCTTATGCAAATGAAGCAAAGTATCTAGGGATGACACTGGACGCTAAACTAAGGTGGAAACCACACGTAAAGAAGAAGCGTGACGAGCTCGAGATTAGGCTCAGGGAAATGTATTGGCTTATTGGAAGATTTTCGAAATTAAGCACATATAACAAACTGCTCTTGTACAGGCAGGTGTTAAAGCCGTCCTGGACATACGGTATACAACTTTGGGGTTGTACCAAGCCGAGCAACATGTCCATGTTGCACACTTTCCAAAACAAGACACTAAGAGCAATTGTGAATGCTCCATGGTAAATTAGGAATAGCGATCTTTACAGAGATTTAGGAACAGCTACCGTGGGCGAAGAAGTAACAAACTTCGCTCGAAAGTTAAATGCTCGCCTTCATGTTCATCGCAACAATGAAATGATCCGTACTCTAACAACGAGCGTACGTTAACAACGAGCGACGACTACAAAGAACAAGACCCTTCGATCTAGCGACGTAGGGTGAAGCCGCATGAATGAACGGCTTAGTAGGTGCATTCACTGGAAAGCAACCTATACAATGCGATTAACACTATGGAAGTGTAAACTACTTGTTAAGTTAACTTAGTTGTAGTCAAGAAGTATTATGAGAGAGCGAAAATTTACTACTATGAAGTGCGTTCTGGCAGTTTCATAGTGTCTCTCATATATGGGTGGTTTTTTAGCACGTGGAAATCGGGCATAACCAATATCGGCTACTTCGGTATTATGTACCTGCTATAGAGGGCGTATTGGTATCTTTGAAAGATTTTGGAGTTTTAGCCTCCGTCCATCCTAGTGTTCAAAAAAAAAAAAAAAAAATTCTCAAATGTTGGTGTTGACTTTCCTGGTCCAGTACACATTCACTATAGAATTCGGGGCAAACAGTCAACAAAGGCCTATGTTTCCGCCTTCATATGCTTTGCCACAAAGGCCGTACATTTGGAACTGGTATCTGACCTAACAACTCAAGCATTTATTGGAGCCCTGAAGCGTTTTGTGGCAAGACGAGGCCGCCCATCGACAATATATTCCGACAATGCCACACATTTTATGGGAGCTCGGAATGAGCTCACTGATCTATACTCCAAACTATTCACCGATGAAGGAAGAACCTCCATCCGAAAATTTTGCGGCAGGAAATCAATAGAATGGAAACCAATTCCACCACGTTCTCCTCATTTCGGAGGCTTGTGGGAGGCTGCGGTTAAATCTGCTAAACACCATATGAAGCGGATATTCTCAAATGGAGCTTTAACATAAGAGGAACTTACAACAGCTCTAGCCCAAATTGAAGACGTACTAAACTCCAGACCTTTGACTCCGATGTCTACTGACCCAAACGATTTGGAGGTGCTCACAACAAGCCACTTTTTAATTGGAGCACCACTGACTGCAATGGCCGATCCTGATGTCAAAACAACTCACATCACCCATACAGCCAGATGGAATTTAGTGACATCAATCCGTCGAGAATTTTGGCGCCGGTGGACCAGTGAATACTTGCAAGAGCGGCAACAGAGGCACAAGTGGAAACATCCTCAAGAAAATATCCAACCAGGAACATTAGTCCTCATAAAAGAAGGCAATCTTCCTCCCCTTAAGTGGCTGATGGGAAGAATTTTAAGAACGATACATGGAAAGACAAACTCACCCGTGTAGTTGACATCAAACCAGCCACAGGGGAAATAAGACGTTCAATCGCTAAGATCTGTCCACTTCCAGTCGAAGTGCAATCAAACAAAACGACTGCCGCGAACCTGCCTGCGGTACACACCTCAGCCGAAGTTACGACCAGCCTTCGGACTCATCTCAGGAGGACCAGAGTTACTCACCCACTTAAAGGACGATTCTTACCAAAAAAAAAGAAACCTCGAATCTAACCGGAAACGAAGTTATCCGAACCCAATATCGGTGCCAACCCAGAAGGCCAAAATAGACCCAATAAAAACAATCTTAATGGGTTTGCTACTCCTAGGCACTGCATCCTATCCAGACAGCCTTTGTTATGCAGTGATTAACCACTTCGAAAGGCGCCTTGTTGAATCCCAAAATTTAAACATGATTCTAATGAAAAGAAATGGAATGTCTGACAGAAAAAGAAGATCTCCTTTCGATTTCGTTGGTACTATCGCCAACCAATTGACCAAGAATACGCTTAATACATAGAAGACAATATTCAGATGGCATACAACAATGAAAAACATCTGCTGGATCTAAGTAAAAACCAAACATCTATTATTGATTCCACATATAATATTCTGAATAAATCGTTATCTTCTATAAAGAACAATTCACAGTTGTCAACAAACAACTTACCACAGTTTACGATTCTATAAATAATCTTAATCAAACCTTCCAGAGGGCTCATATTTTTAATGTTGTCACCATATATGTGGCTCATATATTGGATAATTTTCAACGAACGCAAACAGCAATTCTCCAGGCCATATCAGACATTCATCAAGTAAGAAAAAACGCTCTATTTCTTTCCCAAAATAGAAATAGAGCGAACCCTTTTCTAAGGCCATCCCAAATACCTTAGCACTGCCAGGGTATGACGATTAGAACCTATCTAAGCTATGCGAGCTTCTACGAGTAACTCCTACTTCTATTTTATTCCTGGTCAAATTACCATTACTAAACACTCAAATATTTCAACTATTCAAAATTAACCATTGCCAGTCCAGCGAAATGAATCACTTGTATTCATACAACCATCCACATCATTTTTGGCCATTACCCCGTACAGAGATCACCACTTCGCAATATCGCAGTCCGAGTACCATAATTGTATACATACCGATGACCGAAAATATCTATACAAACAGCAACATCCAATTTTTAATCCGCACTCGATCGAGAATCAATGCGAAGTTTACATGCTCAACCACAAGAAACAACTATCAACATATTGCGTACTGAAGTCGATACTGGCAAAATATGGATTCAACTTCATCAACCTAATCACTGGATATTTGCATTTCCTGAAGAAGAAATACTTTCTATAATATGTGAATCTAAAATTTAAACCACAAAACTACAAGGCGTGGGACTTCTAAAATTGGCTTCATACTGTGTCATCAAACAGTCCACTATTACCATCAACGCTCACAGTTATTACACACACATCCAAGTCAGCAGAAGCCTTTCTACCAACGTTGAACTTAAGTCAGCTCATGGAACAAGTCCATTCAGCATTACCCAAGGAAGCTGCTCTGGACCAAGAACCTATTATCATACGCGGAGACGACGACTTAACATTGCTGAACAAACAAATTACATTTCAGAAAACTCAAGAAACATTGCCAAACGATATCTCTCACCATGATGTTGGATACATCGCACTTCTTGTCATCCTGATCGTCATTACGCTGATACTACTTAAACAAAGGACTCGGAACGCCCGATTCTTTCAGAACATAGAATTTGAGCTCACGGAATGTTTAAATTACCGCAAAATAATAGTTTGTGCACCCTATGCATTTTTTGAACACCCTATACGCAATCCACTATCCTTTCCACGAGCCTTTTTTTCTAAGAGGAATTATTTTTGTTTCTTTGCACATTTATTTGACCTACACTTAAATGTGAGGTAGATCGGGCACACCCAAAGAAAAACCTGTGTAAAATTAGCTTAAATCAAGTAATAAGTTAGCTTGCCGCTAAGACAATTTTGAACTTGGTTAGTTCTAAGTTAAGCTATCTTAAATGACTAAGGTAAATTACACTATATTCCGATATGTATAAAGTAAGTTTAGATTTAAGTTACCTTATCCAAGTTTACCTAAGATGCTTTGCCCCAGCAACCTAGGCTAAATCCTACCTAAAGAGCTGGTAACTCAGCAAACAATCTAAGGCAAAAATAGCATATTTTCCGTGCATAAATTATGTTCTCGGAAAGGCTTACTTGCCTTATTATTTGATCAATTTCCACCACATTTTAGGATCTAAGTCAAATTATGACTAAAAAGTAAATGCTTGCACTAGTGAATTTACCTTAATTCTAAACTAAACATGTCATAGAACCTTTTTTTTTTTTTGAATACTAGGGTGGACGGAGGCTAAAACTCCAAAATCTTTTAAAGATACCAATACGCCCACTATAGCAGGTATATAATACCGAAGTAGCCGATATTGGTTATGCCCGATTTCCACGTGCTAAAAAACCACCCATTTATGAGAGACACTATGAAACTGCCAGAACGCACTTCATAGTAGTAAATTTTCGCTCTCTCATAATACTTCTTGACTACAACTTAGTTAACTTAACAAGTAGTTTACGCTTCCGTTGTGTTAATCGCATAGGATAGGTTGCTTTCCAGTGAATGCACCTACTAAGCCGTTCATTCGTGCGGCTTCACCCTACGTTGCTAGATCGAAGGGTCTTGTCTCGCTCACGGTAGCTATTCCTAAATCTCTGTGAATATCACTATTCTTAATATACCATGGAGCATTCACAATTGCTTTTAGTGTCTTGTTTTGGAAAGTCTGCAACATGGACATGTTGGTCGGCTTGGTACAACCCCAAAGTTGTATACCATATGTCCAGGACGGCTTTAACACCTGCCTGTACAAGAGCAGTTTGTTATATATGCTTAATTTCGAAAATCTTCCGATAAGCCAATACATTTCCCTGAGCCTAATCTCGAGCTCGTCACGCTTCTTCCTTACGTGTGGTTTCCACCTTAGTTTAGCGTCCAGTGTTATCCCTAGATACTTCGCTTCATTTGCATAAGGTATTTGCGCAGAATTTATGAACAGAGGTAAATTGTTAACCCTTCTGTAAGTGAAATTCACATGCGTAGACTTGTTCTGGTTAAGAGCGATTCGCCAAGTCTTCGTCCAGACACGAATTCTGTCCAATGCTCGTTGGAGGTTTCTCGTTGATGACTCGACTGATTCACCTGTTACCAGGATGGCCGTATCGTCCGCAAACGTGGCCACGACAGTCTCGTCATCTAGAGGTATGTCTCTTGTGTAGAGCAGGAACAGGGTCGGACCGAGGACGCCTCCCTGGGGTACGCCAGCCCGAATTTGCTTGCAACTCGAGAATTCACTACTACACCTAACACGAAAGAGTCTGCTTTCAAGATAGTTTTCCAATATTTTAAACATGTCTTCCGGCAAGTTTTTCCGTAGCTTATATTTCAAGCCTTCGTGCCATACCTTGTCGAAGGCTTGCGATACGTCGAAGAAAGCACTTGAACATACTTTTTTTCCCTTCTAAGGCTTTTTCAATTTCATGCGTTATTCTGTAGACTTGATCTATTGTGGAATGGTTAGGTCTGAAACCGAATTGGTAATCCGGGATCAAGCGTCTTTCTGCAATTATTGGTTGTAATCGCTTCAGCAGGAGCAATATGGGCCTATAAGATTTTTTATCATTTGCGCATTTCCCCGGTTTTGGAACCATAATGACTTCAGCAACTTTCCATTGTCTTGGAACGTATAGAAGTCTAAGAGAAGCGTTTATCATGAAAGGTAGCTTGACTAGTGCCTTTTTTGGTAGTTCCTTCAATATTTCGCCAGTGATCAGGTCGCAACCCGGGGCCTTATTATTTTAAAGCTTGCTTATTGTCTGTCGGAGTTCAACTAACGAAACTTTTTTCATTCTAAAGCTTTCAGGTTCCGCGTTGTTGTTTAGAACGTCAGCCAACGGCGGACCGTCGAAAGGCTTGAATGTTTCTTCTAAATGTTCAGCAAACAAATTCGCTTTCTCTTTGTCTTCTCTTGCCCATTCGCCGGTAGCTTTTTTATTGGTGCCGAGTGGATTCTTGATAGACTTAACTGCTTTCCACAGCGAGTAGTTTGAGCTATCCGACGACAAGCCTTCTAGGTATTCAGTGGCCTCACGATTTTTAAAATCTTGCAACATTCCTTTCAGTTTGTTAGAGAGGTGGTTGAAGAGGGTTTTGTCTGGGGGAGCCCCCTTGTCTGGGAGACTTGCCATCTTCTACGCGCCCTTCTCTTTTCACGAATCAATTCTTCGATTTCGAGCGGATATATTGCACGTACATGCCCGTCGGAGCTAACTGCGTTCTTTTGGGACGAAGTGTTGTTCCAAGCAGCGCTCTGAATTGCTTCAATGAATTGGTCAACTGCGGTTTCTAGTAAATCTTGAACTCGAAAGGAACTCGAAAGGAGTTTTCAACGGCACATTCAAGCCAACACCCTCCTTACAGTCCTTTCTGAAGGCGTCGAAGTTTGTTACTTCTTCGCCCACGGTAGCTATTCCTAAGTCTCTGTGAATATCGCTATTCCTAATATACCATGGAGCATTCACAATTGCTCTTAGTGTCTTGTTTTGGAAAGTCTGCAACATGGACATATTGCTCGGCTTGGTACAACCCCAAAGTTGTATACCGTATGTCCAGGACGGCTTTAACACCTGCCTGTACAAGACCAGTTTGTTATATGTGCTTAATTTCGAAAATCTTCCAATAAGCCAATACATTTCCCTGAGCCTAATCTCGAGCTCGTCACGCTTCTTCTTTATTGTGGTTTCCACCTTAGTTTAGCGTCCAGTGTCATCCCTAGATACTTTGCTTCATTTGCATAAGGTATTTGTGCAGAATTAATAAACAGAGGCTAATTGTTAACCCTTCTGTAAGTGAAATTCACATGCGTAGACTTGTTCACAAATTCTGTCCAATGCTCGTTGGAGGTTTCTCGTTGATGACTCGACTGATTCACCTGTTGCCAGGATGGCCGTATCGTCCGCAAACGTGGCCACGACTGTCTCGTCACCTAGAGGTATGTCTCTTGTGTAGAGCAGGAACATGGTCGGACCGAGGACGCTTCCCTGGGGTACGTCAGCCCAAATTTGCTTGAAACTCGAGTATTCACTAATACACCTAACACGAAAGAGTCTGCTTTCAAGATAATTTTCCAATATTTTAAACATGTCTTCCGGCAAGTTTTGCCATAGCTTATATTTCAAGCCTTCGTGCCATACCTTGTCGAAGGCTTGCGATACGTCGAGGAAAGCACTTGAACATATTTTTTTCCCTTCTAAGGCTTTTTCAATTTCATGCGTTATTCTGTAGACTTGATCTATTGTGGAATGGTTAGGTCTGAAACCGAATTGATGATCCGGGATCAAGCGTCTTTCTGCAATTATTGGTTGTAATCGCTTCAGCAGAAGTTTCTCGAATACTTTCGATATTATCGGCAGAAGCGATATGGGCCTATAAGATTTTTTATCATTTGCGCATTTCCCCGGTTTTGGAACCATAATGACTTCAGCAACTTTCCATTGTCTTGGAACGTATAGAAGTCTAAGAGAAGCGTTTATCATATAAAGTAGCTCGACTAATGCCTTTTTTGGTAGCTCTTTTAATATTTCGCCAGTGATCAGGTCGTAACCCGGGGCCTTATTATTTTTAAGTTTGCTAATTGTCTGTCGGAATTCAACTAACGAAACTTTTTTCATTCTAAAGCTATCAGGTTTCCCGTTGTTGTTTAGAACGTCAGCCAACGGCGGACCGTCGAAAGGCTTGAATGTTTCTTCTAAATGTTCAGCAAACAAATTCGCTTTCTCTTTGTCTTCTCTTGCCCATTCGCCGTTAGCTTTTTTTATTGGTGCCGAGTGGATTATAGGTTTCTTGATAGACTTAACTGCTTTCCACAGCGAGTAGTTTGAGCTCCTATCCGCCGACAAGCCTTCAAGGCATTCAGTGGTCTCACGATTTTTAAGATCTTGCAACATTCCTTTCAGTTTGTAAGAGAGGTGGTTCAATAGGGTTATGTCTGGGGGGCCCTCGTGCCTTGCCATCTCCTACGCGCTCTTCTCTTTTCACGAATCAATTTTTCGATTTCGAGCGGATATATTTTACGTACATGCCCGTCGGTGCTAACTGCGTTCTTTTGGGACGAATTGTTGTTCCAAGCAGCGCTCTGAATTGCTTCAATGAGTTTGTCAACTGCGGTTTCTAACTCGAAAGGAGTTTTCAATGGCACATTCAAGCCAACACCCTCCTTACAGTCCTTTCTGAAAGCGTCCCAGTTCATGTTTTTGCTAGCTAATCTAGGAGCTCTTTCTATTTTCGCCAGTCTTCCACCCATCTTCAAGATAACTCCTGAGTGGTCTGAGCAAAGATCATAACACTCTTCAATTCGCGTAAGGTATTTGGAGTACCCTTTAGCGATGAAAAAATCGACAAGGTCAGGCTTTTTATTCCTATCGGTTGGCCAATATGTTGGCTTACCCGTGGAGAAAAAGTCCACGATACGCTTCATACTATTTTTGTACAGTAATCTGCCTCTTGTTGAATTGCATCGTGAGCCCCAAAAAGTATGCTTCGCGTTAAAGTCACCCCCAATGATAAAATTGGACCCAATGAAGTCATACATACGATCAAGATCGTCTTCCACCAGTCTATATCCTGGCGGGAAATAACAAGATGCAATGTTATAATCTAAGCAGTCAATTTTTACAGAAACTGAACTGATCTGCATAGGGTCTAGCTCAACTTCTGTGTTCTTGAAGTGCTTTATGCAGTTCTCACTGTAGAGGGAGGATCCTCCTTTCGAATTTTGCGAAGGGTGATAGTCATTGTAGCCTTTAAGTTTGGGTGTAGACAAGTTTTTAAGGTGAGTTTCCGTAATCATGCAAATATCAATATTATTTTTCCGTAGAAATACTTCTAGTTCGTCTATTTTATTTAGAATTCCGTTTGCACTCCATGTAAGTATTTTAAACAACTGTTTCATATTCATGTTCTCTTGTGATTTTTTCGAGGCTTAAACGTGAGCTTGCTCAATTTGTCAAATATAAATTTGTTGATTTTAGTCTGATCCTCAAGTTTCTCCAAGATTACAGCGAGGATCTGAGACACTGCATCTGTTATGGGCGATCTTGCCTTGTTTTCGTTTGCCGCAACCTGTGCGTATGATTTCGGTCCGACCAGTGGTGGTTTCTCCGCTGCACTTGAACTGGCACCGCTCTTCCGTGGAGCTTTTACGCCTTTTGTCGACGCCTCCTTTGCCAATCTCGCACTTTTGGTCGGCTTTGGCGTCTTTGGAGTCTTTGGCTTAGGAGTTTCAGCAGTTTTTGGACGTCCTAGGCTTGGATTCTGACCTCGAGTATTTTCCTTAAGAGGTTATCGAGCCTTTTGCAGCTCTATGGCTTTTTCTCATCCTCGATAGTTTGCGGGGTGGTTTTTTTGACAATTGGCGCAAACTGCTTTAGCCTTTATGTCAACTTTGCACTCTGCTTTTTTCCGGTGTTTTCCGGCACATTTCACGCAACGTGGTTCTTTTTGTCAGTAGGCACTTGAGTGCCTGAATTCTTGGCATCGCTTACACTGTGGTATTAGTCTATTGTCTTTTCGCATGGGTTCGATTTTAACCCTGATGTTAAGTATCATTTTTATTTTATAAATATCGTTTATGCTCTCAGTTCTTTCAAACGAGAGCATAAAAATTGGAAGGCCGCGTCTGATCACAGTGTCTCTTTCTCCTTTCGTGCGTTGCTTTTCCTTTTTAATGATATTGACGGCATCAATAATTTTAAGGCCTTTATTTTTTACGTCTTTTACAACGTCTTCTTTTGTGCATGATGGGTGGAGCCCCCTTACAATGACTCGCAGTGGTTTTTCGTACTTATTTTGATAAGTATACCACTTGATTCTTTCTGCATCCAGTCTAAGAGACAGTGCGCGATAGGAATCGGCACAACATTTACTTTCCACACGTTATTATGCGAAGTAAGCTTATAGTTTTTTTGTTCTCACCGTGTTTGCAAGAAGGTTGCGCAATCTCCCGAAGTCTGCTATCCCGACGATGTTTATTGTGGGAGGTGGGCAAATTTTCGCTTCTGGTTTAGCCTTGTTTGAGCCAGAGGGCTTATCTTCTTTTTGTATTACTTCGGGAGAAGAATTCGCCTTTCGCTTCTTGCTAGACCTTTTCCTTAAGACTGAATCGGTCTCAAGTGCAAGTTCGTCCTCGTTCGTGAAGTATTCGACTGCTGGTCGGTTCGGTGTTACACATTCTTTCGTTACCTCACAGTCTTTCGTTAAACGAGTATTTTTAATATCCTCGTTTTCTTTTCGCAGAGAGTCAACTTCCATTTTTAGATCGTGGAAGAGTCGCTCCATTTCAGTAAGCTTAGCTCGGAGTTCATTATTCTCCTTTTCTAAGCGCCTTATTTTCACAGACTCCTGGTTTACCGGTGGACTGCTTTTTCCGGATATGTTCGATCTAGGTGGTGGTGATCGATTTAGTTTTGTCCTTTTCTCAAAAGGATTTACAAGCAATAAAAGGCTCTCCCCAGAATCCGTAGAGCCTGCCACCGAAGAGGGTGGATTTTCCAGCATAGCTGGGCTGCCACCTGGGGTAGTCAAATCTTTCGTTTTGTTCATTGCCATTTTTTTTTTAACTGGTCGTTTTTATGAGAAATAGGTAAGTCACTTCTATTTTCATTTTTAAATACAGCCGCCCCTTTGGAGACAGACGCCGACCAGTGAGCCGCACAATGTGTGACAGACGCTTCTGGATTTTAATTTAACCTTCAGATTCATCTATAAGTTAAAACCTTACTGCCAAAAATTGCCCCAAATGGAGCAGCATCGTCAGCATCCGTTGAAACATTAAAGAATACTTCTGCCGGTGGACAGACATACCTTACCTCAAGGCTATTCTAACCCCGACCTTGCAGGGGAACTTAGGTCATAGAACGTAAGAAAAAATAACTTGTGTCCAGCATAACTTTAACTTCAGAAGCCAGGCCAAATATTTTCGGCAAAAACATTTTTACTTACCTTTCACGCCTGCAAATCTTATTTAGAAATGAATATCACTGTTTAAATGATTGTTACACAAAACGTTTATTTATTATTTATTTAAAAAGGATTTTGCATTTTGAACTTTACATAATTAACTAAAAAAATAAAATGAAGTAATTTTAAGTTTATCACCGACCACAACAATTATGAGCTGCATTCATGCTTCGTCTTCGTACAGTTTCAATACTCCCAGTTCCTGTTGTGCTTCAGCTCGTCCATCATTTCGCTCGATTCGATTTTGCTTGAATTTCCTAGGTAAAACCACAATATATTTCAATAAAGTTCATCCCCAAAATAGTGTACAAACCTTCAAAGTTCCCAAAATGTTTATAAAGTTCACTTATCCTTCTCGTTTTCAATATTCAAACCTATAATTTCGCATCTATCTTTTCGCATCTATCTATCGCATTTATCTTATTCTTAAAACAAGTGGGAAAGTGCAACAGTGGGTATGCAAAAGCTTCAATCCATCTACGACGGATTGCAAAATACCCGACCCTACCATAAAGAAAACTGCAACGCCTCCAAAAAGTGGGCGGGATATAAAAATATAATTGTTGAACGCTTTATACTAGGTGGTTGTATACATTTCGGCCTAAAACCCCGCCTTTTTAACTAAAAAAATCACTTTTTTTGGGCGGAGACACATTCAAAATATACATAAAAGTAAGATAATGATAATATCTACAGCTTTTGTCATATAATTTTTTGTCAAATTTCATATATATTTATTGAAAAACAGTCATTTTAAGCTAAATTCCCTTAAAAAGTGGGCGTGGTCAATGAAAAAGCTAAAATTTTTTGGCTACCTTAAAGACAAACAATTATAAGGCAATGTTACTTACCAAAAATGATTGCGCTAGCACCATTGTTACATAGCCAAAATTTGCAATATGTATTTTTTTAAATTAGAGATGGTCGCACATACAGGCCTGTAGTGGGCGTGTCTGTGGGCGGATTCAGCTTATTTTCAAACTTGATCTGAAGGACTGGACTTCTAACCCAAAAAATTTCAGTTCTCTGCCTTAAAATTTAAGGCCTAAAAGTTGTTTAAATACGGACGGACGGACGGACATGGCTTAATCGATTCTCCTGTCGGTCCCATTCATATATCTAAAAGGTCTTAGAGGTCTACGGTGATTATTTCACGGCGTAACAAACTATACATCAAACTTAATATACCCTGGGTCGGGTATAAACACGACCGCACGCGTAGAAAACTGAAACACATATGGCGGTCGTGCGATTTGCATTTGCGCACTCTGGTCACATAATGGAAAATGTTCTCCTTACTCCATTACGGTTATCTAAGGTTTATCACAAATTTACACACATAAGTTAGGTACTCGGTCAATTTGCCTTAGCTCTTAGATAATATTGCACGCAGTTTTTGTGTGGATTTAAGCTGAAGCCCAAAGATTCTATATAAGGATGCAAGTCGAAACATGGCGCGACAACAATGTACAGTTATCAATTCTTGCAAACAAGATTAAGCAAAAACCTAGGCGAAATTCACACAAACTAAGGCAAGTTGTCTTAGGCGTTAGGTAACATCACAAAGTTTTGCGTTGGATTAAAAATAGAGCCAATAGAAAAGTGTATGGATGTTAAGTAGATCGCCTTAGGACTAAGAAAATAAGTATGGTTTACCCCACGCCTTAGGTAATGTAAAGATTCTGGAAATTTTAGCGGGAAGATAGAGAAAACTATGACTTGATATAAATTGACAGTCATTATTTCTTGCATTACTAAATAAATTTTTAGTAAAATCTTGATTTCATTTTAACCTAAGGGAAAAGTTATGTTATACAGTTCTAAAAATTGGGGACACTAGGCGAAAAATGAATATGAAGCCAGTGTCACCTTAGGTTAGAGCGAAAATTGCCTCAGTCCTCAGGCAATTTCACATATGCCCTTAAAATGTTTCTTAATTAAAACAC
Source organism: Neoascia interrupta (assembly GCA_947623515.1). NCBI lineage: Eukaryota > Metazoa > Arthropoda > Insecta > Diptera > Syrphidae > Neoascia > Neoascia interrupta. The sequence continues at coordinate 119,538,945 of OX392462.1, forward strand.
ATGAGAAATTTAGGGCGGATTAGCTTATTTCCAGCCACTTAAGCCGTACCTACATGTCCCTAGGTCTAAGATGTTTTTTGCTTGTCTAAGAAATTACATACAAAATAACCTAAGGCAGCTAAAGCAATATTACACAGTATTTTTCTTTGAGTGCAGAGTAGATTAAAGTGCTTCAGAATTTTTTTCGCTGTTTGCCTGAAATGGGTTTTGTTGATCACTGCGCTGATCGACATTATGGGAAAAAGATTATGGGCAAGTGTGACAACTGTTTTTGGTGTGGAATTTTTACATTTTTAGGTAGCTGGGTAGGTATTGGCATTGAGACAGTTCATTAATATTCTATGAAAAGGTTCGGTACAAGAAACATGCATTTGCCCAAATGAATGTGGGCGGTTTAAAATTTCACACTGTACTGTACAGGTGGCCACGCTCCCTATTTGTGGTATCAAGTGTGTATGAATCATTGAATATGAAACATATAAAACATAGAATCACTCCCTTAAACTACAACAGACGGGAACATGGACGACATGGACGACATGGAAATGTTCCGCATCGTGGCCAGACAGAAGGCCATAAGAGAAGAACTTCAGAAGCTGAAGATAAACATCGGCAAAGACGGCCCGGACCGCAAAACTGCCGAGTACAAGGAGAAGAAATCGAAAGTACTAGAAGAAGAAGTAAAAGATCAAGAGATTAAGTCTGGAAATAAAACAGACTCTTGAATCAATTTGTCCGGCAGCTGTTGAAAAGGTCCAAGAAGAATCACTGGGTGCAGCTAGTTGTGAAGCCGAAACTCTCGAACCCACCATCAGACCAAGCATATGACGACACCCAGACCAAAGGTCAATCAACAGGCCCAGTAGCAGACATTGTTAAGCTAGTGCGGAGACTAAACACAACCGATTACTAGAAGGTCTTAAAAACATTGGACCAGACGATTGGACCATAACTTTTTGCAACATTAAGGTAAAGCCATCAATAAATACTGGACGGAACTAAAAGGAACTCATACGGCAATCAGCGAGCTAACGAAAGATCCGACAAGATTTGGATAAAACATGGCAGAATATTTCCATCTAGAAGACGACCTGCTGCTTGGCAGGTTGTCACAGACCGGTACAACAATCCTAGACTGCTAGTAACAGCACAGGTCAATAAACTGCTCATGCAACCCGCGATTCAAAACGAAGGTACCATCGCAATCAAAGCTATGCATGACACTACTCAGGAATGCCTTCTTAGCTTAAAAGGTCTTCAAATTGACACTAGCAACTGGGACCCTCTTCTCCTCAACATTCTGCCCAAAAAACTTGACAGAATAACACTGACTCTTTGGGAACAGTCTCTCAAACAGCCAAAGGCACTGCCAGCCTTGGCGGACTTCTTGTCTTTCCTAGAAACCCGTTTCCAGTCCTTAGAAGCCCTGGGAACCAGGGCAATCAAACCAGCAACTGAAGACTCGTATAGGAAACCAAGAGTAGCACTTGCAACTGTCAAGGGAAATGCCAAATGCCCAACATGTGGACAACAAAAACATGGTATTTTTACTTGTCCTAAATTTCTGCACCTCTCACCACAAGAGAGGCTGCAAAAAGTAAAATCTCTTAGCCCATGTACGAATTGTCTACGCCTCGGACACCAAGCTCAAACTTGTCGATCAACGCATTGCACCAAATGCTCCGAGTTTCATCACACATTGCTGCATGACGATCACAATAAGCAGGCTCCAGCAACAGACAACCGGACAATGCTCTCAGCTACCAATACAAATTCTAAAGCGTCGAAGTACGTACTCCTAGGAACAGCTGTGGTTCAAGTACTGAATCGAACCAACAGTCCGGTCAAAGCAAGAGCATTGCTTGATTCCGGCTCCCAAATGAGCTTCATCAGCGAGAGGCTAGCCAGACAACTCCTACTTATGACGAAGTATGAGCCACTTGAAATATGCGGAATGGGGAACCAACCACTAAAGTTAAGCAAAACGGTCAGCATTTGTCTTCAATCGAACGTCACTGGTTATACTGCACAACTCCAAGTATTTGTGCTTGAAACGATAACCAGCCACCAGCCCAGCCAATTTATCGATACTTGCCTCCGGAAGATGCCTCAAAACATTAAATTGGCAGACACTGCTATTAATCAACCTAAAGACATCGATCTGCTTATTGGTGCGGAGCTGTATCCAGAACTGCTCTCTGTAGGGCAAATCAAATTAAACAATTCAGGTCCTACACTACATAACACCCTTCTAGGCTGGGTTGTGTTTGAAAAAACCATCATAGGAGTTCCTTCAACACTGTTCTGCGGTCTAGGAGTGGAAACTTTCGGTCCGAAAGCAGTTGCATCAAACTAAGAGTGGTATTCGATGGATCATCCAAAACATCTAAAAATATATCTCTCAACCAGATTTTATACAGCGGCCCAGCCGCAACTGATCTATTCGCAATTTTACTGAGCTCACAAATACGTCTTAACAGCCGACATTTCCAAGATGTGTCGCCAAATTCTTATACACAACTCTAGCAGACGATTTCAACGTATTGTGTTGCGGGAATCTAAGGATGAACCTTTGAAGACGTACGAACTGAATACCGTAACTTATGGCACCAAATCTGCACCTTATCTTGCCATCAGATGTCTTCACGATCTAGCAGAAGGAGCCGACCTTCAGCATTTAAGAGGAGCCAAAATAATACGTGAAGATACTGTAGTGAATATATAAGTAAACACATTACCGTTTCAACCATTCGGCTTGAAAGTCAGTTCTTTATTAATTATTAAATCTTATGCGACCATGTCGCTACCTTATCTATCTTATGCGATTTTCGCTAACTTCATCATTCCCACGCGCCTGAGAGTGGTTTCCGATTCCAGACGATCGGTGACCAGGAATTCGCTTGGTCAACTGAATCTCAGGTGAGTGGGGTTTCAAGTGACGAGCAGCTAGACTGCTCGTGTGCATTTATTTACTTATGCTACACCTCCCTTTTTCGGAAGAATAAATTTATTTTATTAAAATTTATTCTTAAGGCTAGTTTCACATTATATTTTTTTTTACATTATGTTTTTCTTTGTTTTAGATTTATTTAACATTTGTATTATTTATTGGTTTTAATGAAACGCATTCTTAAATTTATTTATACATATACCCTTTTTTATATATAGGTGTCTACGTATATAAACATGTTTTTTTTTTTTTTTGATTTTTGAAATACATATACTTAGGTACACATTTTGTTTGAAATTTATTATTGGATATAATTATGTTAATAAAATTGTTTGGTAGGTACCTACATCTATTTTAAATTCTAATACATATTTAATTCTGTTTTTTTTTTTATACCTATACAATATAGGTAGCATTATATATCTTGAATAAATTTATTTTATTAAAATTTATTCTTAAGGCTAGTTTCACATTATATTTTTTTTTTACATTATATTTTTCTTTGTTTTAGATTTATTTAACATTTGTATTATTTATTGGTTTTAATGAAACGCATTCTTAAATTTATTTATACATATACCCTTTTTATATATAGGTGTCTACGTATATAAACATGTTTTTTTTTTTTTTTTTGATTTTTGAAATACATATACTTAGGTACACATTTTGTTTGAAATTTATTATTGGATATAATTATGTTAATAAAATTGTTTGGTAGGTACCTACATCTATTTTAAATTCTAATACATATTTAATTCTGTTTTTTTTTTTTATACCTATACAATATAGGTAGCATTATATATCTTGTATTCTCTATTTTCTATTGTAAGTATCGTAGCGTATTGTATTCTAGGTATTGAAGCGTCGTAGTCGGTCTTTGTGCACAGTTGTTATATTGTCATTGTCGTCTTTCAGAAGTACGTTGTTTCTATTTTCTATGTTTATGACCTTAAACGGTCCCTTATAGATATTATCTAATTTATGTCCTACTTGTTTTACTAAAACTAAATCTCCTATTGCTATGTCTATGCTATAGCTATGCCTATCGTATAAAATTTTTTCCTTATGCTTTTTCTTTTTTATCATTTCTACGACTCTTCTATGAGCTGTTTGTAATCGAAATCTTACTTCTTTTTCGTAAGCATCTACATTATAAATGGGATCTATTTGAGCATTTGAGAGAAAGTCGTAATTATTTGGGGATTTACCAAACACTAATTCATATGGGCAATAGTCATGTACTACTGATGGTGTAGTATTGTAGCAATACGTAAAGTATTTAAGCCACTCATCCCAGTCAGTTTTTTCTACTGAAAGGTATGATCGAATGTACTCGTTAAATGTCCTGTGGTTTCTTTCCACCGTTCCTAAGGTTTGGTGATGATATGCGGTTGAGGTAACGTTTTTTACCTTAAGCAGATTGCATATTTCGCTAAATATTTAGTTTTTGTACTCGGTACCCATATCTGTGATTATTTTCTTCATGGGTCCATAAATTAATATAGAATGGTCAAAGATCGCCTTCGCAATGGTTTTTGCACTTTTATCAGCAATTGGCACTGATATTAGATATTTAGTTAAATCACAAATGATTGTTACAGCATACGCATTACCATTTTCTGATCTTGGTAATGGTCCAATGGTATCTATAAGCACTATATCAAATGCAGTTGGTGGAGTATCAGTTATAACTGGTGGTTCTTTTACGTTTCTCAGCGATTTGTTTCTTTGACACTTGTCGCAACTTTTAACGTATTTTATGACATCTTTCGTCATGTATTTCCAATGATATTTCTGTCGTATCTTTTTAAGTGTACGTGTAATCCCTGAGTGGCCACCCCAGATTGGATCATCATGGTACTTTTGTATAATCTGTGTTTTTTCGTCATTATTTGCAATTTTTGTTATTAAAGGCGTCAGTGCAATTTGTATGTTTTTTAGAGCTCTATTTCCAATTTCCTTATACTCACTGATCCGGATCTTCTCGAATATATTGTCTCCCAGAGACTGCTGCAGCTTTGTTAAACCATTATCACTTGCTATTTTTTCAAGCAGTGGAAATAATTGATACAAGTCAATTTTCCCATTAGTGATTAGGTAATCAATTTCTTCAGTGATCACTTTTTTATTCATTATTACTTTTAAACAAACGTCATTAATAGCTAGCCTGGCGCTGTTTTTCTTATTCCTGCTTTTTATTTGATTGCAATCTAGTTGTTACTTTTAATATTTTGATGGATGACTCTCTTATATTCTGGATATCTTTAAAATCTATGCGCGACAATGCGTCAGCTACATAATTTTCCTTTCCCCTCAAGTACTCTACAGTAAAATCGTATTCTTCTAGATCTAGTCTCATGCGAGTTAATTTAGACGACGGATTCTTCATTGCAAACAGATAAGACAGCGGTCTGTGATCACTTTTGACCAAGAATTTAGTGCCGTATACGTAAGGCTTAAAATAATTAATTGCCCAATGAATGGCAGTAAGTTCTTGTTCAATTGTGGATTTATTGCTTTCGCCTTTCGTGAATGATTTTGATGCGTATGCTACCGGCAGTTGGTATCCCTTGTGCTCTTGACTTAGCACAGCACCGCAGGCGTATTTGCTAGCATCAGTCGTTATACAGAATTGCTTCTGGAAATCGGGATATTGTAGTATGTTCGGGCTTAAAAGTGCTTTTTTTAAGTATTCAAATGCATTGTTACATTCTATGGTCCATTCAAAAGGGGTACTTTTCTTACATAATCTCGTTAAGAGCCTTGAATGTTCCGCGAAGTTTGGAACAAATCGTCTGTAATAGTTGCAGAATGCAACGAATCGCTTAACCTCATCTGCATTTTTGGGAATTGGATAGTCTAATATAATCTGAAATTTGCTATCATCTGGAAGAATGCCTTGGTCTGTGCATTTATGACCTAAGTATGTCACTTCGTGACTGAAAAATGTGCACTTGTCTGGATGTAATTTTAGATTGTATTTTCGACACGTTTTGAATACATCTGTCAAATTTCTAAGCATTTCAGCTTCTGAACGGCCCAACACAACTAAATCATCCATATATAAGAATGCTTGTGTTGGCGCTAAACCGGAGAAAGCAATTGTCATCATTCTTTGGAATGAATTTGGGGCTATTTTTAGGCCATAGGGCAGTCGTTTGAATCGAAATGAACCCTTGTCAGTTGAAAACGATGTAATGTCCCTGGAGTTTTCATCTAACTCGATTTGATGAAAACCGGACGTTAAGTCCAGGCAAGAAAAATATTTGGTTTTACCTAATTGGTCAAGGATGTCATCTATTCTGGGCAGTGGGAACTTGTCTGCAACGAGTTTTTTGTTTATGTTTCTATAGTCAACTACTAACCTCCATCGCTTTTGACTATTACCTGGTAATGATTTTTTAGGTACCAGGAGTATTGGGCTATTATATTCTGATGCGGAGGGTTCAACAATATCGTCTCGTATTAATTTGTCAACTTGCTTGGATATTTCACTTTTATGGGTTTGCGGAATTCTGTAATTCTTAATATATGTAGGTTCGTCGGTTTTCAAACGAAGTTTTTGTTTATAAAAATTATTGACGGTTATTTTATCTGTTTCAAGTGCGAATATATCTATGTATTCAGAGCAAAGTTTTTGTAAATCAGACTTTATGAACTCTGGGAAATTTTTGGAAAATTTTTGTAATTTTAGGTCTTTGGATTGGCTGTCTTGTATTGATACTCCTTCATAGTCGTTTAGACTTTCTGTTTTTAGTAAAACATTTTGTATCAGTGCATTCTCATTTGTTGTGTTTATAATACGAACAAATGCTGTGGTGCCTTTTGTGATAGTATTTGCCACAAATATTCCGTCTTGGAGTTGTTGTTGTGGAACGAACACTTCTTTGTCCTTGCTTTGGATGTTGACCTGCCTAACGACTTCAGACCTTGCCGGTATCGCTATTGCATAACCTTGAGGTGCGCATGACATTGGTATTGCAATGTCATCAAAATCATCTGGCCTTAATACCAACCAGTCTTTGTTCCTGCTGTAGTCAAGTAAACAATGATATCTCTTGACGAAGTCGAGACCGATTATTCCATCGGATGGAATTAAAAAATTGTCACTTACTACATGAAATTCGTGGGCTATTTTTAAATATTAAGTCGAAATGGACCGTTCCCAATGTTGTTCCATGATGTTTTTCCATATGTTGTTCCATGACCTATGCCGTTTAGGCTTGTTATTTTGTTAGCGTTAACGTTATTAAAATTTTGAATCTGTCCTCTTTTTATTATAGAAATATCCGCTCCTGTGTCGACTATGAATGTTGTCACATCATTATTTAGTGACGTGCTAAATGTTATGAATGATGTGAGGTTCAAATTAATATTATAGATCTTACTGCTTGTTCTTACACTACCTACTGAGTACTTGAGTTGTCTTCGTTTTCCGTTTCTTGTTGTGTCAATCTAATGTTTCTATTGCTATTATTTTTATGTCTATTGTCCCTTGTTTGATTAAGATAATTTCTATGGTTTGAATTATTATTGTAATTTCCGCGTCTATGTCCACGACTTTGGCCGCGTCCAAATTCACGTCCACGAAAAAAATTATTTCGGTTATTAAAATTTTGAGCATAGCTTCTACCACGATTATTTCTGAAATGTAAAATTGGATTTGGCTGGCCATAATTTTCAGTACAGCAGTTTACGAATTTGGCGACTGCTTCATTCATGTTGTTGAATTGGCCGGACTCCATAATAAGTTTTACCTTATCATGGCTGGAGTTTTTGATAATGGCTTTTATGGCAGTTTTGGTGGAATAGGTCTCTGCCAATTGGGGTGTAAGCCCGTCTGAAATGTATGCACTTTGTAACTTTTTGGTAAGCTCCTCAACCTCTTGTGCATAAGTAGTTGCAGGCTTAGAGTTTTGACGGACGTTCATCAACTTTGCAGTAATGACATCTACAGATTCGCCTTTAACAGTTGTTTTTAATTTTTGAATTACTTCTGTTATTGTTGTTTCCGAACCAGATATCAGATTTATTGCAGTCCCTTTTAACTTTGTTTTTATTAGATTGATAGCAACAATATCGTTGCCATCATTTACGCTATTTAGCAATTCTAACGCGACTAAGAAGCTTTGGAGGTCGGCTGCGTTACCAAAGAAATCCGGAAGGATTTTCGATGCAATATTTAGAAATTCCACAGGTGTTTGCGACATTTTGTTCGAACTTAAAATACTTGCTTTGCTACTAGTAGTTTGTTGGTTCTTATCACTTATATTCTTAGTTTTGGTGTCTATTTGGATTGATACTTGCTCATGGAGTGAAACGGGTAATTTGAGGTGTACTCCCTGCCTAGATGCCGATCTTAAAACTTTATCTCTAGACTCACTGTACAGTTCATGGGCTCTATCCTTGTGTTTTTTCGTTAGCTTTGAAAAATTTACATTTAGTATGATCCTGATGCTTTCTAGTTTATCTATTAATATTTTAAGGTGCCTGTCCAAAGTTTCCTGACCTACAGATCTATTGACGTTTATACATTTACTTGATTTATCGATAACTTCCCTATTTTCGTGAATTTTTTCTAGGATTTTTAGCCATTCCATTTATAAAAAAATATATAAATGTAGGTACCCACTTATTTGCGCTAGGCATGAAGACCAAGATTAAATTTGTGCGAGAGACGCAGCTCTCGCCATGTAAGTTTTTTTTAGTGATTTCTTATGCCAAGAGTATATTTTAATTAATAAGTTAAGGGCCAAAAGAACTATTATAATTATGAAATAGGCTTCGTAATTTATGCCTTTCTCATTAATTTCCACCTCGTTTATCACGTTGGCGTTTGGTTTTTCTAATTTTGAATTAGTTTTGCCCATATTGTTGCAAAGAGAAAAATATACTTAATTAACTTAGAACTTAATTACTAACTTGAATTGTTGCTGCTTGTTGCTCCTGGTGTGCGCTTCTGTCTGATAATTCTTCTTGCTGTTTGTCCTTTTACGTTTACGTAAATTTAGGAGCCCGCGAGCAATCATTGTGTGCACACTTCACTAGCACTGGTGTGGTGAGTTCAATTCATAAATGTAGAGGCATTTTTTTTTGCTTTTATAGTTATCATGTAATGATATTGTAGCGTTCGGGATGCACTGAATTAAATTATAGATTTTATTTTATTTTTCACGGCCGACGGTGAAGCATTGCTTATGGTCAGATTTCTTCACATACACTTTGGTCTATTTAAATTCATTAGCGATATGAACCGAATATTTTAACTAATCTTCATACGCACAAGACCGATGGGTGTACAATTGCGGCGAATGTAGAGCGGTCATTACTTAGGACGCTAATGGTACTCTATTGGATGTAAAATGGCAGGATCGCCATGTAGTGAATATATAAGTAAACACATTACCGTTTCAACCGTTCGGCTTGAAAGTCAGTTCTTTATTAATTATTAAATCTTATGCGACCATGTCGCTACCTTATCTATCTTATGCGATTTTCGCTAACTTCATCATTCCCACGCGCCTGAGAGTGGTTTCCGATTCCAGACGATCGGTGACCAGGAATTCGCTTGGTCAACTGAATCTCAGGTGAGTGGGGTTTCAAGTGACGAGCAGCTAGACTGCTCGTGTGCATTTATTTACTTATGCTACAATACCTTCATAGATGATATTCTAACCCGGAGCAATAATCTGAACGACGCTCTGGAAATGCAATCAGAGCTAAAGAACCTTCTGGCCCAAGGACAATTTCGTTAACGGAAATGGTGCACCAATAACCCAGCTCTACTTGAAGGGATCCCAAAAGAAGTTCGTGAGACGGAAACGATACTCCATGATCAGAACGAAGGATTTATTAAGACCTTGGGGCTAACCTGGCTCCCAACCTCAACCTCCCAACCTCCAAAAGAAGATCGTGAGACGGAAACGATACTCCATGATCAGAACGAAGGATTTGTTAAGACCTTAGGGCTAACCTGGCTCCCAACCTCAGACAAATTCCTCATCAAAACAAATTGGAATGAAACGAAGCGGGTAACTAAACGCACCATATTGTCAGATACTGCTCACATCTTTGATCCACTGGGAATAGTTAGCCCAGTAGTTATCTTGGCAAAAAAATTTCTGCAAGAACTATAGGCTTTGAAACTAAAGTGGGATGCTGCGCTACCTATGGAAATAATGTCAAAATGGATGATATTCAGAAAGGAGCTTCTAAAACTAAATAACCTGAAGATCCCTCGACACACGATAATTGAAGGGGCAACCAAGATTGAGCTTCATGGATTCTCGGACGCTTCTTAGCGAGCGTATGGAGCTGTGGTTTATCTGAAATCCACAGATAAACAGGGTGTAGTCAGCGTTCGATTGGTGTGCTCTAAAACTCTAGTGGCACCGACGAAACAACAAACAATTCCTCGCCTGGAACTGTGCGCAGCTAAGTTACTGGTAAAGTTAGTAAAGATAGTAAGGAAAAGCTTATCAATAAATTTTAACCAAATTACTTATTGGACGGACTCACAAATTGTTCTAGCTTCGATTAATACAAGATCACCTCTAAAAACTTTTGTTGCTATTCGCGTTACAGCGATTCAAGACGAGACTTCAAGGACCCAGTGGAAATTCATCACCTCACCCGTGGCGTTTCTCCCGAACATCTGTCGAAGTCCACAGTTTGGTTTCACGGCCCTGCATTCTTACAAAAATCTGCATCTGAATGGCCAAAGCAGCCCCCAAATCTGCAAGACGAAATTATGCCAGAGATCAAAATCATGAAAACCGTACTCTTAGCAGTCCCACTGACACAAAATCATTATTTTGCTCAAATCAAGCATAAGAATTCATTTGAGTTTCTACAACACCTTACGGCCTTTGTTATACGTTTTGTCAGTAACTTGAAGCGAGTGAAGAACTACCAACTTCTCGACCGTGGACTATTAGTTCAGGAATTGAAAGCAGCAACCATAGAAATTATTAAACGTGTCCAGGAAACAGCATTCTCAGAGGAGGTGGCAGCACTCATTAAATCTGGACATGTTCTCCAAAGCAGTCCGTTGGGCTCATTGACACCATTTATTGACGACAGACATGTGATCAGAGTGGGAGGGAGGCCAACAAGAAGCAGCAGATCTACCATATGAAGCCAAACACCAAATGATTCTCCCGAGTTCACATCTGTTTACGAGATTGCTGCTGACAGATCTGCATAACAAGCACCAGCCCAAGCCCTACTGGCAATCGCAAGGCAGAACTACTGCACTTTGCGTGGAAGACAATTAGCACAAAAGGTACTTCACAATTGCATGAAGTGTTTTAAGGCCAAGCCTAAAAGTATTGACCAACTAATGGGCAATTTACCATCAGCACGGGGCAAACAGTCAACAAAGGCCTATGTTTCCTTCATATGCTTTGCCACAAAGGCCGTACATTTGAAACTGGTATCTGACCTAACAACTCAAGCATTTATTGAAGCCCTAAAGCGTTTTGTGGCAAGACGAGGCCGCCCATCGACAATATATTCCGACAATGCCACACATTTTATGGGAGCTCGGAATGAGCTCACTGATCTATACTCCAAACTATTCACCGATGAAGGAAGAACCTCCATCCGAAAATTTTGCGGCAGGAAATCAATAGAATGGAAACCAATTCCACCACGTTCTCCTCATTTCGGAGGCTTGTGGGAGGCTGCGGTTAAATCTGCTAAACACCATATGAAGCGGATATTCTCAAATGGAGCTTTAACACTAGAAGAACTTACAACAGCTCTAGCCCAAATTGAAGACGTACTAAACTCCAGACCTTTGACTCCGATGTCTACTGACCCAAACGATTTGGAGGTGCTCACAACAGGCCACTTTTTAATTGGAGCACCACTGACTGCAATGGCCGATCCTGATGTCAAAACAACTCACATCACCCATACAGTCGGATGGAATTTAGTGACATCAATCCGTCAGAGTTTTGGCGCCGGTGGACCAGTGAATACTTGCAAGAGCTGCAACAGAGGCACAAGTGGAAACATCCTCAAGAAAATATTCAACCAGAAACATTAGTCCTCATAAAAGAAGACAATCTTCCTCCCCTAAAGTGGCTGATGGGAAGAATTTTAAGAACAATACATGGAATAGACAAACTCACCCGTGTAGTTGACATCAAACCAGCCACAGGGGAAATAAGACGTTCAATCGCTAAGATCTGTCCACTTCCAGTCGGGGTGCAATCAAACAAAACGACTGCCGCGAACCTGCTTGCGGTACACACCTCAGCCGAAGTTACGACCAGCCTTCGGACTCATCTCAGGAGGACCAGAGTTACTCACCCACTTAAAGGACGATTCTTACCAATAAAAAAGAAACCTGAGAGCCACCTCGAATCTAACCGGAAACGAAGTTATCCGAACCCAATATCGGTGCCAACGCAGAAGGCCAAAATAGACCCAATAAAAACAATCTTGATGGGTTTGCTACTCCTAGGCACTGCATCCTATCCAGACAGCCTTTGTGATGCAGTGATCAACCACCTCGAAAGGCGCCTTTTTGAATCCCAAAATTTAAACATGATTCTAATGAAAAGAAATGGAATGTCTGACAGAAAAAGAAGATCTCCTTTCGATTTCGTTGGTACTATCGCCAACCAATTGACCAAAAATACGCTTAATACATAGAAGACAATTTTCAGATGGCATACAACAATGAAAAGCATCTGCTGGATCTAAGTAAAAACCAAACATCTATTATTGATTCCACATATAATATTCTGAATAAATCGTTATCTTCTATAAAGGAACAATTCACAGTTGTCAACAAACAATTTATGACAGTTTACGATTCTATAAATAATCTTAATCAAACCTTCCAGAGGGCTCATATTTTTAATGTTGTCACCATATATGTGGCTCAAATATTGGATAATTTTCAACGAAAGCAAACAGCAATTCTCGAAGCCATATCAGACATTCATCAAGGAAGAATAAACGCTCTATTTCTTTCACCATCGCAACTACTCAAGGATCTGGAAAAAATTCGTAAGGCCATCCCAAATACCTTAGCACTGCCAGGGTATGACGATTATAACCTACCTAAGCTATACGAGCTTCTACGAGTTAAAGCACGAGTAACTCCTACTTCTATTTTATTCCTGGTCAAATTACCATTACTAAACACTCAAATGTTTCAACTATTCAAAATTACACCATTGCCAGTTCAGCGAAATGAATCATTTGTATTCATACAACCATCCACATCATTTTTGGCCATAACCCCGTACAGAGATCAACACTTCGCAATATCGCAGTCCGAGTACCATAATTGTATACATACCGATGACCGAAAATATCTATGCAAACAGCAACATCCAATTTTTAATCCGCACTCGATCGAGAATCAATGCGAAGTTTACATGCTCAACCACAAGAAACAACTATCAACATATTGCGTACTGAAGTCGACCAATACTGGCAAAATATGGATTCAACTTCATCAACCTAATCACTGGATATTTGCATTTCCTGAAGAAGAAATACTTTCTATAATATGTGAATCTAAAATTTAAACCACAAAACTGCAAGGCGTGGGACTTCTAAAATTGGCTTCAAACTGTGTCATCAAACAGTCCACTATGACCATCAACGCTCACAGATATTACACACACATCCAAGTCAGCAGAAGCCTTTCTACCAACGTTGAACTTAAGTCAGCTCATGGAACAAGTCCATTCAGCATTACCCAAGGAAGCTGCTCTGTACCAAGAACCTATTATCATACGCGGAGACGACGACTTAACATTGCTGAACAAACAAATTACATTTCAGAAAACTCAAGAAACATTGCCAAACGATATCTCTCACCATGATGTTCATCAATATGTCGTTGGATACATCGCACTTCTTGCCATCCTGATCGTCATTACGCTGGTACTACTTAAACAAAGGACTCGGAACGCCCGATCCTTTCAGAACATAGAATTTGAGCTCACGGAATGTTTAAATTACCGCAAAATAATAGTTTGTGCACCCTATGCATTTTTTGAACACCCTATACGCAATCCACTATCCTTTCCACGAGCCTTTTTTCTAAGAGGAACTATTTTTGTTTCTTTGCACATTTATTTGACCTACACTTAAATGTGAGGTAGATCGGGCACACCCAAAGAAAAACCTGTGTAAAATTAGCCTAAATCAAGTAATAAGTTAGCTTGCCGCTAAGGCAATTTTGAACTTGGTTAGTTCTAAGTTAAGCTATCTTAAATGACTAAGGTAAATTACACTATATTCCGATATGTATGAAGTAAGCTTAGATTTAAGTTACCTTATCCAAGTTTACCTAAGATGTTTTGCCCCAGCAACCTAGGCTAAATCCTAACCCTAAAGAGGTGGTAACTCAGCAAACAATCTAAGGCAAAAATAGCATATTTTCCGTGCATAAATTATGTTCTCGGAAAGGCTTACTTGCCTTATTATTTGATCAATTTCCACAACATTTTACCTTAGGATCTAAGTCAAATTATGACTAAAAAGTAAATGCTTGCACTAGTGAATTTACCTTAATTCTAAACTAAATATGTCATAGAACCTTTTTTTTTGAATACTAGGGTGGACGGAGGCTAAAACTCCAAAATCTTTCAAAGATACCAATACGCCCTCTATAGCAGGTACATAATACCGAAGTAGCCGATATTGGTTATGCCCGATTTCCACGTGCTAAAAAACCACCCATTTATGAGAGACACTATGAAACTGCCAGAACGCACTTCATAGTAGTAAATTTTCGCTCTCTCATAATACTTCTTGACTACAACTTAGTTAACTTAACAAGTAGTTTACGCTTCCGTTGTGTTAATCGCATAGGATAGGTTGCTTTCCAGTGAATGCACCATGGAGCATTCACAATTGCTCTTAGTGTCTTGTTTTGGAAAGTCTGCAACATGGACATGTTGCTCGGATTGGTACAACCCCAAAGTTGTATACCGTATGTCCAGGACGGCTTTAACACCTGCCTGTACAAGAGCAGTTTGTTATATATGCTTAATTTCGAAAATCTTCCGATAAGCCAATGCATTTGCCTGAGCCTAATCTCGAGCTCGTCACGCTTCTTCTTTACGTGTGGTTTCCACCTTAGTTTAGCGTCCAGTGTTATCCCTAGATACTTCGCTTCATTTGCATAAGGTATTTGCGCAGAATTTATGAACAGAGGTAAATTGTTAACCCTTCTGTAAGTGAAATTCACGTGCGTAGACTTGTTCTGGTTAAGAGCGATTCGCCAAGTCTTCGTCCAGACACGAATTCTGTCCAATGCTCGTTGGAGGTTTCTCGTTGATGACTCGACTGATTCACCTGTTGCCAGGATGGCCGTATCGTCCGCAAACGTGGCCACGACAGTCTCGTCATCTAGAGGTATGTCTCTTGTGTAGAGCAGGAACAGGGTCGGACCGAGGACGCCTCCCTGGAGTACGCCAGCCCGAATTTGCTTGAAACTCGAGAATTCACTACTACACCTAACACGAAAGAGTCTGCTTTCAAGATAGTTTTCCAATATTTTAATCATGTCTTCCGGCAAGTTTTTCCGTAGCTTATATTTCAAGCCTTCGTGCCATACCTTGTCGAAGGCTTGCGATACGTCGAGGAAAGCACTTGAACATATTTTTTTCCCTTCTAAGGCTTTTTCAATTTCATGCGTTATTCTGTAGACTTGATATATTGTGGAATTGTTAGGTCTGAAATTGGTTATCCTGGATCCCCGAATTGGTAATCCTGGATCAAGCGTCTTTCTGCAATTATTGGTTGTAATCGCTTCAGCAGAAGCGATATAGGCCTGTTGAATACCAAAAAGTGCTAGATTCTTTTCAATCCTTTATTTTTACACTAATTAATATTCAAACTTATTCCGAATTCAACAATTTGATGCTTGCTCGCCTGAGGATGCCGGAAGAAGAAGGAGTGCCAAGATCTTCTTTACCTCGATACCTCGTGTATCTATCTGTCAGAGTGTTGAGCTATAAGCGCTAGCTGATCTTGAAAAGCATTGAGCCGTGAGCGACTGGCTGCAAGCGACCTAGGAACGAGTGTTGCCGATGATGCTGCTACAGTACTCCCGCTCCTACGCTAGTGATATCCTTTTTATCCTTACTGCTTGCGGAAGACTACTTTTCTACCAGCTCGTGTTGTATACTCCTTCTTTTTTACATTCTCTGCTCCCGTAGGCTGGCAAGGCTCTGCCAGCTCTGTTGATTTTGTACTTTCGTGTCTGGAAATATACGCAGGCTTTAATCGATCAATTGATATATTTACCTTCCTCCCTTTCATATTGATTTGGAAGTATTTCTCTGTCCTCTTTCCAACCAAGTAGGGCCCATCATATGTTGGCGACAATGGCTTCTTGATCGCATCGTTGGGTAGAAAAACATATTGGCTATCGTACAAGTCTTTCGGCACATATGATTTTCGGGAATCGTGATGACTAACTTGCAATGCCTTAGCGGTTGCTATTGAACACCGAAGTTGCCTGATAAATTCGTGGGTGTTGACGTCGTACTTCGTTGGGATAAAGTATTCTCCAGGTAACCTTAGGGTAGTTCCGTAAAGAAGCTCTGCAGTCGTTGCTCCTAAATCTTCCTTGATAGTTGTGCGGAGTCCTAGAAGCACGGACGGTAAAACATCAGTCCATCGGTGTGTTGACTGACACGTCATAGCGGCTTTTAGCGTACGATGGTACCTCTCGACCATCCCATTCGACTGCGGGTGGTATGGTGCTGTTCGGATGCTTTTGATTCCGAGTAACCTCGCCAGTTGCTTAAATAGATCGCTTTCGAATTGTTGACCTTGTTCGCTGGTTATCCTTTGCGGTACTCCAAATCTGGAGATCCAACCGTCAAATAACGCCCTTGCAACTGTCTCAGCCGTTATGTCCCGGATTGGTATCGCTTCCAACCATCTGGAAAAGCGATCGACACAAGTGAGCACATAACGAAACTCACCTGAGGGTGGCATCGGTCCTACTAGATCTATGTTTAGATGTTCAAACCTGTTGTCCGTCGCTGGATACGCATGAGTAGGTGCCCTTGTATGTCTACCCACTTTCACTCGCTGACAGGCTAAGCATTCTCTTGCCCACGTTCGAGAGTCCTTTCTAATCGAAGGCCAAACGAATCGATCCGTGAGCAGCTTGGTTGTTGAGCGGATCCCCGGATGTGCCAGGTTGTGAACACTTTCAAATGCAGCTCGACGGTATGGCTTAGTGATGAACGGCCGGATATTGTGTGTTGACGTGTCACAAGTGATGAATCGATTCGGATCTGTTATGACAGGAAACTTTTTTAATACCAATGTCTGGGAGTCGTTGTCCAACCAGAGCGCAAGCTCCTCATCTTTAAGCTGATCGTCAGCTAAACCCTCATAGTCGATATTGCTGGGCAAAGTTATTTTAGCAATCCTCGAGAGTGCATCTGCAATCGTGTTCTGATCACCGCCTATGTGTCGAATATCAGATGTGTACTGCCCGATAAGATCCAAGTGACGTAGCTGCCTCGGTGACGCCTTTTCTGAGTTTTGCTTGAACGCAAATATCAACGGTTTGTGATCCGTCATGATGCAAAATTCTCGACCCTCCAGCATGTACCGAAAATGTTTGACGGACAAATAAGCGCTGAGAAGCTCCCTGTCGTATGTACTGTACTTTGTTTCTGCCGTGGTTAGTTTTTTTGAAAAAAATCCTAGTGGCTCCCATAAGCCCTCAACAAGCTGGTGTAAAGCTCCGCCGACGGCCACATCCGAAGCGTCTACCATCAATGCTAGTTGAGCATTTGGCCTTGGGTGTGCTAAAGATGCTGTATTCGCTAGGGCCGCTTTGCATATCTCGAAGCTGGACTCTGCTTCCGGTGTCCAGTGAATCTCCCTCACGTCGTTTTTCTTGTTCCCTTTCGGCATTATCTGTTGAAGAACTATCTGGTCCTCCACAGCGTTTTTTAGAAATCGTCTGTAAAAATTCAATGAATTTAAAAATCTTTTTAGCTCACATGCTTTTTTAGGCTTGGGAAAACATCTCATGGCTTCCACTTTCTCACTTGGCGGCTTTATCCCCTGAACGTTGACAGTATGGCCTAGAAAACGTACTTCTTTCTGAGCAAAGTGGCATTTGTCTACGTTAAGAACCAACCCATACTGTCGCAGGCGCTCAAAAACTAACCTCAGATGTCTTTCGTGCTGTTCTTTGTTCTCTGAGGCGACCAGAATGTCGTCAATGTACGGAAAAGCGAATTCCAAGTCAATCAGAATCTCGTCCATAAACCTTTGGAACGTCAGGCTTGCATTTTTTAGTCCGAAGACAAATTCAAATAACCCAAATGGGGTTATGATCGCCGTTTTCGGAATGTCCTCAGGGTTAACAGGTATCTGATGATATGCCTGTTGAAGATCGAGAGCAGTAAAAATGTACTT
Source organism: Neoascia interrupta (assembly GCA_947623515.1). Taxonomy (NCBI): domain Eukaryota; kingdom Metazoa; phylum Arthropoda; class Insecta; order Diptera; family Syrphidae; genus Neoascia; species Neoascia interrupta. Next base: position 119,557,324 of record OX392462.1, read on the forward strand.
GCCTGAAAGAAACTGGGTAAAGTCTTGTAAATGTCGCATGGAAAATCGCCACATGGTCTCCAACCATTGCATCCCTTCTTGACCAAATGAAGCGGACTCGCCCAAGGGCTTGTGGACGATCGGCAAATACCTTGCTCCATTAGCGCCCGAAACTGTTTCCTTGCTGCTTGGAACTTTTCAGGGTTTAAGCGTCGGTAACGTGCATGAACAGGCGGTCCGTTCGTGATGATATGGTGAACCACACTGCTGTCTGAACTCGTTTTCCTTACCTGCGGACGTGTAATATCCTGGAACTCATGCAATAAATCACGAAAGGGAACACTATGGTTAAGGTTCGTGTGCTGCGTTGATGGGGTTGAGGTTATAGAACCGATACTGGTAAGCGAAGTTAGCTGATCGACTAAACATCGGTTCTTCAAGTCCACAACTAACCCAAAGTGTCGTAAAAAATCCGCTCCGAGGATTGGACGAGACAACCCAGCAATGACAAACTCCCAGCTGAACGCGCGTCGCAGTCCCAAGTCGACCGTCGTCGTTTTGGTGCCATATGTGGGGATCCGAGAGTTATTGGCTGCATACAGTGTAGTCTTGTTCTCACCCGCCTGTCTTTTGTCTTCTGGCGTTGCCGGTAGAACCGAAATATCAGCTCCAGTATCTACAAGAAAAATTAAGTTTTTATTTTTACGATCACGAACAAAAAGGCGACAATGATATTGGCCAGAAGTCGTCGCCGCTAACGACTGGCCTGCTAGTTTGTTGACTTATTGTACTTGCACGGTGTGCGACACTTTTTTGCCTCGAGTCCACGAGTACGATGATACCAGCACTCGTCTGTTGATTTTTCGGCTGCGGGGGTTCTTCCTCTGCTTGAGCTGCGATAACGCGAGTGAGATCGACCTCGTCTCGTTCGATTGTTTGAGAAACTTGACTTCAACTCCGCCACCGTCTGTGAAAGCTCCTCTAATTAACGCTGAAAATTGTGTGTATCCATACTTGGATTACGCCGAGTGGTTGCAGACACTTGAGGTGCTTCGTTTACCTCAGCGATTTTGTTCTCTATCTCCGTTAATCTTGATAACGCTTCGGAGCTTACTGATATAATAGACCGCATGTGAGAGGGGAGTCGCTGGAGCCAAAGTGATTTGCGCAAATCGTCGTTCATTCTGGAGCCCGCCAAGTCACGCATCTCCCGCAGTAGCTGTGATGATTTTTTATCTCCTAACTCAATCTCCTGGAGAAGCTTGCGGAGACGAAGATGATCAGAGTCCGTGAAACGCTCGATTATTTTTGCCTTTAATGTTGGGTACATATTTTCGCTGGGAGGATCGAGAAAAATATCGCTGACCTGATTCAAGATATCGCTTTCGATAGCTGCCACAACCGTGTGGTACTTTCGAACGTCAGAAGTTATCCGCCCTACGTAGAACTGTGACTCCACCTGAGTGAACCACAATTCTGGTTTTTCTTTGCAGAATTTTGGAATTTTCATAGAAACCTTTGAAATTTCAGGTTCGTAGTGGTGTGCTCCTCCCATGTTTGAGTCATCTCCGCTAGTACTGCCTGTACCTGTAGTACCCCTGATGTTCGGGTCAGTGTCGTTCGCTGATGCGGTGGCTTTTTTTTCGCTATCGTCGTTCGCCATCACGTCGGGGTCACCAGTGTTGAATACCAAAAAGTGCTAGATTCTTTTCAATCCTTTATTTTTACACTAATTAATATTCAAACTTATTCCGAATTCAACAATTTGATGCTTGCTCGCCTGAGGATGCCGGAAGAAGAAGGAGTGCAAAGATCTTCTTTACCTCGATACCTCGTGTATCTATCTGTCAGAGTGTTGAGCTATAAGCGCTAGCTGATCTTGAAAAGCATTGAGCCGTGAGCGACTGGCTGCAAGCGACCTAGGGACGAGTGTTGCCGATGATGCTGCTACAGGCCTATAAGATTTTTTATCATTTGCGCATTTCCCCGGCTTTGGAACCATAATGACTTCAGCAACTTTCCATTGTCTTGGAACGTATAGAAGTCTAAGAGAAGCGTTTATAATATAAAGTAGCTTGGCTAGTGCCTTTTTTGGTAGTTCCTTCAATTTCGCCAGTGATCAGGTCGCAACCCGGGGCCTTATTATTTTAAAGTTTGCTTATTGTCTGTCGGAGTTCAACTAACGAAACTTTTTTCATTCTAAAGCTTTCAGGTTCCGCGTTGTTGTTTAGAACGTCAGCCAACGGCGGACCGTCGAAAGGCTTGAATGTTTCTTCTAAATGTTCAGCAAACAAATTCGCTTTCTCTTTGTCTTCTCTTGCCCATTCGCCGTTAGCTTTTTTTATTGGTGCCGAGTGTATTACAGGTTTCTTGATAGACTTAACTGCTTTCCACAGCGAGTAGTTTGAGCTCCTATCCGCCGAAAAGCCTTCAAGGTATTCAGTGGTCTCACGATTTTTAAGATCTTGCAACATTCCTTTCAGTTTGTTAGAGAGGTGGTTCAAGAGGGTTCTGTCTGGGGGAGCCCTCGTTCCTTGCCATCTCCTACGCGCTCTTCTCTTTTCACGAATCAATTCTTCGATTTTGAGCGGATATGTTTTACGTACATGCCCGTCGGTGCTAACTGTGTTCTTTTGGGACAAAGTGTTCTTCCAAGCAGCGCTCTGAATTGCTTCAATGAATTTGTCAACTGCGGTTTTTATTTCGAAAGGAGTTTTCAATGGCACATTCAAGCCAACACCCTCCTTACAGTCCTTTCTGAAGGCGTCCTAGTTCATGTTTTTGCTAGCTAATCTAGGAGGTCTTTCTATTTTCGCCAGTCTTTCACCCATCTTCAAGATTACTCCTGAGTGGTCTGAGCAAAGATCATAACACTCTACAATTCGCGTAAGGTATTTGGGCTACCCTTAAGCGATGAAAACATCGACAAGGTCAGGCTTTTTGTTCCTATCGGTTGTCCAATATGTTGGCTTACCCGTGGAGAATAAGTCCACCCCACGCTCCATACTATTATGAAGTTCTTAATGTAGAGGGAGGATCCTCCTCTCGAATTTTGCGAAGGTTGATAGTCATTGTAACCTTTAAGTTTGGGTGTAGACAAGTTTTTAAGGTAAGTTTCCGTAATCATGCAAATATCAATATTATTTTTCCGTAGAAATACTTCTAGTTCGTCTATTTTATTCAGAATTCCGTTTGCACTCCATGTAAGTATTTTAAACAACTGTTTCATATTCATGTTCTCTTGTGATTTTTTCGAGGCTTAAGCTGGAGCACGCTCAGTTTGTCAAATATAACTTTGTTGATTTTAGTCTGATCCTCAAATTTCTCCAAGATTACAGCGAGGATCTGAGACACTTCATCTGTTATAGGCGATCTTGCCTTGTTTTCGTGTGATTTCGGTCCGACCAGTGGTGGTTTCTCCACTGCACTTGAACTGACACCGCTCTTCTGTGGAGCTTTTACGCCTTTTGTCGACGCCTCCTTTGCCAATCTCGCACTTTTGATCGGCTTTGGCGTCTTTGGAGTCTTTGGCTTAGGAGTTTCAGCAGTTTTTGGACGTCCTAGGCTTGGATTCTGACCCCGAGTATTTTCCTTAAGAGGTTATCGAGCCTTTTGCAGCTCTATGGCTTCTTCGCATCCTCGTAAGTTTGCGGGGTGGTTTCCTTGGCAATTGGCGCAAACTGCTTTAGCCTTTATGTCAACTTTGCACTCTGTTCTTTTCCGGTGTTTTCCGGCACATTTCACGCAACGTGGTTCTTTTTGGCAGTAGGCACTTGTGTGCCTGAATTCTTGGCATCGCTTACACTGTGGTATCAGTCTATTGCCCTTTCGCATGGGTTCGATTTTAACCCTGATGTTAAGTATCATTTTTATTTTATAAATATCGTTTATGCTCTCAGTTCTTTCAAAGGAGAGCATAAAAATTGGAAGGCCGCGTCTGATCACAGTGTCTCTTTCTCCTTTCGTGCGTTGTATTTCCTTTTTAATGATATTGACGGCATCAATAATTTTAAGGCCTTTATTTTTTACGACTTTTACAACGTCTTTTTTTGTGCATGATGGTTGGAGCGTGTTGTCGTGTGTTCATTGTAAGGGGAATGAATCGCAGTGGTTTTTCGTACTTATTTTGATAAGTATACCACTTGATTCTTTCTGCATTCAGTCTAAGAGACAGTGCGCGATAGGAATCGGCGTTGTCAACATTAACTTTCCACACGTTAATTTGCGAAGTAAGCTTATAGTTTTTTGTTCTCACCGTGTTTGCAAGAAGGTTGCGCAATCTCCCGAAGTCTGCTATCCCGACGATGTTTATTGCGGGAGGTGGGCAAATTTTCGCTTCTGGTTTAGCCTTGTTTGAGCCAGAGGGCTTATCTTCTTTTTGTATTACTTCGGGAGAGGAATTCGCCTTACGCTTCTTGCTAGACCTTTTCCTTAAGACTGAATCTGAAACCGTGAAGTATTTGGTTGCTGGTCGGTTCGGTGTTACAAATTCTTTCGTTACCTCACAGTCTTTCGTTAAACAAGTATTTTTAATATCCTCGTTTTCTTTTCCCAGAGAGTCAACTTCCATTTTTAGATCGTGGAAGAGTCGCTCCATTTCAGTAAGCTTAGCTCGGAGTTCATTATTCTCCTTTTCTAAGCTCCTAATTTTCACAGACTCCTGGTTTACAGATGGACTGCTTTTTCCGGATATGTTCGATCTAGGTGGTGATGATCGATTTAGTTTTGTCCTTTTCTCAAAAGGATTTACAAGCAATAAAAGGCTCTCCCCAGAATCCGTAGAGCCAGCCTCCGAAGAGGGTGGATTTTCCAACATAGCTGGGCTGCCACCTGGGGTAGTCAAATCTTTCGTTTTGTTCATTGCCATTTTTTTTTTTTAACTTGTCGTTTTTATGGGAAATAGGTAAGTCACTTCTATTTTCATTTTTAAATACAGCCGCCCCTTTGGAGACAGACGCCGACCAGTGAGCCGCACAATGTGTGACAGAAGCTTCTGGATTTTAATTTAACCTTCAGATTCATCTATAAGTTAAAACCTTACTGCCAAAAGTTGCCCCAAATGGAGCAGCATCGTCAGCATCCGTTGAAACATTAAAGAATACTTCTTCCGGTGGATTGTAGTCGGCTCTTACGACAGGCATACCTTACCTCAAGGCTATTCTAACCATGACCTTGCAGGGGAACTTAGGTCATAGAACGTAAGAAAAAATAACTTGTGTCCAGCATAACTTTAACTTCAGAAGCCAGGCCAAATATTTTCGGCAAAAACATTTTTACTTACCTTTCACGCCTACAAATCTTATTTAGAAATGAATATCACTGTTTAAATGATTGTTACACAAAACGCTTATTTATTATTTATTTAAAAAGATTTTGCATTTTGAACTTTATATAATAAACTAAAAAAATAAAATGAAATAATTTTAAGTTTCTCACCGACCACAACAATTATGAGTTGAAAATTTAGAAAATGCTAATTTCTACAGCTTTTGTCATATAATTTTTTGTCAAATTTCATATATATTTATTGAAAAACAGTCATTTTAAGCTAAATTCCCTTAAAAAGTGGGCGTGGTCAATGAAAAAGCTAAAATTTTTAGGCTACCTTAAAGACAATTATAAGGCAATGTTACTTACCAAAAATGATTGCGCTAGCGCCATTGTTACATAGCCAAAATTTGCAATATGTATTTTTTTAAATTAGAGATGGTCGCACATACAGGCCTGTAGTGGGCGTGTCTGTGGGCGGATTCAGCTTATTTTCAAACTTGATCTGAAGGACTGGACTTCTAACCCAAAAAATTTCAGCTCTCTGCCTTAAAATTTAAGGCCTAAAAGTTGTTTACGGACGGACGGACATGGCTTAATCGATTCTCCTGTCGGTCCCATTCATATCTCTAAAGGGTCTTAGAGGTCTACGGTGATTATTTCACTGCGTTACAAACTATACATCAAACTTATTATACCCTGGGTCGGGTATAAACACGACCGCACGCGTAGAAAACTGAAACACATATGGCGGTCGTGCGATTTGCATTTGCGCACTCTGGTCACATAATGGAAAATATTCTCCTTACTCCATTACGGTTATCTAAGGTTTATCACAAATTTACACACATAGGTTAGGTACTCGGTCAATGTGCCTTAGCCTTAATATTGCACGCAGTTTTATTTCTTGCATTACTAAATAAATTTTTAGTAAAATCTTGATTACATTTTAACCTAAGGGAAAAGTTATGTCATACAGTTCTTAAAATTGGGGACACTAGGCGAAAAATGAATATGAAGCCAGTATCACCTTAGGTTAGAGCGAAAATTGCCTCAGTCCTCAGGCAATTTCACATATGCCATTTAAAATGTTTCTTAATTAAAACACATGAGAAATTTAGGGCGGATTAGCTTATTTCCAGCCACTTAAGCCGTACCTACATGTCCCTAGGTCTAAGATGTTTTTTGCTTGTCTAAGAAATTACATACAAAATTTTTTACCTAAGGCAGCTAAGGCAATATTACACAGTATTTTTCTTTGAGTGCAGAGTAGATTAAAGTGCTTCAGAATTTTTTTCGCTGTCTGCCTGAAATGGGTTTTGTTGATCACTGCGCTGATCGACATTATGGGAAAAAGATTATGGGCAAGTGTGACAACTGTTTTTGGTGTGGAATTTTTACATTTTTAGGTAGCTGGGTAGGTATTGGCATTGAGACAGTTCATAAATATTCTATGAAAATGGGCGGTACAAGAAACATGCATTTGCCCATATGAATGTGGGCGGTTTAAAATGTCACACTGTACTGTACAGGTGGCCACGCTCCTTAATTGTGGTATAAAGTGTGTACACACAGTGAAGGATAAGTCTAATTCAAGACAGTTAAATGGCTTAAAAAAGTTTTAATAAAAATACATAAAAATACATAGTACCTACAATCAAGCAAAAATCGTAAGATATGCTATGAACACTTAGGCTTCATGGTCTTATAAGACTTCAAACTTTGTACGATAAACCAGGGAAACCCCAAGCTTAAGGTCTCTAGATAAATTTTAAAGTTCTTAAAACTTCACACGTAAAGACAGATGGGTCTTCGGTCATTATGTTACTAAAAATGTACTAAGCGGGGACCACAATGCAGCCTCAGGCTTCGGCTTCGCCCCGTTGCGATACGTGGACTTTAAACCGGCTTTGCAATGACATTTCGCTCATGGAGAGAGAGCTTTTATTATGCAGTCACTACATTCTCCCAGCATGCCACGATAAATTTAAAAATACGCACACACACCCGAAAGTCCTGGTAGCTAGTGCTGTGTAGTGTGTACCTACATAATTATGTGGAACATTCATGTCCAACTAATAAATAAATAATGGTGTATATCCGCACGGATCCCGGCCGGGAAATCTCGGCCTCCCGGCCGGGGAGTTCTCTTTTCTCGCTCAATTTAGTGGTGAATTTGCATTTCTCCCGGCTGGGAGATTTTTATTTCTCTCACGAAACTGGTGAATTGTACTATTCCCCCGGCCGGGAGATTTTGTGGTATTCACCACTTCTCCCGACAGGGAAATTTATTTTGTCAAGCAATTGAATTACTATCAACATTTTTGACAGTTCATGTTTATAAGCAAGACCAAGGTGATGGGATTTTCTTACTACTTGAAACATTTTTTGACAAGTGATGTATACCAACTTTGCTGCAACCACTGCGAAGCCCAACATCTTTTGACAAGTCGTGATCATCGGATTCACACTAATCTTGAACCAGGGATTGAAGCTCGCCAAAATCGGATCGAATGGTCGGTCAATGGCGGCAATTGCCTCACTCAGATCGATATCCTCAAAACGTTCGTCTTCGGCAAAACGGGCCAGGTCCGCATAATTGCTAGCCGTCGCATTGACAATGGCAAACAGGAACTCCATGAAATAAAAATACTCCTCATCAGTGATAGAGACGTTCCATTTTAACTGGATATACTCGTTAGCTTTGTACACGTCCAAATGGTCGTAATAACAAAGAGTTACCGCCGGCATTGTCCCCTTCCATCCAAGGTAATCGCGATCGAGTGATACTACTGTCGGCGAGTTAACATACCGCAGCAGTTGCTTGGAGCTCAGCAAGTAGGCCCAAAATACCGCCAAAGTGATCAGACAAAGCCATATCAGTCTTTTGGGCAGAAAGAACAACAGTCGTCTTCGTAGTCGCAATAATTTTCTGCTTAAAATATTAGGTACCTCTCAATCCAATGAAGTGCCCGATTAGCCACTTACCTCACGGGTATTATCCCAGTTGCATCCCCGATTTCTTCGACCACAACGCTTGTCTTTGAGGTAAAGCGGCTCCAGATGAACCTCCATTCAGACCAAATGGCCAGGACAGTACTCTTTACGGCTTTCGCTAGCAAGACTTTCATAACGACTAATGACCAAAGAGCCGAATTCAGTGCGTTATGCATTTACCCTTATTCGGATTCCATTAAGATGACGAGTTTGATTGTACTCCACCGTTTTGAGGCGAAAAATTGAATACATTGATAAAAATTGGATTATGGATACAAAAGTGTCGTTAGTTGAACAATATATTGAGATGGCTTGGGCTATGGGGTTTTTGTTTTGGGATTGCTTGTGTGTGTTTGGTCGTCTGTTGTTTTCGGATAATGATTTTGGTGAATCCACAAAGGTGCGGCAAAATGCCCAGATGATGTGCTTTGATTAAACGGTGAGATTTAAAAAAAGTCGAAAGCATTGTTAATTGCGACTATCAAGTAAAGACGCATTAGAATATGCGGCATCTAATTTTTTGGTCTAGGTAGAGAGGTGATTTGAAGAAGTGTATAAATTGGAGACGGCTGCCTTAAATCGGAGTCGTAAGCGCGGTGCTATGTATGTTGGTAAGAGCCTCGAAAGTAACATCGTATTGAATAAGGAAAATTACAAGAACTGAGAAGTTTTCAAGAAGCTAGAAGGAAAAGAGTAAGTTTAACCACTTCGATTGGGACAGTATACAATCGCCATACTTACAGCTCTTACAAAGGACAGATTCAACTCCACCAAACCACAGAGGACATGAATTCTAGTGTCTACCATCAGTTGAAGGAGGAATCTTCGGACCTACGGAAAACGTTTGCGGGTTTTATTTTTGATATGTTCCAAAAAAGTGGTACATTTTGTTACTAAAATGAAAGGCCAAATATATGAGTTCTAAAAAGTCTTGTCCTGTGGTAAAAATTTAAGCAGACAAAACATTTTTTTGTTTTGCAAAAGTAGTTTTTCTTTATACGTTTATTTTAAGAAAACGATTACAAATCTAAAATACGTAAAAAAAAAACTTTGGGATACTTTGCTTCAACAAAATATACGCAAAAGGCTTTATATCGACTGAACAATTTTCTAGATTGTTCTAGAAAATTGTGTGCATATAGGCCAAATTGAGTGCCTAGGGCGAAGTTTTAGACGATAAGGATAAAAGTACCTAGTTTATCAAGCGGTTTAACATTCAACCTCCGGCCATAAGTCTCGGGAAAAACAAAAAAAAAAAAATCTTAAATTACACAGACCTAGTGAGAAGAATCAGAGTTCAACCGGGTATGCTGGTAATATATCTAGAGACAGAGCTTGCTGGCAAAGCTTTTTGGTTGAGGGAGGCTAGATTTCAACCTGAAATGTAGCGCCACCTAAGTGCCTGTTTTCATTTGGTTGATCCTAACCTGATGTGTCAGAATTATTATGGTGAGGGGAAGCGCCAGTGTGGTGGCCACCTCATGGCCGTTAAACCTCCGATTTATTTTGAGAAATAAAATTTGGGTTAGGTTAGGATCAACCAAATGGAAACAGGCACTAAAATAAGTTCGCACGTTTTGTCAAAGGCTTAAGCCGATTTGAAGTGCCATTGACCTTTTACCACGGCTGTCAAAATTTGACGTCTTTCGCATTTTTCGACCGCGGGATACCAAGCAAATCGCTTTTTTTATGAAAAAATTTAATAGTTTCGTAGAAGTGCGAATTAAATAATAAACTACTGAACCTGGAGTGTGCCGATAGATGTGATCTCCATGAATTCGTGTAGGTAACTTTTTGTGATCCTTTCCGTGTTTTATATTTCAAATACTTTCAGCCTTTCCTAGGAAGGCTGATCAAGTCTACAATTCTCTCGTTCATCGAAACACAGGATTACAATTTTAAACTAGCTATTTACGTTGAAGTGTCATTTTTGTTTGTTTTCCATACAAAAAGGCACTCCCGGATCTTGATCTCGGAGGGATTCCGCGCTTGAAATACCAGTAGACGTCAATCCATTAAAAGCTAATTGTTTTGCAGTTGAAACTGCCGCACCCTTAGCCGCACCTTATCGTCCTGCCAACCACAAAACTCTCCCAGTAGCATAGAAGCCTTTATGCTTACTGCGGGTAGCATACGGACGCCATAGCTGATCGCTATGAGCCGTGTTTAAAGGCAGCTTCACAAAGAGGCTTTGGCCTTAACTTCGCTCCGTCACTATACATCGACTTTGAATCTGCTTCAAAATTTCATTTCCTGAAAAAATTTATTTATTTTCGGGACAAATAGTTTTCTTCGTGTTCTGTACTTATGTATTTTGCTTTTATGTGGACAACAATAGTACAGGAAATACAAAATTGCTAGATCTCGAGTAAGCCAAAATGTTGACAGTAAGTCTGAAGATGTGCAGTTTTATAATTCTAAAAACTGTGGACCAATAATTTTTTTGTCTGAGCTGTCAGACTAAACGAATTTTTGAACTAGAGTTTTGCTCTAAAAGAGTTACGTAAGATTACATTTTCTCTTTACGATTGCCAAACAAGACGATAAAGCCGAAGCTACATTTTGTTAGCAAACAATGAAAAAGTATGGCAGAACTGAACGTCCGGCCGAGGCAGAGCCAAGACTTTTTTGTGAATTCCGCTTTAAATACGCACTGTTGCACGTACGGAGGCCCGGCTTTTCATGGCTAAATTAAGCCCAGCTTAAACCAAGATTTCTTTATGCCGTAACAAAATGAGTCTGGACGGTTAACCCAGCTAGCTGTTTTACAGTGCAGAGTTAACTTCATCTGCAAAGTTGTCAAAATATTCGACTCTTACTCTTACAGTCGAGTCATCAACGAAAAACCTCCAATGAGCATTGGACAGAATTTGTGTCTGGACGAAGACTTGGCGAATCCCTCTTAACGAGAACAAGTCAACGCATGTGAATTTTACTTACAGAAGGGTTAACAATTTACCTCTGTTCATAAATTCTGCACATATACCTTATGCAAATGAAGCGAAATATCGAGGGATGACGCTGGACGCTAAACTAAGGTGGAAACCACACGTAAAGAAGAAGCGCGACGAGCTCGAGATTAGGCTCAGGGAAACGTATTGGCTTATCGGAAGATTTTCGAAATTAAGCATACAAAACAAACTGCTCTTGTACAGGCAGGTGTTAAAGCCGTCCTGGACATACGGAATACAACTTTGGGGTTGTACCAAGCCTAGCAACATGTCCATGTTGCAGGATTTCCAAAACAAACCACTAAGAGCAAGTGTGAATGCTCCATGGTATATTAGGAATAGTGATATTCACAGAGATTTAGGAATAGCTACCGTGAGCGAAGAAGTAACAAACTTAGCTCGAAAGCTAAATGCTCGCCTTCATGTTCATTGCAACAATGAAATGATCCGTACTCTAAACGAGACTCTTAACGATGTAAACAACGAGCGACGACTACAAAGAATAAGACCCTTTGATCTAGCGACGTAGGGTGAAGCCGCATGAATGAACGGCTTAGTAGGTGCATTCACTAGAAAGCAACCTATCCAATGCGATTAACACTACGGAAGCGTAAACTACTTGTTAAGTTAACTAAGTTGTAGTCAAGAAGTATTATGAGAGAGCGAAAATTTACTACTATGAAGTGCGTTCTGGCAGTTTCATAGTGTCTGTCATAAATGGGTGGTTGTTTAGGACGTGGAAATCGGGCAAAACCAATATCGGCTACTTCGGTATTATATACCTGCTATAGTGGGCGTATTGGTATCTTTGAAAGATTTTGGAGTTTTAGCCTCCGTCCACCCTAGTATTCAAAAAAAAAATATTCGACTCTCGAAATCATTGACTCCTTTAAATCTCACTTTACATAGAATAACACAGGATAAGAAGTTCAAGTTATTTTTAGATGTCACTTTTCTCAAAAACACGCAAAGCAACTGCCATTCCACACAGAGAAACCATTTAAAGAAGTTCATATTGTTCTTCAGGGTTGATTCGAGATTAACTAACCAAAATTGGCGAGTTAAACCGAGATAAGCCCCAGATCTAAATTCACTGAAAAATTAATTTCTAGGGGTTTATCTCAGTTTAACTCGGAAACTCGGTATGATCTCGCACTGAAAAACCGGCCCTTACTGGTTCTACTAAGAAGTTTCTTGAGTTAATAGATTATGGCAGGAAACAAAATCGTTTTCAGCAAGTACTGCTGGGATTGTGGAGTATTCATGCATTCATTTATGAATATTTTGAATGAACAAAAAGAAGTTTTTGATACAAATGTTAAGTAAAATTGTTAAATTTGGAACAAATTTGGATAGGCCTTAAGGTCCTTGGTTATTAATTGTGGCGCCTGTGTCCAACTTAAATACTCCATTCCTTTGAAAAAGGGTGCGAACGGGCAAAATCTTTCTGATTTTATTTTAATGGCTGGTCAGATGAAATTTTGGTGGCATAACATTATGACATTGTGCCAAATATCGAAATTTGGCTTAATAACGCTTTTGAAAGCGTCACTAGACCGAATGTTAGCATTTGGCCTAATGTCGCGTAGCTAAATTGCCATAAGGCCAATTTGGCACTATGTCACTTTGGGCTATAGGACCCAACCCAAGTAAATGTAAAAGAAATCTCTTAGTACAACGTCGCTTGGAACGCTGTTACGACACCCAAAGTGTTTTTTGCGCTAGTTAAAAAAAATAGTTTTTCGTTTCATTCACACTTTATAGATTCAAAATGACCTGCCGTTATTTCCATGGCTTTATTATGCGGATGTATGTCGTTCAAAATCAAAGCAACAGTGTGATTCTTCAAAGAATTTATTAAACTAATTTGTTGATAAAAAAAAAAAAACATTTCTCACCTCAACCGATATCAAATGGTTATGGTATAATATCAAGAACATCTTCCCAACATGCATCGCTATACAAATAATTGAATACATTGTCCAGGAAATATTTATCTCGGCCTTTTGATCGTCCACGTGCTTGTAGACGACGAAAATATTGATGCTTATTTTGATGAAAGCCGGACGGCAGTGGAGGAATTCCCCAGATGGAATCAACGGTGGCGTCCATAGTTCCAGTGTGGCCGAACTACTTAGTGAACACCTTATATGGGCTACTACGACGTATTCGGAGCTCAGGCCTATAAGGAGCGGGCTATCCGGCTCTCCGTCCTTAGAGCTAAGCAGAGTTTCTGGTCCTCCAGGTTGGGGGTGGTGCCGTCGGGGTGACTTCCCGGCCACGTAAGGAAACACCAGTCACGAAGCGGAAACAAGCCTCGGATTCGGACGAATTTACTGTTGACGACCAATCCAAACGAGAAAAGGACAACGAGCTCCGGATCTGCACGTGGAATGTTAGGTCCGTTAACAGACCGCGTGCAGCCGAGCAACTAGCGGAGGCCCTTAACGACTGCAAGGCAGACATTACTGCCATCCAAGAAATGCGGTGGGATGGGCCGGGCAAAAGAAGGATGAAAAACTGCGACATCTACTACGGCGACTGCTATCGGCATCAAAGACAGCGCCTATTTGGATGTGGTTTCGTTGTTGGAGGCAGACTTAGGCAAAAAGTCTTGAGCTTCAACCCTGTAAGCGAGCGCCTCGCGACGATCCGTATCAAGGCTAAATTCGCCAACATTAGCCTGATATGCGCACCTGCCCCCACAGAGGAGAAAGATGATGAGACCAAAGATATGTTCTACGAGCTCCTCGGCAAAACCTATGAGCAGTGCTACGACATAAAGATTGTCCTAGGCGATTTTAATGAAAAGCTAGAAAGGGAGGACATCTTTGGTCGTACTGTCGGAAAGCATAGCCTGCACGACACGACCTTCGATAACGGATTCAGGCTGATCGACTTTGCTGCGGGGCGACACGTTGCGTTAGCTAGTACACAGTTCCCGCATCTCAATATCCACAAAGGGACATGGAGATCTCCCGATCAATCAACCGTCAACCAGATTGACCGTATTGCGATCGACGCAAGGCACTCCTCCAGTATCATGGATGTCCGAACTTTCCGAGGGGCCAACATTGACTCGGATCACTAACTTGTTGTAGCCAAGGTACGGCTGCGGATATCCCGACCAGCGCCAAGTAATGGAAATACTGTGAGGAAGTTTGACGTCGGCCGACTACAATCGCAAGAGATCGCCAGGTCCTTCTCCAACCGAGTCTCTCAAAACCTTCTTCGAAGTCCTATGCAACCAGCATCAAGTATTGATAGCCAGTGGCAACATTGCCAAAATGCCATCAGAGACGCCGCCTCTGAAGTGCTTGGTTTCACACGGCGACCACAACGAAACCCCTGGTTTGACAATGAATGCCGGCAAGCACATGCAGCTTAACAAGAAGCATACAAAGCGGCGCTGCACAGAAGGACTAGAGCTGCTCGCGAGCTCTACGGGCAGAGGAGGAGAGAGGAACACCGGCTTCTCCGAAAAACGTTCGTCTTCGGCAAAACGGGCCAGGTCCGCATAATTGCTAGCCGTCGCATTGACAATGGCAAACAGGAACTCCATGAAATAAAAATACTCCTCATCAGTGATAGAGACGTTCCATTTTAACTGGATATACTCGTTAGCTTTGTACACGTCCAAATGGTCGTAATAACAAAGAGTTACCGCCGGCATTGTCCCCTTCCATCCAAGGTAATCGCGATCGAGTGATACTACTGTCGGCGAGTTAACATACCGCAGCAGTTGCTTGGAGCTCAGCAAGTAGGCCCAAAATACCGCCAAAGTGATCAGACAAAGCCATATCAGTCTTTTGGGCAGAAAGAACAACAGTCGTCTTCGTAGTCGCAATAATTTTCTGCTTAAAATATTAGGTACCTCTCAATCCAATGAAGTGCCCGATTAGCCACTTACCTCACGGGTATTATCCCAGTTGCATCCCCGATTTCTTCGACCACAACGCTTGTCTTTGAGGTAAAGCGGCTCCAGATGAACCTCCATTCAGACCAAATGGCCAGGACAGTACTCTTTACGGCTTTCGCTAGCAAGACTTTCATAACGACTAATGACCAAAGAGCCGAATTCAGTGCGTTATGCATTTACCCTTATTCGGATTCCATTAAGATGACGAGTTTGATTGTACTCCACCGTTTTGAGGCGAAAAATTGAATACATTGATAAAAATTGGATTATGGATACAAAAGTGTCGTTAGTTGAACAATATATTGAGATGGCTTGGGCTATGGGGTTTTTGTTTTGGGATTGCTTGTGTGTGTTTGGTCGTCTGTTGTTTTCGGATAATGATTTTGGTGAATCCACAAAGGTGCGGCAAAATGCCCAGATGATGTGCTTTGATTAAACGGTGAGATTTAAAAAAAGTCGAAAGCATTGTTAATTGCTACTATCAAGTAAAGACGCATTAGAATATGCGGCATCTAATTTTTTGGTCTAGGTAGAGAGGTGATTTGAAGAAGTGTATAAATTGGAGACGGCTGCCTTAAATCGGAGTCGTAAGCGCGGTGCTATGTATGTTGGTAAGAGCCTCGAAAGTAACATCGTATTGAATAAGGAAAATTACAAGAACTGAGAAGTTTTCAAGAAGCTAGAAGGAAAAGAGTAAGTTTAACCACTTCGATTGGGACAGTATACAATCGCCATACTTACAGCTCTTACAAAGGACAGATTCAACTCCACCAAACCACAGAGGACATGAATTCTAGTGTCTACCATCAGTTGAAGGAGGAATCTTCGGACCTACGGAAAACGTTTGCGGGTTTTATTTTTGATATGTTCCAAAAAAGTGGTACATTTTGTTACTAAAATGAAAGGCCAAATATATGAGTTCTAAAAAGTCTTGTCCTGTGGTAAAAATTTAAGCAGACAAAACATTTTTTTGTTTTGCAAAAGTAGTTTTTCTTTATACGTTTATTTTTAGAAAACGATTACAAATCTAAAATACGTAAAAAAAAAACTTTGGGATACTTTGCTTCAACAAAATATACGCAAAAGGCTTTATATCGACTGAACAATTTTCTAGATTGTTCTAGAAAATTGTGTGCATATAGGCCAAATTGAGTGCCTAGGGCGAAGTTTTAGACGATAAGGATAAAAGTACCTAGTTTATCAAGCGGTTTAACATTCAACCTCCGGCCATAAGTCTCGGGAAAAACAAAAAAAAAAAAATCTTAAATTACACAGACCTAGTGAGAAGAATCAGAGTTCAACCGGGTATGCTGGTAATATATCTAGAGACAGAGCTTGCTGGCAAAGCTTTTTGGTTGAGGGAGGCTAGATTTCAACCTGAAATGTAGCGCCACCTAAGTGCCTGTTTTCATTTGGTTGATCCTAACCTGATGTGTCAGAATTATTATGGTGAGGGGAAGCGCCAGCGTGGTGGCCACCTCATGGCCGTTAAACCTCCGATTTATTTTGAGAAATAAAATTTGGGTTAGGTTAGGATCAACCAAATGGAAACAGGCACTAAAATAAGTTCGCACGTTTTGTCAAAGGCTTAAGCCGATTTGAAGTGCCATTGACCTTTTACCACGGCTGTCAAAATTTGACGTCTTTCGCATTTTTCGACCGCGGGATACCAAGCAAATCGCTTTTTTTATGAAAAAATTTAATAGTTTCGTAGAAGTGCGAATTAAATAATAAACTACTGAACCTGGAGTGTGCCGATAGATGTGATCTCCATGAATTCGTGTAGGTAACTTTTTGTGATCCTTTCCGTGTTTTATATTTCAAATACTTTCAGCCTTTCCTAAGAAGGCTGATCAAGTCTACAATTCTCTCGTTCATCGAAACACAGGATTACAATTTTAAACTAGCTATTTACGTTGAAGTGTCATTTTTGTTTGTTTTCCATACAAAAAGGCACTCCCGGATCTTGATCTCGGAGGGATTCCGCACTTGAAATACCAGTAGACGTCAATCCATTAAAAGCTAATTGTTT
This sequence comes from Neoascia interrupta, assembly GCA_947623515.1. Classification (NCBI taxonomy): domain Eukaryota; kingdom Metazoa; phylum Arthropoda; class Insecta; order Diptera; family Syrphidae; genus Neoascia; species Neoascia interrupta. The sequence continues at coordinate 119,574,470 of OX392462.1, forward strand.
TGCAGTTGAAACTGCCGCACCCTTAGCCGCACCTTATCGTCCTGCCAACCACAAAACTCTCCCAGTAGCATAGAAGCCTTAATGCTTACTGCATACGGACGCCATAGCTGATCGCTATGAGCCGTGTTTAAAGGCAGCTTCACAAAGAGGCTTTGGCCTTAACTTCGCTCCGTCACTATACATCGACTTTGAATCTGCTTCAAAATTTCATTTCCTGAAAAAATTTATTTATTTTCGGGACAAATAGTTTTCTTCGTGTTCTGTACTTATGTATTTTGCTTTTATGTGGACAACAATAGTACAGGAAATACAAAATTGCTAGATCTCGAGTAAGCCAACATGTTGACAGTAAGTCTGAAGATGTGCAGTTTTATAATTCTAAAAACTGTGGACCAATAATTTTTTTGTCTGAGCTGTCAGACTAAACGAATTTTTGAACTAAAGTTTTGCTCTAAAAGAGTTACGTAAGATTACATTTTCTCTTTACGATTGCCAAACAAGACGATAAAGCCGAAGCTACATTTTGTTAGCAAACAATGAAAAAGTATGGCAGAACTGAACGTCCGGCCGAGGCAGAGCCAAGACTTTTTTGTGAATTCCGCTTTAAATACGCACTGTTGCACGTACGGAGGCCCGGCTTTTCATGGCTAAATTAAGCCCAGCTTAAACCAAGATTTCTTTATGCCGTAACAAAATGAGTCTGGACGGTTAACCCAGCTAGCTGTTTTACAGTGCAGAGTTAACTTCATCTGCAAAGTTGTCAAAATATTCGACTCTTACTCTTACAGTCGAGTCATCAACGAAAAACCTCCAATGAGCATTGGACAGAATTTGTGTCTGGACGAAGACTTGGCGAATCCCTCTTAACGAGAACAAGTCAACGCATGTGAATTTTACTTACAGAAGGGTTAACAATTTACCTCTGTTCATAAATTCTGCACATATACCTTATGCAAATGAAGCGAAATATCGAGGGATGACGCTGGACGCTAAACTAAGGTGGAAACCACACGTAAAGAAGAAGCGCGACGAGCTCGAGATTAGGCTCAGGGAAACGTATTGGCTTATCGGAAGATTTTCGAAATTAAGCATACAAAACAAACTGCTCTTGTACAGGCAGGTGTTAAAGCCGTCCTGGACATACGGAATACAACTTTGGGGTTGTACCAAGCCTAGCAACATGTCCATGTTGCAGGATTTCCAAAACAAACCACTAAGAGCAAGTGTGAATGCTCCATGGTATATTAGGAATAGTGATATTCACAGAGATTTAGGAATAGCTACCGTGAGCGAAGAAGTAACAAACTTAGCTCGAAAGCTAAATGCTCGCCTTCATGTTCATTGCAACAATGAAATGATCCGTACTCTAAACGAGACTCTTAACGATGTAAACAACGAGCGACGACTACAAAGAATAAGACCCTTTAATCTAGCGACGTAGGGTGAAGCCGCATGAATGAACGGCTTAGTAGGTGCATTCACTAGAAAGCAACCTATCCAATGCGATTAACACTACGGAAGCGTAAACTACTTGTTAAGTTAACTAAGTTGTAGTCAAGAAGTATTATGAGAGAGCGAAAATTTACTACTATGAAGTGCGTTCTGGCAGTTTCATAGTGTCTGTCATAAATGGGTGGTTGTTTAGGACGTGGAAATCGGGCAAAACCAATATCGGCTACTTCGGTATTATATACCTGCTATAGTGGGCGTATTGGTATCTTTGAAAGATTTTGGAGTTTTAGCCTCCGTCCACCCTAGTATTCAAAAAAAAAATATTCGACTCTCGAAATCATTGACTCCTTTAAATCTCACTTTACATAGAATAACACAGGATAAGAAGTTCAAGTTATTTTTAGATGTCACTTTTCTCAAAAACACGCAAAGCAACTGCCATTCCACACAGAGAAACCATTTAAAGAAGTTCATATTGTTCTTCAGGGTTGATTCGAGATTAACTAACCAAAATTGGCGAGTTAAACCGAGATAAGCCCCAGATCTAAGTTCACTGAAAAATTAATTTCTAGGGGTTTATCTCAGTTTAACTCGGAAACTCGGTATGATCTCGCACTGAAAAACCGGCCCTTACTGGTTCTACTAAGAAGTTTCTTGAGTTAATAGATTATGGCAGGAAACAAAATCGTTTTCAGCAAGTACTGCTGGGATTGTGGAGTATTCATGCATTCATTTATGAATATTTTGAATGAACAAAAAGAAGTTTTTGATACAAATGTTAAGTAAAATTGTTAAATTTGGAACAAATTTGGATAGGCCTTAAGGTCCTTGGTTATTAATTGTGGCGCCTGTGTCCAACTTAAATACTCCATTCCTTTGAAAAAGGGTGCGAACGGGCAAAATCTTTCTGATTTTATTTTAATGGCTGGTCAGATGAAATTTTGGTGGCATAACATTATGACATTGTGCCAAATATCGAAATTTGGCTTAATAACGCTTTTGAAAGCGTCACTAGACCGAATGTTAGCATTTGGCCTAATGTCGCGTAGCTAAATTGCCATAAGGCCAATTTGGCACTATGTCACTTTGGGCTATAGGACCCAACCCAAGTAAATGTAAAAGAAATCTCTTAGTACAACGTCGCTTGGAACGCTGTTACGACACCCAAAGTGTTTTTTGCGCTAGTTAAAAAAAATAGTTTTTCGTTTCATTCACACTTTATAGATTCAAAATGACCTGCCGTTATTTCCATGGCTTTATTATGCGGATGTATGTCGTTCAAAATCAAAGCAACAGTGTCCTTCTTCAAAGAATTTATTAAACTAATTTGTTGATAAAAAAAAAAAAACATTTTTCACCTCAACCGATATCAAATGGTTATGGTATAATATCAAGAACATCTTCCCAACATGCATCGCTATCCAAATAATTGAATACATTGTCCAGGCAATATTTATCTCGGCCTTTTGATCGTCCACGTGCTTGTAGACGACGAAAATATTGATGCTTATTTTGATGAAAGCCGGACGGCAGTGGAGGAATTCCCCAGATGGAATCAACGGTGGCGTCCATAGTTCCAGTGTGGCCGAACTACTTAGTGAACACCTTATATGGGCTACTACGACGTATTCGGAGCTCAGGCCTATAAGGAGCGGGCTATCCGGCTCTCCGTCCTTAGAGCTAAGCAGAGTTTCTGGTCCTCCAGGTTGGGGGTCGTGCCGTCGGGGTGACTTCCCGGCCACGTAAGGAAACACCAGTCACGAAGCGGAAACAAGCCTCGGATTCGGACGAATTTACTGTTGACGACCAATCCAAACGAGAAAAGGACAACGAGCTCCGGATCTGCACGTGGAATGTTAGGTCCGTTAACAGACCGCGTGCAGCCGAGCAACTAGCGGAGGCCCTTAACGACTGCAAGGCAGACATTACTGCCATCCAAGAAATGCGGTGGGATGGGCCGGGCAAAAGAAGGATGAAAAACTGCGACATCTACTACGGCGACTGCTATCGGCATCAAAGACAGCGCCTATTTGGATGTGGTTTCGTTGTTGGAGGCAGACTTAGGCAAAAAGTCTTGAGCTTCAACCCTGTAAGCGAGCGCCTCGCGACGATCCGTATCAAGGCTAAATTCGCCAACATTAGCCTGATATGCGCACCTGCCCCCACAGAGGAGAAAGATGATGAGACCAAAGATATGTTCTACGAGCTCCTCGGCAAAACCTATGAGCAGTGCTACGACATAAAGATTGTCCTAGGCGATTTTAATGAAAAGCTAGAAAGGGAGGACATCTTTGGTCGTACTGTCGGAAAGCATAGCCTGCACGACACGACCTTCGATAACGGATTCAGGCTGATCGACTTTGCTGCGGGGCGACACGTTGCGTTAGCTAGTACACAGTTCCCGCATCTCAATATCCACAAAGGGACATGGAGATCTCCCGATCAATCAACCGTCAACCAGATTGACCGTATTGCGATCGACGCAAGGCACTCCTCCAGTATCATGGATGTCCGAACTTTCCGAGGGGCCAACATTGACTCGGATCACTAACTTGTTGTAGCCAAGGTACGGCTGCGGATATCCCGACCAGCGCCAAGTAATGGAAATACTGTGAGGAAGTTTGACGTCGGCCGACTACAATCGCAAGAGATCGCCAGGTCCTTCTCCAACCGAGTCTCTCAAAACCTTCTTCGAAGTCCTATGCAACCAGCATCAAGTATTGATAGCCAGTGGCAACATTGCCAAAATGCCATCAGAGACGCCGCCTCTGAAGTGCTTGGTTTCACACGGCGACCACAACGAAACCCCTGGTTTGACAATGAATGCCGGCAAGCACATGCAGCTTAACAAGAAGCATACAAAGCGGCGCTGCACAGAAGGACTAGAGCTGCTCGCGAGCTCTACGGGCAGAGGAGGAGAGAGGAACACCGGCTTCTCCGAAGGAAAAAGGGAGAGCACGAGAAGCGCGCGGTTGAAGAGATAGAGAGATGTTGCAACAGATATGAGGTTAGAAAGTTTTACCAAAGGATCAAAAGGTCCTGCCAAGGGTATAAACTTCGAACTGAAGCCTGTAGGGACCATCAAGGAAACATAGTTGTAGAATCGCAGTCGGTGCTGAGTGACTGCAGACTGTATAACGGCGAAGACGAACCAAATACCGCTGTCAGGCAGAACGAACCATTCAACCCGGGCGAAGACGTTACCGACGAAGCAAACGAACGATACCGCCCACCCGACCTGGAGGAGGTGAAAGCAGCTGTGTCTAAGCTCAAGTGCAACAAAGCAGCCGGAGCCGACGGCCTAGCTGCCGAACTTTTTAAATCCGCTGGCGATGAGCTAGTTAGGAACATGCACCAGCTCATCTGCAAGATATGGTCGGAAGAAAGCATGCGCGACGAATGGAACCTCAGCATTGTTTGCCCGATCCTGAAGAAAGGAGACCCTCTGAGTTGTGCCAACTACAGAGGCATAAGTCTTCTTAACATCGCATACAAGATCTTTTCTGCTGTACTGTGTGAACACCTGAAGCCGTTTGTCAACAATCTGATAGGCACATATCAGTGTGGCTTTAGGCCAGGAAAGTCCACCATCGATCAAATATTCACACTGCGGCAGATCTTGGAGAAAACCCAGGAATTCCAAATCGATACACACCACCTCTTCATCGATTTCAAGGCCGCGTATGACAGCTTCTATAGAGACGAGCTATATAGCGCCATGTCTAGTTTTGGCATCCCTGCCAAACTCGTCAGTCTGTGCAGGATGACGATGGAAAACTCACGCTGTTCCGTCAAGGTCGGCAAAGACCTCACCGACCCCTTTGATGTCAAAAAAGGATTTAGACAAGGCGACGCGCTGTCATGCGACTTCTTTAACATCATACTTTAGAGAATTGTGCAGAACTCTCGTGCCAACACCAGAGGTACAATCTTTCAAAAGTCCGTTCAACTACTCGCATACGCAGACGACATTGATAATCGGTAGAACAAAGCGTGATGTCAGTGAAGCCTTCGTGAGTATTGGGACGGAAGCGGCGAATATGGGTTTAGCAATCAATGAGGGCAAAACCAAGTTTATGCCATCAAGAAAAGACACCCAACACCGACGTCTTGGACAAAACATCACCATCGACAGCTATAACTTTGAGGTAGTTAGGGACTTTGTCTACCTGGGTTCCGCTATCAATTCAGACAATGACACCAGCTCTGAAATCAAACGAAGGATAACTCTTGCCAATCGCTGTTTCTTTGGGCTAAGAAGGCAATTAAGTAGCAAAGCCCTCTCTCGAGCAACTAAAGTGTCCATGTATAAGACCCTCATCATCCCAGTCCTGCTTTACGGTGCAGAAGCGTTGACATCCCTCATCCTGTCAAAGGCGGATGAAAACACTTTAGGCTGCTTCGAGAGGAAAATTCTTCGGACGATTTACGGTCCCGTCTGCATAGACGGAGAGTGGAGGAGGAGATATAACATCGAACTGTACGGGCTGTACAGCGATACCGACCTAGCCAAAAGAGTCAAAACACAACGTCTACGATGGCTGGGTCATCTAGAGCGAATAAACACTAACGCCCCGGCCCGGAAAATCTTCGAATCCACACCGCAGGGACGGCACGGTAGAGGAGCACCGAGACTCAGGTGGCGCACGCAAGTGGAAGGGGACCTCAGCCAACTTCGCGTGCGAAACTGTAGACGGATAGCTAGAGACAGAGCTGGCTGGCGAAGCTTGTTGGCTGAGGCCCAGGTCCACCCCGGACTGTAGCGCCACCTTAAGTTAGTAAGTAAGTATTTTGATGAAAGACCCAAAGTAAACAGTCAGTATCGAGAAGGAGAAGCAGGTGTTTACCTCCCTTGTAAATGCTTGTATGGAAGTTAAGACCGAAGAAGGTAACTGAGAGATTCCCGTGGATTTGTCATTTCAGAGATATCCTTTTTGTATTGACGTTGAAATTTGCGTAGAGTTTTAGTCAGTGCCTTGCATGGTATTGAGCCATCGAAATGCTTATTATCAAGTTGGGCACCAAATACACTGTCATGCTGCGAATGAAGCTAGATATCTCCATGCCGCTGTAAAAGAAGTCCACACAAGCCGTCGCTCCGGCATAAACTACCAAAAACCAAAGGTGCACGAAAAAGAATCTGTTGAGTGCATCATAGCAAGGCTTAATGCCAAGGCCATCAACTTTTAGTCGAAAGATACTATGATTTGAATAAATATCCTGAAGCTGGTTTGTTTGTTGTAACAAGCCGTCATAAGGAGGAGCACATGAAAGAGAAACACAAGGTACTCGCTGAAGTAGAGTGTTTTCTGCACAGTCGGCAGGGATATGTTGAAGGTTGTGTTCTCGGTGTAGATGCTCGAAAAAAGGCCGAGGTAAACGGTGGCACACCATCCGATGTGCAAAATGTGGATGATGGATTGCTCTGAACGATTATGACGTGGTTCGAATAGATGAACTCCAGCGGGAGCGATGCAAAAAAATTGAGAACAAAAATGAACGAATTTAAATGGTTTAACAGCGTCGTAGAGCTTTGATTCTAAGTTGAAGGACTCGTCGAATAGTTTCTTTGATGGGGTCATGGTGGAAACAGCTCGAAATTTTTTATTTATTCGCTTAACGATATTTGACTGACAGTGACAAATTAAGGTTCATTTGTAATTGACCCAGAAAGGGGTGAGAGGGTTGTTGTAGTTACATTGGAAGCAGCCCTTGTCGTTAAAGTGATTTCACCCAAGTCCACCTGTATCAGGAATGTAACGTAGATTGACAAAGCACTCATGACCTGCGGGAGGGAGACAAAATCAGCAAAGAAGTAGGTCATCTAGGAGCACACTTACTCCCCAATAAATGTCATATCCAGTTCTACTATTCCACATGCGACTTGGATGCTTCTCTTTACCACCAGCTGCATGAGGAACTGATTGACCGCACCTTCGGTTTGGAGATCTTCTACGTTGACATCATTTAAAATTATCGCTGTGTCGGATTTCTAAAATAATAATATTTATCGATTTTTTAACGGATACGGAATCAACCCAGTTTTAAGATTACCTCATTTAACAAAGCACTGTTGACTCTCAAGAAAAAAATAAACTTGAAGGAATGGAGGGCTATCCACAAAAGGGTATACATAAGCACAGCCCATAATTTTTCTACACCATGATCGTAAATCTTAAACATGACAAAGATTTGAATGCTCAGGGTGAGAAAGGACGAAATAAAGTTTGTAGTTAGCGTTAAACCAAAGATGCCATTTACATCGTCAACTAAGGTGTCGAGGCTAGCAAAAATGCTCCTTAAATCGTTCATTACAACAAAACCAATGTGCCACCTGGGGGTATTTCGTGCTTCTACGATTTCTGATAGTAGGGAAAAGAAGTCATTTTGGGATACCCCATGACCATGATCCTTCAACTGTTTTACAATCATGTTCAGCTCTCTGTACCGTAGTGAAATTAACTTTGTGAAAAGCCAATATTGGCCAATTATAAGGCTGATTGTTATGTTTGGTAATACGTATGCCAAGCTGCTTCGGAAAAACTTAACAGCATTTTTGGAGTTGCTAAGATTAAAAGAACTTTAAAGACACTTGAACCAGTTTGCTTATAAGGATTTAACCTTAAATACTTTTTGCTTGGATTAAGATTATCGACCATGTTAAATTTCTTACTAATTCAGTCTATCTACTGTCGCTGCCGATTTGACTCTGCATGATACCTGTGAAAAAATCCATTAAATTATCGGCCGCTAATGAGATGTCAATTATGATTTATGAGAACAAATAGGTTCTTTAAAGTTAAATAGTTAAAGAAAAATAGTTTGGTAAACTGCCCCAGAAAAGGTTGTGCAAGTGCACCTTGTCTTGCTGGGAGGAGAATATGGGGCTGTAAGAAATCAGTTATTTATTTGGAATCATGCAAAGCATTTGGCTGTCTACGGGCGGGAGCATACTCACGAATTTTTCATAGCAATTTTAGGAATACATTTGCACTATATTAATGCCAAGAATAAGGAACGAAGTAAGGTTCCTGCCTATGACAGTATTGAAACTTGTCCTCAATGCAAGTTAGTGTATCATTGACCATTTTATGGTCATGGCATGTTGCAGACGGACGTTGTTTGTCTAGAGTACAAAAATTTCTCCAATGCAATTGATAAATTCTGGGATATAATCATCGATCTTTTTGAAATTGAGGGCAGGACAACACACATGAACTGAGCATCTGGACTCCACGGCTTATAAAGTGAATGGTTTGGTCAAGTTTGTATTTTAAGTGTCTTTGGACACCAAAGCTTCAGCTATTATTGTTCTATCATAACAACATTTTGAAATACAAAAAAACTCGGTGTATGTGTTTCAGAGCTGTAAAAGACTTGTAAAGCTGTTATTTTATGTTTTTTGATTAATACAATCAAAGACTTTTAAAAGAATGGTGATTTAAATATTGAAGTTTACATCCCAAAGTGAAAGCAGGAACTGAAAAATTCAAGATGTGAAGTCTATTAACTTTTTGAATCAATAGATTGCAGTCTTTTACAAGTCTCAGTGTTTCATGGTGAGGATGAGTTGCGGATTGTATCACCGGATTTTGTTTTGTTGTCGCGATTAGGGGTCGCGACAGAGTAAAAAAAATATTTAAACCTCTCCCAACTGAAAAAACTTCTCGTTTCAATGATTTACCAGGGGTGTGCCTATAGAAAATAATGCTTACCCAGATAATAATTTTCAGCTATTTCGCCATGTCATGTCATTTAATCACTCTTTAGTTTCTCGATCGGATGCCAAATGGGATGAAAGTCTGAAATCCTAGTGGTTCCATTCAGTATTAGGCATTTACTTTCGGAAGCAGATCTTACTGATTCCCCGCTCTTCCTTTCAGATAATTTAAACAACAATTTAATAGAAAGTTTGAAGATTTATTTAATTGTTGTTTTTAACAAATGGGGTGGGGTGCCGTGGCGTATTGTTTAGTGTGTGTGCTTACTACGCCGGAGGCCTGGGTTCGAATCCTGCCATCGTCACCTGAAAAAAAAGACTTGTTCTTTTTCACGGTCCCCACCTCCGCGAGGGTCTGACAAGCCCTCCGAGAGTATCATTTGTCTTGGAAAACTTCTCAAAGTGCCGTTTGGATTCGGCAAAAAATTGTAGGTCCCCTTGTATGTGAAGAAATTAATACACACAGTATACATTGTTGAGAAAATGGCCCTGGTTCACCTCGAGCTGTTGCGCCACTCTATTTTTTTTTAACAAATTTGTTCGTATATATATGTATTTCTTTAAGTAACCTTGAAGGTCTCTCGTGCTGTAGCCGGAACTTGGAATGAGTTTGCAAAAAACTCCATTTTTCGTTTAACTAACTTCTGAAATTAAAGGATTAGCGTTGAAATAAATACAAAAATAAGTTACCCTTAAATGGTTGTAAATAGATTGATCTGTCTCATAAATACAGAAAATCAGATATAGTTTTTGCTATTTAAAGAAATATTTAAAAAGCATTTCCCCACCACCTTTGAGGTAGCTTTTTGTCGCGTTAACCGAATTTTTTTTATTGGTGGTCGGTCTCCCCAGTAGGCATATTTCCACCAAACTGCAAATACAGAAAATGTTAGTTTAAAAAAAAAAAAAATTTAAAGCAATAAATGTAATTATAAATAATAAATATAAATATAATAATAAAAATATATACAAAAAATAAGTTTCAATTAAAAAGTTAACTTACTGTTTACGTTACTGGTACTGTTATGTTCTGCCAAATTCGTCGATACCACGATGGGACTTTGCCGTCATTAGTTTGAATCGTGTTAAGATCAAGCATTACAATTTCGTCATATTGTCCTATTTCGCCTTATGTATTACTTAGATTTAAGTCCTTAAGCACCAACATGTTTATAATTATTCCTACCTAAGTATAACTTATCTAAAAATCGACAGCAACTTCACTTGTTTTATCTTTCATACATGACGCTAAACTAAATGGAGGCGAGGTAATTGCATTTCTACGAGTTCTTGAGTTCTTGAACTCATTTTCAAAATCATCCAGGTTCATATTTTGTATAGCCAGGTGTAGATAATTGTCAAAATTTAATTTTGAAAGCTTAAGTACAGGATTCTCCCGAACTTAATTTATGTATGACTTAAGCGTTTTAAGTTTGAAATAAAATTTCTTGCAACCGAAACAAACTTATAAGTAGAACTTAATACCTTAAGTAGATGTGGTGCTAACGGGCCTCAGACTTTTAACCAAAGTCCAAAACGAACATGTAAAAAACAATGCAAGTAATAAACTCAATGTATTGAAATTAATAACTGAAAATCAGCTATTTTTCGAAACCTTGCAAGTGCATCTGCATTATATACTTTTCCAGAGAAGATAAGTTCATAAGACATAATAGATCGTTCATTTTCGATTGAGTTTTTTTTGTTTTTAATTTATTTTAAGACACTAATGTTTTAGTACATACAGTATAATTCTATTCTTATGTGTGTTTACTATCGCTATAACGATGTGATTCTTGAAAATCCAAAGGCAGTAATAGAGCCAGAGAGAAATTTCTTTTTTAAATAATAAATTGTGAGTTTTTAGATTTTCAATCGTAAAACATATTTTTTTTCTGTATAGAAAATGCAGACAGGTGCGTTAATCGCGACCGGAACAACAGCTTTTCACATCCCAAATTATTTGTACAGAAAAACAAAGTGAAAAGTTAAGTACAGCACAAAGCAATCCAAAATTATATAAAGCCATTAATTGACTCATGGTAAGTTTAAGCGTGTACAAACATATAACGAAACATTGTTGTAGGTGATAAAAAAAGGATGTTATATGAAAATTAAAAAAGCAATAATTCCATAAGAGGGTGGGTTGCTTCATGGTTGCGTTGGATTTCTGTAAAATATGTTCTGTTAACAATCATTTCAAGCAAAACACGGCGCCCCTTACCAATCCAACAGAAATATCCAGCTGAGCCATGGTTCGTTCAGAAGCGGCAGCATTTGCTCCACGGCCTCTGCCGCGGGTGCCGCCCCTACCACGACCCCGTCCTCTGGAAGTGGCTGGAATAGGTGCAGCCATACTGTCATCTGGTGTGGTGCAAATAGTCTTGGTTGCACGCGAGGTGGTCTTCTTTGCAGGTGCCCTAGGTGTCGACGAGTTCACGATAGATTCCAAATCGTCGTGGTTGACTACTTTGCTAGAACCACGTGCGCTGAGCGCTTTTAATATCTCGTCATAAAGGTTTGTGTCACTGTTACGGAATTTCTGTATTTTAATTACGGAATTTTCCACAATTTCATTCAGGGTGATCGATTCAAAGACAAACGGACGCAGTCTGCAGTGGTTGTGGCAAGATTTGAAAACCCTTTTGGTGCAGCACCTGCAGTATGGCCACTTTCTTGGGCAGTGACTCTGCGCATTTTTTGTTGGTAGCTGAATTTTCCCATATAATATTCAACGATGATTAAGACCAAAATAAGCCGCTTATCCAATGTTTTGCCAAATTTTCATTACAGCTGAAAATTACCAGCTGGTAAGTGACTGAAACAACAAGAAAATATTTATAAACATGATTTGTCAAAAAATGTTGCAAGTAGTAAGAAAATCCCATTACCTTGGTCTTGCTTATAAACATGAACTGTCAAAAATGTTGATAGTATTTCAATTGCTTGACAAAATAAATCTCCCTGTCGGGAGAAGTTGTGAATACCACAGAATCTCCCGGCCGGGGGAATAGTACAATTCACCAGTTTCGTGAGAGAAATAAAAATCTCCCGGCCGGGAGAAATGCAAATTCACCACTAAATTGAGCGAGAAAAGAGAGTTCCCCGGCCGGGAGGCCGGGATCCGTGCGCAATTTGGCCCAAAATGTAGACACACTCAAATATTCTGCTCATATCCTTGCATCACCAACACACTTATACAAATGTAGTCAAAGGCAGGCTGATTGACTTCGTGTGTGCAATCGAAATCATCCCCCATTTGCTTCACACAAAGCAAAAGTTCAGCACATCTGAACTCGTGCTGGGCTTCTGAGCCTCATAACGTAGCATTATGGTTTTCTCTTTGCGCACTCTCTTCTTTGAAGACAACATTTTGGGCCAAATTGCGTAGTATTTATTTATTAGTTGGACATGAATGTTCCACATAATTATGTACATAGCACTAGCTCCCTCGGATTTCGCCTGTGTGTGCGCATTTTTTAATTTATTTTGGCATGCTTGGAGAACGTAGTGACTGCATAATAAAGATCTCTCTCCATGAGCGAAATTTCATTGCAAAGCCAGTTCAAAGCCCACGTATTGGAACGGGGCGTTAATTAAAAATTGTTAATATTAGTAAATGAAAACGCGCCGAAGGGAAAAACAAAAAGTATAACTCCTAGGTCAGAGTGAAATAAGTTAATTGCAAAACGTCCAACTCCAAAGCAATGTAACCCACAAGCTTTTGTGGGGCCCCAGCGTTGCCTTTACAGCACCTTAGCTTTTTAAAATTGTTTTTTACAAGTAAAGAGGCCGCTTACAGAACGCTTATAAAAGGCAGCTCGAAACCTTTTAGAACTTTATATTGGGTGCAAAAATGGGTTCTAATTTGAGCTTTTATAGAACTTATTTGACAGTCCGAATCTGTAGGTATACACAATTTCATGGTATTCACCTATTACTTTCATGGTGTGGGTTAGGTTTTTGAAGGAAGGTTCGCATTTAATTTTGTTAAATTATTTATTAAAATAGGACGAAAAGGAACAATGCGCGTCTTTAAATATAAAATATGACATAAGATAAAGAATGCAAATGGCCTCATAGCCCATTTTGCGAAAACTTAGGTTAAAAAGGGTGTTTAAATTACCGCAAAATAATAGTTTGTGCACCCTATGCATTTTTTGACCACCCTATACGCAATGCACTATCCATTCCCATTCCAATTCCCATTCTTACGCTTACATTTGACATACATACCGTAAGAGTAGAATATGAATATTGTTTTACGCAGCAATTTGGTTCCCATAAAATAAACTGATGACAATGTATTATTTAGTGTGTAAATTAAGTATAAATAGGCATAATCATTTAGAAATAAATCACTTGTTATTCAAAAGTCAACCATCGTGTATATTCTGTATTGTTATCCCCCATCCGAGGTAAGAAGCTTTAAGAGAACTACACAAGCCGAAATCAAAAGAGGTTTCGACTGTAAACATTGGTGAGCCCGACGTGATTCTGAAGAAATTGATTCGGAATCTTACTGAGCTGCCAGCGGTAAAGCCATCACCGCCACACAGGTCTTTAGCGTGAGTTTACCATCGCAGCATAACCTAATTCGTACTGCGCTGCCAGCGGTTAAGCCATCACCTCAACAATATCCAGCTTGAGTTTGCTACGGCTTCAGTGCCTAAGTTTTATTCTCAAATAAGTCAGAGGTAGTTCGACATTGAATCACTCCCTCAAACTACAACAGACGGGAACATGGATGACATGGGAGTGTTCCGCATCGTGGCCAGACAGAAGGCCATAACATAAAAACTTCAGAAGCTGAAGATAAACATCGGCAAAGACGGGCCGGACCGCAAAACTGCCGAGTACAAGGAGAAGAAATTGAAAGTACTAGAAGGCCTTTGGATGGAGATTCATGGCAACCACGAAAGAATAAAACCTTTTGTAAAGGCCGACACTCCCTATATTCAAGGCAACACCTACGAAAAGATCAAGAGATTAACTCTGGAAATCAAACAGACTTTTGAATCAATTTGCCGGACCGCAAAACTGCCGAGTACAAGGAGAAGAAATCGAAAGTACTAGAAGGCCTTTGGATGGAGTTTCACGGAAACCACGAAAGAATAAAACCTTTTGTAAAGGCCGACACTCCCTATATTCAAGGCAACACCTACGAAAAGATCAAGAGATTAACTCTGGAAATCAAACAGACTTTTGAATCAATTTGTCCGGCAGCTGTTGAAAAGGTCCAAGAAGAATCACTGGGTGCAGCTAGTTGTGAAAACACAGGAGCGAAGCCGAAACTCTCGAACCCACCATCAGAGCAAGCATATGACAACACCCAGACCAAAGGTCAGTCAACAGGCCCAGTAGCAGACATTGCTAAGCTAGTGCGGAGACTAAACACAACCGCGCAGTCACTTAACCGATTACTAGAAGGTCTTAAAAACATTTGACCATACCTTTTTGCAACATTAAGTTAAAGGCCATCAATAAATACTCGACGGAGCTGGAAGGAACTCATACGACAATCAGCGAGCTAACGGAAGATCCGACAAGATTTGGATACAACATGGCAGAATATTTCCAGCTAGAAGACGACGCTCAACGGTATCTTTTCGCTCTCACGACGAAGCTGGAAGAGATAACACGCTTTATTCTGCCACCGCGCAGCCAGTCTCTTTCGCCACCACCGGTCAACATTCCGAAGACATCTATAAATCTGCCAAATATAACGCTTCCTAAATTCGACGAAAACTACACCCTATGCATGACACTACTATGCGTGACATGACATAGTTCATGCATGAGCATGACACTACTCAGGAATGCCTTCTTAGCTTAAAAGGTCTTCAAATTGACACTAGCAACTGGGATCCTCTTCTCCTCAACATTCTGCTCAAAAAACTTGACAGAATAACACTGACTCTTTGGGAACAGTCTCTCAAGCAGCCAAAGGTACTACCAGCCTTGGCGGACTTCTTGTCTTTCCTAGAGACCCGTTTCCAGTCCTTAGAAGCCCTGGGAACCAGGGCAATCAAACCAGCAACTGAAGACTCATATAGGAAACCAAGAGTAGCCCTTGCAACTGTCAACATAAGAACAACAAAAACATGGTATTTTTACTTGTCCTAAATTTCTGCACCTTTCACCAAAACAAAGGCTGCAAAAAGTAAAATTTCTTAGCCAATGTACGAATTGTCTACGCCTCGGACACCAAGCTCAAACTTGTCGATCAACGCATTGCACCAAATGCTCCAAGTTTCATCACACATTGCTGCATGACGATCACAATAAGCAGGCTCCAGCAACAGACAACCGGATAACGCTCTCAGCTACCAATACAAATTCTATAGCGTCGAAGTACGTACTCCTAGGAACAGCAGTGGTTCAAGTAATGAATCGAGCAAACAGTCCGGTCAAAGCAAGAGCATTGCTTGTTTCCGGCTCCCAAATGAGCTTCATCACCGAGAGGCTAGCCAGACAACTCCAACTTATGACGAAGTACGAGCCACTTGAAATATGCGGAATGGGGAACCAACCACTAAAGTTAAGCAAAACGGTCAGCATTTGTCTTCAATCGAACGTAACTGGTTATACTGCACAACTCCAAGTCTTTGTGCTTGAAACGATAACCAGCCAGCAGCCCAGCCAATTTATCGATACTCGCCTCTGGAAGATGCCTCAAAACATTAAGTTAGCAGACACTGCTATTAATCAACCTAAAGACATCGATCTGTTTATTGGTGCGGAGCTGTACCCAGAACTGCTCTCTGTAGGGCAAATCAAATTAAACAATTCAGCTCCTACACTACAAAACACCCTTCCAGGCTGGGTTGTGCTTGGAAAAACCATCATAGGAGTTCCTTCAACACTGTTCTGCGGTCTAGGAGTGGAAACTTTCGGTCCGGATCTCGAAAGCCTAGACAATCTGGTAGAGCGTTTCTGGACCTTAGAAGAAAACATGTCTTCCCCGTCACAACAAATTCAAAAACGGTTAACTAATTAAGAAAAACAGTGCGAGGAAATATTTGCAAAAACTACAAGAAGAACCCAGTCTGGACGGTACGTTGTTGCCCTTCCATTCTCCAACAATCCGAAGAGTCTAGGGGATTCAAGAGAAATAGCAGTTCAAAGATTCCTTACTCTGGAAAGAAGGCTCCTACGGAATCCACAAATCCACAAACAATACATTGAGTTTATGAGAGACTATATCTCGCTTAAACACATGGAAGAGATCGACTACCATTCAACTTTAAACGATCAACCACAATACTTTCTTCCACATCATTGTGTATTGCGACCCGAAAGCAGTTCCACCAAACTAAGAGTGGTATTCGATGGATCATCCAAAACATCTAAAAATATATCTCTCAACCAGATTTTATACAGCGGCCCAGCCTTGCAAGCCGTTCTGTTCGCAATTTTACTGCGTTTTCGAGCTCACAAATACGTCTTCACAGCCGACATTTCCAAGATGTATCGCCAAATTCTTGTACACAACTCTAGCAGACGATTTCAACGTATTGTGTGGCGGGAATCTAAGGATGAACCTTTGAAGACGTACGAACTGAATAACGTAACTTATGGCACCAAATCTGCAACAAATTGGAATGTAATCGAAACGGGTAACTAAACGCATCATATTTTCAGATACTGCTCACATCTTTGATCCACTGGGAATAGTTAGCCCAGTAGTTATCTTCGCAAAAATATTTCTGCAAGAACTATTTGAAGCCTGAAAAGAACTATTTCTCTGCAGGCTTTGAAACTAAAGTGGGATGCTGCGCTACCTATGGAAATAACGTCAAAATGGATGATATTCAGAAAGGAGCTTCTAAAACTAAATAACCTGAAGATCTGATGAAGATGAAGGTTTATCTGAAATCTGACTACACCCTGTTTATCACAGATAAACAGGGTATAGTCAGCATTCGATTGGTGTGCTCTAAAACTCTAGTGGCACCGACGAAACAACAAACAATTCCTCGCCTGGAACTGTGCGCAGCTAAGTTACTGGTAAAGTTAGTAAAGATAGTAAAGGAAAGCTTATCAATAAACTTTAACCAAATTACTTATTGGACGGACTCGCAAATTGTTTTGGCTTGGATTAATACAAGATCACCTCTAAAAACTTTTGATGCTTATCGCGTTACAGCGATTTAAGACGAGACTTCAAGGACCCAGTGGAAATCCAGCAGATCTTCTATCCCGTGTCGCTTTTCTCGAACATCTGTCGAAGTCCACAGTTTGGTTTCACGGCCCTGCATTCTTACAAAAATCTGCATCTGAATGGCCAAAGCAGCCCCCAAATCTGCAAGACGAAATTATGCCAGAGATCAAGATCATGAAGACCGTACTCTTAGCAGTCCCCTGACACAAAATCATTTTATTGCTCAAATCAAGCATAAGAATTCATTTGAGTTTCTACAACACGTTACGGCCTATGTTATACGCTTTGTCAGTAACTTGAAGCGAGCGAAGAAGTACCGACTTCTGGGAATTGAAAGCAGCATTGACAACATTTATTGACGACAGACATGTGATCAGAGTGGGAGGCCGACTAGAAGCAGCAGATCTACCATATGAAGCCAAACACCAAATGATTTTCCCGAGTTCACATCTGTTTACGAGATTGCTGCTGACAGATCTGCATAACGAGCACCAGCGCGCTGGACCCCAAGCCCTACTGGCAATCGCAAGGCAGAACTACTGGATTTTGCGTGGAAGACAATTAGCACAAAAGGTACTACACAATTGCATGAAGTGTTTTAAGGCCAAGCCTAAAAGTATTGACCAACTAATGGGCAATTTACCATCAGCACGTGCCAAACCCTCAAGACCATTCTCAAATGTTGGTGTGGACTTTCTTGGTCCAGTATACATTCACTATAGAATTCGGGGCAAACAGTCAACAAAGGCCTATGTTTCCGTTTTCATATGCTTTGCCACAAAGGCCGTATATTTGGAACTAGTATCTGACCTAACAACTCAAGCATTTATTGGAGCCCTGAAGCGTTTTGTGACAAGACGAGGCTGCCCATCGACAATATACTCCGACAATGCCACAAATTTTATGGGAGCTCGGAATGAGCTCACTGATCTATACTCCAAACGATTCACCGATGAAGGAAGAACCTCCATCCGAAAATTTTGCGGCAGGAAACCAATAGAATGGAAACCAATTCCACCATGTTCTCCTTACTCTGGAGGCTTGTGGAAGGCTGCGGTTAAGTCTGCTAAACATCATATGAAGCGGATATTCTCAAATGGAGCTTTAACACAAGAGGAACTTACAATAGCTCTAGCCCAAATTGAAGCCGTACTAAACTCCAGACCATTGATCAGGTATAATGAGATAGTCATCTTCGCTGGGGTGCCTCTTTTTGCCCCCAAGCTCGATTTTCGGCTCTCTAGGTAAAATGCTGCCAGCTATCATGATTGTGTTAGTGGGTTGCAATGCTACTTTATGGGGTGCAAAAAAAAATTCACTAACACAGTCAACCAAGCTGGGAGCAAGATTTGTGCGTCCAAGGCCAAAATGAGTGCGCTTGGTGCAGCTCATTTTGGGTTTTGAGTGCGTTTCAGGCTACACATTTTAGATATCGACTGCGTTTCAGGTCATCATGTCGATGATCGCATGAGCTGTTTCGTTCGGAGTTTTGATTCAGATTTCCTTGCAGACAAGTTGACTTTTCCGAGTCCCATGCAAGAAAGTTTGACTTTTCATTTCAAATAAGAATTTATTTATTATTTTTTTAATGCTGCATTGTTCGCTTTCACGGAAAAGAAAGAAACGAATAAATTGATTGCGAAAAACGATGAAATCCTTGTTTGTGCAAGCAATATTAAATATTAGAATGATACACAGATCACGCTTGTTCAGCATTTAAAACAGAAATGCTACGTTTATTATTTGCCTAAGATAAATTGGTAAATTGAAAAATAGTTTGCACAAGATAAATTGGCCTTTATTAAACCTACAACTAACTGTAAATGCTAACAGCATTTGTACCTTCTTTCAAACGAAATGAAATACTTCGCCGGGTTTGTCCAATGAATGCCGATGACAACTAAAGGGCACAGCATATAAAATACTGCTGTCTAGAATGGGAACTGGTCTTTGGTGAATATTACTCTTGTTTTAAAGATCACCTTTTCTGGTGGTAAGATCTGTTTCACTCTGTATTGCTCTTAAATTCTAGTGACTTTGTCAGTGACTTTTAGAAGTCTTTTAAATTTGTGTAAAAGTTATATTTAAATAAAGACCTAGGACCATCTGAGAGAAATACAGAAGAATGGATAGCTCGTCTATTGATAAGCTTGAATATACTTTGAACCAATGAGATAAAATTTAACGCTTCGTAAATCCGTGTTGTCACAAGGAACAGAACGGGGAAAAAAACAGATTTTCAGATGATGTTAAAGAAATCAAATATAATGGATTAAATGTCAAAATTTCAAACTATTGGAAGAGCTTATAACATACAAAATTTCTTGCTTTCAAATTTTCTTTTGTAAAGTTTAAGAACTTTTTTAAATTTGTACCTCCCGAAGTTTTTTGAATTTCCATAATGAAATAAAAATACATTTTCAAATAAATCATTTAACTTGATTTCAATCATGATGGCATTTTATTTGCAATAATTCGCAAATAGCTAAATAAATTTTTTATTTGAATAACATTTTATTAACAAACAATTCCTGCTATTCAAATAAAAATTATTCATGTGTGATTGAAATTATTTTTAAAAATCAAACTGAAATACATTTTTCTCAATTTTGTGTGCAATCGCGAAAAATTTCTTTTTTGGTGATGGGATTTGTAATTTGTTTCATGTGAATAAAAACGTTATCCTTGTCTAGACCCTACGTTTGTTCCTTTTATTTCTTGTCGACTTGAGACGTCAATTTATTCATTTGGATTACTATTTATAATTGGATAACGATAATTGGAGACGGCAAATTATCTCAGCTTCCGCCATTTTTAAATGGATTCACTGAACACTTCCATTGCTCACTTCATATGCATTCACAGACAGGGTCAAGAGAGAGATCCCGTTACTTTTTTTTTGCGGGTGTTTCAGGCAAGGGGATTGCAAGTCGCCTATCTCATTATATCTGATCAGTGCTCCAGACCTCTGACTCCAATGTCTACTGATCCAAACGGTTTTGAGGTGTTCACACCAGGTCACTTTTTAATTGGAGCACCACTGACTGCAATGGCCGAACCTGATGTTAAAACAACTCACATCACCCATACAGCCAGATGGAATATAGTGACATCAATCCATCGAGAGTTTTGGCGCCGGTGGGCCAGTGAATACTTGCAAGATCTTCAACAGAGGCACAAGTGGAAACATCCTCAAGAAGATATTCAACCAAAAACATTAGTCCTCATAAAAGAAGACAATCTTCCTCCCCTAAAATGGCTGATGGGAAGAATTTTAAGAACAATACCTGGAATAGACAAACTCACCCGTGTAGTTGACATCAAAACCGCCACAGGGGAAATAAGACGTTCAATCGCTAAGATCTGTCCACTTCCAGTCGAAGTTCAATCAAGCAAAACGACTGCCGCGAGCCTGCTTGCGGTACACACCTCAGCCGAAGTTACGACCAGCCCTCGGGGTCATCTCAGGAGGACCAGAGTTACCCACCCACTTAAAGGACGATTCTTCCCAATACAAAAGAAACCTGAGAGCCACCACGAATCTAACCGGAAACGAAGTTATCCGAACCCAACATCGGTGCCAGCCCAGAAGGTCAAAATAAACTCAATAAAAACAATCTTGATGGGTTTGCTACTCCTAGGCACTGCAGTTGCACAAGGCACAGAACCAAACGCAGTTGACGTTCAACACTTTGACAATAATGCAGGATTATATTTTGAAGACAACGGCGAAGTTAACCTCATCATTGACGAATGGAGACTGTTCATACACTTCAATATGAGCAATTATTGGCATGAGTTCCAAGGACTTCAACGGGCAGTCAGACAGCTACACGAGAAATGTAAGAAGCTACAAATTCATTATCCAGACAGCTTTTGTGATGCAGTGATTAACCACCTCGAAAGGCGCCTTGTTGAATCCCAAAATTTAAACATGATACTAATGAAAAGTGTTGTGGGGTGCCGTGGCGTAGTGGTTAGTGTGTGTGCTTACTACGCCGGAGGTCTGGGTTCGAATCCTTCCATCGTCACCTGAAAAAAAAGACTTGTTCTTTTTCACGGTCCCCACCTCCGCGAGGGTTTGACAAGCCCTCCGAGAGTATGAATTGTCTTGAAAAACTTCTCAAAGTGCCGTTCGGATTCGGCAAAAAATTGTAGGTCCCCTTGTATGTAAAGAAATTAACACACCAGCATACATTGTTGAGAAGTTGGCCCTGGTTCACCTCGAGCTGTTGCGCCACTCTATTTATTTATTTATTTACTAATGAAAAGAAATGAAACGTCTGACAGAAAAAGAAGATGTCCTTTCGATTTCGTTGGTACTATCGCCAATAAATTATTTGGTATTCTTGACCAAGAATATGCTAAATACATAGAAGGCAATATTCAGATGGCATACAACAATGAAAAACATCTTCTAGATCTAAGTAAAAACCATTGATTCCACATATAATATCCTGAATAAATCGTTATCTTCATTATGTGTGGAATCAATAAAGATGTTTGGTTTTTACATAACAGGAACAATTCAAAGTTGTCAACAAACAACTTACCACAGTTTACGATTCTATAAATAATCTTAATCAAACCTTCCAGAGGGCTCATATTTTTAATGTTGTCACCATATATGTGGCTCAAATATTGGATAATTTTCAACGAAGCAAACAGCAATTCTCGAAGCCATATCAGACATTCATCAAGGAAGAATAAACGCTCTATTTCTTTCACCATCGCAACTACTCAAGGATCTGGAAAAAATTCGTAAGGCCATCCCAAATACCTTAGCACTGCCAGGGTATGACGATTATAACCTACCTAAGCTATACGAGCTTCTACGAGTTAAAGCACGAGTAACTCCTACTTCTATTTTATTCCTGGTCAAATTACCATTACTAAACACTCAAATGTTTCAACTATTCAAAATTACACCATTGCCAGTTCAGCGAAATGAATCATTTGTATTCATACAACCATCCACATCATTTTTGGCCATAACCGTACAGAGAATAACACTTCGCAATATCGCAGTCCGAGTACCATAATTGTATACATACCGATGACCGAAAATATCTATGCAAACAGCAACATCCAATTTTTAATCCGCACTCGATCGAGAATCAATGCGAAGTTTACATGCTCAACCACAAGAAACAACTATCCCCATATTGCGTACTGAAGTCGACCAATACTGGCAAAATATGGATTCAACTTCATAATCCTAATCACTGGATATTTGCATTTCCTGAAGAAGAAATACTTTCTATAATATGTGAACCTAAAATTACCACAAAACTACAAGGCGCGGGACTTCTAAAATTGGCTTCAAACTGTGTCATCAAACAGTCCACTATGACCATCAACGCTCACAGTTATTACACATCCAAGTCAGCAGAAGCCTTTCTACCAACGTTGAACTTAAGTCAGCTCATGGAACAAGTCCATTCAGCATTACCCAAGGAAGCTGCCCTGGACCAAAAACCTATTATCATACGCGGAGACGACGACTTAACATTGCTGAACAAACAAATTACATACCAGAAAACTCAATAAACATTTGCCAAACGATACCTCTCACCATGATGTTCATCAATATGTCGTTGGATACATCGCACTTCTTGCCATCCTGATCGTGATTACACGGGTACTACTTAAACAAATTACTCCGAACGCCCGATCCTCTCACAACATAGAATTTGAGCTCACGGATCTCAAAGCCGGGGAGAATGTTTAAATTACCGCAAAATAATAGTTTGTGCACCCTATGCATTTTTTGAACACCCTATACGCAATCCACTATCCATTCCCATTCCCACGCTTATTTTTGACATACATACCGTAAGGGTAGAATATGAATATTGTTTTACGGAGCACTCGGTGTAGGTACTTTCAGATCCTATTCCAATTTGGTTCCCATAAAATAAACTGATGACAATGTATTATTTAGTGTGTAAATTAAGTATAAATAGGCATAATCATTTAGAAATAAATCACTTGTTATTCAAAAGTCAACCATCGTGCATATTCTTTATTGCTATCCCCCATCCGAGGTAAGAAGCATTAAGAGAACTACACAAGTCGAAATCAAAAGAGGTTTCGACTATAAACAAACGGCAATTTGAAAATTTTTTAACGCAGCTTGCTTTACTTTTCCTTTTCTAAAAATAGTTTTAGTCATTGGATTCCTTGACAATTTCTGCAGTTGAGAGCACACCAAATTTTGTCTCTCTGCGACATATCGCTCAGAAGTTATAACACGATTGGACGGACGGAAGGACAACGTAGCGATACCATAAGAGCTCCTTTCTCCATTTTTGGACGGACCGCTAAAAATGAATGAAGTGAATATAGAAGATAGAGGATATACAATAGAGAATATAGAAGTCTGTGACAAACTTCTATATACCCGACCCTATATACGGTGTAACACCAAATCTTAATTTTTATACCCCATCCCATAGGGTAGGAGGTATATTAATTTTGATTCATAGTTTGTAACATAGAGAAATAATCACAGTAGACCCCCAAGACCTTAAGGGCATATGATCGAGACCGAATTGTTAGTCGAATGAGCCATGTCCATCCATCCGTCCGTCCGTCCGTGTGTTGGTAGTTTTTAGGCCTTAAATTTTGAGCTAGGAACTTGAAACTTAATATCTGTTCTTTCAATGCCCCGAAGCAGTACAAGTGTAACAATTTTCAAAATCCGCCCACTGACACGCCCACTTTACTTAGTAGCATGAAAATTTAAAGTTGTCATAGGAAGCAGAAATTACGTACGCGTTATCCTCGCTTAAGAATATTGTGATTGGTTTTTAAGAAAAAAGCGAAAACCGCCCCCTTGTAAGCGTGGTCATATATAATATGCATTCTAATAAACGGTTTATTTGATATTTGATTTTTATTTATATATATTTATATAAATAAAAATTTATTTTATATTTTAATTTAAAATATTTAAATTAAAATTTTTAATTTAAATATTTTAAATTAAAATATAAAATAAATTTTATTTGATATATTTGCTTTATTTGATATATTTTATTTTTGATTTATTTGATATATTTGCTTTAAATCCAAAAAACTTGGACCATAAAGTCTTCAGATATATACGTAAGCTATCAACTCAAATGAATAAATTTTTGCTACTCCCACTTTTGGGGGCGTTTTTAAGTATAAACCAAATTTTTAATGTGAAAATGCTATCAAGACGTGTATATCACTTCTGATAAAAAATGAAAACAAAAAAAGATGTAGTTGAAAAGGGGTGGATACCACGCCCCTTTTTAAGGGGAAAATTCCTTAACAGAGAAATTCTAAATACAGTTGAAGTTGAAACTGAAATTTAACAATCAAGATTTATGACGCAATTCGGAGCTTGAAAGTGGTCAATTGGGATGGGATATCCAACGAATCGCCTAAGCGGATTGTAACCCTCCCACTACTTTTTTTCCGAATTCATATATTATTTGTATAGGCAAAGCCCCCAAAAGTGGGTCTGGGCTAAGAATTAAAATCAATTAATTAATCAATCAATTTCGTTAGAATCATGACAAAATGCGCTGAACCCGAAAACTATTGCAAAAAACCAGTTTTTTCCTAAACACGCCCCTTAAAAGTAGGTGGAGCTCAAAACTTTGTATGAAGCAAACCTAGCAAACAGTAATATCTTGAATAATTGTAATAGAATTTTTTTCAAATTTGGAGTAAACTTTCCGCGAAATCGGGTTTTTAAAGATCTAACATGGTAAAAGTGGGCATTATCGATATTGTGGGTGGTCCAATTTTTGCCCCCTTAGAGGGCTTATTGCTCATACCAAAATTTGAGCTCCAACGCCTTGTCTTACTTGACCAAAAGGCATTGTGAAAGAAAAATTGAAATACAGGTTGTCTTACATTGAAGCCAGTAGTGGGCGTGGCCGTCGGTGGATTTAACCAATTTTTACACTTTGTCTGTACAAAATAAGACCCAAGATATACTCCACGTTTGAGCGTCCTAGCTCAATTTTAAAGACCTAAAAACTTCACACATAGGGACAGACGGACAGACGGACAGACGGACAGACGGACAGACGGACAGACGGACAGACGGACAGACGGACAGACGGACAGACGGACAGACGGACAGACGGACAGACGGACAGACGGACAGACGGACAGACGGACAGACGGACAGACGGACAGACGGACAGACGGACAGACGGACAGACGGACAGACGGACAGACGGACAGACGGACAGACGGACAGACGGACAGACGGACAGACGGACAGACGGACAGACGGACAGACGGACAGATGGACAGACGGACAGACGGACAGACGGACAGACGGACAGACGGACAGACGGACAGACGGACAGACGGACAGACGGACAGACGGACAGACGGACAGACGGACAGACGGACAGACGGACAGACGGACAGACGGACAGACGGACGGATGGACGGACGTGACTTAATCGACTCACCTGTCGGTCTCAATCATATCTCTTAAAGGTCTTAGGGGTCTACGGTGATTATTTCACTGTGTTACGAACTATGCATTAAAATTAATATACGTATATATTTTATACGATAGGGTATAAAAATGTTATCACTAAGTTCTCAGCCCTAAGGAAAGAAATATTACAACATAGGTACCTATACACATTCAAGAAATTCTTCTCTAATACTAACTCATTGCACAGTAACACAACTCTTTCTTTCCATCTGGACCGCGCTTGAAAAATAATGTAACGAACCAGCAGACATTGTTGAGGTACACTTTCCTCTGGTGAAGGTATACATACAAGTATTTGCTCTTGGATATGCTTTGCGTGTGTGCAATTGGGTATCCAAATCCATTTCGACTCTTTCGATCTTGGATGATGAGTGAGTATCTTATTATTACATTCGAAAACACAGATCTTCGAATCTTAGCTCTACATTTTGGGTGGAGGCCTCTTAACCTGATTTTCTAAAGAATTTTTGTTAAGATAATTAAAGTTCAATGGGAATTAACTTTATTTATTTGATATCTTGAGGTAAGTAATTTTTATCCGCTTAGGGATTGGGAAATCGGAAAGTAACTAGTGGGAGGGTAACAATCCGCTTAGGCAAATCGTTGGATACCCCATCCCAATTGACCACTGTCAAGCTCCAAATTGTGTCACAAATCTGGTTGTTAAATTTCAGTTTCATTTAACTTCAATTGTATTTAGAATTTCTCAGTTAAGAAATCCACACCTTTTCTATTACATCTTTTTTTTGTTTTCATTTTTTTTTCAGAAGTGATATTGACGTCTTGATTGCATTTTCGCAATAAAAATTTGGTTTATACTTAAAAACGCCCCCAAAAGTGGGCGTGACAAAAATGTATTCATTTCAGCTGATAGCTTACGTACATATCCGAAGATTTTATGGTCCAAGCTTTTTGGATTTAAAGCAAATATATCAAATAAAAACCTTTTATTAGAATGCATATTATATATGACCACGCCCACAATGGGGTGGTTTTTGCTTTATTCTTAAATGCCAATTACAATATACTTAAGCGAGGATATCGATTACCAAATTTCAGCTTCCTACGACAACTTTGAATTTTCATGCTATTAAGTAAAGTGGGCGTGTAAGTGGGCGGATTTTGAAAATTTTTCCACTTGTGCTGCTTCGGGACCTAAAAATAACAGGTATTAAGTTTGAAGTTCCTAGCTCAAAATTTAAGGCCTAAAAACTACCGACACACGGACGGACGGACATGGCTCATTCGACTAACAATTCGGCCTCGATCATATGCCCTTAAGTTCTTGGGGGTCTACTGTGATTATTTCTCTAAGTTACAAACTATGACTCAAACTTAATATACCTCCTATCCTATGGGATGGGGTATAATGAATAGGGGCTCATTATGAACTATATCCACAGGAATGGAGTATATTACGTTTGAAACAGGCGAAAATGTAAAATAGAGAAATAATGACGATAGACCCCCAAGACTTTAAGGGCATATGATCGATACCGAATTCTGAGTCAAATGAGCAATGTCCGTCCGTCCGTCCGTCTGTCCGTGCGTATGTCACCAATTTTTAGGCCTTACATTTTGAGCTAGGAAGATGAAATTTTGTACGTAAGCTCTCTGTCATCCGAAGCAATACAAATGATAAAATTTTTCAAATCCGCCCACAGTCACGCCCACAATCGGTCTAAATGTGCAACAACCTCCCGTGCTTACAAGGCTGTAAGAGGTCGTGAAAATCTGAAATTTATTATTTAGCATCTTCTAATGATTACAAGTATAAAAAATAAAAGTCATAAAAAAATACAAGTCATAATCCGCACACTGCCCCTTGTGGGCGTGGCATCGATTGAAAGTGTTATCTTTCAAATGCAATTTATTCAATATTTTTGTTCCAAATCGAAAAATTTCTACTTAAGGGGAGGTCTACCCCAGCGCCGAAGTCAAAACTCAAGTAAACGTATTTACATGTATTGGTAAGAAGATATAATTTCTCTTAACTTTATTTCTTTCCGCTGTTTGAATAATTTTCGATCATCTCCTTCTCCATTTCCATCGCTATTTATTTAAACTCGATGCGCGCGCATGAAATACCCACAAAAAAATTTTACTCATAAGATACTGACGAGCGACCTTTTGTTGATTTTCTTCGTCGCTGTCTGCCGTTAAATTTGTTGTTGTATCGTTTTTGCGTTCCTCTTGTTGTTTGTGCACTTGTATTTGCAACCTTTAAGCAATCGATCCTCGATATCTTAATATAAAATAAATAAATAGAGTGGCACAACAGCTCGAGGTGAACCAGGGCCAACTTCTCAACAATGTATGCTGGTGTGTTAATTTCTTTACATACAAGGGGACCTACAATTTTTTGCCGAATCCGAACGGCACCTTGAGAAGTTTTTCAAGACAATTAATACTCTCGGAGGGCTTGTCAAACCCTCGCGGAGGTGGGGACCGTGAAAAAGAACAAGTCTTTTTTTTTCAGGTGACGATGGCAGGATTCGAACCCAGACCTCCGGCGTAGTAAGCACACACACTAACCACTACGCCACGGCACCCCACTTAATATGGTCAAATATATATGATATTTTCATTATGTGGAGTCGGAACTCGGAAGACAAAATTTATGATAATTTTTGACCTGACCTGGGACTGGAGAAATAGGTAGGTATTGTTTGCTTATTGGTTAAGAACCTAAAGGTAAGGACGTCTATAATAATCAATCCCATTGCTGGTTTCTTGGCAAGTTGATGAGGTTTCTTCTAGGTACCGTGTTTTGAAAAGCAGGGTTTGAAGTTTCAACGAATATAGTTGAGAATGTAGATGGATACACCTGGATAGGATATTTCCTTATCAAAACCATTTTGGTAGATAGGTACCTACCTAGGTAATTATTAGGTAATGTACTAACGTACTAATTATTTTGTTATTTACCTTGATGTATGGGGCATAAGATGCATAATGTTGGATTGGAGCATGTAAGAAGTACGACATACAAAAGAGAATTGTGTATGTAGGTAGGTACTTACCTAACTTAGGTACATACCTAACTTCACTTCTGCGTCGGTACTCGCACTATACGGAAGTGTTTTTCGTTTCTCCAATTGTTCTTTTCCTCATTCAAATAAGTAAAATCAATCACTTTTCGATTTAATCACTTTTTGCCTGCTCAGCAAGCATTCTCCGCCGCGTAACATTAAGTGTTCCCATTTAACCCGCGCTGACCCTCATCCATCACAAAAAAAAAAACACGATAATAACCCAGTTTTTGTGTGTTCCCATTCATGCTGCGCAACCATTTAACAAACAAACAATCAATTTTTTTCTGTTCAGTATAGTGTTTTACCAACTGACCTTGTCTTGTGCTTTAAAAAAAATATCGAGCAAACCTGTGCCCCTTAAATAGATAAATAATAAACAAAAATGCCTGCCTGTGGATCATCTAACTGCTCCGCTGCTAACCAGTCTATGGACGTGATTGATTGCAAGGGGATATTTTTATACCCGACCCAGGGTATATTAAGTTTGATGTATAGTTTGTAACGCAGTGAAATAATCACCGTAGACCC
This sequence comes from Neoascia interrupta, assembly GCA_947623515.1. NCBI lineage: Eukaryota > Metazoa > Arthropoda > Insecta > Diptera > Syrphidae > Neoascia > Neoascia interrupta. The sequence continues at coordinate 119,603,866 of OX392462.1, forward strand.
CTAAGACCTTTTAGAGATATGAATGGGACCGACAGGAGAATCGATTAAGCCATGTCCGTCCGTATGTAAACAACTTTAAGTCTTTAAATTTTAAGGCAGAGAGCTGAAATTTGGTGGGTTGGTTGAAAGTCCAGTCCTTCAGATCAAGTTTGACCATCTCTCATTTAAAAAAATGCATTTTGCCAATTTTAGCTATGTTACAATGGCGCAAGCGCATTCATTTTTGGTATGTAACATTGCCTTATAATTGTCTTAAAGGTAGCCAAGAGATAGTCAATTTGCATACATTTCGGCCTAAAACTCCTTTTTAACTAAAAAAATCACTTTTTTTAACGCCACGCCCACAAAAGTGGGCGGAGGCACATACAATATATACATAAAAGTTAGAAAATGCTAGTATCTACAGCTTTTGTCATATAATTTGTTGTCAAATTTAATTTATATTTATTGAAAAACAGTCATTTTAAGCTAAAATCCCTTAAAAAGTGAGCGTGGTCAATGAAAAATTTTTATGCTAAATCATGCTAAAATTTTTTGGCTACCTTAAAGACAATTATAAGGCAATGTTACGTACCAAAAATTGATGCGCTAGCGCCATTGTAACATATCTAAAATTTGTAAAATGTATATTTTTAAATTAGAGAGTGTCGCACATACAGGCCTGTAGTGGGCGTGTCTGTGGGCGGATTCAGCTTATTTTCAAACTTGATCTGAAGGACTGAACTTCCAACCAAGCCACAAAATTTCAGCTCTCTGCCTTAAAATTTAAGGCCTAAAAGTTGTTTACATACGGACGGATATGGCTTAATCGATTCTCCTGTCGGTCCCATTCATATCTCTAAAAGGTCTTAGGCCCGTTTGCTGAAACGAAACATAAATCTGAATCTTAGCTAAGTTCAACATAGCTCTTATGTGATACATAGCGTTATGTTTGTTGCACGAAAAATTTTATGTTCCACATAATAAGGAAGCACTTTGTAACGACAACTAAGTTCACATCAATTTGCGTAAATGCCAAAATAGATATTTTTTGTTTTGAAATTCATTTTCTTGAGCTTTTTCGTATAAGAAGTTGTGTTTGTTTTCATTTTTTTTTAAATTGGTTAAAATAAATAAGCCATGGCAAGCACGAAAAAAAGAAACCCCAATTTTGCACAAAATGAAAAAACACTTCTGCTTCATTGTGTTTACGAAGAAAAAGCGGTTATTGAAAACAAAAAAACCGATGCAACAACATGGAAAGAAAAGGAAAATGCTTGGTGCCGAATAGAAAAAAACTTTAATAGCCAAGCAGGAATTTCATGCTACAGGAATAGCGAGGCACTTAAAAGGTTTTATTCCAATTATAAAGCGGAAATTAGGAAGGACGCTGCAAAAGAAAAAATGTCTAGTGTGCAAACTGGAGGAGGTAAGCCATTCAAACCGTCCGTCCGAATTTTGATCTGGCTGTGGCGATTATGAATCCAAAGACGGTTTATGGCTTAGGAAACGCTTATGATGGTGACAATCCTATAGATAAAGAACAAGAACAACAAGAACAGAGTGAAAAAGTAAGCTAAAAAATAATTTGCAGATTCGACGTTTAAACCTTTTTTGTATACATCTATTTAGTACAATGAAACTGAAAATTCGGATGATGATTGGGGCCACTACAAACCATCGATGCTACAAAAAAAGTAAATCCGAAATTAAAGGTCCCCACAAATGGGACTTTAATCGAAGAAAAAAAAAAAGGTGACTCTCATGATGCAGCAAACGAAACAACACCAGCACTGATATCAAAAGGGTCAAGAACACAATTTGATAACAGAACGGATCAAGAGGTTAGTAACCCATGGGTTTCGAGAAGAAGACCCATCTCGTCAAGTCTCCATAGTAGCAAAATCAGTGAGCAGTATGCAGAGCTATCGAAAATCAAGATAGAACTTGCAAAACTGCAATACGATTCATTTAAGGAAGAGGCAATACAGAAGAGAAATCAGTCAAATATTGAGCATGAGCTAAAAAGAAAGTCTATGGAACTTGACATTGCTATCAAGAGTGCCGTACTTAATAAAATAAAAAAAGAAGACTGCAAGGCAAAAGATGCTCAAAATGCTTTGAAAGAAATCGAAAATTTCTTTAAAGAATTAAACTAATTCCCTTGTATTTATTATGAATTTCATAAATTATTAGTTCATGTATTTCGAACATTTATTTATTGCATTTCCCTTATAATAAAATGTTTCTTTCGCTTGTTAAAAAAAGTTTGTTTTGATCTAATTTTTTGTGTGAAAAGGTATTCCAGATTGAGTTAGGTGAAGAGAGAAATGGATCAAAGGCTAAAAAACTCCAACAATGTTATAAGTTTATGTTATGATTTTGCTTTTATCTTCCTTGGTTTTTAAGTTTGCAATTGGAAACATGATTTATTGCTAGCCAAATTTGCGTGCTTTGGTAGGTGCTTATAACGCGGGAGGTCTGGGTTCGAGCTCTATCTCTGTCATCTGAAAATAAAAAAGACTCGTTCTTTTTCACGGTCCCCACCTTGATTTGATTCTGTCACAGACAAATAAAAAATGTTGAACTGTTAACTAAGAAACAATGCGTCCAGTTGAATTTTTTACAGCTTTTATTTTAAGTTTAAGAAAAACGCTTACAAGCGGGCAAAGTAGTTGTTTATCAAAGCCACACGTGTTTGCATGCTCAAATTCCAAGAGCTTATGTTTGAGTTATTTCTAACTTGAGATGGATGTTCATTATGTATCTGTCCAAGCCTGATAAGACGCTGAAGATTTTCTTCACTGAAGTCTAAGCTTTCGGGTGGGTTATCATCTAAGCCGTTTTGCCTCAATATATTGTGCAAAACACAAGTTGCAACTATGATTGTTAAAACAGTACTTAGTTTTAAGCGTAAACCATAAGCGAGAACGGGAAATCTCCGTTTTAAAACCCCAAAAGCTTTTTCGATGACACCTCTGGAACAAATTCGGGACTCATTATATAACAGTTCTGCTGAACTCCTTGGACTCAGCAGTGGTGTCATCAAATAGGATTTTTGAGGATAAGCCGAATCACCTGATTTTTTAAAGAATATTTATGAAAAATTCATTGGACAACCAAATTAGTATAGAACCTACCCAAAATAATGCTATCTCCGTTTTCACTTGACTGCCTTTCCATAACATTTCTTATTCTACAGTTACTGAAAATTGTTGCATCATGAGTAGATCCAGGCCACCTTGCCACCACATTTGTAAATTCCATTTTAGCATTGCAAATCGCCTGAACGTTTACAGAAAAATAACTTTTTCTGTTTCGAAAAACTTCTGCGTCAAGCCCGCCTTTTTAAAATAATTGAACATAAATATTGAAACCATAACCTGAATTCTTTATCGAAAAATTACCGGGCGACTGAATTTTCACATGTGTCCCGTCAATTGCACCAATCACATTGGGAAACGATGCAATTTCAAAAAAATCTCTTTTTGTTTTCGAGATGTCAGCTGCAGTATCAGGAAATTTTATGTACACATTTCCAAGTTTTGCAATAGCTGTGGAAACTCTCAAAACGATTCTCGAAACTGTAGAGACATGCATCCCTCCAAAATCAGCTATGCTCAGAAGATGGTTTCCCGTTGCAAAAAAACGCAAAGTTACCAAAAATTGGTTAATAGGAGCGATGGAATTATTTCTGAGAAAGGAAATATTTTAGATGTTACTTTTTGTAATAACTATCTTATATTTAACAAAACTGTACCTGTTCAAAAGACATTCTAAAGACCTTTCTATTTTTTCTAGAGTAATCATCGTCATCTCTTTGGTTAAGCGAAATCTCTTGTAAAACGATAGTTGATCAAAGGAATAAAAATATTCATTTCTTTCATATATTTTACGAGGAACTCCCATTTCCAATATTTCCAGAACTTCAACGTCATCCTCGATAAAATCCTCCAACATTTCAAAATTCATTCTTGTTAAGGTCTTTTTAATACTTTTTCTTACGACTTTTCTACTAGTTCTCACGAAGAGCTGTGAAATTGTTTAGAAAATGTATGAACAAAGCTTGACGTAAATATCTTATGGAGAACTATTTCTGCCTCCTAAGTTATGTTCCACCTAACGACTTTTATGTTTAGGTTTTTGTTTGGTGCAAACCAATAAGTGTCACATAAGCCTTTATGTCGAACATAAATACTTATGTTTCGTTTCAGCAAAAGGGGTTAAGTCTACGGTGATTATTTCACTGAGTTACAAACTATACATCAAACTTAATATACCCTGGGTCGGGTATAAAAAGTACACATACAGACAGATATTTTCATGTCGCCTCTCACCACCACCCGTCGAATTCGGAGTTTTCATCTCTTATAAACAGAGCTAACCTTTTGTGCGACCGAGATAACTTACAAGAGGAACTAGAATAGGTACGTTGATGCAGTTCTAAAACGAAATGGCTACAATTTCAAGCAAAGGTCTCGGAAACACGCGCCGAAACAATCTACTCGAACCTGAAACATTTAGCGCATTTTCTTACCATATCGCAGAGGAGTTTCAGAAAGCATTGGGAGAATTTTCGCTAAGTATGGAATCAAATCCATATTTAAGCCACCAGCAAAAATTCGACAAATTTTGCGATCTCCCAAAGACAAACTCCCACTCGGAAATCCAGGTGTCTACTCCGTCCCATGTAGTTGCGGCTCTTCCTACATCGGTGAAACCAACCAAGCGAGCAATAACAACATGCTTAAAAGAACATATAATAGCGATACAATTAAAGGCAGTCACAAAATCGGCAATATGTGAGCATTTAGCCTTAAATGAAGATTATTTCATTCGCTTTGACCAAGCCAAGTCAATTGCTACGGAGAAACTCTATCTTCCCAGGATAGTGCGAGAGGCAATCGAAAAAAAGAGCACACGAACTTTAATCGAGATGAAAGTTTTGCTTTTAGTTAAAAAAAGAGGTTCAGCACAAAATAGAGCACGTCACAAATATATTCTTTATCCCACCCAATTGTTTGGAGGCGTGGCAATTTTATTTAAGGTATTTATTTATACCCCGCAGACTAATTGAAGCTTTTTTATACGCACTGTTGGACTTTTTTCCTCGTCATGCTATGATTTTTATGGGTGGCTCGTTACTGGAACTCTAAGGGCTCTAAGGGTATATTAAGTTTGATGTCTCTCCTGCAAGGGCACTTCGCTTAGGTGAGGTGACGGGCTTGACGACCCCGCGGACCCTAGTTTGTTTTTCGGGGACAAATCCAAACCCCGGAATCAACCCTTTCCACGCATCCCTCTCATCCCTTTCTTCCTTCCCCCTCCATCCAACTGTTAGTGTACTCTAACCTACAGGAGAAGTAGTAAAAGCTCACAAATCATAATGAATGGACAACCTAAAAGATGTTTCTACTCCAGGTGGTACCGGCGATAGCCAAAATCCACCCGCAGTCTTTTCGACTGCAGTCGGGGCACGGATTCTGGAGGCCCCAACATTCATTTTTGATATACCCTCCGACTCTTGTAGCTCCGACTCGCTCGGAAATCTGAGCATGAGTAAGGCTGCTACCCAATGCACTGCTACTGACGCAACGACTCGGAATACCCTTGTGGTCGAACGGGCTCCGGAAGAGGCGGGCTCTGAGGTGCGCCAAACTAAGGGCGGCGGAAGAGGAAAAGGAAGTGGCAGATCGATAAGTCGCGCAAAGAATCTTCGGCGATTTCCATGAAGCGGGACAGGTCGCTGGAAGTCTCACCAACTGAAGGAAATCAGTCCTCTACATCGGACATCGCCTCCTCTTCTGCTGAACCGAAAAGCAAGAAAAAACCCAAGCTCATTACGAGTAACGCAACCCCTCAGGCCCTTGTGTCTGCTTGCGCCCGGTCTCCGAGTGAAGCCGGTGCCTCTCCCATTGAAGGGTGCAGTGCTGGCGGATCGAAACCGGACGTCGCGAGCACTCCCACGGGCCTGAGTCCAGGAAGCGCACAAACCGTCAGTGCTGCCCGTGCACTGGTGATGGATGCTGGTGATGTGACCTTAACAGGCTGCAGCACTAGTGGACAGAACTGTGTCGACGCGGGCGGTCCTGAAGGTCAGTGTGCCACTGAACATGGAAAACCTTTTGAACGCACGACAGCTAAGGTGAAAGATCAGAGGCGTTCTTATCGGAATGCTGCTGTCTCCTCCTTAGCAGTTCGAATTGGGAAAGCAGGTAATGACAACAGTTTGAGTGCTGCGGAGTGCGAACACTGCAAAACTCGACTGTTAGAACTTGCTGAGGCAACTTATGCTTGCATCCAGGTGGAGAGCTGTGGTTTGAAGGACGGAAACTTTTGGGTGAAGACCTCATCGCAGCAAACCTCTGAATGGCTATGCAGTATGGTGCCAAAAATCCCTTCCCTTGGGACCTCAACTTTTGAGGTCTACAAGCCACCCAAGCTAACGCGAGCCGTCTGCTGGATCCCTGGGAAACTGGAGAAAACGGCGGATGTGCTGAAGCATTTGCGAGCCCAGAATCCTGGCCTCGACACAAAAGCCTGGATTGTCCGTTCGCATAGACCAAAAAAAAATCGTCTTAATGAAGATGGTAGTTGTTTGGTCGTGGGCATGGACATGGCTTCTGCCGAGGTCATTGAATCTAGGTACAACATGCGTCCCTATCTGCATTTTGGTAGGATTCACTTCCGTTTCAATGCCAAACAGCGCTAATAGTGTACGTCACCCTGAGTCTACATCCATAATGTTTACTCAGATTAACCTACAGCACTGCAAGGCCTCTACTGCTCTTCTAAGTAGCAGGCTTGCCGCATGTAGTACAAAAACATGCATAACATCCATCCAGGAACCATGGGTGTGGAAAGGTAACATCTGTGGTCTTGGTGGGTTGAGTGCTTCACACGAAATTCCTTACGATAAGAAGTCCGAAAGACCTAGGACTTGTCTTATCGCATCCAAATCCTTAGATTCATTAAATACATTAATGTAAGGTGTCTGCATGTTAGTACAATGGACCAGTAGTTGTGTCTGAGTGCTCCATCGGATAGTAGCAACCTCCAACAAAAACGTAAAACGTAACGTAAGCGTAAGTTTGATGTATAGTTTGTAAAGCAGTGAAATAATCACCGTAGACCCCTAAGACCTTTTAGAGATATGAATGGCACCGACAGGAGAATCGATTAAGCCATGTCCGTCCGTCCGTTAGTCTGTATGTAAACAACTTTTAGGCCTTAAATTTTAAGGTACAGAGCTGAAATTCGGTGGGTTGGCTGGAAGTCCATTGGACCAGATCAAGTTTGAAAATTAGCCAAATGCGCCCACAGACACGCCCACTACAGGCCCGTATGTGCGACCATCTCTAATTTAAAAAAAATACTTTTTCTAAATTTTAGCTATGTTAGAATAGTGCTATTGCATTCATTTTTGGAATGCGATATTGCCTTGTAATTGTCTTTGAAGTGGCCGAAAAATGTTAGCCTTTTCATTGACCACGCCCACTTTTTTAAGGGGTTTGTTTAAAATGGCTGTTTTGTTAATAAATATATATGAAATTTGACTAAAAATTATATGACAAAAGTTGTAGGTATAAGCATTTTCTAACTTTCCGCCCACTTTTGTGGGCGTGGCCGTAAACAGGTGGTTTTTTAACTTAAAAAGGCGGAGCTTTAAACCGAAATGTATGCAACCAACTAGTATAAAGCATTCAACAGTTATATTTTAGTATCCCGCCCACTTTTTGGAGGCGTGGCAGGTTTTCTTTGGTATGGTCGGGTATTTTGCAATCCGTCGTAGATGGACTAAAACTTTTGCATACGCACTGTTGCACTTTCCCACTTGTTTTCTACTTTATTTCAGTTTATTTAATCCAAGTCATTCTTTCTTAAAAAGTTATTAATTATTTCAAATAATAATACATCAAGCATTATTTAAATGATAAACTTGTTTCCGTATGTCTAAGGAATAAATTTTGGAAGAGCATCGAACTCAAAACTTTCCTTAAGGGGGCTCGTTACTGGGGGTTTTACCCTACAACCCCATAGTTGTATACCGTACGTCCGAAATGGTTTTAGCCCTTGCTTATACAAAAGCAGTTTGTTATATACGCTTAGTTTCGAAAATCTTCCGATAAGCCAATTCATTTCTCTTAACTTGATTTCGAGCTCGTCGCGTTTCTTTTAACGTGCGGCTTCCATTTAAGTTTTGCATCTAGAGTCATTCCTTCTTTCGCTTCATTTGAGTACGGGATTTGTTATGAGTTAATGAATAAAGGTTTGTTGTTTATCTTTTTATAAGTAAAGTTAACATGCGTTTACTTACCGTAGAACCACAGTGATGTAGCTGTGGCGGTATTAGTAGCGGTAGTAAGAGCTGTCAAAAGTTAAAACACATGTATTCGGTGCATTGCGCACACAATGTGTGTCTCTGGTGGTAGCGCGTAGCAGTGGAGGTAGTAAGAGTTGGCTTACTTTTAACTTTCGTAGCGTTACGCGGTTGACAGCGCTACACGGTGGCCAGTTCAATACAAGTTAAGTAAACAATGGAGGAAAAGGACGTCGAAAAGTTAATTGAGATGGTTAAATCTAAAGAAATTTTATGGAATTTGTGTCATCCGTTGTACAAAAATATTAAGTCTAGTTTAAATTAACTCAGAGTATCGGCCATTGTTTATAAACGAGGTTTTTGTTCGACATAGCCGCGCTACACCATTGTGTTAAATTTTTTTCCGTACTACGCCACATGGCTCCGCGGCTGTACTACGTACTATTGCTACATACCACCGCTACGGGCATTGTGGTCCTACGGTTAGTCTCGTTAAGGACGACTCGCCAGCTGTTCGTCCAGTCGCATATTTTGTCTAAAGAGAATGGATGACCTTGCATACTTAAGACAAAATATGCAAGGGGATCTGCGGCAAGACTCAGAAGGAACGCGAGATCTTAGTAACGAGTACTGCGGGATTTTCTCATTCTTTTGCGAGGGATGTCAGTCCCTGTCGCCTGGGCACTTATTTCTAGCCATCAAACGCTACAATGATCAAGTAAGCGCAGTGAGTGACTCGTTGGCCGAGCTGAGGTCTGACATGCGCCATAGTTACAAAAAACTGGAACGGAATACAAACAATGATGCCTTCGTCAAAAGTTTTGATGATTTGAACAGTTCCGTCGAATCTCTAAGGAAGGTGTTTAATACAAAATTTCAAAGCATCGCAGGTTCAATATCTTCTAAGGAACCAGTTTCTAAGCCTGACCTAGACGCCCTCCACCAGAACATTTTTACTGGATTAAAAGATGAGCTTAAGAGCTTCGTCTCAACACTTACCACAGTCAATACATCGAAAGCCATTATCGATGAGCTTAAATCCCTCCGAGCTTTTCTTGATGTTCAACTCCAAAATAGCTCAAAGTCGACTCCCAACTCTATCGATCCTGATTTCTCTAACAAAATTGGAACCATGCTGGGCGAAACCAATGACAATGCAATTCACGATTGGTGACATTGCTGATGAAATAAGAAGCACATCTTGCAAAACCTCCTTACAACACCTCGATACTGGAAGAACTTCGTGCATCTGATACGGATTTTCTTTCGCTCTCCTCAATTTCGGTCAATTCTGTTCCTTTTCAAGCAGATATCGAAATAGGAGATAAGACGTCTGAACCTCAAATCACGAATGCTGCCGCCAGGCTACCCTCTTCAACACCGCAACCTGTTATACCCGAGCCGATTGTAAAACTAGGAACTTCATGGACAAATGCTGAGTGGACCAATATTCTTAACAGGCTTTCTATAAGTAACTCCACAAATTTTACTTTCTACGTAGTAAAGGATGTCCCACGGTATGCGAACGTATCCTGGTTAAGCAAAGTATCACGAACCACATCAAGTTTCAAATTTGGAATCCCATCTAAATACGACTGGCTATTCACCAACCCCTCGAATGATGTGCGCACCCTAGGCAAGATGAAGATGACTAAATGGGTTAGTAATAAAAATCAAAACAGTTCTAGCTCTAAATTAAACAAACAAATAGTGAACAAGGAACCAAACTCAAACTGGAGCTTCAAACAAGGAATCCTTCCTAACTTTAATTTTTCAAGGCAGTTAAATACCTATCCCAAATCCTGCCCCAACGCTCAAACAACTCCTGCAATTACTTCTGTCCCCGCTAACTCTAACACCAAACCTCAGCGTCAGCGATTATCTTTAAATTTGACACCTTCTTCCTCTTCAGCAACAACCCATACCCCATCTTCTACTCCGTACTGCCCTAACTTTATTCGCTCACATGTTCTCAATCCTCATACTGCATCCTCCATCGCCCCACTTAATTCAGTCACCACAACCGTTTCGTCGACCTCAACCAATCCCACTCCATCCCCTGCATTTTAAGATCCATTGTTTCCCCTTACAGTAAAACTAACTAAACATCTTGCTGATCACAGCACTGAAAGTCGTTATGTTCTATCTCGTTTGAGAGATCGCTGAACTTATGAATATGTGCGTCTCTACCTAGCCTACTTACATGATAAAACAAACAATATCTGTGTTGATGGTAAAACAAAAACAAATGTCATAGTATCACTACTTTTAGAGGGTCTTCCAACTAACCCTGTCGAATTACGGAAAATTTTCAATAGTTTTCATGAGTGCTTTCATATGTCGGCTTCCGATGTAGCAAATGACCTCTCTACATTTGCCTCTCATGTAAGCTCTAAGCGGATCTCCCACCTTCAAAGATCTCGTTCCGATTACAAAAACTACTATCGCTCCTAACCAACCCCCTACCAGTCCTATAGTATGGTGCCTCTACTATCAAAACGTAAGAGGACTTCGTACCAAAGCTTTCCGCGGTATATTTAAACTCGCAAAAACTCCCTTACGACATTTTTGCCTCAACTGAAACCAACCTTGTTGGTAAAACCAAAAACTCCGAAATTTCACCACCGATTTCAACGTTATCCGCAAGGATGGCCCCGTGAGATTGGAAAATCCTAACGGCCGAGGGGTTTTGTTAGCAATCAACAACCGCCTTAGCGATCAATTCACCCCTCCCAACCAATTGAGTCTAATACGCCAGTAATTGATACTTTGGATTATTTCACCGACGTGGTAAACCCCGAAGATAGTGTTATCTTGTTGGGTGACTTTAATCTCCCGGGATTAAAATGGACTTTATCAGAAGATGAATCCCACTACGTCATATTAAACGCGACGTCTCAAACCGAATTAGTGCTCATTTATTGTCTATCGAATTCCGGCCTCTACCCAAGGAGTGGTATACCCAACATTATGAATAGATATTTCGACCTTATTTTTACTTCCGATTGTGATAACTTTCTCCTCTCCAAGAGTGCTCACCTCTTACCCACACTTGATTCCTTACATCCCCCTCTGTCCTTGAACTATTCATTTCAAAGCAAAGTCCTCAGATTGCTCCGGTAAATTCACAAGTTTTTAACTTCCGACGAGAAAATTTCAACAAACTCAATAGTCTTCTCAGCAATGTAAACTTTGATTTTATAAGCGATAACATCCATATAGACCTAGCGTTCTCAATTTTCTACTCCATTATTTTCTCATGTTTCAAACAATCGGTTCCCTACTCAATGCACAAAGATTTGTCATCATCCCCGCCTTGGTATACCAAGGAGTTACGCTCTCTACGCAATAATTTGGAAGTCATTTGGTCGCCAGTCCGCTGGTCGCAAGTTCGTCGACAAGCACGAAGCACCTCTACTCTCCTTAGTAGGTTACGCGACGCCAGCGCGAGGACAATTTCGGCATTTTTTCAAACGCATTTCCATAACTCATTTGTTTAGCTTGTAAAATATTTATGTCATATTTCGAGTGCAATTTTAAAAAGGTATATCTATGCATAATATCTGTGTGCATGTGCAAACAATCGTCCAAAACCAAGAAATGAATAATCACCCAAAAATGTTGGGCTATAGTTCGTAATGAAGAATCGCCCGTAAAAAACGAACAATCGCCCAAAAAAATTGTGAACATTTTACCAAATTTTGAAATGACTTATTCTCCGAGTTATAATACCCTAAACCGAAAAATTAATAATCGCCCAAAATCCGATTTGGGCAATAGTGCATTGATTTTTGGGCGATTATCCATTTTTTGGTTGGGGCGATTGTTCATATAGGATTATCACCCAAAAAGTATAAAAAGAACAATTACAATTGTTAAAAAAAAACTTAATCTTACTTATCATACCATAAGAAGTCCTTTTTCCATTTTTGGAAGGACCGCTAAAAATAACAGGTTGCTACCCCTTCCTTACAAGGTGATACCCAGACTCACCTACCTATCTTACTTACGTGCTTGATAGATTTGGTTATGTATCAATCGAGACAATCACTCACCCAATCGACTTGCACAATAGTACCAACGCACCTTGCCTACATTCCTACCTATTAAAATATAAAATATGTATAGTTAACCACCATTTACTTTCCCGAGTCATCGAATTATGAATATTGACATGAAACACATTACACAAATACCAAATTCTTTACAAATTTAGCTTTAAAAAAATGAAATCTCCATAAAGAAGGTAGGTAGATACATACAAAAAAGAAGCAAGCAACAAAAAAACAATAAAGATCCAAGGCACATTTCTCTTTCAAATCAAGAGAACCAGGAAAGGGCATTTGCCACAGCCACGGCTTTTGCGGGAACTTCATTTTCGATTGTGTGCGTTTACAATGTGATTTTTAAAAATCACATAGTAAAGTTCATACGACAGTTACAACTTTGAATTTTAACACGCAATGAGAAAAAATGACAGAGAAAAATACAAAAATAAAAAATTGATTGCTGGGTGTTTTATCTACCTCAATAATCGGATTAAAAAGTTGTCACCGAAAATTGCAATTCTAAGCATAAATAATTATTTAAAAATAAATATTTAATTAAAGTCGGTTTAGTGTTTTGGAAGCAGCGCTTGCAAATGCATGGTAAAATTCTAAAAAAGGTTACTTTTTGCACCTCAATTTACAATAGTTAAAACAAAAAAGCAATTTTCAGCGACAACAACTCCGAGGAAAAACATATGAAAATTCAACAACAATAAATAGAATAAAAAAAAATTAAAATGTGAGTTCTAAGTACTGCCCGGCAGAAGGATTTAGACTGTGCTTAAATCATACTAAAAACACACAGTTTTTTCCTACTTAGCCTAAAAGCTTTTATATCTGTGGCAACAAGGAATGACAGCATAAGTCGACTTATGTCGAAATTGAGTTTTTTATATAATCTGATGCACAATAAGAGATTCTATGTGCCAGATTTTTTTCGTATTTTTATCTCTTAAGCTTAAAGAATTATAGGCAAAAGAAAAACGACATAAGTTTGTATCTACACAGCTTACCCAAGGAAAAACAACATAAGTTGAACTCCTTAATTTGTATTTTATACTTATGTACTTATTCCATAACAACCATACAAATAACACACAGATAAGTTTACTTAAGCTTTTTTTCCAAAACTTAAAAAAATGTTTGCGATCATAAGTTAACTTGTGTCGTTCTTCCAAAATAAAATTTGTAAGGTTTACGAAGATAAGTTGACTTGTGTCGTTTTTCCTAATACCTCTTTGTACAAAATTCAAACACAAGTTGACTTGTGCTGTTATTCCAAAAGAAGTTACTGAATATTTCTGAGAGTATGTATACATGTGCCGTTGTTATAAAAGCAAAGCCTTTCTCAGTTGTGACTTATGCCATTTTCTTGTTATAAACGTGCTGTTGTGGTCGGTTGTCAGAGGTACAAGTGTGTCAGGATTAATTTGTAAGTTCTTAAGCTTTCAAATCATTGGAATAGCTGTAACGAACCAAAGCAATATCTGTTTCTTATTAACAGTAATTTGAATTTTATAAGCAATAACTTATAGATAGATATAGAGTAAATAAGTAAACTTAGCCGCTAGGGCATCCACTCAAACAATAAAATCGAAGAAATTATTTTCTTCCACTTAAGTACTTTTTCAATTCAATAGAAGTGTTTATTCAGAGAACTGCATAATTAATCTCAAATGCAGTTGCAAAACATTCGCTAAAAAACGGGTCGCTCATAGAAAAATTACTTAAGTTAATTTTTAACAATGATCGTATCTGGCCACATTCAATACCAAAATCATGTTTATACCCGACCCAGGGTATATTAAGTTTGATGTATAGCTTGTAACGCAGTGAAATAATCACCGTAGACCCCTAACACCTTAAAGAGATATGAATGGGGCCGACAGGAGAATCGATTTAGCCATGTCCGTCCGTCTGTCCGTCCGCTCGTATATAAACAATTTTTAGGCCTTAAATTTTAAGGTATAGAGCTGAAAATTTGTAAGTTAGCTGGAAGTCCATAGGACCAGATCAAGTTTGAAAATAAGCCAAATTCGCCCACAGACACGCCCACTACAGGCCCGTATGTGCGACCATCTCAAATTAAAAAAAAAATACTTTTTCTAAAGCTATGTTAGAATGGTGCTAGCGCATTCATTTTAGTATGTAACATTGCCTTGTAATTGTCTTTGAAGTGGCCAAAAAACTTTAGCCTTTTCATTGACCACGCCCACTTTTTTAAGGGATTTTAGTTTAAAATGGCTTTTTTCAATAAATTTATATGAAATTTGACTAAAAATTGTATGACAAAAGTTGTAGATATTAACATTTTCTAACTTTCATGTATAAGCACTATGTGCCTCAGCCTGTGCCTTTTGTGCGCGTGGCGTTAAAAAAGTGATTTTTTTAAGTTAAAAAGGCGAAGTCTTAGACCGCAATACATGCAACCAGTTGGTATAAAGCATTCAACAGTTATATTTTTGTATTCCGCCCACTTTTTGGAGGCGTTGCAGTTGTTTTTTTGGTATGGTCGGGTATTTTGCAATCCGTCGTATATGGACTGAAACTTTTGCATACGCACTGTTGCACTTTCCCACTTGGTTGTTATATGTTTTTTTGAGGTTTAAACACGAGCTCACTCAATTTTTAAATATAACTTGTTTAAGTGTTGTCTGTTGCTCAAGCTTTTCTAGAATCATGCCTAGAATTTGAGAGACCGAATCTGATTCGGCCAATTGTGGCTTACTTTCACGTGACGCGACTTGAGCGTACGATCTTGAACCAACCAGTGTGGATTCTCCCTTTGGACTCCGGTGGGAACTTGGACCAGCGACGTTTTGTTGCGCATTTTGAATTTTGCCTTAAATCAATCCCGTACCCTTGTCAACTTAGGGTTTTTTGGCTTATCTACTTAAGAAGGCTTAAGGCTTGGGCCCTTATTTTCAATATTTTTCTTTGGAGCTTCAAGTCGTTTTTGTTGCTGGGTGATTTCCCCTGCGATTGGCGCAACCCGCGGGGGCCTGACTGCTGACATTGGAATTCGTCGAGAGATGTTCACCGGCGCATCTTACGCATCGCGGTTTTTTCTGACAGTACGCTGGCATGTGTCGGAAATCTAAGCATCGCTTATATTGGGGTACTTGTCTGTTGCCCTTCCGCTTGGGCTCGATTTTTACCTTGATGTTAATGATTGCTTTAATTTTGTAAATTTCGTTAATATTCTCGGTTCTATCAAAAGAAAGCATAAAAATTTGCAAGCCGCGTCGGGTAACAGCGGAATCTTTGCCTTCGTCCGTACGTTGCTTCTATTTCTTTATTATGTCAAGAATTTTAAAGCCTTGGGCTTGAACGTCTTCAATTATTTTTCGTCCTTGGTACAGGATGGGTGTAGTCCCCTCGCGATAATCCGCAGCGGCTTTTCGAGGTGATTTTCATAAGTAAACCATTGGATTTTCTCTGTGTTCAACTTTTGTGACAGTGACCGATAGGCGTCAGAGTCATCGACGTTAACTTTCCATACGTTTTTCCGAAGTGATTTTAAGTTATATTTCGTTCCAAGAGTATTTTTGTTCCAAGAGGATGTTACGTAACTTTGCGTAAACCGCGATTCCAACGACATTTATTGCAGGTGGTTGGCGCTTTTTTTCTTGGGTTTTTGCTGTCGCTTCGTTTGGTACGACTGGCGTTTCTTCTTTTTGCTGCACGGTTTATACTTCAGGTGAAGAGTCGGTCTTACGCTTCTTGGTAAGCCTTTTTTAAAGACTGGATTTGTTTCGCGTGCAAGCTCTTCCTCATTGTTTGGTATTCATATTGACGTTTCGATGTTTTCTCGCATTCTAATGTACCACGGGGGTTCCTTTAGGCTTCTTTACGTTACGAATCTACTTAACTTTTTTTAAGCTTAGCACGGAGTTCGTTGTTTTCCACTTCAAAGCATTTAATTTTCGCTGAGTCCTGATTAACCGGCGGACTTCCTTTCCCGGAGACTTTCCATCCAACTGGTGGAGTTCGAGGTACCCTTGATCTTTTCAAAAAGGGATTTATAAGCAATAAATGGCTCTCCCCAGAATCGGTAGAGCCTACCTCCGAAGAGGGTGGATTTGGTAGTGAAACTGGATTGCCACCTGGGGTAATAATATTTTTTGTTTTGTCCATTGCATAGTTTGTATGCGCTACGCACTCGGCATACGTAGGGTGGATTTAAGTCGCCTCTTACGACAGGCATGCCTTACCTCGGGTATATTCTAACCCCTGGGGATCATATATTTGTATGAATTTTTTGGTTTTTTTAAAGTTTTAAATGCCCTACACGTACAATTGGACTCAGCTATGCTTTATTTGCAAACACATAATTCAGTGCTGAAATGCCCTATACATACAATGCCCTATACAACATGCTTCATAACCATGATTATTTTTCAGTATTGAAATGCATCATAGCAACAAAACTGTGAGTTGAAGTTTCAAGCATTAAAATGATTTCAGTGAATAAGTGACACATGAGTACAATTGTTTTCAAAAAAGCATTACGTACGTTTTTTGTTATTCAGTGTTGAAGTGACACAAGCATACAATTTATTTTCCTCAAAAAATTTTTTTGTATTTCCCAACCCCCAAAAAAGGATGTGGGCTGAAAATGGGCGGAGTCCATTAATGTATTGTGTTAAGCAAACTTTAGGAAAAGTAATATGTATATATTTGTAATATTGTCCATTCAAATTTTTCGGTTTCGAAGGAATTTTTCGGAGGAATTTTTGTAAAATCACTTTGTTAAAGATCTAACATGATAAAAGTGGGTTTGGTCGACTGCGTAAGGGGGTCCAATTTTCGCCTGGTTAAAAACTAATAGCCGACTTCAATGCCCACCAAAATTTAAGTTCATACGCCTTGTCTACCCCTGCAAGGTCGGGGTTAGAATAGCCTTGAGGTAAGGTATGCGTGTCGTAAGAGCCGTCTAAAATCCACCGGAAGAAGTATTCTTTAATGTTTCAATGATTCTGTCGATGTTGATCCATTTGGGGCAACTTTTGAAAGTAAGGTTTTAACTTATAGATGAATTTGAAGATTAAATTAATATCCAGAAGCGTCTGTCACACATTGTGCGGCTGTATTAACAAAAGATTTGATTACCCCAGGTGGCAGCCCAGCAATGCTGGAAAATCCACCCTCTTCGGAGGCAGGGTCTACAGATTCTTCGGAGATCCGTTTATTGCTTATAATACCCTTTGAGAAAAGGGAAAAAACTAAATCGATCACCACCACCTAGATCGAACATATCCGGAAAAAGCAGTCCACCGGTAAACCAGGACTCAGTGAAAGTTGAAAGCTTAAAAAAGGAGAATAATGAACTCCGAGCTAAGCTTACTGAAATGGAGCGACTCTTCCACGATCTAAAAATTGAAGTTGGCACTCTGCGAAAAGAAAACGATGATATTAAAAATACTCGTTTAACGAAAGAGTGTGAGGTAACGAAAGAGTGTCTAACACCGAACCGACCAGCATTCGAATACTTCACGGACGAGGACGAACTTGCACTTGAGACCGATTCAGTTTTAAGGAAAAGGTCTAGCAAGAAGCATAAGGCGAATTCCTCTCCCGAAGTAATACAAAAAGGGGATAAGCCCTCTGGCTGGAACAAGGCTAAACCAGAAGCGTAAATTCGTCCACCTCCAGCAATGAAAATCGTCGGGATAGCAGACTTCCCGCTTCCTCCCTTCCTTGCCACGCTTCTGAGTGGGAGGGTAACAATCCGCCTAGGCCAATCGTTGGATAACCCATATCAATTGACCACTGTCAAGCTCCAAAATGCGCCAAAAATCTTTGTTGTTAAATTTCAGTTTCTATTAACTTTAATTGTGCTAAGAATTTATCAGTTAAGAATCATCAGTTATCAGTTATCAGAATTTATCAATTATCAGCGCGACCTCAATTCCTTTTCAATAACATAATTTTTTTTATAATATTTTTATGAGATGCAGTCAACACGTGTTGATCGCAATTTTATATTAAAAATTTGAATTTTGAAAGTCGGCGTAGCAAAGATTTATTTATTTGAGGTGATAGCTTACGCACATATCTGAACATTTTATGGTGCAAGTTTTTTGGATTTAAAGCAAATATATCAAATAATAGCCGTTTATTAGAATGCATATTAACGCCTGCAAGGGGGCGGTTTTCGATCACAATACACTTAAGCAAGGATATTGCATACCAAATTTCAGCTTCCTACGACAACTTTGATTTTTCATGCTATTAAGTAAAGTGGGCGTGTCAGTGCGCGGATTTCAAAAAAATTTACACTTGTACTGCTTCGAGAGCTAGAAAGAACAGATATCAAGTCTCAAGTTCCTAGCTCAAAATTTAGGGCCTTAAAATTGGTGACATACGTTATGACATCATTATACTCCATTCCTGTGGAATAGGGTATAATGATACTTTACATCAGGGTTAAAATCGAACCCATGCGAAAGGGCAATAGAATGATACCAGAGTGTAAGCAATGCCAAGAATTCAGGCACACAAGTGCCTACTGCCAAAAAGAACCACGTTGCGTGTTATGTGCCGGAAAACACCTCTCAACAGAGTGCAAAGTTGACATGAAGGCTCCAGCAGTTTGCGCAAATTGCAACGGAAACCACCCCGCAAACTATCGAGGATGCGAAGTAGCCATAGAGTTACAAAAGGGACGAGAACCTCTTAAGGAAAATATTCGAGGTCAGAAACCAAGCCCTGGACGCCCAAAAACTGCTGAAACTCCTAAGTCAAAGACTCCAAAGATGCCAAAGCCGATCAAAAGTGCGAGATTTTGCAAAGGAGGCATCGACAAAAGGCGTAAAAGCTGCACAAAGAGCGGCGCCCGTTCAAGTGCAGCGGAGGTTGCGGCCAACGAAAACTAGGCAAGATCTGAGCAAGCTCAAGTTTAAGCTTCGAAAAAATTACCAGAGCACATGATCGCTCGAAATCGAAGAATTGATTCGTGAAAATAGAAGAGCGCGTAGAAGATGGAAAGGCATGAGGGCTCTCCAGACAAAATCCTCTTGAACCACCTCTCTAAGAAACTGAAAGGAATGTTGCAAGATTTTAAAAATCGTGAGACCACTGAATACCTTGAAGGCTTGTCGGCGGATAGGAGCTTAAACTACTCGCTGTGGAAAGCAGTTAAGTCTATCAAGAAACCTTTAATCCACTCGACACCACTAAAAAAAGCTAACGGCGAATGGGAAAGAGAAGACAAAGAGAGAACGAATTTGTTTGTTGAACATTTAGAAGAAAAAATTAAGCTTTTCGACGGTCCGCTTTGGCTGATGTTTAAAACAATAACGCGGAACCTGATAGTTTTAGAATGAAAAAAGTTTCGTTAGTTGAATTTCGACAGACAATTAGCAAACTTACAAATAATAAGGCCCCGGGTTACGACCTGATCACTGGCGAAATATTGAAAGAACTACCAAAAAAGGCACTAGTCAAGTGCCTTTTAGACAGACTTCTATACGTACCAGAGAATGGAAAGTTGCTGAAGTCATTATGGTTCCAAAACCGGGGAAATGTGCAAATGATAAAAAATGTTATAGGCCCATATCGCTTCTGCCGATAATATCAAAAGCATTCGAGAAACTTCCGCTGAAGCGATTACAACCAATAATTGCAGAAAGACGCTTGATCGCGGATCATCAATTCGGTTTCAGACCTAACCGTTCCACAATAGATCAAGTCTACAGAATAACGCATGAAACTGAAAAAGCCTTCGGCGGAAAAAAAATATTTTCAACTGCTTTCCTCGACGTATCGCAAGCATTCGACAAGGTATGGCACGAAGGCTTGAAATTTTAGCTACGGCAAAACTTGCCGGAAGACATGTTTAAAATATTGGAAAATTATCTTGAAAGCAGACTCTTTCGTGTTGGGTGTAGAAGTGAATACTCTACTAGTGAGGGATGTCCTAGTAGCGGCATCGTCCCTCGGTCTTCCAGATTTTCCCAGTTTACTACCCGTACCTGAACCCATTTAGCTGAACGAGCTGCCTAGGCGTAGGCCTCGTGGAAACGTCGTAAGCTATGGTCCCACTCAAGGGCCCGGGAGACCAAGATAGTCCCATCTGAGTTAGGGAAGATTTTTTCTTGGCTGTTGGGATGCCATATATATGCTTGGCTTCAAAAACAGCTTCTTCCTTCTGGACTTTCTCCCGCGCTTGGTCTCCTTTTTGTGGCCAGATTTCTCTTCGGAATCATCGGATTATTCAGCGAGTAGCTTAACGGGGTAAGGCTTAGGTTTATCTGCAGGTCTTCGCCTAGGTACCTGAGGGCGCTCGGCTGGCTAAGCCCCCAGCCTTGCATCCTTCGGCTTGGCTTGCAATACGCTCACACTACCTTTGAAATCAGGTTTGGCAGGACTTAGTTTGTCGCTCCTCAGCCGACCAACGCGGGCTGAAAATCCGCAACATAAGCCCCCCACACAGTCGTCATAGAAGATGACGCACTCGACAGTGGCATTCGCACAAGTGAAAATCATCGAAACCTTCGTCAGTTCAGCAGTACACATAGCAGCGCAGATGGAAGGAGCAAGCGCAATCGCTGGAGGTGCGGAAGAAGTCACAGGGAAGAAACGTCACAGGGAAGAAACGTGTCTCGCCAAGCATTGGACATGCTTTCGACATATTTGACAATTATTAAAGATATTATTATTTGCAAAGTTTCATTTGTCTGTACAAAGTTTTGAGCTCCGCCTACTTTGAGAGGGCGTTTTAAGGTAAAAACTTTTTTTTCCGATATAATTTAAAACCGATTTAACGCATTTTGGGATGAATCTAACGAAATAACAATTAACTGATTTTAATTTTAGCCCAGAGCCATTTCTGGAGGCATGGCCTCTACAAATTATATATTTATTTGGGACAAATTTTTAAGATTTGGTGTTACACGGTCGTGTATATAGGAGTTTGTCGGGAAATAGGATCGGGTATATAGGAGTTTGTCACAGACGAACTCTTGCACTTGCTCACTTGTTTCTTATATTTCATCCACAAGTGAAAATCATCGAAACCTTCGTCAGTTCAGCAGTACACATAGCAGCGCAGATGGAAGGAGCAAGCGCAATCGCTGGAGGTGCGGAAGAAGTCACAGGGAAGAAACGTGTCTCGCCAAGCATTGGACATGCTTTCGATGTGGGATAGAAGGGCATACAAGCGGGGTGTGTCAACAAAAGAATGATCAAGTAGCTACCGTGAACTCTAGTGGAAGTCTTAGTCCACCATTAGAGCTGGAGATGCAGATCCCTGGATGGAAGTGGAGCAACGGTTACCGTGATAAGTGAAAGGAACTAAGGAATGTCAATTGGTCTTTGAAAAAAATAAAAGTCTAATGGTCCATCACCAGGTTTTAGAGTTATATGACCCACGTAAATCGATTGTTGTTTCCACCGACGCAAGTCAATACGGCGTAGGTGTAGTCTTGTCTCATGTAGTGCATGGCAGTTTAAAACCCGTTTTTTATGCATCTAGTTCTCTTTCGGATGCGGAGAAAAACTACTCGCAACTACACCGCGAAGCTTTAAGCATTGTGTTCGCCCTTAAAAAGTTAAATAAATACATTTATGGGCACAAGTTTTGGAAAATAACTGTCCATCAGGCAGTAAAGGAAATTTTCAACCCCTGGAAAGGAACATCTTCCGTTGCTACTGCTAGGCTGCTGTGGTGGTCCATACTTTTATCGATGTATGATAACGAAACTGCCTATTTGCGAAACTGCGAAAATGTTGAAGCAGATTTTCTTTCTAGAATGCCTCTTACTTCACCAATAGAAACACCAATAGAAACAAGCAACAAAAAAACAATAAAGATCCAAGGCACATTTCTCTTTCAAATCAAGAGAACCAGGAAAGGGCATTTGCCACAGCCACGGCTTTTGCGGGAACTTCATTTTCGATTGTGTGCGTTTACAATGTGATTTTTAAAAATCACATAGTAAAGTTCATACGACAGTTACAACTTTGAATTTTAACACGCAATGAGAAAAAATGACAGAGAAAAATACAAAAATAAAAAATTGATTGCTGGGTGTTTTATCTACCTCAATAATCGGATTAAAAAGTTGTCACCGAAAATTGCAATTCTAAGCATAAATAATTATTTAAAAATAAATATTTAATTAAAGTCGGTTTAGTGTTTTGGAAGCAGCGCTTGCAAATGCATGGTAAAATTCTAAAAAAGGTTACTTTTTGCACCTCAATTTACAATAGTTAAAACAAAAAAGCAATTTTCAGCGACAACAACTCCGAGGAAAAACATATGAAAATTCAACAACAATAAATAGAATAAAAAAAAATTAAAATGTGAGTTCTAAGTACTGCCCGGCAGAAGGATTTAGACTGTGCTTAAATCATACTAAAAACACACAGTTTTTTCCTACTTAGCCTAAAAGCTTTTATATCTGTGGCAACAAGGAATGACAGCATAAGTCGACTTATGTCGAAATTGAGTTTTTTATATAATCTGATGCACAATAAGAGATTCTATGTGCCAGATTTTTTTCGTATTTTTATCTCTTAAGCTTAAAGAATTATAGGCAAAAGAAAAACGACATAAGTTTGTATCTACACAGCTTACCCAAGGAAAAACAACATAAGTTGAACTCCTTAATTTGTATTTTATACTTATGTACTTATTCCATAACAACCATACAAATAACACACAGATAAGTTTACTTAAGCTTTTTTTCCAAAACTTAAAAAAATGTTTGCGATCATAAGTTAACTTGTGTCGTTCTTCCAAAATAAAATTTGTAAGGTTTACGAAGATAAGTTGACTTGTGTCGTTTTTCCTAATACCTCTTTGTACAAAATTCAAACACAAGTTGACTTGTGCTGTTATTCCAAAAGAAGTTACTGAATATTTCTGAGAGTATGTATACATGTGCCGTTGTTATAAAAGCAAAGCCTTTCTCAGTTGTGACTTATGCCATTTTCTTGTTATAAACGTGCTGTTGTGGTCGGTTGTCAGAGGTACAAGTGTGTCAGGATTAATTTGTAAGTTCTTAAGCTTTCAAATCATTGGAATAGCTGTAACGAACCAAAGCAATATCTGTTTCTTATTAACAGTAATTTGAATTTTATAAGCAATAACTTATAGATAGATATAGAGTAAATAAGTAAACTTAGCCGCTAGGGCATCCACTCAAACAATAAAATCGAAGAAATTATTTTCTTCCACTTAAGTACTTTTTCAATTCAATAGAAGTGTTTATTCAGAGAACTGCATAATTAATCTCAAATGCAGTTGCAAAACATTCGCTAAAAAACGGGTCGCTCATAGAAAAATTACTTAAGTTAATTTTTAACAATGATCGTATCTGGCCACATTCAATACCAAAATCATGTTTATACCCGACCCAGGGTATATTAAGTTTGATGTATAGCTTGTAACGCAGTGAAATAATCACCGTAGACCCCTAACACCTTAAAGAGATATGAATGGGGCCGACAGGAGAATCGATTTAGCCATGTCCGTCCGTCTGTCCGTCCGCTCGTATATAAACAATTTTTAGGCCTTAAATTTTAAGGTATAGAGCTGAAAATTTGTAAGTTAGCTGGAAGTCCATAGGACCAGATCAAGTTTGAAAATAAGCCAAATTCGCCCACAGACACGCCCACTACAGGCCCGTATGTGCGACCATCTCAAATTAAAAAAAAAATACTTTTTCTAAAGCTATGTTAGAATGGTGCTAGCGCATTCATTTTAGTATGTAACATTGCCTTGTAATTGTCTTTGAAGTGGCCAAAAAACTTTAGCCTTTTCATTGACCACGCCCACTTTTTTAAGGGATTTTAGTTTAAAATGGCTTTTTTCAATAAATTTATATGAAATTTGACTAAAAATTGTATGACAAAAGTTGTAGATATTAACATTTTCTAACTTTCATGTATAAGCACTATGTGCCTCAGCCTGTGCCTTTTGTGCGCGTGGCGTTAAAAAAGTGATTTTTTTAAGTTAAAAAGGCGAAGTCTTAGACCGCAATACATGCAACCAGTTGGTATAAAGCATTCAACAGTTATATTTTTGTATTCCGCCCACTTTTTGGAGGCGTTGCAGTTGTTTTTTTGGTATGGTCGGGTATTTTGCAATCCGTCGTATATGGACTGAAACTTTTGCATACGCACTGTTGCACTTTCCCACTTGGTTGTTATATGTTTTTTTGAGGTTTAAACACGAGCTCACTCAATTTTTAAATATAACTTGTTTAAGTGTTGTCTGTTGCTCAAGCTTTTCTAGAATCATGCCTAGAATTTGAGAGACCGAATCTGATTCGGCCAATTGTGGCTTACTTTCACGTGACGCGACTTGAGCGTACGATCTTGAACCAACCAGTGTGGATTCTCCCTTTGGACTCCGGTGGGAACTTGGACCAGCGACGTTTTGTTGCGCATTTTGAATTTTGCCTTAAATCAATCCCGTACCCTTGTCAACTTAGGGTTTTTTGGCTTATCTACTTAAGAAGGCTTAAGGCTTGGGCCCTTATTTTCAATATTTTTCTTTGGAGCTTCAAGTCGTTTTTGTTGCTGGGTGATTTCCCCTGCGATTGGCGCAACCCGCGGGGGCCTGACTGCTGACATTGGAATTCGTCGAGAGATGTTCACCGGCGCATCTTACGCATCGCGGTTTTTTCTGACAGTACGCTGGCATGTGTCGGAAATCTAAGCATCGCTTATATTGGGGTACTTGTCTGTTGCCCTTCCGCTTGGGCTCGATTTTTACCTTGATGTTAATGATTGCTTTAATTTTGTAAATTTCGTTAATATTCTCGGTTCTATCAAAAGAAAGCATAAAAATTTGCAAGCCGCGTCGGGTAACAGCGGAATCTTTGCCTTCGTCCGTACGTTGCTTCTATTTCTTTATTATGTCAAGAATTTTAAAGCCTTGGGCTTGAACGTCTTCAATTATTTTTCGTCCTTGGTACAGGATGGGTGTAGTCCCCTCGCGATAATCCGCAGCGGCTTTTCGAGGTGATTTTCATAAGTAAACCATTGGATTTTCTCTGTGTTCAACTTTTGTGACAGTGACCGATAGGCGTCAGAGTCATCGACGTTAACTTTCCATACGTTTTTCCGAAGTGATTTTAAGTTATATTTCGTTCCAAGAGTATTTTTGTTCCAAGAGGATGTTACGTAACTTTGCGTAAACCGCGATTCCAACGACATTTATTGCAGGTGGTTGGCGCTTTTTTTCTTGGGTTTTTGCTGTCGCTTCGTTTGGTACGACTGGCGTTTCTTCTTTTTGCTGCACGGTTTATACTTCAGGTGAAGAGTCGGTCTTACGCTTCTTGGTAAGCCTTTTTTAAAGACTGGATTTGTTTCGCGTGCAAGCTCTTCCTCATTGTTTGGTATTCATATTGACGTTTCGATGTTTTCTCGCATTCTAATGTACCACGGGGGTTCCTTTAGGCTTCTTTACGTTACGAATCTACTTAACTTTTTTTAAGCTTAGCACGGAGTTCGTTGTTTTCCACTTCAAAGCATTTAATTTTCGCTGAGTCCTGATTAACCGGCGGACTTCCTTTCCCGGAGACTTTCCATCCAACTGGTGGAGTTCGAGGTACCCTTGATCTTTTCAAAAAGGGATTTATAAGCAATAAATGGCTCTCCCCAGAATCGGTAGAGCCTACCTCCGAAGAGGGTGGATTTGGTAGTGAAACTGGATTGCCACCTGGGGTAATAATATTTTTTGTTTTGTCCATTGCATAGTTTGTATGCGCTACGCACTCGGCATACGTAGGGTGGATTTAAGTCGCCTCTTACGACAGGCATGCCTTACCTCGGGTATATTCTAACCCCTGGGGATCATATATTTGTATGAATTTTTTGGTTTTTTTAAAGTTTTAAATGCCCTACACGTACAATTGGACTCAGCTATGCTTTATTTGCAAACACATAATTCAGTGCTGAAATGCCCTATACATACAATGCCCTATACAACATGCTTCATAACCATGATTATTTTTCAGTATTGAAATGCATCATAGCAACAAAACTGTGAGTTGAAGTTTCAAGCATTAAAATGATTTCAGTGAATAAGTGACACATGAGTACAATTGTTTTCAAAAAAGCATTACGTACGTTTTTTGTTATTCAGTGTTGAAGTGACACAAGCATACAATTTATTTTCCTCAAAAAATTTTTTTGTATTTCCCAACCCCCAAAAAAGGATGTGGGCTGAAAATGGGCGGAGTCCATTAATGTATTGTGTTAAGCAAACTTTAGGAAAAGTAATATGTATATATTTGTAATATTGTCCATTCAAATTTTTCGGTTTCGAAGGAATTTTTCGGAGGAATTTTTGTAAAATCACTTTGTTAAAGATCTAACATGATAAAAGTGGGTTTGGTCGACTGCGTAAGGGGGTCCAATTTTCGCCTGGTTAAAAACTAATAGCCGACTTCAATGCCCACCAAAATTTAAGTTCATACGCCTTGTCTACCCCTGCAAGGTCGGGGTTAGAATAGCCTTGAGGTAAGGTATGCGTGTCGTAAGAGCCGTCTAAAATCCACCGGAAGAAGTATTCTTTAATGTTTCAATGATTCTGTCGATGTTGATCCATTTGGGGCAACTTTTGAAAGTAAGGTTTTAACTTATAGATGAATTTGAAGATTAAATTAATATCCAGAAGCGTCTGTCACACATTGTGCGGCTGTATTAACAAAAGATTTGATTACCCCAGGTGGCAGCCCAGCAATGCTGGAAAATCCACCCTCTTCGGAGGCAGGGTCTACAGATTCTTCGGAGATCCGTTTATTGCTTATAATACCCTTTGAGAAAAGGGAAAAAACTAAATCGATCACCACCACCTAGATCGAACATATCCGGAAAAAGCAGTCCACCGGTAAACCAGGACTCAGTGAAAGTTGAAAGCTTAAAAAAGGAGAATAATGAACTCCGAGCTAAGCTTACTGAAATGGAGCGACTCTTCCACGATCTAAAAATTGAAGTTGGCACTCTGCGAAAAGAAAACGATGATATTAAAAATACTCGTTTAACGAAAGAGTGTGAGGTAACGAAAGAGTGTCTAACACCGAACCGACCAGCATTCGAATACTTCACGGACGAGGACGAACTTGCACTTGAGACCGATTCAGTTTTAAGGAAAAGGTCTAGCAAGAAGCATAAGGCGAATTCCTCTCCCGAAGTAATACAAAAAGGGGATAAGCCCTCTGGCTGGAACAAGGCTAAACCAGAAGCGTAAATTCGTCCACCTCCAGCAATGAAAATCGTCGGGATAGCAGACTTCCCGCTTCCTCCCTTCCTTGCCACGCTTCTGAGTGGGAGGGTAACAATCCGCCTAGGCCAATCGTTGGATAACCCATATCAATTGACCACTGTCAAGCTCCAAAATGCGCCAAAAATCTTTGTTGTTAAATTTCAGTTTCTATTAACTTTAATTGTGCTAAGAATTTATCAGTTAAGAATCATCAGTTATCAGTTATCAGAATTTATCAATTATCAGCGCGACCTCAATTCCTTTTCAATAACATAATTTTTTTTATAATATTTTTATGAGATGCAGTCAACACGTGTTGATCGCAATTTTATATTAAAAATTTGAATTTTGAAAGTCGGCGTAGCAAAGATTTATTTATTTGAGGTGATAGCTTACGCACATATCTGAACATTTTATGGTGCAAGTTTTTTGGATTTAAAGCAAATATATCAAATAATAGCCGTTTATTAGAATGCATATTAACGCCTGCAAGGGGGCGGTTTTCGATCACAATACACTTAAGCAAGGATATTGCATACCAAATTTCAGCTTCCTACGACAACTTTGATTTTTCATGCTATTAAGTAAAGTGGGCGTGTCAGTGCGCGGATTTCAAAAAAATTTACACTTGTACTGCTTCGAGAGCTAGAAAGAACAGATATCAAGTCTCAAGTTCCTAGCTCAAAATTTAGGGCCTTAAAATTGGTGACATACGTTATGACATCATTATACTCCATTCCTGTGGAATAGGGTATAATGATACTTTACATCAGGGTTAAAATCGAACCCATGCGAAAGGGCAATAGAATGATACCAGAGTGTAAGCAATGCCAAGAATTCAGGCACACAAGTGCCTACTGCCAAAAAGAACCACGTTGCGTGTTATGTGCCGGAAAACACCTCTCAACAGAGTGCAAAGTTGACATGAAGGCTCCAGCAGTTTGCGCAAATTGCAACGGAAACCACCCCGCAAACTATCGAGGATGCGAAGTAGCCATAGAGTTACAAAAGGGACGAGAACCTCTTAAGGAAAATATTCGAGGTCAGAAACCAAGCCCTGGACGCCCAAAAACTGCTGAAACTCCTAAGTCAAAGACTCCAAAGATGCCAAAGCCGATCAAAAGTGCGAGATTTTGCAAAGGAGGCATCGACAAAAGGCGTAAAAGCTGCACAAAGAGCGGCGCCCGTTCAAGTGCAGCGGAGGTTGCGGCCAACGAAAACTAGGCAAGATCTGAGCAAGCTCAAGTTTAAGCTTCGAAAAAATTACCAGAGCACATGATCGCTCGAAATCGAAGAATTGATTCGTGAAAATAGAAGAGCGCGTAGAAGATGGAAAGGCATGAGGGCTCTCCAGACAAAATCCTCTTGAACCACCTCTCTAAGAAACTGAAAGGAATGTTGCAAGATTTTAAAAATCGTGAGACCACTGAATACCTTGAAGGCTTGTCGGCGGATAGGAGCTTAAACTACTCGCTGTGGAAAGCAGTTAAGTCTATCAAGAAACCTTTAATCCACTCGACACCACTAAAAAAAGCTAACGGCGAATGGGAAAGAGAAGACAAAGAGAGAACGAATTTGTTTGTTGAACATTTAGAAGAAAAAATTAAGCTTTTCGACGGTCCGCTTTGGCTGATGTTTAAAACAATAACGCGGAACCTGATAGTTTTAGAATGAAAAAAGTTTCGTTAGTTGAATTTCGACAGACAATTAGCAAACTTACAAATAATAAGGCCCCGGGTTACGACCTGATCACTGGCGAAATATTGAAAGAACTACCAAAAAAGGCACTAGTCAAGTGCCTTTTAGACAGACTTCTATACGTACCAGAGAATGGAAAGTTGCTGAAGTCATTATGGTTCCAAAACCGGGGAAATGTGCAAATGATAAAAAATGTTATAGGCCCATATCGCTTCTGCCGATAATATCAAAAGCATTCGAGAAACTTCCGCTGAAGCGATTACAACCAATAATTGCAGAAAGACGCTTGATCGCGGATCATCAATTCGGTTTCAGACCTAACCGTTCCACAATAGATCAAGTCTACAGAATAACGCATGAAACTGAAAAAGCCTTCGGCGGAAAAAAAATATTTTCAACTGCTTTCCTCGACGTATCGCAAGCATTCGACAAGGTATGGCACGAAGGCTTGAAATTTTAGCTACGGCAAAACTTGCCGGAAGACATGTTTAAAATATTGGAAAATTATCTTGAAAGCAGACTCTTTCGTGTTGGGTGTAGAAGTGAATACTCTACTAGTGAGGGATGTCCTAGTAGCGGCATCGTCCCTCGGTCTTCCAGATTTTCCCAGTTTACTACCCGTACCTGAACCCATTTAGCTGAACGAGCTGCCTAGGCGTAGGCCTCGTGGAAACGTCGTAAGCTATGGTCCCACTCAAGGGCCCGGGAGACCAAGATAGTCCCATCTGAGTTAGGGAAGATTTTTTCTTGGCTGTTGGGATGCCATATATATGCTTGGCTTCAAAAACAGCTTCTTCCTTCTGGACTTTCTCCCGCGCTTGGTCTCCTTTTTGTGGCCAGATTTCTCTTCGGAATCATCGGATTATTCAGCGAGTAGCTTAACGGGGTAAGGCTTAGGTTTATCTGCAGGTCTTCGCCTAGGTACCTGAGGGCGCTCGGCTGGCTAAGCCCCCAGCCTTGCATCCTTCGGCTTGGCTTGCAATACGCTCACACTACCTTTGAAATCAGGTTTGGCAGGACTTAGTTTGTCGCTCCTCAGCCGACCAACGCGGGCTGAAAATCCGCAACATAAGCCCCCCACACAGTCGTCATAGAAGATGACGCACTCGACAGTGGCATTCGCACAAGTGAAAATCATCGAAACCTTCGTCAGTTCAGCAGTACACATAGCAGCGCAGATGGAAGGAGCAAGCGCAATCGCTGGAGGTGCGGAAGAAGTCACAGGGAAGAAACGTCACAGGGAAGAAACGTGTCTCGCCAAGCATTGGACATGCTTTCGACATATTTGACAATTATTAAAGATATTATTATTTGCAAAGTTTCATTTGTCTGTACAAAGTTTTGAGCTCCGCCTACTTTGAGAGGGCGTTTTAAGGTAAAAACTTTTTTTTCCGATATAATTTAAAACCGATTTAACGCATTTTGGGATGAATCTAACGAAATAACAATTAACTGATTTTAATTTTAGCCCAGAGCCATTTCTGGAGGCATGGCCTCTACAAATTATATATTTATTTGGGACAAATTTTTAAGATTTGGTGTTACACGGTCGTGTATATAGGAGTTTGTCGGGAAATAGGATCGGGTATATAGGAGTTTGTCACAGACGAACTCTTGCACTTGCTCACTTGTTTCTTATATTTCATCCACAAGTGAAAATCATCGAAACCTTCGTCAGTTCAGCAGTACACATAGCAGCGCAGATGGAAGGAGCAAGCGCAATCGCTGGAGGTGCGGAAGAAGTCACAGGGAAGAAACGTGTCTCGCCAAGCATTGGACATGCTTTCGATGTGGGATAGAAGGGCATACAAGCGGGGTGTGTCAACAAAAGAATGATCAAGTAGCTACCGTGAACTCTAGTGGAAGTCTTAGTCCACCATTAGAGCTGGAGATGCAGATCCCTGGATGGAAGTGGAGCAACGGTTACCGTGATAAGTGAAAGGAACTAAGGAATGTCAATTGGTCTTTGAAAAAAATAAAAGTCTAATGGTCCATCACCAGGTTTTAGAGTTATATGACCCACGTAAATCGATTGTTGTTTCCACCGACGCAAGTCAATACGGCGTAGGTGTAGTCTTGTCTCATGTAGTGCATGGCAGTTTAAAACCCGTTTTTTATGCATCTAGTTCTCTTTCGGATGCGGAGAAAAACTACTCGCAACTACACCGCGAAGCTTTAAGCATTGTGTTCGCCCTTAAAAAGTTAAATAAATACATTTATGGGCACAAGTTTTGGAAAATAACTGTCCATCAGGCAGTAAAGGAAATTTTCAACCCCTGGAAAGGAACATCTTCCGTTGCTACTGCTAGGCTGCTGTGGTGGTCCATACTTTTATCGATGTATGATAACGAAACTGCCTATTTGCGAAACTGCGAAAATGTTGAAGCAGATTTTCTTTCTAGAATGCCTCTTACTTCACCAATAGAAATAAAATTAACGGAAGTTTTTATTTTCAGGGCGAGAAGATTAAAGATATTGAACAGATAAGACTTGAAACAAAAAAATGTCCTATTTTGTCAAAAGTATATAGTTATTTAGTAGTTGGCTGGCCAAAAACTAAAGATATCCCGGAGTCTTTGACTTACTTTTGGAAGATGGAGTTTTGTTTAAGTACAGATCAGGGTGTTATATTTTATGTTAATAGGGTGGTCGTTCCCAATAAACTAAGAATTGGAGTGCTACGAATGCTGCATGAAAATCATTGGGGTGTTGTGAGGATGAAAATGTTGGCACGGTCTTATATTTGGTGGCCCCGCATTGATGCAGATATACAAGGTTTTGTAGAAAATTGTTGCGTTATATAGTTTAAATATTAGAAAGAAAGTAAAATTTGACTTATCTAAAAACAAAACTAAGGAAATACCAAAGCTGGAAAAGAAAGGGAAAAGAAATATAAGCATGCCAAAATTTGGGAACGAGAAGAGTAGTCAACCTTTTAAAGAGGGGGAGGTAGTATGGTATATCATGAAGTGAGCTTTGAATATTATTTACCGGTTAAGGTTTTGAAAATTATACATATTTTCATAAATGTTTGAAATATTATAATATAATATTTAATTTATATAATATTATAATCTATTAATTTATATAATATTATAATTTATTATAATATTATATAATATATAATATTTTCATAATTTATGAAAATTATACATAGTTTTAGAGGAAGCGCAAGGAGCTGCAGACCAACACCAACCACGAGTGGTCCTGCGAAGGAATAAGAGGAAGAGATCTAGATCAGACAATGTTGAGGTTAGGCGATCGGAGAGACTTAAGCAACGAAAAATATAAGTAAATTTGAATTATATTGTTTATTAAAAATTTTAAAGTGAATTTGTGTAATTATTGAATGAGGGGAAAGATGTTGTGTATTCAGTTGTACAAGTACACCACAAAGGCAACACTTGTGGAACTTTGCTATTATACACTTAGTTACATACACTTAGTTAAACTAAGTGCTAAGTTAGTATACACAGGATTTATCGTTAAGCTAGCGTTAGAATCATTCGATATTATGTATAACATAAGCTAGCTTATGGGAGAGTAAAAAGTAAATGCCGATGTTGTCAGTCGTGTGATTCTCCTCCTACAATGCGGATAACATCTTCGCTGTACTAGTTTAACTTAAATTATATTAAATAAATGAATTGGTTAGCTATATGGAAACAGTGTTTATTCTTCATTCGATAGAAGACATAACAGTTTTTAGGCCTTAAATTCTGAGCTAGGGTGCTGAAACTTCGCACGTAAGGTCCGCGTCATGCGAAGCAGTACAAGTGTTAAAATTTAACTTTTAAATTTAGCAACTACCTCCAGAGATTTCAAAACTGAAACACGTTCTTAAAGGCTGAAATTTGACATCTAGCAACTCCTAATGAATGTAAGACACAAAAACGAAGATTTTAATTGGTAAACTCCAGTGGGCGTGACATCTGTTTTAAAGGTAAATTTTCAAATGCAGTTTACTCAATATTTTTGCTCGAAATTGAAAAAATGTTGCTTAATATTTTATGTAGAAAAAGCGGAGTTCTACTTTTTGTTTGCACACGACTTTGGGCCACGCCCACATTTGGAGGCGGAATTGAAGAAAAACCTGAAACTTTCCATAATGAAACTTCCTAATTTAGTAAAGCTTGAAACAAAAAAGTAGCAGGTTAGCTAAACGAGACTTCAGTCCAGATTTCGTCCATATAAAGTTTTATATGAATATTTAAGCGTAACTTGGAAATATCTGTAGAAATATCTTATAATTGATAGTTTGCAATTAAAGGCGACTTATAAAATGTCAAAAAATAACAATTTGACTTACAAGATGTCAAAAAATAACAATGCCATTTTACAATGCGGGATAGGATGGGGTATTCAACGGTCCGTTTTACAGACTGTAACTTCTGCGTACACACTGTAGCACTTACCCACTGGTTTTTTAATGCATACATCACACATGTAGATCAAAACAAATATATATCATCAGACTGAAGCTTACATTTTTAACATTTCCAGAGTAAATTTTGAATTGATTTTGTTATTTTATTTACCCGGGTAAATAGATACTATGATTCCATGAACATTATACGACAAAACTCAAAAGTAAGTATATAAAACTGCTTGAAAAACATTTTTTTTAACAATTTCTGGAAAAATTCAATAAATTAATAACTGAGTCGGATGCATTCCCAGATTAAATAAAAATTCGATAAGTTATAAGCAATTGAAAATTCGATTATTTACCCGGGTAAATGCTATGAATGCTAAGGTTAAACTTAATATACCCTGGGTAGGGTATGAAAACCGAAAAAAATTATAAGCGGGTAATGTGGAATAGCATTCCACAATACCCTTCTCATGGTATTCCACATTAGCCGATTTGGAAACTATTGAAACTACGACTTATAACAGAAAATATGCCAACGAACTCACCGTTAAATAGTTACATACTGATATTTGACACGTGTTCGATAAAACTTCACTTGTACAGTTAACCGAACCCCTATTTTTATACCAAACCCAGCATAATGCATAGTTTGTAACACAGTGAAACAATCACCGTAGACCCCTAAGACTTTTGAGAGTTATGATCGAGGCCGAAAGGTAAATCGATTAAGTTATGTCCGTCCTTTCGCCCGTCCGTCTGTCCGTATGGGTGAATTTTTAGGGCTTTTAAATTGAGCTAGGACGCTCAAACTTATAGCGTATTTTGTGTCTTATTTTGTACAGACAAAGTGTGAAAATCGGTTGAATCCACCAGCGGCCACGCCCACTACTGGCTTCAATGTAAGACAACCCATATTGCAAATTTTCTTTCAAAATGCCTTTTGGTCAAGTTAAACAATAGTATAGAGCAATAATTGCCCAAAACCTTTAAGAAAGCGAAAATTGGACCGCCCACAATATCGACCATGCCCATTTTTAACATGTAAGATATTTAAAAACCCGATTTCTCGGAAAGTTGACTCCAAATGGAAAAAAAAACTATTTGACAATTATTAAAGATATTATTATTTGCAAAGTTTCATTTGTCTGTACAAAGTTTTGAGCTCCGCCTACTTTGAGAGGGCGTTTTAAGGTAAAAACTTTTTTTTCCGATATAATTTAAAACCGATTTAACGCATTTTGGGATGAATCTAACGAAATAACAATTAACTGATTTTAATTTTAGCCCAGAGCCATTTCTGGAGGCGTGGCCTCTACAAATTATATATTTATTTGGGACAAATTTTTAAGATTTCGTGTTACACGGTCGTGTATATAGGAGTTTGTCGGGAAATAGGATCGGGTATATAGGAGTTTGTCACAGACGAACTCTTGCACTTGCTCACTTGTTTCTTATATTTCATCCCATAGAATAGGAGGTATATTAAGTTTGATTTATAATTTGTTACATAGAGAAATAATCACCGTAGACCCCCAAAACCTTAAGGGCATATGATCGAGACCGAATTGTTAGTCGAATGAGCCATGTCCGTCCGTCCGTCCGTCCGTGTGTCGGTAGTTCTTAGGCCTTAAATTTTGAGCTAGGAACTTAAAACTTAATATCTAATCTTTCTAGGTCCCGAAGCAGTACAAGTGTAAAAATTTTCAAAATCCGCCACTGACACGCCCACTTTACTAAGCATGATAAGCATGAAAATTCAAAGTTGTCGGAGGAAGCTGAAATTTGGTACGCGTAATCATAGCTTAAGTATATTGTGATTGGCATTTCAGAAAAAAGCGAAAACCGCCCCCTTGTAGGCGTGGTCATATATAATATGTTTTCT
Organism: Neoascia interrupta; assembly: GCA_947623515.1. Classification (NCBI taxonomy): domain Eukaryota; kingdom Metazoa; phylum Arthropoda; class Insecta; order Diptera; family Syrphidae; genus Neoascia; species Neoascia interrupta. The sequence goes on from OX392462.1 coordinate 119,639,392, forward strand.
AATAAACGGTTTTTATTTTACATATTTGCTTTAAATCCAAAAAAACTTGGACCATAAAATCTTCAGATATGTACGTAAGCTATCAACTCAAATGAATTAATAGTCTAATGAGCCATGTCCGTCCGTCCGTCCGTGTGTCGCTAGTTTTTAGGCCTTAAATTTTGAGCTAGGAACTTGAAACTTAATATCTGTTCTTTCTAGGTCCCGAAGCAGTACAAGTGGAAAAATTTTTCAAATCCGCCCACTGACACGCCCACTTTACCTAGTAGCATGAAAATTCAATTGTCGTAGGAAGCTAAAATTTAGTACGCGTTATTGTCGCTTAAGTGTATTGTGATTGACATTTCAAAAAAGGGCAAAAACCAGCCCCTTTTGATCGTGGTCATAATTCATTTGCATTTTATTAAGCATTTTTAATATGATATATTTTCTTTAAATCCAAAAAACTTGCGCTATAAGATGTTCAGATATGTGTGAAACCTATCAACTGAAATGAGTAAATTTTTGCCACGCCCACTTTGGGGGCGTTTTTAGGCATAAACCAAATTTTTAATGTGAAAATGCAACCAACGCGTGTATATTACTTCTGACAAAAAATATAAACAAAAAAACGATGTAATTGAAAAGGGGTGGATGCCACGCCCCTCTTAAGGGAGAAGATTCTTTAACTGAGAAATTCTAAATACAGTTGAAGTAAATAGAAACTCAAATTTAACAACCAAGGTTTATGACACAAATCGGAGCTTGAAAGTGGTCAATTGGAATGGGGTATCCAACGATTCGCCTAAGCGGATTGTAACCCTCCCACTAGTTTCTTCATAGATTCTGAGAAAATAAAGAGAGCAGACTATACCATCTGTGTTTTGGCAACATAAAGCACTATTCCACATTACCCGCATATTCCACAATACTCGAAGTTACACTCAGGGAAAAAGCAACGTAAAATCAAATCAAAATTGATTTTACGTCTTCCTTTTTTGATTTGGGTGTAACTACGAAGAACGTTAAATCAAAGTTGAACAACGTTGCTTCAAAGTTGTTTCAACGTAAAAATTACTTTGTTTAAACTTTAATTCTACTACTCTTAACCATTATATCAAATGCATTCACCAAGGGCCGGTTCAATGACTTTTGGCGCCCGGCGCAAACAAATAATAGGCGCCCATTAAAAACGAAGATATGAGCGCAGCAAAAATATTTAAAAAAATACATAATTTTTTTTGTCATTTGTTTTAAAAATTTTGAGTATGACAATTATTTATTTTAAGACATTTTTTTTAAATTCCGCCTTGCGGCTAAACAGGTGTAATAAAACCCCCTGCAATACATTTTTTTTATTGTCTCGACCCAACCTACACGCTTAAGATTTTTGTCACAACTAACAGGGTTCATATTCAGATTACAGCGTGACTGAATCACCCTATATACAATTATTTGTTTTAAGATATTTTTTTTTAAATTCCGCCTTGCGGCTAAACGGGTGTAATAAACCGCCTGCAATACAATTTTTTTATTGTCTCGACCCAACCTACACGTTTAAGATTTTTGTCACAACTAACAGGGTTCGTATTCAGATTACAGCGTGACTGAATCACCCTATATACGAAAATATTTAATAAAGTTTTAATAATATACCTATTAAAAAAATACCGTTTATAAGAATGCATATGGAATATGACCACATAGGGACCCCAATCACAAAACCTTAAGCAGGAATACAGCACACAAAATTTCAGCGTCCTGCGACAATTTTCATTTTTTATTCCTATAAGTAAAGTAGGAGTGCGTGTGGACAGATTTTTTAAAAATGTTAAACATGTTTACTACTTCAGAATCTTAAAAGTGCAGATTTAAAGTTTTAAGTTCTTAACTCATTTAGTTAGGGCCTTGAGACTGTCGACATACGGAAGGACGGACGAAGCGATCTCCATTAATTTAAGTTTAATGCCTTAGAAAAATTGGTCATAAGTAGCAATATCAGAAAAGCATAATGTAGGAAAATATCATAATAAAGGAAAAGTGTTCCTACCTTCCGTCCACCTAACGAATTTTTTGATGTTCCATAGTTGTATTAAATATGACTGCTACAATAAAAACCGTGACTGAATTATTATAATTTTATTTTTCATTCAAAATAAAATTATTATAATTATTAAAATAAAATTATTATAACTTAATTATGAATGAGTTGCCAACACCGTGCAATTTAAAAAAAATACTTTGTTATAAATTTTCTTGGTGTTTGAAACAGTTTGTAGTAAATTCTTACGAATTGTATATACAGAATAAATTTATAATTGACGATTATATGGTAAAGAAAAATGTCATTGTTGCTTACTTGAACTTGAGGCTTCAAGATGCGACCTAGCACATCTCAGGCTGTCACGCTATCCACCAGGCTCTGTATGGATAATGAACGCCAAAGGCACATATCATACGTTCAACTTTGAATCTACGGCGTTGAACTAACTTTGAATCAACGTTGAACAAACTTGGAATCAACATTGAATTGCGCGTTGAACTTTGACACTGCTTTGCATCACAGTAGAATCAACTACGAACCGAAGTTAAATCAACTACAGGATGAAGTAGAATCAACTACGTTTTGTAGTAAAACCAAGAGCGTATAAATTATAAACTTTAAATTATCAATAAAGATGCTTCAATGTAAAAATAAATATGTTCAACGTTGAATCTATGTCAAAACAATTTCGAAATGTGAATCTTCGCTTCGTTAAAATAAGCGCGTTCACCTTTAAAACTACTACGACTTTATTCGTAACTATGAACGATAGTAGATTCAACTACGTTTCAGATTAATATCAACAGTGATCTGGCTAAGTTGATTCTTCGTAAAATCAACGTTTTTGTAGTAAATTTTACTTGGCGTTTTTTTCCTCAGTGTACTCTATGTCTGTGCAAGTTCTCAACATCCTTACTTATATACACAGATTTGATTATTCTTTCAACTTATTTTTCTTTCCTATTTCTCATTATGATTTTTTATGCTTATCTCTCCATAACATGTTGCGGAAATTACAAACACCAAATTAGTCAAACTCGGATGGAAATATCACAACATCAGTTTTGACTTTTACGCCATCCATTGAAGATAGAGGGAAATTTTTCTCGTGTCGTGCCGAACAATCCATGATACCAGAATCGGGAATAGAGGATGGATGGAAATTGGATATTTATCGTGAGTACAACGTTAATTTTTTTATCCCGATTTATTAATTAACTTTAATCTAAATTCGCAGACATTCGTACACATTCGTACGCAGACATTCGTACACATTCGTGTGTACGCAGAAATTATAGTCCTTAAAACGGACCGTTGAATACGCCACCCTACCCCACCCTACCCCTATTTTTTGACATTTTATTAGTAGTGCAAACTTCAAAAAACGCCCCAATTACAAACTCTAAATTATAACATATTTTCACAGATGTTTCCAAGCTACGCTTAAATGTATACATAAGAAGGAATTTTTTGGTTCAAATTCAAAATTTTTGGAATTCAAAAATTGGAATGAAGTCTTGTTTACCCAACCTGCTTATTTTTTTGTTTCATGTTTTCCTAAAGTGGGCTTAATGCCAGTCGAAATTACGTTTTTGTGGAAAATTTTAGGTTTTTCTTCAATTCTGCCTACAAATGTGGGCGTGACCCAAAGTTTCATACGAGCCAACTGTAGAACTTAACGTTTTCTATTAAGCACGTTCTATTATTAAATTTATTATTTCTATTAAATTTTGCTTAATATTTTTTTTAAAATATTAAGCAAATTTTTTTAATTATGGAGCAAAAATATTGAGTAAACTGCATTTGAAAATTTACCCTTAAAATAGATGCCAGTCCAATGGAGCAGGCTTACCAACTAAATTTTTCTTTTTTCTATCTTACATTCATTAGGTGATGGGGTTACATTCATCATAAATTTGTGTTATGTTACAATGGGTGACAGCTAACTCATTCTTGTTATGTAACATTGCCTTGTAATTAATTGTCTTTGAGGTGGCAGAAAAGTTTGGCCTTTGAAAATGACTGTTTTTCAATAATATATATGAAATTTGACTAAAATTTCTATGACAAAAGTTTTGGGTATTAGCATTTTCTAACTTTTTTGTGTATGTACAGGGCCGGACCTTGCATTAGAGCAGGTGGAGCAGCCGCACCGGGCGCAAGTTAGAATGCTTCGGTTGTCATTTTTAACTTAAATCTATTTATTATTCATATTTCAGATTTAATGAAGAAATATTAAGCCATTTATGAATCCGCAACGTGGCAACACTGCGCAAGTGTCATTATTTCAATTCCAAAGAAAAACTACATCAAGTCTACACTCATACATGTACATAGCATCGATGTTTTAGTATTGCGTGTTTTGTACAACAGCGCAGCTTAAACATCAACATCATTCAAAAATAAAACCATTTTATCCAACCTATACGGAATATAAAAGACCATTCTGTTGCATAAAGTTGTGGAGCATTTGATTCATGCCGCTCCATTCGTCACCGATTTTGCGCCATGTCGTCACAGTTTTGTCAGCCAACAACACAGAAAACACTAACAAAATTAACTTCCTCTGGAGCAAGAACTCTATTCTGCACCAAAGCTAAGTTAATTACAACAAAAAAACTTTGGCTTGACTAGGCCAGGCCAAACGTGTTGGATTAAGTCCTCATCACAAAAAGTATTAAAGTCGTCATTATCGCGTTCGTGGCGACGCACGGCACTTGGAGGTTGGAGCGTATGATTGGCATACGTGTACATTTCAAGTTGCAAAGGGGTTTCTTGTTGTTCCTTCCCATAAGGCGTTTTTCTTTTGTGTTTTGAAGTAGGTAGGTCGCAGGTGTATTCTGAATGGTAGCGTATTTTTGTTTTAAATTGGTTTAACGGTTTTTATTGTAGCAGTCATATTTAATCTTGAGCACTCATATAACTCAAAAATATGTTAATTACCAACGGTTAAATGGTTAAGCTTGTTAAATACCTACTAAAACTGATTTTTGCACTAGAAAAGTAATTCGAATACTGAAATAAACTTTATTTTATACCTAGCTCCTTAACTCTATTTTCTTTACTTATAATTGTTATGTAGGTATACAGTATGTATTATATGCGTGGCGTTAAAGAAAGTCTTTTTTTTTTTAAGTTTAAAACGCAGATTTTTAGGACGAAATGTTTGCAACTACCTAGTTTAAACCATTCATTAGTTATATTTTTATATATTGGAGGGGTGACAAATTCCTTTTTTTGGTAGGGTAGGGTATTTTGCAATCCGTCACAAACGAACTAAAGTTTTTACATGCGCACTTTTGCACTTTCCCACTCGGTTATTTTTCGATAAAAAATAATGTCTTTGTCTTGATTGGCCGCTTTAAGCTTTTTCGTGTATTTAATTATTTTTGCTCCATTTTGAAAATATTAATATATTATAATTATATATATTATTATTGTTTTTGATGAACTGTGAAGGGGCATTGCGAGATAAATAAAAGTCAAGTGACATAATGGTCACAATGTTGTCGCTGAGTGTCACCAAATAGCCAAAAACATATTGGAATTGTGTGCGTCAAATTTTCGTTACTACACAATACTCTATTAACAAAATGTGTCGTGTATGACACGTGGCAATCACAATTATACCCTATTCCACAGGAAAAGAGTATATTTAGTTTGATACAGGCTAAAATGTAGCGTAGAGAAATAATGACGATAGACCCCTAAGACCTTGAGGGCATATGATCGAGACCGACTTCTGAGTCGAATGAGCCATGTCCGTCCGTCCGTCCGTCTGGCTGAACGTATGTCACTTATTTTTAGGCCTTAAATTTTGAGCTGTTATCCGAAGCAATACAGATGTTAAAATTTTTCAAATCCGCCCACAGACACGCCCCCAATCGGTCTAAATGTGCCACAACCTCCAGTGCTTTCAAGACTGTAAGACGTCGTGAAAAGCTGAAATTTATGATTTAGCATCTTCTAATGATAACAAGTCATAAAAAAAATATTGTCCGCAGATTGCCACTTGTTGGCGTGGCATCGATTGAAAGTGTAATCTATCAAATGCAAATTATTCAATATTTTTGCTCCAAATCGAAAATTTTTACTAAATATATTATGAAGAAAATTTTTTTTTTAAATTTCTTTCATACAAAGTTATAGGCTACCCCCACATTTGGAGGCAAAATTTAAGGAAAACCTCTAATTTTCCAGAAAAAATGGATTTCCATAAAATTTAGCACATTAGATTTAACGTATTCTATACTAGATCTCGGTCCTACAAAGTTTTTGGCCACGCCCATGTTTGGAGGTAGATATTACGAAATTGTTGAATTCTAACCAAAAAATTGCCTTTTTGGCATCGAATTAGAGAGTAATTGTTCAAATGCAACTTCATCATCATCATTTTCTAAAGCCGCTTATCCTTTAAAAGGGTCTTTTCATCGTTCTCAATCCTCCGCCACCAACTCAAGAGACTCCGGCGCAATCCCTAGGTGGGACTCAGAGAGGTTCTTTACCTGATCCTACCACCTATTTCTTGGTTTACCATGGGGGGCGACGCGCTCGCATCTCGGCTAGCATGACCTGTCTAGGAAGTCTGTCAGGGGGAATGCGAACAACGTGTCCAAACCATCGAAGAATCGATCGCTCCACTCGGAAAAGTAGCTGCTCAACATTAAGATTCCTACGAATACTGAAGTTTCTCACTCTGTCCCTTAGAGTAACACCAGCAACGCATCTCAGGGATCTCATTTCGGCAGCTTGTACCCACGATCTAATTCTTTCGGTCATTACCCAAATTTCATGACCATAGATGAGGGTCGGAACAAACACTGAATTAAAAACTGAGATCTTTGCTTTCACTCCAAGGTCAGCTTTCCTGATGATCAGCCGGCGCAGTTCCCTCACTATTGCTCCAGCTTGGCCAATTCTACAGGACAACTCAGTATCACTCCTTCCATCTTTCGTGAAAAAGACCCCGAGAAACTTAAAATTCTCCACCTGTTTAAATAGAACTTCATTTATGTGCAGGCTACACTACACAGAAGTTCGAGAAACAAGCATCACTTCCGATTTGTTCACATTTACTTTCACCCCAGCATCACCATAGACGGCTGCAAAGTGCTCGTTGAAGTTCCTCTTTGGATAATGCAAGGATGGCCAAATCATCTGCGAAAAGCAGATGGCTCATCCTGTTGCCAGCCAATTCGAAACATTGCTCGCCAAGACTGCGCTTCACCAACCAGTCCATATATGCCATGAAAGGGAGCGGCGACAGAACACAGCCCTGGCGAAGTCGAACGCGCACATCAAAAGGACGGGATTTGACGCCATTTACTCGCACCATTTATCCGCCATTATCCAGCTTCTGCAATTTCTATACAAAGACTGGATGGCTCTCAGAAGAGGCCCACTCAGCACAGTATATCCCGAGGGACTCGGTCATACGCCTTTTCCAGATCTACAAAACACGCATAGACCGGTTTGGCATATTCCCAGGCCTTCTCAAGAACAACCTTCAGAGTAAAAAACTGTTCAGTTGTGCCCCTGCCAGGCCGAAATCCGCACTGTTCTTCCCGTAACATGCGTCTCCAACACCTTCGCGAATACTTTTCCCGGAAGACTCAAGAGAGATATACCCCTATAGTTGGCGCAATCTCTCCTGTTCCCTTTTTTGAAAATGGGCACTAAAAGCCCGGTTTGCCAATCGCTAGGTGCCTTCCCGCTATCCCAGGTCACCTTAATGATACGTGTTAGCCATTTAACACCCTCTTCACCCATTGCCTTGAGCATTTCTGGCCAGATTTTATCAAATCCAGCAGACTTGCCAACTTTTAGCGATTTAATTGCTTTAGTGACTTCGTCTACTCTGGGACTATTCTCCGCCCTTATCTCGTCAGCAGTGGGAATGCCATCTTCAGTGCTTTGTTGGGGGCTGAGCAACTCCGAAAAGTGCTCTCTCCATCTGCGCAGGGCATCGCTCTCATTTGAAAGAAGTGTACCGTCCTTGAATTTAACCCCTTGAATGATATTCAACTTCTTTCCTCTGAGCCGGCGAATAGTCTGCCAAATTATCTTGTCTGCAAATCTGTAATCAAGCTCCAACTTCTCGCCGGACTTTTTCCATGACTGTTCCTTGGCTATTCTGACTGCCAGATTGGAAGTCCTTCGCGCCTCAATGTGCCGGGCTCGAGAAGTTGAAGTTTCTACATTGGATCCACGCAATGTAGGCTCTCTTCTTCTCTCTGATGGCTTCTCGAACTCCAGGCATTTTAAACCACGCAGTTCTTTTCTCACCGCCAGCCGCTACCCTAAGCCGCTTCACTCCACAAACATTTCCTGCAGAGGCAAAACAGCTGCCATTCCTCCTCTACTCTGAAATCAGAGTTAGCATACTGCAACCTTTCCCACCGTATGCAGGTCACCAGTCTTGGTTTCCGCTTGGGTGGCAAAGGAATACTGTCACTGAAAAATAATTTACACAGCACTAAGTGGTGATCAGTTGACAACTCAGCTCCCCTGAAAACTCGAACATCACAAATAATTCCTTGAACGCACGATGGTACAACAAAGAAATCAGTCAGTGACTGCTGATTTAAACTGTGCTTGTACCATGTGTATTTGTGAATGGCTTTGTGTGGGAAAAAGGTGTTCATGATGGACAAGCCCTATGCACAGCAAAAGTCCAACAACTTCCCTCCGTTCCTGTTTTGATCCGGGTCACCGTGCCTCCCGATCACACTCCTCTAAGTACTGTTGTCCGTACCCATATTGAAGTCGCCCATCAGGAGCTATTCTGCCACTCTGTCCAGGGCAGCATCAACTTCGTTCAAAAAGGACTCATACTCTGACTCTCGATTTGGTGCATAAACCTGAACCAGAGCCAGAATCGATCGGTCAAGCTTAAGCTTTAAGATCAGAATCCTTCCCCCTAACGGAATGACATCGCATATATTATCTGACAACCGGGGGCTTGTGAGTATCCCCATACCCGCCTGTGCAGTCATGTAATTTGGGACGCCAGACCAGAAGAGCTTCCACCCATCATGGACGTCTTTGGCTCCAGAACCCTCCCACTTAGTTGAGGAGATGCCAGTTACATTGAGCTGATACTTTTTGGCCTCCTCAACCGGTTCAAGTTCCTTCCTCGTTAGCGACGAGACATTCCACGTGATAATTTTGAGTTGGTGCCGTTTCCGATTTGTAGAGTTTCCACCGAAGCCCTAATATTGACTTGGCGCTGTCCCCCTCCGCACCCCGTAATGGACAGCGGCACCATTGACAAGCTGCTCGTAACGACCGGGTGCCGAGCGGGACCTTCCGACCACCAAGCGCTCGCATGCTGACACCCCTCAGGCCTAGCTCCAAAGGGTGCCCTGGATTACCAGGATCAGCAAATATCCGAGGCTGTTTCCGTTTTCTTTTCATGGTTGGAGAGGGGGGAAAGGTGGGGGTTGCATTTTATACCTAGCTGCCAGTTTTAAATTCGGCCGACCCTAACCCGGACAACAGATGCCGACCAGGAAGCCGCTCGTCCCGAGACAGACGCTCCTGGAGTTCTGTTATTTGAAGTTCAGCTGTCCCTCTGGGATAAGAGGCTGACCAACGAGCCGCACTATATGTATCAGACACTGCTGGATTTTATTTAAACCTTCGGGTTCATCTTTTTCAGTTATAACTTTAATACCAAGGGTGGCCCCACAAGGAGTTTATACTCCTGGACAGTATCACATATGCCTAAGCTTACTTCCTCCAGTGGATTTTAGTCGGCTCTTACGACAGGCGAACCTTACCTCAAGGCTATTCTTAAACCCGACCTTCCAGGGATAACAATGTAACTTATTCAATATTTTTGTTCCAGATCGAAAAAATTTTACTTGTTATGTAGAAAATACTCTTCACTTATTTCAAACAAAGTTTTGGCCACGCCCACATTTAGACGCAGAATTCCATAAAAACCTATAAATTTCCAGAAAAACAGGGATTTCGACTGCTCTTAGCTTTACTAAGGATAGAATAAGAAATAAAATTTAGCACATTAAGTAAACCTAATACACTTTCAGATTTCGCTCATACAAAGTTTTTGGCCACGCCCATCCTTAGAAGTCGATTTCGCAAAATTATTGAATCTGAACCGAAAAAATTGCAGTTTTGCGTACATTTCAGCCGCAAACTTGGATATTTCTATGCTAAAAAGCAAACAAAAACTAATAAGGAATAATTATACCCCATTCCATAGGATAGGAGGTATATTAAGTTTGTCACATAGTTAGAAACACATAGAAACACAAATCACATAGTTTGAAAATTTTTTACAGTTGTACTGCTTCGGACACCAGTTGACCTATGTAAAATTAAGTTAATTAGGGGTGATTGCACCACGCCCCTTTTCGAAGTTTGCATTATTTATAAAATGCCAAAAAATAACCATGCCATCAGCATTTTACAATGTGGGAAAGGATGGGGGTATTCAACGGTCCGTTTTACGGACTGTAACTTCTGCGTACACACTGTAGCACTTACTCACTGGTTTTTTCCTTGAAGTAGCGTTTTTCTGCCATCAGTGTAAAACTTCCCTCCAATTTTCATGAAAATCCGACAATATTTCTTCGATTTATCGTGATTTTAATGAAAAATCCTTTGTATTCAGAAATTGAACAGTATTGGACAGTATCACATATGCCTAAAGATTACTTCCTCCAGTGGATTTTAGTCGGCTCTTACGACAGGCGAACCTTACCTTAAGGCTATTTTTAAAACCGACCTTGCAGGGATAACAATGCAACTTATTCAATATTTTTGTTCCAGATCGAAAAAATTTTACTTGTTATGTAGAAAATACTCTTCACTTATTTCAAACAAAGTTTTGGCCACGCCCACATTTAGACGCAGAATTCCATAAAAACCTATAAATTTCCAGAAAAACAGGGATTTCGACTGCTCTTAGCTTTACTAAGGATAGAATAAGAAATAAAATTTAGCACATTAAGTAAACCTAATACACTTTCAGATTTCGTTCATACAAAGTTTTTGGCCACGCCCATCCTTAGAGGTCGATTTCGCAAAATTATTGAATCTGAACCGAAAAAATTGCTGTTTTGCGTACATTTCAGCCGCAAACTTGGATATTTCTATGCTAAAAAGCAAACAAAAACTAATAAGGAATAATTATACCCCATTCCATAGGATAGGAGGTATATTAAGTTTGTCACATAGTTAGAAACACATAGAAACACAAATCACATAGTTTGAAAATTTTTTACAGTTGTACTGCTTCGGACACCAGTTGACCTATGTAAAATTAAGTTAATTAGGGGTGATTGGACCACGCCCCTTTTCGAAGTTTGCATTATTTATAAAATGCCAAAAAATAACCCTGCCATCAGCATTTTACAATGTGGGAAAGGATGGGGGTATTCAACGGTCCGTTTTACGGACTGTAACTTCTGCGTACACACTGTAGCACTTACTCACTGGTTTTTTTCCTTGAAGCAGCGTTTTTCTGCCATCAGTGTAAAACTTCCCTCCAATTTTCATGAAAATCCGACAATATTTCTTCGATTTATCGTGATTTTAATGAAAAATCCTTTGCATTCAGAAATTAAGAAATTTTGAGGTAAGGATTTATTTTTTTAAATATTCCTCTCAATCAATCTTGTAGCCCCTTTCAATCCATAGAAACCCGTATTTGAGTTTTTATCTTACCACTATAAGAACCCGAGACATTAAGAAAATAGTGTTTCAAGGCTCCGGAAAATTGGTGAAAAAATCTATTTTCCCGCTTTTCCCGAGCAGCTCTGGATTTTGTTATCGAATTTTCTATTTTAGCAAAGTCTCATCATACCAAACTCAAAAAAAAAGTTAATTTTGTACTCTAAGTTACATCCTTATTATATGACATTTCGGCGCGAAAGATTTGTCTGATCCAAAGTTCGGATAATTTCATTGTTGCAATGTTCGCGAAGACGAGTACTTAGTTTGCGAGCAAAGTTTGTTACCTCGTCAGACACGGTTGCGATTCCTAGATCTCGGTGTAGATCGCTGTCTCTTATGTACCATGGAACGATTGCTCTGAGTGTCTTATTTTGAAAAGTTTCCAAAATAGATATATTGCTTGGTTTAGTACAACCCCATAGTTGTATACCGTACGTCCAAGATGGTTTTAGCACTTGCTTATACAAAAGCAGTTTGTTATATATGCTTAGGTTCGAAAATCTTCCGATAAGCCAATTAATTTCTCTTAACTTGATTTCGAGCTCGTGGCGTTTCTTTTTAACGTGCGGCTTCCATTTAAGTTTTGCGTCTAGAGTCATTCCTAGATATTTCGCTTCATTTGAGTACGGGATTTGTACCGAGTTAATGAATAAAGGTTTGTTGTTTATCTTTTTATAAGTAAAGTTAGCATGCATTGACTTAGTCTCGTTAAGGGCGACTCGCCAGCTCTTCGTCCAGTCGCATAGTTTGTCTAAAGCGCGCTGAAGTTTCCCTGTTGATAATTCAACTGTCGTATCAATAGCGAGAATAGAAGTGTCGTAAGCGAACCTAGCTAAAATTGTTCCCTCATCGTAAGGTATGTCTCTTGTATAAAACAAAAATAATATTGGGCCGAGAACGCTTCCTTGCGGGACACCGCCATTTATCTCTTTGAATCCCGAGTACTCATTTTCGTACCTTACGCGAAAGATTCTGTCTGAGGTACGACTCTAGGATTCTATAGAGTTTTTCTGGTAGGCTAAGCCTTAACTTGTACTTCAGGCCTTCGTGCCACACCTTGTCGAAGGCTTGCGATACGTCGAGAAAAGCGCTAGTACATATCTTTTTCGCTTCCAGAGCTTTTTCGATTTCGTTTGTTATTCGATAGATCTGGTCGATTGTTGAATGCTTTTTTCTAAATCTGAATCAATCGTCTCTCTTCAATGATTGGTTGCAACCTTTTAAGCAACAGTTTCTCGAATACCTTAGATATTATCGGCAGTAGCGAAGTAGGTCTGTATGACTTTTTGCCGTTCGGACATTTTCCTGGTTTCGGAACCATTATGACCTCGGCCACTTTCCATTGCCTTGGAATGTATAAAATTCTAATAGAGGCGTTAATGATACAGAGTAGCTTGACCAAAGCTTTTTTCGGTAGCTCCTTTAAAATTTCGCTAGTAATTAAGTCGTAGCCAGGGGCTTTGTTGTTTTTCAGCCAATGAAGTTTGAAGTTCAGCCAATGACACGGTTTTTATTCTATAATTATCTTGTACCGCATAAGGATTGAGCTCCTCGACCAACGTTTCCCCGTCAAACGGCTTGAATATTTCTTCTAGGTAATCTGCAAATAAATCCGCTTTTTCTTTGTCTTCTCTTGCCCATTCGCCGTTGGCTTTTCTTAATAGCGCAGAGTGTGCTATAAGCTTTTTTGCGGACTTGACTGCTTTCCAAAGAGAGTAGTTCGAACCTTAATCGACAGTCAAACTTTCGAGGTAAGCAGTAGTCTCGCGACTTTTAAAATCTTGAAGTTCGTGCTTCAGTTTGTTAGAAAGGTGTTTCAAGATGGTCTTATCCGGGGGTGCTCGTGAACGTTGCCATCTGTTGCGCGCTCTCCTCTTTTCGCATATTAGCTCTTCTATTTCTCGCGGATATAATGTTCCGCTGTTCGATAATTCGGACCTCCGAAAAGAAGTGTTATTCCACGCAGCGCTTTTAATAACTCTCACGAGTTTACCTAGTTCATCTTTTATTTCAATTGGCGTTTTGAGCGGTACATTTAAAGCTATGTTTTCTTTGCAGTGTTTTCTAAATCCGTCCCAGTCGGTGTTGTTGTAAGTTAATCTAGGCGCACTTTTCTTTTTCGCTAGGCTTCCACCGATTTTCAAAAGAACTGCCGAGTGATCTGAACAGAGATCAAAGCGTTCTTCTACGTTCGTAAGGTAACGAGGTACCCTCTTGGCGATGAAGAAGTCGACGAGATCAGGTATTTTATTTCTGTCGGTTGGCCAATATGTTGGCTTTCCCGACGATAAGAAGACCATGCCGCGTTTTGTACTTGCTGTAAAGAGGACTCTGCCTCTTGTTGAATTGCACCGTGAGCCCCAAAAAGTGTTTTTCGCGTTGAAGTCCAGACGATGATATGGAGCAGTTCAAGTGAATCAAAGAGCAGTTCAAGATCTTCATCTGCCAGCCGATACTGCGGAGGAAAATAGCTCGTCGCGATGTTTTAATTTATGTGATTTAATTTTACTGAGACTGAGGTTATTTGCATAGAGTCAAGTTCTATTTCTTCGTTTTTGGAATGCTTAATGCAGTCTTTAATATAGAGAGAGGATCCACCTCTTGAATTTTCTGAAGGATGATGCGCGTGATAATCAATGTAACCTTTTATTTTGCGTGCTGAACCCTTTTTAAAGTGGGTTTCCGAAATCAGGCATATGTCTACATTATTCTTCCGTAGGAATACTTCTAGTTCATCAAATTTTTGCAAAAGGCCGTTTGCATTCCATGTAATTATTTTGATTGACTTTCCCATATTCATGATTTTAAATTGAATGCTTTTCGAGGTTTAAACTCGAGCTCGCTCAATTTGTTGAATATTACTTGATTAAGTTTCGCCTGTTGCTCAAGCTTTTCTAAAATAATGCCTAGAAATTGAGAGACCGAATCTGATGCGGCCGATTGTGGCTTACTTTCACGTGACGCGACTTGAGCGTACGATCTTGGACCAACAAGTGTGGATTCGCCCTTTTGACTCCGGTGGGAACTAGGACCCTTACTGTGGGAACTAGGACCCCTTAATCAAACCCTTACCCCTTGTCGACTTAGGGGTTTTTGGCTTATCTACTTTAGGAGGTTTTAGGCTTGGGCCCTTATTTTCAATATTAATATTTTAATAAGATTAATTTTAATTTTAATAAGAAAATGTAAAATAAAAATCCCTTTTGTACAGCAGCGCCCATAAAAGTTCGCCGAGCATATAGAATATTACAAAAAAGTTAAAAAATGCTAAAATCTACAATTTTTTTAATTAAGTCTTTCGTCAAATTTCATATATATTTATTAAAAAACCGTCATTTTAAGTTAAAACGGGTGCTGCGATGGCCACCTATATAATTTCAAATGTGTATAACACGATTAGTAAGCTATTAGCACAGCTTTGTTCTTGCACACACAACTCGGCGTTTTGTGGAGCGAAACTGTTATACTGTATATACTAGTGTGGATGGACTAAGCGACGACGATTAATATAAGCTACTGATGAGCGAGAGAAAGAAAGTCTTGTGACAAGCTAAGCGCGAAACTGATAAGATAAGCGAGAGACGTATGTATGAAAGTACCACTTACTGCAGTAGACGATGCGCTCTTTTGCCGAAGACGAAACGAAGCAAAAATAAAAGCGAGGTGAAAAAAAAAAAACAATTGAGTAAGTGCAAGAGTTCGTCTGTGATAAACTTCTATATACCCAACAATATAGATACCGTGTGACACCAAATCTTAAAGTTTTTTGTGTCGAATATTATTTGTATAAGCCACGCCCACTGCCCACAAAGTGGTTATGGGCTAAAAATTAAAATCAATTAATTTTAATTAAGCAATTTCGTAAGAATCATGAGAAAATACGGCAAAAGCAAAAATTAATTCAGAAAAGAAAACGGTTTTTACCTAAAAGCGCCCCGTTTTGGGCAGAGCTCAAATTTTTGTATGGAGCGAACTTAGCAAATAGTCATATCTACAATATTTGTCATAAAATGTTTTTTCGATTTGGAGTGAACTTTCCGAAAAATTGGGTTTTGAAACGTCTTTCGTGTTAAAAGTAGACACGGTCGCTATTGTGGGCGGTCCGACGGACAGACGGACAGACGGACAGACGGACAGATGGACAGACGGACAGACGGACAGACGGACAGACGGACAGACGGACAGACGGACAGACGGACAGACGGACAGACGGACAGACGGACAGACGGACAGACGGACAGACGGACAGACGGACAGACGGACAGACGGACAGACGGACAGACGGACAGACGGACAGACGGACAGACGGACAGACGGACAGACGGACAGACGGACAGACGGACAGACGGACAGACGGACAGACGGACAGACGGACAGACGGACAGACGGACAGACGGACAGACGGACAGACGGACAGACGGACAGACGGACAGACGGACAGACGGACAGACGGACAGACGGACAGACGGACAGACGGACAGACGGACAGACGGACAGACGGACAGACGGACAGACGGACAGACGGACAGACGGACAGACGGACAGACGGACAGACGGACAGACGGACAGACGGACAGACGGACAGACGGACAGACGGACGGACAGACGGACAGACGGACAGACGGACAGACGGACAGACGGACAGACGGACAGACGGACAGACGGACAGACGGACAGACGGACAGACGGACAGACGGACAGACGGACAGACGGACAGACGGACAGACGGACAGACGGACAGACGGACAGACGGACAGACGGACAGACGGACAGACGGACAGACGGACAGACGGACAGACGGACAGACGGACAGACGGACAGACGGACAGACGGACAGACGGACAGACGGACAGACGGACAGACGGACATACGGACAGACAGACAGATGGACAGACGGACAGACGGACAGACAGTCAAACGGACATAGCTTAATCGATTCACCTGTCGGTCTCGATCATATCTCTGAAGGTCTTAGGGGTCTACGGTGATTATCTCACTGTTTTACAAACTATGCATTAAAATTGATATACCCTGGGTCGGGTATAAGCGAGATTCCTGGCCAGATTCAACTCTTTCAAAATGTTTAGCCACGCCTCCTCTAAGGGGTCGAATTCACGAAAATATTGTATTTGCGAAAAACAAGTGCGAGAGTGCAACAGTGCATGTGCAAAAGCTTCAGTCCATCTACGATGGATGGGGTATTCAACGTTCCGTTTAACGGGCCGTTACTTTTGCGTACACACTGTAGCACTGGTTATATAAAAAATTTGGTTTATACTTTCAAACGCCCCTTCAGTGATACGCACATTATCTTTATCTCACTGCAAGGTCGGGGTAATAGCCTTAAGGTAAGGTATGCCTGTCGTAAGAGGCGACTAAAATCCGCCTGAAGAAGGAGTCTTTAATGTTGCAACGAATGCTGTCAATGCTGCTCTTTTTCGGGTAACATTTTGTCGCTGTTTAAGAAAACCGGCATAACCCAAATACCTTAATTTTTGAGATGCCAGTAAACTAAAAAAAAAAAGTTCTCTACATTTCTGTAAAATCTGCATAACTATATTGCTTCAGAATCCCGCTAGATCTTCTTACTACTTCGTACCATTTTGTTGTTTATTTATTTGGAAGACAGGCATAACTCAGTAGCTAACTGATATTGAAAGAGGACGGGGCTCATGATTTACGTGAAAAAGTGACTCATATTTGGTTATGCGTGTAAATTTTTGCTAGTTTGCTGAAAAAAGTATTATTTGTAGTTGGGTCCGTTTAAGGTAAGGTATGCCTGTCGTAAGAGGCGACTAAAATCCGCCTGAAGAAGGAGTCTTTAATGTTGCAACGGATGCTGTCAATGCTGCTCTTTTTCGGGTAACATTTTGTCGCTGTTTAAGAAAACCGGCATAACCAAAATACCTTAATTTTTGAGATGCCAGTAAACTCAAAAAAAAAAGTTCTCTACATTTCTGTAAAATCTGCGTAACTATATTGCTTCAGAATCCCGCTAGATCTTCTTACTACTTCGTACCATTTTGTTGTTTATTTATTTGGAAGACAGGCATAACTCAGTAACTAACTGATATTGAAAGAGGACGGGGCTCATGATTTACGTGAAAAAGTGACTCATATTTGGTTATGCGTGTAAATTTTTGCTAGTTTGCTGAAAAAAGTATTATTTGTAGTTGGGTCCGTTTTCTTTATAATGTAAGTGCCTTCTCATACATTTCTTCTTGTACTAAAACCAATTATGCAACTTTTCTTAATAAGTTTTGAATTTTAGTTTTTTTTTATTGGCATTTCAATGACTTGATGAGGATTTTAAAAGAAAAGTGGCATATTCTTTAAAATCCTCTTTCAGATGTCTTTAAAAAAAAATATTTTTGCAACGTGTTTTCAACAAATTACGACATTTTTCTATAAAATATTTTGTAAGAAATCTAAGCATATATCAAGTTTTTTTTGGGACATGAATACACCTTGGCGCTGTTTTTTATCAAATAAAACATAAAATACTTAAGTTGGCCAGAGTTAAAACAGTTGCAATGAACTAAATCAAGAAACCAGAGATCCAGGGGAAAATTAGTTTACAAGTAGCGATGTTAAACTGATAAGAACAGATACTACACTTTGATCTTAGCCTTAAGGCCGAGAAGCGATTAGCTAGTTTACAATTCTTCATGAAAGCCAAACCGCAGGTACTTACATAGGTTTATTTGCATTTCTTTCACCGCTTTGTTGCACTTTTTCCCGAGTTAGAATGTAAAAACCGAAGGAGCGCCGACGATGCACTCGCGGATCAAAACGATTTGGGAAGAACTAAAGATAAGCGCGGTGAAAAAGTGCAACATCACAACAAAATTATTTCTGTGGTTCCCGACTGCTCAGCAAGGGGGTTGGTTCCGATAGCAGACGAACGATTGATATTATGATACGCGGAATGCTTTTACGATTTGATTTATTCGAGGATTTTTGGTACATAGCTTAAAGTGAGCGCCAGCTGTTTTATAAGTAAAACAAAAAACTGGGTTGCTGGAAATAAATAAGAGGTCCGAACTAAAGAAGTAAACACTTTTGTTTGGGTTGTTTTAAACGTTCAGAGATGAATGCGGACGATTTTTTTAAAAGAATTAAGCTAAAAGATTTGGCCGATGAATAATAAGAACTACTCGAAGAAATTACTATAAACAAAAGAATCAAAGCAAACAAAAGAAAATGGCCGAACGAATGCAAAGTTATAAACAATTTCAAGTATCGCCGTAGAGATAGAATGGCTCACTATATAGGGTCTCGAATATTTAAGCCAGGTAAACTCAAAGGGTCGCGCGTCCCATCGAAACGAAAGTCAACAAGGTAGAACTATGTTACATTCCAAAAAAACAGAAATGCAATCACCAAACACTCTACTTGGCTTTTTCCTTTTCTATTTTCTGTTCCTTTTTTCTTCTCCTTTCTATCGCTCCTATAATGTCTTTTCTCCTAGATCTTTTCGCTTTTTCGATTTATTTTCCTCGGGATCTTATTTTCCAAAATTATTTCTTTTCCTCCAGCTCTCTTTTCTTCACCTCCTCCAAACTTGCTAGGTAAACCAGAAGTGATTCACCCAAGCTTGGTTTGGCTTTTTCACAAACAAGCAATGACTCATTCACGCACACATTCATCCAATCCTCTCATTCCGGTACAGTGGTTATCGGTCACGGCGTTTCAAGCCACGCTCAGCTCTTTGCTGGGCATGCTTGCCGTTATTGAACCCCAGCTGCATTCTTCTCACACAAAAATTCGTACCAATTCGCCCCACTGCGAATTCTCGGGTAGAATTCAAGCCGTGCCGAAAAGAGAGCATTCAGTGATCCATACCATTTAACCCTATTCTCAGCAGGAGAATAGTGTTATACATTTTAATAAGGAGGACGAAGAAGGAACTTCCATACTCAACACGCGATATACTACATCACCCTAGTGGACTTTCGCGAAGATTTGGGGGAGAGGACTCTACCTATAGTAAGCCATTCCTTACATAATCAGAATTTACCAAGATTGGCCCTCGGCCATTGATGATCTTCGCTCTGGGTGGATATAGGTCTCGGGTTAATAAGCGACCATGTGATTGTACTTCACAGCATTTTCTCGGTGGTGTCTCTCAGCACTTGTTAGAGATGGGCTCTCTGACATTTGAGCTGTGTGCACGGTTTGATGGTGGTTTACCGGGTCATCGGGTCCATTATTGGAAATCGTGAATCGCAAGTTGGGAGCATCCTGACCGTCCGTCTTGTTCCAGCTAACCTGTATGGAAGAAAAGAGGGAACACAAGTGGAAAAGAAAGACGGGGAAGATCAAAAAGGGAAGTGGAAGGATGGGACCAAAAGGACAGACAAAGAGCTTCTTTAATGCGCGATGTTGACCGCAACAACTCTCTCGAACACATTGTCATCTTGGTACACATTTCGATAGGGCACCTAGGAATTGAAAGGTAAAACAAAACAAAACAGAAGGAGACATGGCCGGGCTAGCAGAAGATTGGCCATCAACACAGGAGGGGAGCCATGGACGGGCTGACAAAAGATCGGCCTATGGTATGGAAACGCTGGTAGATTCTCGTTCCTTTCCGGTGTCATCTTCAAGCGTTCAAGAGGAGACTCTCCTACGAATTTAAAAGGGGCCGATGTATTTTGGAGCTAATTTCGCTGAGTAGTAGCTCGCTGCATCTGAAAGGATGTACAACGCCATACAATCTCATTCGGCAGATATTGAACATCTCGCCGCTTAAGATTGTATGCTTTCGATGACTTCTTGGCTGCCTCCACTAACTTCCTATCAATATCTTTCCTTAGCGCCTCAAAACGTTTTCCTAGATCATTCATGTTGATTTACCTAACTACTAACTCTGAATCGTTATCTGGCCTATTCTCTGCATCCCTATCTAAACTACTAGCTGAAGTACTGGGTGAATCCTGATTTCCTACTGAGTCCCTATCTAACCTGGCTGAGGTGTTACCTAGGGTCGAAGACATACGACCACAAGTAACCATCTCCTTCCCGAAATTCGCATAGTACGGGGAAACTCCTAGCACGTCATGTTGCCCAGTGCGAATGCAGCATGCTACCTTCTCCAGATGTGTGCCCCACGTCCTATAGTTCTCCGACACATAAGCACGCAGAACGGTTTTTAGGGTGTTATTAATCCTCTCCGCGGGATTAGCCTGGGGGTTATAATTCGCCGTAAACCGTTGTTGTGACCCGTACGCTTCGCATAGCGCTTCAGTTCCTTGCATTGAAACTGGGGACCGTTGTCACAGACAGTCCACTTGGGTACCCCGAAGAGAAGGAACACTTTGTTCTCAAGCACCTTACAAATAGAAGCAGCCTTCCCATTTCTTAGAGAAAACAACAAGGGGAATTTTGTAACGTAATCAACTTGCTTAAGGTGGCGCTACAGTCCGGGGTGGACCTGGGCCTCAGCCAACAAGCTTCGCCAGCCAGCTCTGTCTCTAGCTAGCCGTCTCCAGTTTCGCACGCGAAGTTGGCTGAGGTCCCCTTCCACTTGCGTGCGCCACCTGAGTCTCGGTGCTCCTCTACCGCGTCGTCCCTGCGGTGTGGATTCGAAGATTTTCCGGGCCGGAAAGTTGATGACCCAGCCATCGTAGACGTTGTGTTTTGACTCTTTTGGCTAGGTCGGTATCGCTGTACAGCCCGTACAGTTCGATGTTATATCTCCTCCTCCACTCTCCGTCTATGCAGACGGGACCGTAAATCGTCCGAAGAATTTTCCTCTCGAAGCAGCCAAAAGTGTTTTCATCCGCCTTTGACAGGATGAGGGATGTCAACGCTTCTGCACCGTAAAGCAGACTGGGATGATGAGGGTCTTATACATGGACACTTTAGTTGCTCGAGAGAGGGCTTTGCTACTCAATTGCCTTCTTAGCCCAAAGAAACAGCGATTGGCAAGAGTTATCCTTCGTTTGATTTCAGCGCTGGTGTCATTGTCTGAATTGATAGCGGAACCCAGGTAGACAAAGTCCCTAACTACCTCAAAGTTATAGCTGTCGATGGTGATGTTTTGTTGAAGACGTCGGTGTTGGGTGTCTTTTCTTGATGACAGCATATACTTGGTTTTGCCCTCATTGACTGCTAAACCCATATTCGCCGCTTCCGTCCCAATACTCACGAAGGCTTCACTGACATCACGCTTTGTTCTACAGATTATGTCAATGTCGTCTGCGTATGCAAGTAGTTGAACGGACTTTTGAAAGATTGTACCTCTGGTGTTGGCGCGAGAGTTCTGCACAATTCTCTCAAGTATGATGTTAAAGAAGTCGCATGACAGCGCGTCGCCTTGTCTGAATCCTTTTTTGATATCAAAGGGGGTTGGTGAGGTCTTTGCCAACCTTGACGGAACAGCGTGAGTTTTCCATCGTCATCCTGCACAGACTGACGAGTTTGGCAGGGATGCCAAAACTAGACATTGCGCTATATAGCTCGTCTCTATAGATGCTGTCATACGCGGCCTTGAAATCGATGATGAGTTGGTGTGTATCGATTTGGAATTCCTGGGTTTTCTCCAAGATCTGCCTCAGTGTGAATATTTGATCGATGGTAGACTTTCCTGGCCTAAAGCCACACTCATATGTGCCTATCAGATTGTTGACAAACGGCTTCAGGCGTTCACACAGTACAGCAGAAAAGATCTTGTATGCGATGTTAAGAAGACTTATGCCTCTGTAGTTGGCACAACTCAGAGGGTCTCCTTTCTTCAGGATCGGGCAAACAATGCTGAGGTTCCATTCGTCGCGCATGCTTTCTTCCGACCATATCTTGCAGATGAGCTGGTGCATGCTCCTGACCAGCTCATCGCCAGCGGATTTAAAAAGTTCGGCAGCTAGGCCGTCTGCTCCGGCTGCTTTGTTGCACTTGAGCTTAGACACAGCTACTTTCACCTCCTCCAAGTCGGGTGGGCGTTATCGTTCGTATGCTTCGTCGGTAACGTCTTCGCCCGGGTTGAATGGTTCGTTCTGCCTGACAGCGGTATTTGGTTCGTCCTCGCCGTTATACAGTCTGCAGAAGTGGTCTTTCCAGATCCTCAGCACCGACTGCGATTCTAAAACGATGTTCCCTTGATGGTCCTTACAGGCAGGACCTTTTGATCCTTTGGTAAAACTTTCTAACCTCATTCCTGTTGTAACATCTCTCTATCTCTTCAACCGCGCGCTTCTCGTGCTCTCTCTTTTTCCTTCGGAGAAGCCGGTGCTCCTCTCTCCTCCTCTGCTCGTAGAGCTCGCGAGCAGCTCTAGTCCTTCTGTGCAGCGCCGCTTTGTATGCTTCCTGTTTAGCTGCATGTGCTTGCCGGCATGCATCGTCAAACCAGGGGTTTCGTTGTGGTCGCCGTGTGAAACCCAGCACTTCAGAGGCGGCGTCTCTGATGGCATTTTGGCAATATTGCCACTGGCTATCAATGCTTGATGCTGGTTGCATAGGACTTCGTAGAAGGTTTTGAGAGACTCGGTTGGAGAAGGACCTGGCGATCTCTTGCGATTGTAGTCGGCCGACGTCAAACTTCCTCACAGTATTTCCATTACTTGGCGCTGGTCGGGATATCCGCAGCCGTACCTTGGCTACAACAAGGTAGTGATCCGAGTCAATGTTGGCCCCTCGGAAAGTTCGGACATCCATGATACTGGAGGAGTGCCTTGCGTCGATCGCAATATGGTCAATCTGGTTGACGGTTGATTGATCGGGAGATCTCCATGTCCCCTTGTGGATATTGAAATGCGAAAAACTTGACTGCCAGAGAAGTCTTTCTTCTCATTAAGGAGAAGATTAGTTCAAGCAGGTGACTACTTACAAGGTTGGAAACAACTGACGAAATTGTGTCTGAGCTAATCTCAGCAATAAGGGTTCAGCAACAAAATCAGTGCGAACAGATTTCAGATCTGCAGCGGCAGCTCAAGAATTTAGCGGCAGCTCAAGAAAAGCAGATATTTGCTTTTAAAGCCACATTAGAAGAAGCGGAAGAAGAAAATAGAGTTGCTTTTGAAAAAGCTAGTAACTCAACTGCTAGCATTTCCAAAATTTCTGCTGGAAATCCTAGAGTACTATACGGGTTAATAACGAAAAACCCAAAGTATCGCCAAGCGTTGTTATAATAAACAAAAGTAAAATGTCCTACGAAAGTGTGTCAAAAGTTGTCGCTCGTATGATTCCCCAGTTTTCTGGGCAGAGAACTCCTGAACTAACGGGGAGAGTGCATGAGTTCCTTAACGCGTGCCAGCTAGGTTTAAAGTGCCTTGAAGGAGTAGACGAAGAAATGTATGTCTCTCTACTTTCAACTAGACTGGCGGGCGATGCATTTGAGCTTGTACGGGCTAATCAGCCAAAAACCATCAAATGCTTACAAGAACTTATTTAGCAAGCATATCTTGTAGCGACGACTTTAGACAGCGTTACTTTTGAAATCAGGCAGGCGATACAGCTCCCACTTGAGGACATTCATTCCTTTGCTAGGCGTCTTTTGTGCTTACAGACAAAGGCAAAGGAGATTATTGACGCGCGATACCCTGCTGCCGAATCAATAGCTTTGGTTAAAGAACTTAAGACCTCGGTATTGGCAGCTTTTAAATGGGCCTTGCCGATGCAGCATTGCGGCAATTTACGCTAACGTCTGCAGAGCAAGATTTGACCAAGCTAGCAGACTTAGTTTTTCAAACTAGTCTGATAATTCGACCGCAGACAAGCATACAACCAAGCTACCAACAACTTTCGGAAACCATCCTCTACCAAATTATCCCTCATTAGGTCACTCTTTACCGCAATTCCCGACCACTCCACAATGGTCAGCTTAGCATGACACCGCAATATTCTTTTAATACACACTTTTCATCAACCCCTACAAATGGACCAAATGTACCGTGCACAGAAAAATAAGACCACATTCCAAATTAAGTGTGGTTTCTGCAACAAGTCTAACCATACATAAGCGGAATGTCGCCAAAGGAAAAACACGCCCTTTTGCGAAAAATGCCAGTCGTACGGGCACCCACTAGACAATTGTCCCAGAAATGCAGTTTTCGCTGTAAGCCGAAGACCACAAAAGCAAAAATGCCTTTGGTGCTCTCGGCTGGGTCATTCGGAAGACGAGTGTTACAGCAAACAAAATTATTTGAAGGTTAATAATTCGCTAAACTCAAGCGGGCACAGTCAAAAAAAGACTGTGCCCATAAGCCTGAAGATAACAAGAAAATAGAGCAAACTACAACTGACCACCTTATCACACCGTCATCTCCACCACACGATTTTGTGGATAAAAAAGTTCGCCCAAACAAAGCAACTGCCACAAAACAAGCAAAAAATAAAGATCGCAAGCTTTTACCCTCTCCCACAAAACCAAACACAGAAAAAATTAATTAAATCTCGAAAAAAAATAAGAAATCGGAACGAAAAGAGGAAGCGAATAATTTTTTCAATTTCCACCGACTCAAATCAAGTGCAATTTTTTTTCGAGGTCAGTACCAGCAGGTATCTGCCAGTAACCAGTTGTACATTAGTAACCAGATACCTTTGGTACAAGTTTTTACTTATTTGTAAACAGAAAAAAACAAATATAACAAGCGAATTCCGGCCTGAGAGTAATAGGAAACGCAGTTAATCGCCACGCAAATGTAGAACAAAGAAACTGCAAGCACCTAGCTCATCAAAAGGTTGGAATAATGAAAGTGCATTGAATTCATGTGCAAACGTTTGCCTAGGTCAGGGTATAAGGTTTATTGGCACTCAGTTTTTTTTACCGTTTGTTTCTGCGTTTCAAAACAATCGTGACGTACCTGTACCTGTGGTCAAGGACTACAAATAGACCCCACAAGCATAAATTGTTCAACGTTAAAAAACTAAACAAACACGATGTTTATGTAAAATTACCAATGCGTTCCGCAAAAGGTGGAAATATTTTGGTACTCGTGGACACAGGTGCGGATTGTAGCCTGCTCAAAGAAAGTTGTCTTAGACATGCTAACGACATCAATAGAGCAGAGCAGAAACCTTTGGGAGGCATATTTGGTGGGGTAAATACAACATTGGGCTCATTGAGAATACGCCTGTTTTTTCCTCCAAAGTTCCATACCATACTTGGAATGTCATCTATGACGCTGACGAAATACCAGCAGATGGCATAACCGGACGTGATATACTGTGGAACCGTAGTATCATTAATACCGTATCGAAGCGAATTACCTTCTTGGATGTGAACAAGAGGAAAATTGTAACATTACCCCTGCAGTGTTTATCTCGCAATTGGAACTCAATCAGTTTAAACATTGCAGCTCGGACCCAAACCTTTGTCGAGCTCAAAATTCCTATTGCTGGATCAAAAGAACTTGTAATTCATTCTCAGGAAATCGACAATGGTGTTTACTTGGGTAATTCTTTAGTCAAGGCAAACAATGATTTTGTACGAGTATCAATAATTAACTCCACAACGAGTAATTACTGTCTTCCAAATAAGTTTTTACCAATTTATTTTGATTTTAAAGAATACGACTTTGTAGGGGGAAAACGGGGTCAGACAATTTTCAGTGTATCAAAAAAAGACCAAAATAAAAAGCGTGTCGAGTTGCTTTTGAATTCCCTTAAGTTAGGTTCAGCCTTAAACCAGGAAGAAAAAAGGACTATCGAACAGCTTTGTGTCGAATATAGTGATGTCTTCATGGTTGAGGGAGATTCGCTCACATACACCCCAGTCTTAACCCATAGCATCCCCATAAAGTCGGATCAGGGACCAATCAACACCAAGCAGTACAGAACTCCAGAGATACACAGAAGGAAATTGACAAGCAGGTAAAAAACATGCTTGAACAAGATATAATTTCCGCAAGTAAGTCTCCCTGGAATTCTCCATTGCTCATTGTTCCCAAAAAGTCTGTTGATGGTGAAAAACGGTGGAGGGTTGTAGTGGATTTTAGGAAACTAAATGAGGTTACAATTAAAGATGCATTCCCACTACCGAGAATTAAGGAAATTCTAGACCAGTTGGGTAACAGTCAGTACTTCACTACTCTGGACTTAGCTAGTGGCTATCACCAGGTCCTTATCGATCCTTATCGATCAAAAACAACATTCAGTACAAGCATTTAACAGAATGCCTTTTGGACTGACTGGTGCTCCGGCAACATTCCAGAGAATAATGAACCACATCCTGACAGGGTTACACGGCATGGATTGTTTTGTTTACCTGGATGACATTGTTGTGTATAGTAAGAATCTAGAACAACACAATCAATAGCTTTCAAAAGTTTTAGCGAGACTCAGGCAACACAACCTCAAACTTTACACCGAAAAGTGGAATTTCCTATGTCGTGAGGTTACATACCTGGGACATATATGCTCGAAAGCCGGAGCCTTACCCGACCCAGCTAAAACCCAATATTTCACAGAGTTTCCCGTGCCCAAAAATGTGAAGCAATTACATTCCTTCCTAGGACTTACTAACTACTATCGGAAGTTTATACCAAACTTTTCTAAGATAGCCGCACCAATAGTGAAGCTTCTAAAAAAAGATAGTCTCTTCGAATGGACTGGCGATTGTGAGAGAATTCATTCGAATGTCTTAAAAAAGCAATTTCTTCACCACCTATATTGATCTACCCAGACTTTACAAAGGCATTCATTTTGACCACCGACGCCAGCAATGAAGCGTTGGGGGTTGTCATGTCTCAGGGTAAGGTAGGTGAAGATAAACCTATTGCGTATGCAAGCCGAACACTCAATAATGCAGAAAGGCGGTATTCGACTATTGAAAAGGAACTTCTCGCTATTGTTTAGGCATGTAAGCATTTTCGGACGTACCTTCTAGGTCGATTTTTTACATTTTACATTTTTTTACATTTTAAGGATCCAACAACGAGGCTCATTCGTTTTCATTATCAGTTGTCTGTATGATTACAAAATCATTTATAAGCAAGGAAAGATCAATTGTAATGCAGATGTATTAAGCAGGATACATAGGGAAAGCGAAGAAATCAAAATTGTTCAGACCAGGAGTAAGACTATTAAACCCAAAGAAGCAAAAGATTCATTAACAGTTACCCAACCAACAAGCGGAAACAACCTCAATAAAACCTTTCAGTTTTTGACAAACGCCGCAGAGATTCAAACAGTTCTGCGCGATTTTCACGATTCTGCACTTGGAGGACATCAGGGAAGACATCAACAAAAGCTGTGGAAAATGCCAAAAAAATAAGGCAGGTAAATTGACCAAAATGCCAATGGTTTTGACAGACACCCCTTGCCTTCCTTTCGATAAGGTATACCTGGACATGGTTGGTGTTCTTCCCTTGACTTATTCTGGCAATAAATACATCTTGACGTTTCAAGATGATCTGACGAAGTATATGGCATGTGTTGCAATGCCGGATGCTGAGGCATCCACGGTAGCAAAAGCATTTTGATGAAATTATTACAAGATTTCACATTCCCAAGATACTTATTACAGATAAGGGTACTTCACTTCAAAGCTTTTTTTTTGAAACTTGCAAGCTTCTGGGCGTAAAGAAAGTCCACATCACCGCCTATCATCCACAAGGCAATGGGTCTTTGGAACGTAGTCACAGACCCTTAGCGGAATATCTAAGGAGTTTTGCTGACAATAACGATCAAAGTTGGGACCAATGGCTGAGACGGGCAATGCATGTTCACAACAACACCGTACATGCGGCCACTAAAATGACTCCAACAAGAAGTTTGTTCGGTATCGAATTCGAAATGCCAACAAATTTGAAGAAAACTCCTGCCCCTCTGTATAACGCTGAGGGCTATCCGCAATTACTGAAATACCAGTTGCAAAAGTCTCATGAACTTGCTCGAAATAACTCGAACAAGGCAAAGCTAATTTCAAAGCAGCAGTACAATCAGCATACAAACCCTCACTTTTCCAAGGTTGGAGAAAAGGTTATGCTGAGGAACCCGGTTAGAAAAAATAAGTTCTCGCCTATTTGGTTGGGACCCTACGAAGTGAAATCGGTGAACAGAAGAAGACCAAAAGGGTACACAACAACCAACTAAAACTATTTTTCTAGTTATAACTATGAAATAATGATCAGACACGGTGACGAGGATCGTCAATCAAAAATTACTGTTAACAGATCCAGTCCAACTTTAACTAGATATTCTAGGAAGACCATTTAACCATTCAACCATTTATTTTTGTACCTTTTTGTTTATTTGTGACTCCAAAAATATTGTAAAAATTAAAATGATACTCTTGCTTTGTTACACAATTGTTAGTTTAAGTCAAGTTGTAGAACCGAAGTCGCAGCTAGAAATAACACCACACCAATTCAAGCAACTCCCTTCCTCGCCGGCAGTTTTCGAGACGATCGCAAAGGCAGTGTTTTTCAAGGATTCGTGGACGGTCTTCACGCAAATTACACCTATGGATTTCTCTGCAGTTCTTAATTTTACCGAGATGTGTGACCATCGAATAGATCAGCTTTGTTCAAGGATAAGATCAACAAATTTCGCAGAACAGTGTAAGCTGGTGATGAATGAAGTGCGTGTAGTAGCAGCCAACCTACGCCAAAACAACAACCATATGCAACACGCTTTTCAGCATAGCCATTATAGGAAAAAACGAGCGATTGAAGCAGTTGGCAGCTTTACCAAATGGGCTTTCGGAACGATGGACAGCAATGATGCCCGAAAGATCTATAACCAACTTCGTTTGATGAAGAGCCATGAACAACAAACTCTCGCCTTAGTGAAAAAGCAAGTGTCGGTTATGAATTCGAACCTGGACAAAATTCACAAGCCTGTAAAACAACTGATAGCGGAAATGGAACAAGTAGGTCACAATCTGAACAGCATTACGCACAGCAAATACACACGATGAAATCGGCTCTCTCCAGCTACAGGCAGAGATAAACGCTGCAGTGACTCTTATCATATCAAAGTTGCTAGAAGTTCAAAATCGCCAATCAATCGAGCTCTCAATTTTGAATGATTGTTTCCAACAAAAACTTCATCCCTTCCTTTTGTTCCTTTTGGACACAACAAATTTGGCTGATAATTTTGATAAACTAATGAATACATCAAAGTCAAAAATGTATTTCGAGGACCTATCAATTTTATTTCAAGCAGTTGAGCAACTTATCCGGATTACAGCTTTATCATAGTCAAGATAACTATTCCATTGCCAGAAGCGACTATGTTTGCTGTTCATAAGGTGTACCCAATTCCTGCAAGTTTGAATACGAAATGGGATTTAGTTGTGAATATTGAGTCCAAGTACATCGCTGAAGCTGACAACCAACGTTTATTTATTCTGATATCCCCAGATGATTACAACCCTTGTGTGGATGTGCGCTTTAACTCCAGTCTACCTACTAAAGTATGCAGATACAGTAAGCCAATCCACACCAGCGACACATCAATCTGTGAAGTGGAGCTTCTGCAACACTCCCGTTCCTCAGTAAATAGTTGCAGCTACGTTGCCGTGCCTGCTCGACGAGGCATGCTTGTTAGGATGACCCCCAGAAATCAATGGCCGTTAAACGTCAAGGGATCCCTCACGTTAAATTTCAACTGCCAAGGCGTCCATTTTGCTCCAGTTTTTGAACAGCTTGGAGTGCTGAGCATTTTGAAGCCCTGTGAAATTGGGGCGAAGGAAATGCGTCTGCCATTCGAGCAAGCTTGGGAGGCGACTTCTGTGATGAAACAACCACAATTTGACCATGAGGAACTACTACACGTTTTGCAAAGCAAGTTTGCCAGGCAGTCAGCTGAAGACCGGAAAATTTTATCACCGTTACATCTTGGAAATCACGCGGACCTTTTGGAATCACTATCGAAATGTAAAAAATGCAAAGCTAATTGACTTCCACCAAAAGCGAGCCGTCCAGCAGGAGGAACTAGAAATCCATCGTTACTCTCTGCTATCAGTCCCAAGCATTGGAGTTGTTGCGGTTATCATTGTAATTTCCGTAAAATTTTGCCATAAAACACACCCTAACGATCCACATTGTGCAGTGAGCATCGCACCTACGGTTCATCTAGCTGCCGATGGCGAGAGATCACATACTCCAGTCAATACCATCGAAGGGAAGGAGACACCATCAAGGAAATCCAGGAGAGACCTAACATACGCCCGTGTGTAACGTTAAGATATAATAACATGGTTCTTTACATTTATTTTGTACTTTATCGATTTTAATTTTCTCAATCGTAAACAAAGCAAGAAGAAAAAAACAAAAAAAATAAAAATAGTAACCATAACATCAATCAGTAATAATCATAATCATTATCATAAACTAGGCGCTATATTATAATTTAACATGTTAACTATATTTTAGTAAGACGTTAAAATATTGAGATTTTCAAACTCAAAAAAGTCAAAATTCAAATAGTACTTTAAAATATTGTAATACTAATTTTAATGTTTAAATATAATTCGTTAATTAACATTTTTATTTAATTGTAACATTTTGTTGGCTTAAGAAAACTATAAAATATATAATAATAACACTATATAAACAATAATATATATTATATTAACACTATACAAAATCAAATCAACTTTTACGATAAAACAAAAAGAAAGATAAATGTATAAAATAGAATTAAGATATTCACAATAATGTTAGTAGTTATGTTAAATAAAAGAATGACTCGTGAGAATTTTAGCATTCAGGTGGACACGACTTCATTCGGGCTAGGCAGGGATGTTGTATGCACATTACGTGCATACATACATTTTCCAACGGCTCGTGTCAGGTGCGGTCGTGGAGCGCTGAACTTTCAGCGGAAATCGACAGGTGAATATTCTGCAGTGAATGTAAATCGATCCGGCAGAAATGCTGCGATCGATATTTTACCACTGGCAAACGATTTACGCTGAGTAGTTCAAACGAGTGAACGAAGTCCATTGGCCTTGACTCAACTGAACGCGAATGAAGTCCGTGGAAAGTCGAATGCTCGAATTCTGGGAGTCTGATTGCAACAAGCGAAACGTACGGTCGTTTATTTTATAACGTTTTACATTATAACAGTAGCGCTTTCAATATTTCGCCAGTGATCAGGTCATAACCCGGGGCCTTATTCTTTTTAAGTTTGCTAATTGTTCGTCGGATTTCAACTAACAAAACTTTTTTCATTCTAAAGCTAACAGGTTCCGCGTTGTTGTTTAGAACGTCAGCCAACGGCAGACCGTCGAAAGGCTTGAATGTTTCTTCTAAATGTTCAGCAAACAAATTCGCTTTCTCTTTGTCTTCTCTTCCCCATTCGCCGTTAGCTTTTTTTATTGTTGCCGAGTGGATTATAGGTTTCTTGATAGACTTAACTGCTTTCCACAGCGAGTAGTTTAAGCTCCTATCCGCCGACAAGCCTTCAAGGTATTCAGTGGTCTCACGATTTTTAAGATCTTGCAACATTCCTTTCAGTTTGTTAGAGAGGTGTTTCAAGAGGGTTTTGTCTGGGGGAGCCCTCGTGCCTTGCCATCTCCTACGCGTTCTTCTCTTTTCACGAATCAATTCTTCAATTTCGAGGGGATATGTTTTACGTACATGCCCGTCGGTGCTAACTGCGTTCTTTTGGGACGAATTGTTGTTCCAAGCAGCGCTCTGAATTGCTTCAATGAATTTGTCAACTGCGGTTTCTAACTCGAAAGGAGTTTTCAATGGCACATTCAAGCCAACACCCTCCTTACAGTCCCTTCTGAAGGCGTCCCAGTTCATGTTTTTGCTAGATAATCTAGGAGCCTTTTCTATTTTCGCCAGTCTTTCACCCATCTTCAAGATTACTCCTGAGTGGTCTGAGCAATGATCATAACACTCTTTAATTCGCGTAAGATATTTGGGGTACCCTTTAGCGATGAAAAAATCGACAAGGTCAGGCTTTTTATTCCTATCGGTTGGCCAATATGTTGGCTTACCCGTGGAGAAAAAGTCCATCCCACGCTTCATACTATTTTTGTACAGTAATCTGCCTCTTGTTGAATTGCATCGTGAGCCCCAAAAAGTATGCTTCGCGTTAAAGTCACCATACATACGATCAAGATCGTCTTCCACCAGTCTATATCCTGGCGGGAAATAACAAGATGCAATGTTATAATCTAAGCAGTCAATTTTTACAGAAACTGAACTGATCTGCATAGAGTCTCGCTCAACTTCTGTGCTCTTGAAGTGCTTTATGCAGTTCTTAGTGTAGAGAAAGGATCCTCCTCTCGAATTTTGCGAAGGGTGATATGCGTGCTAGTCATTGTAACCTTTAAATTTGAGTGTAGACCCGTTTTTAAGGTGAGTTTCCGTAATCATGCAAATATCAATACTGTTTTTCCGTAGAAATACTTCTAGTTCGTCTATTTTATTCAGAATGCCGTTTGCATTCCGTATTAGTATTTTAAACAACTTAATTTTAAAGGTTTTGGGATGTACCGCGTTAAAATAAAGTATGAGTGCAAACCGTACTCACCCCGAACGTTTCGCTTAAGTTACATTAAGCGTGGTCACCGGGAAACTGCCTAAAAATGCTTGTGGCGATTAGCACTACGCAAGTTGTAGCGGTGCGTAGGCGGTAATGCTGTCTCGTTCTCTCGTTGTTGTGCATCAGGTGGCTGAGAGCAAACAGTGCTCACTGTGTCGCTGGGGCTGGTTAGCCAATTCGCAATCGACGGTGATGAGCCGATTATTGGATCCCATGTTCGCGACAATTTGAAACTGTCGTCGCGATTGAAATTTTGTGGCGTTTTATCTCAATCGCTTCACGAACAAGCCGTGGGATGTAATGCGACTCCCGAGCCAGTATCTTAGCCTGGTCAAATCTGATCCAATGGTGTTCGTTGGGATGGTCTAAGACATGCTCGGCTAGAGCGGATTTTTCTCGCTGCTGATTGCTCACAGCATTTACGTGCTCTTTTAAACGGGTTGAAATACTTCGTCGCGTTTGTCCAATGTATGATGACCCACAGCTACAAGGGACTGCGTAAACACCGGGAGTTTGGAGAGGAAAGCGATCTTTGGGTGATTGTAGATAATTTATCACCTTTTTTGGCGGTAAGAAGATCGTTTTCACACCGTATCGTTTTAGAATTCGACCGACTTTGTCCGTGACACCTTTCACGTACGGTAGAAAGGCTCTCTTGTCCAACTCATTGCAGTCTTCTTGTCGCGACAAATTTGGCTTCCATGAACGTTGTCTTTTCGAGTAGCCGTTCGATTGAAGGACGTTGTCCACAAAGGTAAGTTCAGCGGCGAGATGCTCTGTATCACATACATTGTGAGCTCGCTGAATAAGTGTGGAGACAACAGATCTCAAATTTGCCGGATGATGGTGAGAGGAAGCATGGAGGTACCTGTTTGTGTGTGTGCCTTTTCTGTAAACTGTTTACGGTCTTCTCAAATTTGCCGGATGATGGTGAGAGGAAGCATGGAGGTACCTGTTTGTGTGTGTGCCTTTTCTGTAAAAAGTTTACAAAAAAGACAGGTTTCTCCATGCTTCCTCTCACCATCATCCGGCAAATTTGAGATCTGTTGTCTCCACACTGAAATTTTGTACCTAAGCTCTCTGTCATCCAAAGCAATACAAGTGTTAAAATTTTTCAAATCCGCCTACAGACACGCTCACAATCGGTCTAAGTGCGCAACAACCTCCAGTGCCTTTAACACTGTAAGAAGTGGAAAGGTAAGATTTACCAATTAGCATCTTCTAATGGTTATCTGAGATCTTTAATGTGACTTACGTTTGACCTTATCAATCCCAAACTTTGTCTTTCACATAGAAACAGGTCTGCCAACACATTTGTGTACACATTATTGAGTTGAGTTTTGCATTGCGACCTGTTGGCCTATTGTGCCTTAATATACACAACTAAGCTCCATATCGATAATATACGAACGAACAGATTACCACACTTTTTTGCAAAGCACGTTCTTGAAAGCAAATTTGACTGGACAGCTGAGTGGTCAACCCCAGCAAGTAAACATGGAGTTGAGTTAATTCTCCAATACAAAAATATAAACTCTCTGAAACAGGAGCAGTATAAACTAGAAAAAGAATATTTTTCAGCGCAATGAATTAAACTACGATCTGTTTGATGACTATTTTAATGATAACCACGGTGTCCGAATGATATCTACTATATCTCTTATAATGTAGAGCAAGATGCGATATGCTTAAACTCAATGGATCTCCCTTTAGGAATGGGAGCATTCTGCTCATTATACAGAGTGAGCATTCTGCTTATTATGCAACCTTAATGCACGAGAAGATACCTTTCATCTTATCTCAGTCTGTCCAATTCATAAAGAATTTAGATTAATATATTTTTGAAAGCCAATATCTTCAGTAAGACCAATAACTAACTTGGCTCACACTAGAAATTTTAAAGTCTGATTCATTTATATGTGTTTGTGTGTTTCTTCTCGTTTCAGTCTAGATTTGGAATTCAAAACAGCAACTAGCTGATGTTTTCACTAAGCCTTTATCGAAACTAGTTTTTGAAGAATAAGAAATTAAATTTGCAAAAATTTTAATTGAAATTGAAATTTGACTTCTCTTTTATAACATAATCAAAATTGTTTAATTTTTAGTAATATTTTAAATACTAGTAAAAGTGTAAAAGTGGGAGTGTTGAAAATGAATTTTACTACATTCCTCTACTTTATTTGTTCTAAGTTCATTCTTACTTCATTCCTTGTTCAACTTTTGTAAATAAACACGTGAATATCTTCTTGTCTCAGTCGCAATCTGGCTCTTGAAGCGCAGACACCTCGTTTATTTTTCGCTCTCAGATCGCTCCGAAGTGCACTTTTGACAATTTTTGTCACCCTCGTTCTTCCACAAGTTTTCTACTCGTTTATCTTTTCTAACCGCGTGGTAAAACTTTACACTAACGAATAAGTAGTTTCTTTATAGACCCTCGGTATGGGCCCATCGCCGGGGTCGAGGAAAAAGCCCGAAGGCTTCTACGATGTGCGAGGTGATACCGCTTCGTCAGAGCCGCGGGCAAAGAAAAAATAAAAACTCTCTGGCTTCGAGGAGTTCCCCGAACTGCCGCCAATTAATACAAACCTTAAAAACCCGAAATTCGTAGTTATTTCTCCGAAAAACCCAGATACACCAATTACTGCTGTGAGTATATTTTTGTTAAGAAAATTTGTTGACTCGGTCAGCACTGAGTATGATAACATTTCGCAACTTAGAGATGGAAGTATTCTCATACTTGCGAGAAGCCAAAAATCTGCTGACAAGTTCCTCAAAATCACCAACCTTGCCAATCAATGCCCTGTAAATGTATCGCTTCACAAAACTTTGAACTCCTCAAAAGGCATCGTATATGCACCCTGTCTCATAAATGTTTCAGAGCTCGAAATTGTTTCTGAGATGAAAACACAAGGCGTGATAAACGTATATAAATTTACGAAAAAAATCGATAATAAAACTCAACCAACAGGCCTGATACTATTCACTTTCGACTTATACCAAGTCCCACAAACAGTAGAAATTGGTTGGTATAACACCAAAGTCACGGAATATGTCCCCTCTCCGATGAGATGCCGCAACTGTCAGTTGCTGGGTCATACCACAAACGGCTGCTCTAAGAGCAAAATCTGTGAGAGCTGCAACCTCCCCCCTCACGATCCATTAATTTGTACCCGTACCATGTGTGATAATTGCCTTCAAAATCACCCCGCCTCATCAAAAACATGCCCGAAATATGTGCAGAGTAAAGAAACATTAAAAATCAAGACAAACAATAAGTGCACTATGGCCGAGGCAAAACGGCTTTACAACCAACTAAACTCAGTTCAGTCAAATTCTTTATCTATCTCTTTCTCTGAAAGAGCGAAACAAGCTACCGAAAAACCCTCTCAAACCCTCGCCCCTAATAAACCACTTCCTCTTCAGTCTCCTGCAGTAAACGCTGCTGCACACACAGATAACGAAAACCAACAACCACAGGCCTCTGCGTCACTCACACCCACACCTCAATCTACCGCCACAGCAGCAAATGCTCCCAAGCGCTCTCTTATAGCCCAAAAACAAACTAACTTAAAGACAACTAACTTAAAAACTACTCAATCGAACTCACCTCTCTCAAAATTCACCACTTCAATAACTACTGCACCACAAGAATCACTCACACTCACACCTAAAACCTCTCAAACAATATCACCCACAGCTTCCAATCACTGTCAACTGCCTCAAATAAATCTATCATCAGTCGTCAATTCATTAGTTAAAAATCACACCTTACCAAAATTCTCTGACCTACAATCAAATACAAATGATGCCACATAAATCTAAGCAATTATCAACAAACCCCCTGTCAATGCCTCTACTCTCTGTGGGGGGTACAGATCCATTCGATTGCGGTTGGAATTGTCACCTCCACAGCGAGTGTAGGCATCGACGTTCACTTAATCACCATAACAACGATCAAACTAAAACATTTACAAATACATATCTTAACATTTTGCAATGGAACATGAAAGGTTTCATTAACAACATCGATGAGCTAAGACTCCTAATCAAAGAGCACAACCCTGATATAATATCCATACAAGAGACCCATTTTCCAACTCAAGCAACACCTACAGCACCCAAGCCATATATAGGATATTTTGCTGATCTCCCAAGCAATGTAACTGCAAAGCATGGGGTAGGTTTGCTAATTAAAGATAATATTCCCCACTCCCCAATCCCTATTAGATCAAACCTTATCGCAACAGCTTTAGAAATTCGCACTAACATTAGATTCACTATAATATCTATTTACATTCCTTCCGAACAAGCTTTTACCAAAGCCGACCTTGAAAATATTATTCATCAAGTAAATCCGCCATATATTCTTACTGGAGACGTGAACTCCTGGAGTGCACTTTGGGGCTCACCAAAAACAAACAGCCGAGGCTCTATATTAGAAGATTTTATCACTCATTCCGACCTTCCCATCCTTAATGACGGATCTGCGACCCATTTTTCCAAACATGGGGCATTCACCCACATAGATATCTCTTGTTGCTCGGCAGAAATTTTACCAAGGGCATCGTGGATCATCCTTGATGATCTAAACAACAGCGACCACTTTCCTATATATACAAAAATTTTACTAACTTCAAACGTAAAGAACACCTTTATTCCAAAATATTAAACCGACCTGGCAAACTGGGAAAAATTCGCTCGTTACGTCGATAATAGATTATTATCAAAGCATCCATCCTCTTGTGTTACCAAGGAAGCTGCCGTGTTTCTTAAATGCATACGAAGTGCTGCCAATGACTCCATCCCACAAACTTCACCTGCAAAACTAAAACGCAAAGTTCCCTGGTGGAACCCGGATCTTGGTAGGCTAAGAGCTAAAAAAAATTTAACTTGGAGGACTTTTAAAAAAAATCCTACGCAAGTTAATCAGATAGCCTATAAAAGAGCCAATGCAATTTTTAGAAGATTTCTAAAAATCAGCAAATCCGCAAGCTTTGAAACTCTCACAGCTCAAATCAGTCCCATCCACCTGTAAAATCTGGCAGAATACAGGGTGTTTCCAAATTCGATGCAAATATTTTGACACAAGATTCTTGGGTATATTTGAAGAAAAAAATTGTTCTACAGTATGGGCCTATCTCAAATTTTGA
The DNA here is from genome assembly GCA_947623515.1 of Neoascia interrupta. NCBI lineage: Eukaryota > Metazoa > Arthropoda > Insecta > Diptera > Syrphidae > Neoascia > Neoascia interrupta. The sequence goes on from OX392462.1 coordinate 119,677,714, forward strand.
TACCACTTATTGGGAATTTAAGAAAACACCTACTTTGAGGTACATTGACCCATACTAACACAAATATCTCCGCTAACACTTACAACAGGTACTTCATTTAGGACTTAAATTTTAGAAGAAATAGTACTCCTTTTAACTGCATTAAAATAAAATTGATGGCTTTTTTAACTTTTGAGATATTTGCTTTTAAGTCGGATCCTTTTTCCCTGCCCATGACATTTTTTTGACTTTCAAGACACATTTCTGCGAAAAATGCGTAATAAACATACCGGTAATTTTTTTTTTCTAGTGCACCTAACAATACTTAATAAAAATTGCAAAGACAAGTTACCCGAAAACCCACAGATTTTATGATACTTGGGAAATTCCATAGCAGGTAAAATTATGAAAGTGAAATTTAAGTCCTAAATGAAGTACCTGTTGTAAGTGGTAGCGGAGATATTTGTGTTAGTATGGGTCAAGGTACCTCAAAGTAGGTGTTTTCTTAAATTCCCAATAAGTGGTATCAAAATTTGAGATAGGCCCATACTGTAGAACAATTTTTTTCTTCAAATATACCCAAAAATCTTGTGTCAAAATATTTGCATCGAATTTGGAAACACCCTGTATAAGGAATCTTACGGGCAATACTTCCTTTAAAAATATAGTGTCAATCACAACTCCAACTGGTCCCATCTGTTCAACAGATGAGATCTGTGACTTATTTACCGACACTTGGTCCAATAACTCGAAGGCCAAGCGCTTCAAAAACTCCTGCAGCAAAACACATTGAAAAAGATATATCTCTAATTGAACTCGATAGCTGTTTATCAAGGGTAAGAGGTAAAACCCCGGGTCGGGGTAAAATCCCCTACCCAGTGATCAAAAACCTCCCAAGCAAAGCTAAGACCAGACTGATCGAACTCTACAATAATATATTGGATAAGGGTATCATACCCCAAAGTTGGAGAACCGCTTGTATAGTCCCTATTCCAAAGCCAAAAAATTAAATCGATAAGATAGATGGATACCGTCCGATCTCTTTACTCCCATGCTTATCCAAAATTTTAGAAAAAATTATAGCCAACCGTATTCTTTGGTTTACGGAATCCAAAAAATTGATAAGCCTGAACCAAGTGGCATCAAACCAAAAAGAGGTTGCATGGATGCTCTACTTCATATGGACTATTACATATCTAATGCTCTATCGGCCCGAAACCACATTTCAATCCTAGCACTGGACTTTGAAAAAGCGTTCGATCGCATAGGCATTCATCTTGTGTTAAAACGACTTATCGAATGGGGAGTTAGTTCCAAAACTTTCAATTACATAAAATCATTCCTAGCCAATAGAAAATTTTGCATCAAAATTGGAAATACTTTTTCAAAAACCGTACCCCTTGAAAATGGAATCCCTCAGGGGTCCCCGCTCTCGGTAATCCTATTTACTATTACTTTTGATGAGCTAAGCGTTATAATACTCAAATATAAAGAGCTTGATCACATTCTGTACGCTGATGATCTGTACATATTGTGTAAACTAAACGATCTTAACCGTACTAAAATTGTTTTCTCCAAATTGCTTGAGGAGATAACCGAATGGTCTTTCATGTCTGGTTCAAAATTATCACTAGGAAAATGTAAAACCTTTCATGATTGCAGCAAAAAAAATTGTCAAAATTTAGGCTTATCTCTTAACAGCACAACAATTGAGAATGTAACAAATTTAAGTATTTTCGGCCTTCTTGTTAATAATAGGTATAATTGGAAACCCCATTGTTAAGCTCTTAAGAAGTCGCTAGCATCAAGGCTCAATATCATTAAGTATTTGTCTTCAAAAAAGAGTAGTGTGCATGTCAATTCCTTAAGCCATATTACTAAGGCTTTACTTTAAAGTAAGATAGATTATGGTTTAGCTATTTATGGTTCCTGCCCCAAATCTACATGAAACATAATTAAGCCGACGTACCACCAAGCTGCAAGAAGGAGCATTGGAGCTTCTCCCACAAGCCCTATCAAAAACATTCCGGCTGAAGCTGGCTTACCTGCAATAGAAGAAAGATACTTAGAAGAAGTACTTTTCGTCAAACTCTCTTTTTAAACCAATTCAATAATTGATAAAGACATAGCTCAAGCTTTAAAGCACAAACGGCAATGAAGGATCCCCTCAGCTATACACAACTCCTTGAAAATGGCAGAAAATTTAGAAGTCCCATTTAAACGGTTCGCAAAGTACACACCATCTTCACCGCCTTGGGCCCTGAGTTCGTCATCCATCGTCCTGCAACTCCACGAGTTACATAAAGAAAACACCTATAGTTTGGTGTACAACAAGATGTTCCAAGAAATCTTTTTCAACCTCACCGCCAAAGGATGGAAGTTTCTGTACAACGATGGCTCGAAAAACACCGATAGCACATCGTTTGCTGTAACAACCCACAATGGATCAACAATTGTTCTTGGTATCCTTCCAAACACAGCGTCGATATTTACAGCTGAGGCTCAAGCCATCAACGAACCCCTTAAAAAATTCTCTCTCTCTCTCGTTCTTAAGGCTATACTCAATAAAAGACACGATTGCATCATAATTAATAAAATTCGGGATATGCTTATAAGATTGCCCTCCAAAATAAAACTACTGTGGATACCATGACATGTGGGCATTAAAGGAAATGAACTCGCTGACCATGCAGCGAATCTGGTTCATATTTCTCCCGCAATCATGTATGAATCATTTAGCAATAAAGATCTCAAGAGGCTAATAAATAGTAAAATCAAAAATTGTCGAGCACAGGGGTGGAGTCAATATATACATCACTACCAAACAGTTAACACCAACAAAATCAGCCAGAAATTCCCACGCAACATTCCCAAGTTTGCCTAGGCTAACGAATAACAACACCGACTGGGATGGCTTTAGGAAATACTGTAAAGAAAATGTATCTCTACATGTACCACTTACAACCCCTTTAGAAATAGAAGACGAAGTCGATAAACTCGTTAGAACTATCCAAGACGCTGCTTGGAACAATACTTCTTTCCGGAAGACTGGAGTAAGGAAAAGCGGATCAATTTACCCGCGCGAAATTGAAGAGCTCATACGCGAAAAGAGAAAGGCTCGAAAGAGGTGGCATTTGTCTCGAGCTCCTCCTGATAAAACCATTCTGAATGGGCTATCTAACAAATTAAAGCACTTACTTCAAGATTTTAAAAGTCGCGAGACTACCAACTACCTCGAAAACTTGACTGCCGATAGAGGGTCAAACTATTCACTTTGGAAAGCCGTGAAGTCCATTAAAAAGCCCATAGTACACTCGGCGCCAATAAGAAAAGATAACGGTGAATGGGTAAAAGGCGACAAAGAGAAAGCAGATGTATTTGCAGAACATCTAGAAGAAACATTCAAACCGTTTGACGGGGAGCCGTTGGTTGACGATCTGTATCGCAATGCGGAATTAGACAATTATCGAATGAAAACCGTGACACTGTCTGAACTTCGTCAAACAATCCGAAATTTGAAAAATAACAAAGCTCCAGGCTATGACCTAATTACTGGGGAAATTTTGAAGGAGCTACCGAAAAGAGCGTTAGTCAAGCTTCTCTACATCATAAACGCATCAATGAGAATTTCATACGTTCCACGGCAATGGAAAGTCGCAGAGGTAATAATGGTTCCGAAACCAGGGAAATGCCCGAACGACAAAAAATCATATAGACCGATTTCGCTTCTGCCGATTATATCTAAAGTCTTCGAGAAACTTGTGCTCAAACGACTGCAACCAATAATTGAAGAAAGACGATTGATTCCGGATCACCAATTCGGCTTTAGGGTCAAACATTCAACACTTGACCAGGTCTATCGAATAACTAATGAAATTGAGAAAGCCTTAGAAGCGAAAATGATATGTTCTACCGCTTTTCTTGACGTATCCCAAGCCTTTGATAAAGTTTGGCACGAAGGCCTAAAATATAAGCTACGGAAAGTTTTGCCGGAAAAAATGTATGAACTCTTAGAGTCTTATCTTGACAACAGACTATTTCGAGTGAGATACGGGAGCGAATACTCAGAATTCAAAGAAATACAAGCCGGCGTTCCACAAGGTAGCGTCCTCGGTCCAACACTGTTTTTACTTTTTACAAGAGATGTACCTCAAGTAGAGACAACGACTATAGCCACGTTCGCTGACGACACGGCTATCCTCGCTACGGATAAGACAGTCGAACAATCAACGGGAAAACTCCAACGCGCTTTGAATAAAATATGCGAATGGACAAAGGCCTGGCGAATCCTCCTAAATGAGACAAAATCAACGCATGTAAATTTTACTTACAAGAGGGTAATCAACTTACCTCTATTTATAAACTCGGTACAAATTCCGTACGCAAACGAGGCGAAATATTTAGGCATGACCCTAGACGCAAAACTTAAGTGGAAGCCACACGTTAAAAAGAAACGCGATGAACTTGAAATCAAGCTACGAGAACTGAATTGGCTTATCGGACGTTATTCGAAACTAAGCGTATATAACAAACTGCTATTGTATAAGCAAGTGCTAAAACCATCTTGGACGTACGGTATACAACTTTGGGGTTGTACCAAACCAAGCAACATATCTATTTTAGAAACTTTTCAGAATAAGACACTAAGAGCAATCGTAAATGCTCCATGGTATATAAGAAACAGCGATTTACATCGAGATCTAGGCATCGCAACCGTGACCGACGAAGTAAGAAACTTTGCTCGCAAACTTCACACTCGCCTTCACGGCCATTGCAACCACGAAATAATCCGAACTCTGGATCAGACAAATCTTGCACGCCGACTACAACGAACAAGACCGTTGGATCTAGCGTCGTAAGAGGAAACCGCACATAATGACGGTATTGCAGGTGCTTTCGTTGGAAGGTAGCCTGCCAAACGCGATTACTATACAGAAGCATGAACTACTTGTTAAGGAAACTTAGTCGTAGTCTTACAAAGATTGGGAGGTTTTTTAGTGAGTAAGAATCTCACACTACTATGAGCACGCGCGTTCGATTCTCATAGTGCCTATGAAGGTTTTTACCTACCCACGGGGAAAAAAAAAATTCCCAAGTTTAACATTTTAAACCTTATTCGTCTGCGCATAGGACACACCCAAGTAACCCATCAAAACCTCCTAAAGAAACAACCCCCTCCGTCCTGCGCAAAATGTAGCAATGCCATCACGATATCACATCTTCTGGGACCATGCTATCTCTCAGCCGCCAACACTCATCATGACTTTAACAGCAGCCAACGTGCCATAGTGGATCTTCTACAAGTTCCAAACCAAAAAAATATCGAGCTTATAAATAAACTTCTTACAACACACAATATTAAAACTTAAATAGAAAAAAAATGTAATCAAGTAAATAAAACATAAAATAAAGAATTATCAACTAAGTACTATTTAAAAGAAAAACTCAACAAAGAGCCGAAAATCCTCGATGCTAGCGCTCTTTAATATAGTATTAATAATAGATTTTAATTTATTGTTAATGTTTATAAATAAATAAATAAATAAATCTTCTTGTCTGTTGCGTTTTAACTATGTTTAATGTTTAACAGAACCTAAAAGACAGAACTAACAAATCAAAATTCTAAACACAAAGGTTTTATTTCCTTGTGTGGAAGGAAGGATATGAGAAGGTTTCAACTTTCAAGTATCTAAACCTACATAGTCATATTCGGCAGTTTTAGCGAGCTCACTATGCTTCCACAATTTAGCGAGCCAACAGAAAATTATTTGGATGACGAGCGAATAATAAAGTTTTTGTTAAAAACTCAAACCTGTTTCTCGTTCACAATAAATTACTTACGCACATAACGATTTTAGGGAAAAGTATACCTCCAGCTCCAAGTAAGATCTTTTTTCAAACATAAGAACCATGCTATTCTATTTTTTACGCCAAGTGACTGCCCCAATTGGAAATAAAGACAACCCATTTGAAAGTGCAAACAAAAACATGTTCTCTTGCACTCTCTTGCAGTCTTGTCTGTTAAGCGACACTAGCGACATAGAGGGTGTGTTTCCCAACTTTTTTTTCGGCCGAAGTGATAGTATTATAGTAAATGTTTATAAACAATGATAGATAAATAAAAATAAATAGAGTGGCGCAACAGCTCGAGGTGAACGAGGGCCAACTTCTCAACAATGTATGCTGGTGTGTTAATTTCTTTACATACAAGGGGACCTACAATTTTTTCAAAGACAAATGATACTTTCGGAGGGCTTGTCAGACCCTCGCGGAGGTGGGGACCGTGAAAAAGAACAAGTCTTTTTTTTCAGGCGACGATGGCAGGATAAACAATGATGATGCATTTTAAATTCTTGAAAACAAGAAAATAAACGAACGGAAAGGAGAATAGGAATGGAAAGGAGAATAGGAATTTAAAGGAGAATAGGAATAAAAAGGAGAATAGGAATAAAAAGGAGAATAGGAATGAAAAGGATAATAGGAATAGAAAGGCGAATAGGAATAGGAGTATACCGCTATCCGTTATACCTACCGCTATCCGACTATACCGCGATCCGTTGCAGACGGACCGAAGCTATTACATGCGCACTGTTGCACTTACTCACTGGTTCTATTTAATCGGAGGCACCATTTCGTTATAATTCCACTTCTTATACCTCATCCCATAGGATAGAGGGAATATTAAGTTTGTCACATAGTTTGTAACACGGTGAAAAAATAATGGTAGACCCCCAAGACCTTAAAGGAATATGATCGAGACCGAATTCTGAATCGAATAAGCCATGTCCGTCCCATCCGTCCGACTGTATGTTACATGTTTTTAGGCCTTAAATTTTGAGCTACCGTGCTGAAATTCGACATGCGAAGCAGTACAAGTGTATAAATTTTTAAAATCCGTCCTCAGACACGCCCGCAATCGGTCTAAATGTGCAACTACCTCCAGAGCTTTCAAAACTGTAAGAGGTTCTAAAAGGCTAAAATTTGACATTTAGGATATTCTAATGAATGTACGACACGAAAAAGAAAAATTTAATTGGTAAACCACCTCAAGTGGGCTGGCATATATTTTAAGGGTACATTTTCAAATGCAGTTTACTCTATATTTTTGATCCAAATTGAAACAAGTGGGAAAATGCAACAGTGCGTATGCAAAAGCTTCAGTCCTTCTACGACGGATTGCAAAATACCCGACCATACCAAAAAAAAAACTACCACGCCTACAATAAGTGGCATGCTTTATACTAAAACTTTCGGCCTTAAACTCCGCCTTTTTAGATTAAAAAAATCACTTTTGCCACGCTAGCAAAAATGATCGGAGGCACCTTATACACATAAAAGACAGAAAATGCTAATATCCACAACATTTGTCATAGAATTTTTAGTCAAATTTAAAATATATTTATTGAAAAACAGTCATGTTAAGCTCAAATCTTTAGATTTTGGGGATTTAAGATTTAAGCTTAAATCCCTTTGACGTGTCTGTTGGCGGATTCGGCTAATTTTCAAACTTGATCTGGTCAAATGGACTTCCAGCCAACCCACAAGATTTCAGCTCTCTACCTTGAAATTTAAGCCATCAATCTTAAAATACCCTGGGTCTGGTATAAACATGTTGCTTAATATTTTATGTAAAAAACGCTTTGTTTATACGAAATATTTTCTGCATAAAATATTAAGTGAAATTTTGAAAAATCGACCTCTTAAAAGGGGCGGGGCTAAAAACTTTGTAAGAACGAAATCCGGAACAAAATATCGTTTATCTAACCTGCTAATATTTTTGTTTCATGCTTTCCTAAATTAGGCTTAAGGCCAGTCGAATTTACGTTTTTGTGGAATTTTTTTTTTGGCCGTGGACCAAAAAAAAGGGTTTGGAAAATTTGCCCTTTAAATGGATGACACGCCCACTAGGAGAGGCGAAGCTTTTAAATTTTTATTTTGTGTATCTTACAATAGACAGGAGATAATAAATACTAAATTTCAGGCTCTTAAGACGTCTTACAGCTTTGAAAGCTCTGGAGGTAGTTGCACAATTGAACTGATTGAACCAACAAATATAATCGGAGGCATTTTATATACATGAAAGATAGAATTTTTTTTTTACAACATAGAATTTTTAGTCAAATTTCATGTATATTTATTGAAAAACAGTCATTTTAAGCTAAAATCCCTTAAAAATGTGGGCGTGGTCAAGGAAAAAGCTTACATTTTTTGGTCACTTCAAAGACAATTACAAGGAAATGTTACTTACCAAAAATGAATGCGCTAACTCTATTCTAACATAGCTAAAATTTAGAAGAAGTATTTTAAAAATTAGAGATGGTCGCACATACAGGCCTGTCGTAGTGGACGTGTCTGTTGGCGGATTCGGCTAATTTTCAAACTTGATATGGCCAAATGGACTTCCAGCAAACCCACAAAATTTAAGCTCTCTACCTTGAAATTTAAGGCCTAAAAGTTGTTTACATTCGGGCGGACGGACATGGCTTAATCGATCCTCCTGACGGTCCCATTCATATCTCTAAGAGGTCTTAGGGGCCTACGGTGATTATTTCACTGCGTTACAAACTATTCATCAATCTTAATATACCATGGGTCGGGTATAAGAATGTTGCTTAATATGTTGCTTATTATGTAGAAAACGCTTTGTATATACGAAATATTTTCTGCATAAAATATTAAGTGAAATTTTAAAAAGTCGACCCCTTAAAGGGGGCGGGGCTAAAAACTTTATATGAACGAAATCCGGAATAAAATATCGTTTATCTTACCTGCTAATTTTTTTGTTTCATGCTTTCCTAAATTAGGCTTTAGGCCAGTCGAAATTACGTTTTTGTGGAATTTTTTATATTTTTCTTCAATTCTGCCTACAAATGTGGCCGTGGACCAAAAAAAATGCTTTTGAAAATTTGCCCTTTAAATCGATGCCACGCCCACTAGGGGAGGCGAAGCGATAAAATTTTATTTTGTGTATCTTACAATAGACAGGAGATAATAAATACCTAATTTTAGGCTCTTAAGACGTCTTACAGCTTTGAAAGCTCTGGAGATAGTTGCGCAATTGAACTGATTGTGGGCGTGTTGTTGGCGGATTTGAAATTTTAACACTTGTACTGCTTCGAATATAAATGAACCTGTGTACCAGATTTCAGCTCCCTATCTTGAAATTTAAGGCTTTAAAACCTGTGGCATACAGACTGACGGACGGACGGACAGACGGACGAATATTGCTTATTCGATTCAGAATTCGGTCTCGATCATGTGCCCTTAAGGTCTTGGGTTACAAGATCTTTACCGTGTTACAAACTATGTGACGAACTTAATATACCTCCTATCCTATGGGATGGGGTATAAAAATTAGCGTATCTTGGAAATTTAGCATGTCTTGGAAATATTTGTGTTATAATTGATAGCTAGGTTGTAATTAGGGGCGGTCGAACTACGCGCCGAAGTTTGCCCTACTAATAAAATGTCGAAAAATAACAAAAACATCAGCATTTCACTACAATGTGGGATTGGATGACGTATTCAACGGTTCGTTTTACGGATTGTTACTTCTGCGTACGCACTGTAGCACTTACTCACTGGTTTTGTTGATGTTTCGTCCTGGCCCGACACAACCACTTCACCATTATTTTGCTTTTTGTATAATAGAAACTTTGATACCAGTTGGGTAATTTTTGTACCCCATCCCATAGAATAGGAATTATATTAGGTTTGTCACAAAGTTTGTAACACGGTGAAATAATAATGGTAGACCCCATGACCTTAAGGGCATATGATTGAGACCGAATTCTGAATCGAATGAGCCATGTCCGTCCGTCTGTCCGTCTGTATGTCACATGTTATTAGGCTTTAAATTTTGAATTCTGAAAAGCCAAAAAAGTAGCAGGTTAGCTAAACGAGACTTCATTCCAGATCTCGTTCACATAAATTTTTTAGCCACGCCACCTTCTAAGGGTCGATTTTTCAAAAATATTGAATTTGATCCAAAAATTGCATTTTTGTAGGATGATCACAATCTACAATCAACAATCATCCTAAAGTTATACCAAACATGGAAGCATTTACACTATTTGTAACCTGTAATTCTCTCACTTGAGTTATGTTAGCTTATTTACTTTTGCATTGTGACTATATAAGAACTTGCGTTAGTTTAACAGGCATTAGAAAAGTATATCCCAAACCGTAAAGTCACGTGAAGAACCCCGTTAAGATTAAAATTTGCCAAGTTTACCTAAATTAAATATAATTTCAACCAATTACCTTTTTTATTGAGATTTATTTCAACTTATTAACTAATAATAATTAAATGAATTTATAACTTAAATACGTCTTTTCATTTCTCTCGGTCCCCTCTCCACTACAATTGGTGTCAGAAGTTTAAGAACACGTGCCGCGCTAAAACTGGTGCCTATAAAACAAAAGTTACAGAAAAAATGTGCTAAACTAATATTGATCAGTGTTTAAAAAACTACCTTCTAAATTGTGTTAAAAAAAAAAACCTATAAAAAAAAAGTTATTAATGTAAAATGCCCCTCATGTAAAATGCCCCTAAAGTGTGAAATCTAAAAAACGAAAACCTACGTGAAGACAAGTTAAGAAACTGATAAGTGATTTCGATAAGCTAAAAGTAAACGAAAAAGAAAAATATTAATTAACAAAATACGGTTAATAATGCAATAAAAGTGTTAATCAATTTAAAGCATTACACGTAATTACATAAGAAAAAAAAAGTGATCAAGTGCCCGTTAAGATCAAAGAGAGTTGCATTGCATAAAAGAGACTATGCATGGAATATTATGCATAGTCTCAACAATGTTATAGCCGGTGAGATCGTTTCATTTTTTTTGCATGCTTTTTGGTACATGGCCTATGTACAGCCAAATTATTTTTGAATTATTACTTGCATGATACATTTTTATGATTTTGGGTAATGCATTTTCATGAGATCGTTTGAGCTTTTTGTTATTGCATATGTGAGACTAAATCAAATGTCATAAAGCTTCATTAAAATTTATATTCTTGCACGATCGTCAATTTATGTGGGGTAAAAGCGAAGTCTATGAATGGAAAAGTTAAATGAATTGACAACGAAACAGTTGCAGGAATTATTAAAAGCTAAAAATTTATCTTATCGATACAATTTGAAAAAAGATTTAGTGGAGAGGTATTATGAGGCAATTTTAAAAGAAGCTAAGGGAGAAGATTTAGTTCAGGAAAGTGAGCAGCCAATGAAAAGTTCAGAGGAGGAAGCACAAAAGGATATACCAACAGTTGAAGAAGACAAAGTAGGCAAACATATTGGAGATCAATCGAACAGTCAAACTGCATCTCAAATTATTGGAAACAAACCAAAGGAAAACATGTCGGAAACAAATCACTTCGTGTTTAAGGATGTTGAAGAATCACTTGACCATTTCTCAGGTGAAGCGGGCAAGGACGTCAACGTGTGGTTGAAAAATTTTGAGGATATAGCGAATGTGTGCAAGTGGAACCCAATCCAAAAGTACATATATAGTAGGCGTTTGTTAAGGGGAGCTGCTAAGTTGGCTGTAGAATCGGAGGGTGGTATTTGCAGTTGGGATGGCTTAAAAGATTTTTTAGCAAAAGAATTTGATGATACACCTTCCTGTATAAGTATTCACAAAGCGCTGCAGTCTCGTAAGAAAAAACCAGATGAAACATTTTTAGAATATTTGTATTACATGAAACAAATTGCGATGAAGGGAAAGTTTGACGATGCATGATAGTCCTTCAAATAAAACTGTGCTTTATGAGGCGGAGGATTTGGATGAATTGAAGAAAAAATTTCTGGTGTATGAGACGATAAAAAGTCATATGAATTCAAGCTATAGAAACAAAAACAGCAACGCTCAAGGTGCTATAGCGCAACCGTCACAATCTAATGGAACTAAAAATTCTTCAAATCAGAAGTGATGTGGTAACTGTGGATCTCTTTCCCACCACCAAAGTGCTTGTCCGAATAAAAGTAAGGGTGCAAGATGTTTTTCGTGCAGCGAGTTTGGACATATTTCTTCAAATTGTCCCAAGAAGGATTTTGGTAAACCGAGCACTAGTCAAAGCAAGGTCAAGCGTATTAACAAATGGGACTACACTGTGCAAGCTACTGTTTCTGGAGAGTCGTACGATGTTTTAGTGGATACTGGAGCTGATGTGTCGCTTATGAAGAAAAGCGTTTGGAAGAGGACGGGTGCTGCTGAAGTTGATAAGCTAGGAGAGTGTTTGTTAGGGTTTGGCGATGGAAGACCAAAGAAAACATATGGATCCTGTTTAGTTGAAGTTCTGATAGGCAACGACAAATATTTGATTAGATTTCATATAGTTCCTGATGAGTGGATGTCAGATGTTATGATATTGGGCAAAAATTTTTTAAACGAAGCTACGGTTACTATTGGTAATGGAATCATTAGCGTGAGCAAAGACCCCATTAAAGTTGACTTAAAGGAAAATGACAATTCGAAGATTGAAGTCGTTGAGCTAATGCAGGGCAATGAAATGGAAAGTATCGAAGCCAACCTTGAACACATTTCTGATCCCCGTATTCGTGATGAAGTAATGGAGTTGGTTAGAAGCTATGAGCCTAGGAAGCCAGAAACATCATTGGTAGAGATGAGGATTGTGTTAGCTGATGAGACGCCAGTGTACCAGAGGCCAAGAAGACTAGCGCTACGAGAAAGAGAGGACGTAAAGAATCAAATCCAAAACTGGCTTGAGGAAAAAATAATATGTCACAGTACTTCAGACTACGCGAGCCCTATTGTTCTGGTTAAGAAAAAAGATGATACCAACAGAATATGTGTTGATTATCGTGCGTTAAACGCCAAAATAATCAAAGACCGATACCCCCTGCCTTTGATTGAGGAAATCCTAGAAGATTTAGTTGAAGGAGTAGTTTTTGTTGTGCTTGATTTTAAAAACGGATTTTTCCACGTAACGATTGAAGAGAAGAGCCAAAAATATACTGCGCTTGTAACACCGGATGGACACTTTGAGTTTTTAAAAGCTCCTTTTGGACTTTGTAATTCGCCGTCCGTGTTTCAAAGATTCGTGAATGCTGTTTTCGAAAAATTACTTCGTCTTGGATGGCTTAAGATTTATATAGATGACCTAGTAATACGAGCTAAGGATGTTGAGGAGTATTTTTTTTTTTTTTTTTTTTTTGTATTTTTATAGCACTATCAGAACTGTGATGCAGTTTGTTTAATACAAACAATATCTGCAGCAGAAATTTGCCAAGCAGAAAACTGCCAACACGGGCTCATCAGTTAGTGCAAGTGTTAGTGGTTAATAAATTAAACATAAACTAACACCAAACACAAAACACTAAGAATTACAAAAAAACAAATGATAGAAAAATTATTATTACAACAGATAAAAATTAGTTACGAACACAAGTAAAAAAAAAAAAACATAAAAATAAAAGTATATTTAATATTTAAGACGAATAACACCGAAGCAGCCTCTTAAGTTTGGCTTTGTCCATGTCAAAGTCTAAAATACTGGTATGTGCGTTGTAGGTGAAACACATACGGCTGATAGGCTAATTTTTCCCATAATTTGTTCTGTGCTGTGGAACGTGTAAAAGCTGAATTCTTCGGAGGTTATGAGAGCCTCCACGAAATTTAAAGCTTATACTAGATAGAAGGTCCGGTGCATCTATTAGACCTTGGACCAATTGCTGAATAAAAATCAAGTCATTATTTATCCGTCTTTGGGAGAGACTTTGAATGTTAAGCAATTTAAGCCGGTCGAAGTATGAGGGGAGATTGAGTGGATCTTCCCAGGGAAGTCCCCTGAGCGCGAACCGAATGAACCTCCGCTGGATCGCCTCGATCCTATTCGTATGGCATACTTGCGATGGAGACCACACTTGTGAAGCGTATTCAAGGTGAGTACTAACAAAGCTATTGTAAAGGGAAAGCGTGACGTAAGGGTCATTAAATTCTTTAGACCAACGCTTAATAAAGCCAAGCATGCAATTGGATTTATTTACAATGTAGTTTATGTGTTTTGAAAAGTCAAGGTTTTGACTAAAGAAAACACCAAGATCCTTAAAATGTTCAACACGGCAAAGAGCATGCTCACTGATGGAGTAAGAGAATGTTGTTACGATACGCTTTTTAGAAAAAGTGATAACTTGACACTTAGCTGGATTGAGGAAAAGACCGTTTTTGTTACACCATGTAGCAAAGCTGTTTATATCAGTCTGAAGAAGAACATGGTCATCAGAACTCTTAATAGTTCTAGATATCTTCATATCGCCTGCATATGATAGAATTTCGCTATAAGCGACACACGAAGGCGCATCGTTTATAGCAAGAATGAATAAGAGTGGGCCTAGATGACTACCCTGGGGAACGCCGGAAATGGCAGGAAAAGAAACTGAAAAAAGTCCTCTAAATTTAACTTGGTAAGATCTTAAATGAAGATAAGACATAATCCAACAGATGAAATTTGGTGGAAAGCCAAGAGAAGTAAGCTTAAAACCAATAATTTCATGCGAAATCAATTCGAAAGCTTTGGAAAAGTCGGTGTAAACGCAATCAACCTCGAAGCCATTTTCTACTGCATCAGAACATTTTTTATAAAACGATAAAAGGTTAGTTACGGTAGACCTATTTTTAACGAAACCATGCTGTTCTTTGCAAATTATGTTTCGGCAGTAAAATATAAGGCTATCGCAAATTAATTTTTCAAACACTTTTGGAATGGTTGAAAGTTTAGCAATCGGCCTGTAGTTCACAATATCACATTTAACACCTTTTTTAAAGACAGGCGTAATAAATGAGAGTTTCCACATGGAGGGGAAGTGACCGGACGATAGCGAAAGTTTGAATAAATTTTGTAAAGGAGTGGCAAGAACATCCTTACAGTTTTTGAAAACGATAGGTGGTATACCGTCTGGACCAGTAGAACAATCGTCTTTAAGGCTAGACAAGAGCTCATAAATAGTTTCTAAATGTACTGGTATATCACAAAAATTAACTTGAGCAGATTCTGTGAGATATTTAAAATAATCAGTGTCGACAGTAAATGGAGAATCTCTAAATGATTTGGAAAAGTGATCAGCGAAAAAATTGCATATCGTGCCAGGATCGTTGGAAGAACTGCCATTATATTTGAGAGTGGATGGATAGCCATCAACTTTTCTTTTAGAGTTAACAAACTTCCAAAATTCCCTGGGATTAGTTTTAAAATCTGCTGAACCAATTTGAGAAACATAGTTGTAATACAAACGCTCTGCGAGAGCATTGAATTCACTGAAATGAAACATGAAATTATCAAGGTCAAATGTACTCAAATTTGTGATGTACTTTTTCCATGCTTTATTGCGTTTATTACGTAGGACTTTCAGTTCCTTGGTATACCATGGGTGGCTGAAGTTAGAGTTCTTGTTTTTCTTTATAGGTATAGTATTACTGATACAGGTATTGAGTATAGAATAAAATTTTTCTACAGAGTGCTCAAGGTCACTGGAGCAAACTATATTAGAAATACCGGATTTATTCAGTTCGTCAGATAGTGTGCGAAAGTTAGCCTTTCGGAAGTCAAAAGTGTATGAACAGTCAAATGAGTGGACATTCTCATGTATGTGACAGTTCAAGTCAAGAAAAACATCCAACGGGGGATGGTGAGTATCTATCTTAGTAATGCTGCACTTGGATTTACAAGCAACAGTACTAATTGCGTCAGAAGTAAAGACCAAATCGAGTATTCGATTATTTATGTTTTTTATACAGCTTACTTGCTGTAAGTCAAAAGAAATAATGTTATCTAACTTGTTAAGTGCTGCATGTGGTGACGAAATATGAGGAATGAAATGCGAAACATCATCAGATAAGACCCATTTCAAAGCAGGAAGGTTAAAATCCCCAAAGAGCAATACCGTACTTTGTCCACAGGCTAAATGAAATATAAACTCAAGGGCCTTAGCAAGCTCAGAATAAATTTCAACGGGACTATCGGGGGGGATGTACACATTAACAACATATACGAATTTGTGTAAAATGTCAAGTTTGACACATACAACTTCGGCATTAACAGTAAATGGAAATTTAACTTTGTCCGAGGTGATATGATCCCGAACAGCAATTAAAATTCCACCGCCTAACGCTTCGAGATCATCTTTATAACGATCTCTTCTATATACAAGAAACTCTTTGGTGAAGAGTTCTGCATCAGTAGTGCTAGCATTAAGCCATGTTTCAGTCAAAATAATGACATCATGCGGAAAAACCAAAGAATTTTTAAATACATCATCTGTTTTATGTTTGCTACGGATGGATCTTACATTTTGATAAAAAAAACATAGTCTACTATTTAGTTTTTTGAAATATTATTTGGTTGCTTAGATTTTGAGGGCCTGTATGCAAACTCTTTGACTAGAGTGTTAGACGGCCAAAGCCTATGATCACAGATTGACTCAAAGATAGAAGGAGGAACAACTATTTTGAATGAAGATACGAAACTATCAGGCTTGCTAAGTTTCATACAGCTGACCAAGTTTACGTTAGCAACGACCTTTTGAGATATCAGATGATGAATAATGTCACCAGGTGTGGTCTCGGGTTTCAGTCTTGAAATAAATACAGATTTAGGTCTGGGGACAGATTCTAAGGTGTTGGCATATTCAACAGCAGGCCCACTAGACGGTTCGATTGTAGTTTGAGGAACAACAATCGTTGAAGTGTGAGACGAAACAATCTCTTTATTGTTGTTCTTACGACGCCTCAGATTAACACGCTTAGGGTGAGATAAGGTATGGTTAGACGAATCATCTAAAGCAGCAGTACTAGTCCTAGACAAGTGAATTTCGGACGGACCTGGGATGGACGAAGTACCTTGGTCAGGGCACTTTTCTGAAGACAAATCTGATGGTTGAAAGTCGGTAGAAGTCGAGGCATTCGATTTGTCTACAGAACTAACGTAAGAGTGATTCTCAAAATCTGTCGAAGTGGAAGCGTCACACGAGTAATTGTACTCAGAGAATGAGGCAACGTTTTTTACTACACAATTAAAACTTTGAAGTAAATCACTGAAGTTATTAGACAACTTAGTGATATCCTGCTTGAAGGAAGATATCTTAAAAGCTAACTGCGAGAGCGATATCCTTTTGCATGGAGGGCAGTACCAAAAGGCTACGTCGGAGGAATTTACCTTCTCAAGAAATGCAGTGGTAGAGCCAACGCATTTAGCATGAAATAAGTTGCCGCAAGGACCATAGCAAGTAAAAAGAGGGATGTTAGCCTTGCTTTCACAGCACCTTTCAGCCGAACAAGCCATAATAAAATAAATTTTTTTTAGCTAAACAGAAACAACGAGAGAAGTACCTAATGTCTCGTAAAATTAATAATAATGAAATATATATTATATACAAAAAAAAAGTAAAATTAAAGGGAATTTATCGGGGCTCGAACCTTGGTCACCGTACACAACACTCAAGGATCTTACCACAGAACCACCGCCTGTCGCACAGTTGCTATGTGGATATTAGCTATTAAAGCAAATGAAGAAAAAAGACTATGATAGCAAACGAGAATTAAGCTTTACGGAAAGCACAAGGAAAACAAATTAAAAAGGGCTTTTGAGTTTTAAATGTGAGTTGGATTAGAAAAGATGATTTGAGTTAAGAGAGCAAAGCTATAGAGGAAAAAACCGTTTACAAGCAACAGCACGAAGGTCAATGCAAGCAACCAGCATAGAAAGAAAAATACTAGGTACGCTGAATAATAAATGAAAATTAGATTATACGGAAGAACAATTATATAATTATATAAAAAAGCTAAGAAGGGATGAAAAAATAAATATTACTCATCAAATACGCCGACATACACAGCTTCAAAGCACAGAAATGAAAAAAAAGAAACAAGTTTAATTAAGTATAAAATTACAACAATAGCACAGAAACAATTGAAAAACCGTCCACACTCTACAGCATGCAAGCACAAACTGAGTGTCTCGGAAGGTTAAGACTTGTGCTGCAGATTGCTGCTGAGAATGGACTAATAATTAACTGGAAGAAATGCAAGTTTATTACACCATCCATAGAATTTTTGGGTCATATTATTGAGAATGGAGAGCTACGATCATCGAACGAGAAACTTCAAGCTGTGCAAAAGTTTCCACAGCCGGATACGTTGAAAAAAATACAGTCATTTCTAGGACTAACCGGATTTTTTAGGCGCTTCATTGCTGGCTACGCGACTATAGCGAAACCATTGTCGGACTTACTTCGGAAGGATAGAGCGTTTGCTTTCGGGCCAGATCAAATCGTTGCTTTCCAGTTATTAAAGGATGCCTTATGCAAAGATCCAGTTTTAAAGCTGTTTAATCCACAACGAGAGACAGAGTTGCATACTGATGCGAGTATGATGGGATACGGAGGAGTTTTATTACAACGACACGACGACAACTTGTTCCACCCTGTATTTTATATCAGCTATAAGTCAAAACCAGCAGAGGCAAATTGGACTAGCTATGAGTTAGAAGTTTTGGCTATTGTAAAATGTCTAAAAAAGTTAAAGATTTATTTGGTAGGAATACAATTCAAAATTTATACGGATTGCAAGGCTCTTACAGCAACTATGAGGAAAAGGGAACTGTGTACGCGTGTTGCCAGATGGGCACTATTTTTGCAAGATTTTAATTGTGAAGTCTTACATAGAGCTGGGACCGCAATGAGGCATGTGGATGCTTTAAGCCGATGTCCTGCGGTTTTACGGATAGAAGATGGTATGCTGTACCGCATAAAAAAAGCTCAAGAGTCAGATGAGTTTTGTCAACTGGTGACTAATATGCTTAAACATCAAAGTCAATATGAAGATTTTATAATGAGAAGCGGAATACTGTATAAGTTCGTTGAAGGTGACTACTCGCTTGTTGTTCCTAGGAAGCTGCAGAGGGAAGTTCTTCGCAATATCCATGAACAGGGTCACATAAGCGCAAGAAAGGTTGAGGTTTTGGCAAGAAAAGACTTTTTTATATCTAAGATGTCAACTAAAGTCAAAGAAGTTATATCTAATTGTATACCATGTATCCTTGCATCGAAGAAAAGCGGAAAACAAGAGTGCTTGCTCAACCCAATTGAGAAGTTTGATACGCCGCTGCATACGTATCACTTGGATCACATGGGGCCACTTAAATCAACTGCTAAGAGTTATAAGCAGTTATTCGTAGTAGTGGACGCGTTTTCTAAGTTCACCTGGATATTTCCTGTTAAGTCGACTGGTGCCGATGAGGTTTTGAAGAAACTGCTGATACAAAGTGAAACGTTTGGCGATCCAGCACGAATTGTTACGGACAAAGGACCGGCGTTTACTTCAAATTCATTCAAGGATTACTGCAAAGAAAGGAATATAATTCATTCACAAGTAACAACAGGAGTTGCTCGCGGTAATGGACAAGCGGAAAGGTGCAACCAAACCATAATCCAGATGCTGACAAAATTATCAGTTGATGCCCCTGATAAATGGTTTAGGCATACGACGAAACTTCAAAAAATCATTAACTCGACCGTGAATAGAAGCACTAATAGAACTCCATTTGAGTTTATGTTTGGCGTAGCTATGAGGAATGTGGAGAACATCGAGCTAGTTAAAAATATGGAGGAGCTACTGATAAACCAATTCGAAGATGACCGAAAAGCATTGCGGAGTCAAGCAAAGGACCATATAGCTAAGGTACAAGAAGAGAACCGGAAAGGTCCTAATGCTACGTCGTCGTCAGCAGACTTTATGAAACCTTGGAGAGATGAGGTCAACAGTGACAGCGATAGCTTTGAAAGCGATGAATATGACAGCGAAGATATTGAAGATGAATCCTAGAAATACAAGCAGAACTGTGAGAGGGAGAAGACCAACTGTTCGTCTGGGACAGCCGACAAGAAGGATGGCCGAGTGTAGGATGATCACAATCTACAATCAACAATCATCCTAAAGTTATACCAAACATGGAAGCATTTACACTATTTGTAACCTGTAATTCTCTCACTTGAGTTATGTTTACTTATTTACTTTTGCATTGTGACTATATAAGAACTTGCGTTAGTTTAACAGGCATTAGAAAAGTATATCCCAAACCGCAAAGTCACGTGAAGAACCCCGTTAAGATTAAAATTTGCCAAGTTTACCTAAATTAAATATAATTTCAACCAATTACCTTTTTTATTGAGATTTGTTTCAACTTATTAACTAATAATAATTAAATGAATTTATAACTTAAATACGTCTTTTCATTTCTCTCGGTCCCCTCTCCACTACATTTTTACGTACATTTAAGTGTAACTTGCATATATATGTGGTTTCTTATTAGGGGCGGTTGGACCACGCCCCTTTTCGAAGTTTCATCATCATCATCATTTTCGAATGCCGCCTATCCTTCAAAAGGGTCGCGGAGCGAGGGTGGCTAAATGGTCCTTCCATCTTTCTCGATCCTCCGCCACTAACTCAAGAGACTCCGGCGCAATCCCCAGGCGGGACTCAGAGAGGTTCTTTACCTGATCCCACCACCTGTTTCTTGGCCTACCAGGGGGCGACGCGCTCGCATCTCGGCTAGCATGACCTGTCTAGGAAGTCTGTCAGGGGGCATGCGAACAACGTGTCCAAACCATCGAAGAATCGATCGCTCCACTCGGAGAAGTAGCTGCTCAACATTGAGATTCCTACGAATACTGACGTTTCTCACTCTGTCCCTTAGAGTAACACCAGCAACGCATCTCAGGAATCTCATTTCGGCAGCTTGTACCCGCGATCTAATTCTTTCGGTCATTACCTAAATTTCATGACCATAGATGACCTGCGAACGAACACTGAATTAAAAACTGAGATCTTTGCTTTCACTCCAAGCTCAGCTTTCCTGATGACCGGCCGGCGCAGTTCCTTTACTGTTGCTCCAGCTTGGCCAATTCTACAGGACAACTCAGTATCACTCCTCCCATCTTTCGTGAAAAAGACCCCGAGATACTTAAACTTCTCCACCTGCTTTAATGGAACTCCATTTATGTGCAGGGAACACTGCACAGGAGTTCGGGAAACAACCATCACTTCCGATTTGTTCACGTTTACTTTCATCCCAGCATCACCACAGATGGCTGCAAACCTATCCAGTGCTCGTTGAAGTTCCTCTTTGGATGATGCAAGGATGGCCAAATCATCTGCGAAAAGCAGATGGCTCATCCTGATGCCAGCCAATTCGAAACATTGCTCGCCAAGACTGCGCTTCACCATCCAGTTCATATATGCTATAAAAAGGAGCGGCGACAGAACACGGCCCTGGCGAAGTCCAACGCGCACATCAAAATGACGGGATTTGACGCCATATATCCGCACACAGCTTCTGCAGTTTCCAAACAAAGACTGGATGACTCTCCGAAGAGGCCCACTCAGCGCATAGTCCTGCAAAACTCTCCACAGTGTATCCCGAGGGACTCGGTCATAGGCCTTTTCCAGATCTACAAAACACGCATAGACCGGTTTGGCATATGCCCAGGCCTTCTCAAGAATAACCTTCAGAGTAAGAAGCTGGTCGGTTGTGACTCTGCCAGGCCGAAAGCCGCACTGTTCTTCCCGTAACAAAGGCTCGATTACAGCTCTGGAACGCGTTTCCAACACCTTCGCGAATACTTTTCTCGGAAGACTCAAGAGAGATATGCCCCCATAGTTGGCGCAATCTCTCCTGTTCCCTTTTTTGAAAATGGGCACTATAACTCCTATTTGCCAATCGCTAGGTGCCTTCCCGCTACCCCAGGCCACCTTAATGACACCTGCTAGCCATTTAACACCCTCTTCACCCATTGCCTTGAGCATTTCTGGCCGGATTTCATCAACTCCAGCAGACTTGCCAACTTTTAGCGATTTAATCGCTTCAGTGACTTTGTCTACTGTGGGACTATTTTCCGCCCTTATCTCGTCAGCAGTGGGAATGCCATCTTCAGTGCCCTGTTGGGGGCACTGAAGATGGCATCGAAGTTTGCATTACTTATAAAATTTCAAAAAATAACTATGTCATCAACATTTTACAGTGTGGGATTGGATGACGTATTCATGGGTCCGTTTACCGGATTGTAACTTCTGCGTACGCACTGTAGCACTTACCCACTGGTTTTGTTGATGTTTCATCCTGGCACGACACAACCACTTCACCATTATTTTGCTTTTAAATAATAGAAATTTTGATACCAGTTGGTTATTTTTTTAACCCATCCCATAGTATAGGAGGTATATAAAGTTTGTCACATAGTTTGTAACACGGTGAAATAATAATGGTAGACCCCCAAGACCTTGAGGGCATATGATTGAGACCGAATTCTGAATCGAATGAGGCCATGGCCGTGCATCTGTTTGTCACATGTTTTTAGGCTTTAAATTTTGAGCTAGAGTGCTTAAACTGCGTATTTAAGGTCCGCGTTATGCGAAGCTGTACAAGTGTAAACATTTTTGAAACCCGCCCAAAGACACGCCCACAATCCATCTAAATATGCAGCTACCTTCAGAGATTTCAAAACTGTAAGACGTTCTAAAAGGCTGAAATTGGCATCTAGCGTCCCCTAATGAATGTAAGACACAAAAAAGAATAATTTAATTGGTAAATTCCTCCAGAGGGCGTGACATCTATTTTAAGGCTAAATTTTCAAATTTTCAAATTTTTGCTCGAAATTGAAAAAGTTTGCATAATATTTTATGTAGAAAACGCTTAGTAATATATTTTGTTTATACACGACTTTGGGCCACGCGCACATTTGGAGGCAGAATTGAAGAAATACCCCATATTTTCCAGAAAAACATAATTTTGACTGGCTTTGAGCCTGTTTTAGGAAAGCATGAAATAACAAAAGTAGCAGGTTAGCTAAACGAGGCATCAGTCCAGATTTCGGTTATATTAAGATTTTAGCCACGCCACCTTTTAAGGGTCGATTTTTCAAAAACATTGAATTTGAAGCAAAAAATGGTTGTGGTTTCTAACGCGGGCGGTTGGACCACGCCCCTTTTCGAAGTTTGCATTACTTATAAAATGTCAAAAAATAACTATGTCATCAGCATTTTACAATGTGGGATAGGTTGGGGTATTCAACGGTCCGTTTTACGGACGGTAACTTCTGCGTACACACTGTAGCACTTACTCACTGGTTTTTTAATAATTTCGCTCTCTGTGTAGTGATCCACTACACCACTACATGCGTCATTACATACCCCAACCATATCATGATAACAATCCAAATATTTCCATTTGCCAGCCAGCGAATTCGATCTACGACAAACATTCGGTTCTTTATACCCGACCGAGGGTATATTAATTATAATGCATAGATTGGAACACAGTGATATAGTCATCTTTGATCCATAAGACCTTTAAGAGATATGATCAAGACCGACAGGTGGATCGATTAAGCCATGTTCGTCCGTCCGTCTGTATGCGTGAAGTTTTGCTCTTTTGTTGCACAGACAAAGTGTGAAAATTGGTCACTCTTAGTCTGTCACCAGCCACGCCCACTACTGTCTTCAATATGAGACAACCTCTATTTCAAATTTTCTTTCAAAATTCCTTTATTTTATACATGGCACATGAACTTAAATTTTGGGCAAAAATTGAGCAATATTGGCCCAAGACCTTTAACAAGGCAAATATTTGACCACCCTCAATATCGACCACGCCCACTTTTAACATGTTAGATCTTTAAAAACCCGATTTCTCGGAAAGTTGACTCCAAATCGAAGGAAAACTCCATGACAAATATTAAAGATATTACTATTTGCTAAGTATGCTCCACACAAAGTTTTTAGCTCCGCCTACTTTTAAGGGGCGTTTTTAAGAGACAAACGTTTTTTCTGAAATAATTTTCGCTCGCTTTTACCGTATTTTCCCATGATTTTAAGCACATGCCCACTTTTGTGGCGTGGCCTTTAAAAATAATACATAAATTCGGGCCAAGAAACTTTTAGATTTGGTGTTATATAGTATATAGGGTCGGGTATATAGAAGTTTTGTTACAGACAAGCTCTTGCACTTACTCTATTGTTATATTTTTTATTCCTAAACTCATACTCATGTGTTACTGCACCAACCTACAGACAATCCATTGAATCGCACAAGCGCTTGCACTTGACAAGACTTGTTGTACTACAAAAGCCACGTATCAAGGTACCCAAAGCATAAACGATAATATGTGGATAGCACATAATGGTGGTCAAGAGCCAGTTCAATGTTAATGAACATGGTGCAATATCAATAGTGCAGTGCAATTGAAATTGCATTACTTTTGACCACGCCAATGCGCAATTGGTTGAAACATGTATCAGAATGCATGTTTTTAACGAAAATGCAAGGAAAGCATTTTCCATACACCGTTTGTGTTTGGTGGGGATGGAAATGTTTGGATCAAACAGTATAAAAGAACAGCGGATGAACAGGATCAACACCGAGTATAAATCAGAACTACAAGTAATAGGTCGCAGCCAAGCTTAAGACAGCGGGCCTTATAACTTTGTTAAAAATTAATACTTAAGAGTTAAGCTACTTGCCGCAACCACGCTTAAGACAGCGGGCAAGTAATCTTCAATAAAATTTATAAAACTAAAAAAAATAGATATTTTACTCTCCGCTCGCGAGCTCTTCCCTCGTCAAGAGGAAGCACAGGACGTGTGGCGACACAACATAATATGCGCTTTTTGCTTTATTTTAGGTTTTTATACCCCATCCCATAGGATAGGAGGTCTACCTCCAGTGCTTTAAAAACTTTAAGACTTCGTAAAAGGCTAAAATTTGACGTTTGTCATCGCTTAATGGTTGTTAGGAATAAAAAAAGAAAAATTTAATCGATTGACCTACTCTAGTGTGCGTGGCATTGATTTAAAGGGTTTATTTTCAAATGCATTTTATTCAATATTTATACTCGACCGAGGGTAGGTATATTGATTTTAATGCATAGTTTGTAACACAGTGAAATAATCACCGTAGACCCTTAAGACCTTTTAGATATATGATTTTTCCAAATCTGTTTTGTTCCAAATCGGAAAAATTTCGCTTAATATATTCTGCAGAAAACATTTAGCTCTACATTTGTTTCATACAAGACTTTGGGCCATGGGAACATTTGGAGGCAGATTTGAAGAAAAACCTAAAATTTAATAGAAAAACGTAATTTTGACAGGCCTTAAGCCTAATTTAGGAAAGAATAATAAATAACCAGTGAGGAATTGCTACAGTGTGTAAACATAAGTTACAGTCCGTAAAACGGACCGTTGAATACCCCATCATATCCCACACTGTAAAATGCTTATGTCATTGTTATTTTTTAATATTTAATAAGAATCGCAAGCTCAGAAAAGGGGCGTGGTCTAACCACTCCTAATTAAAAGCTAACAATTATAACGCGAAAATTTCCAAGTTACGCTAAAATGTGGGCAAAAATGCAATTTGTACTTTGTATAAACAAAATTTTGAATAAAGTCTCGTTTATCTAACCTGCTTATTGTTAATCCCGACCGAGGGTATATTTATTTCAATGCATAGTTTGTAACACAGTGAAATAATCACCGTAGTCCCCAGACCTTTTGGAGATATGATCGCGACCGACAGGTAAGTCGTTAAGCCATGTCCGTCCGTCCGTCCGTCTGTCCGTCCGTGTGTCAGTATGCATGCAGTTTTGAGGTCTTTTAAATTGAGCTAGGAAACTGAAACTTGCAGCGTTGCTTGGTTCTCATTTTGTAAAGACAAATTATGAAAATTGAGAAGATACGCCCGCAGCCACGCCCACAACTGGCTTGAATGTCAGAAAACCTCAAATTTACATTTTGCAAACAAATGCCTTTTGGTCAAGATAGACAAAACATGTGAACCCAAATTTTGGTGGAGAACAATATCGAGCAGAAGCCTTTAATTAGACAATCAGTGAGTAAGTGCTACAGTGTGTACGCAGAAGTTACAGTCGGTAAAACGGACCGTTGAATACCCCATCCTAACCCACATTGTAAAATGCTGATGGCATAGTTATTTTTTGACATTTTAGAAGTAATGCAAACTTCGAAAAGGGGCGTGGTCCAACCGCCCCTAATTACAAGCTATTAATTATAAGATATTTCCACAGATATTTCCAAGTTACACCTAATTGTACGCAAAAATGCAATTTTTTGGTTCAAATTCAATATTTTTGAAAAATCGACCCCTAAAAGGGGGCGTGGCTTAAAACTATATATGACCGAAATCTGGACGGAAGTATTGTTTTCCAAATGTGGAGGCAGGCATTTAATATACCTCCGTTCCTATGGGATGGGGTATAAAAATTGGACCGCCCACTCTATTGACCATGCCCATTTTTAACATCTGAAATCTTTGAAAACCAGATTTCTCGCGAAATTCATTCTAAATAAAAAAAAATTGTATGACAAATATAAAAGATATTACCATTTTACTAAGTCTGTTGCATACAAAGCATTGAGCTCCGTCCACTTTTAGGGGGCTCAGGATAGGTTTAGGACTTCGTCAGGTATTTAGAAGTTCGCTACAGAACTCCTGCACTTACTTACTTGTTTTTTTTTTTATTATACCCCATCCCATAGTATAGGAGGTATATTAAGTTTGTCACATAGTTTGTAACATGGTGAAATAATAATGGTAGACCCCCAAGACCTTAAGGGCATATGATCAAGACTGAATTCTGCATCGAATAAGCCATGTCCGTCCGTCCGTCGGTCCCTCTGTATGTCACATGTTTTTAGTCCTTAAATTTTGAGGTAGGGTGCTAAAATTTCGTACGTAAGGTCCACGTCGTGCGAAGCAGCACAAGTGTAAAAATTTTTGAAATCCGCCCAAAGACACGCCCACAATCGGTCTTAATGTGCAACTAGCTACAGAGATTCCAAAACTGTAAGACGTTCTAAAAGGCTGAAATTTGACATCTCGTCACCCCAGTTCTGTCTTGTTCTATACGCCAAAAATGACTTTTTGAGATAGACATCAATTCCTATGTTTTTTGGCATGACGAATCCATTTCTGAAAACCTTTTTGAGCTATATCCTCTAGTTTCGGAGATATCCAGAGTCACTTTTGTTCTAAGGGCCACTTTTTGACTTTTGATTCCGTGCTATTTTGGTCAATATCCCAAAATATATGAAAACCATTAAAAAGTGTTTCACTTTGATCAAAAATTACACAAACTTTTATTCCATGGCACAATTGTTCTAAGTGCAACAAGAAGATTCAGAGGAACCAAATTCAGTGCCACAATTGTTCTATGCAATGTAAGCGGATTGTGGAAAAATCTGTTTCGTTTCAGTTCTCTTTTGTTCTATATCTCACCAATAAACTTATTCATCGATCTTCTTCCTCATTAAACCCATACAGTCTCGTAAAAATGTGCGTATGCGTGAACCATCAAGCCAATGGGATTCACAAAGTGAAAATTATGCTTTAGTCGCGTGTCGCGCGACTAAAGGACGTGTCGCGCCTGTGAAAACGATTTTATACCCAGCTCGGACTTTAAAGAAGAAGGATTACGAAATCGGTTATGCCGGAAAGGTAATAAACATAGCTAGCAAACTGGCTCTAGAAGATATTAATTTTTTTTACTATTATATAGGATGGCATCATCTACTGTATCCTCTCCTTGTCCTGAGATGGAAAAATCTATTGAAAAGTAGTTTTGACATGTTTTGCGTTAAGTAGGTAAAGCAAATTTGTTTACAGTTTGTTGAATGGAATCCTTGACTCACCGATGAACAACTCGACAGGTCTCACACCCTTAAATGACAGTGAACAAAATCAAGCAACGACGTCAGGTAATGATAATGACAATTTTAAATCTAAAACGTATGCACTCTGAACATCATGACCAACCATTTAGAAATAACACCAAAGACTACGAGGAAAAGACTCAGAAACCCGAAGCTGTGGAAAAAAAAAAATCGCAAGGAGCTGCGTCAACATGGGCTTGGCAAAACGCATGAACCACGATGTGTACAAAGTACCCTTTGTGGCAGAAAATGTGATTTCCATTGCACATCAAAACTCAGCATCCCAGATAGGCATCGGTTGAATTCCCGCTTTTGGGATTTATCGGACGCGGAGATACGATCCTACTACGCAAAGTTTGTTACCAGCCATCCAGTTAAGAGACGTCGGGTGGAGAATTCTACAAAAAAAATAGTCTCGTACGAGTACTTTTTTGAAGTGGATACTATTAGAACACGGGTATGTCCCAAGTCTTATAAACATGGAAAACATGTAAAATGTCAAATTTCAGAACCCAAAATAGATGAGATTAAGAATCATATTAACAGTTTTGCTACAATATAGTCTCACTATTGCCGAGCCAATACCAAAAAAAAATATTTAGATGCTACATTGAGTATAACAAAAATGTATAACCTCTATTGTATTCAAACCACTGAACCGGTTAAAAAAAAACATTTATGACAAGGTGTTTAATGAAAATTTTAATCTGGCGTTCCATGTGCCCAAAAAGAAAGTTTTTGATAAGTGCTCATTGCAAATTAAGGAAATTGATCACAGCTCTACGATTGCCTTTAATCTGCACAAAGAAAAAATAGAAAAGGCAAAAAGACTTCGCACGGTTGACAGGGATTTAAGTAATTCTGAAACTGCAGTTATATGCTACGACGTTCAAAATGTATTTGCACTACCAAAGGGTGCCGCGTCCAATTTTTTTTACCGTCGAAAGTTCAACACTTATAATCTAACCGGAATTTGTAATCTGAATCATAAAACGTATTGCTGTATTTGGTATGAAAGCCTAAGTGGTCGCACTGGTAATGATATCGCTTCGGCTATAGAAAGAATACTAACCGAAATGATGAGAGATTTACCGACAGTTAAAAACATTATCTTGTGGTCGGATTCCTGTGTGCCCCAGAATAGAAACAGGGTAACATCTCTAGCTCTCCTAAGGTGGTTAGAGGCTAATCCAAGTGTCCTATCTATTGAGCAAAAATTTTCAGAAGCGGGTCATAGTCTTATTCAGGAGATAGATGCTGTGCATAGTTGTTACAAAAAAGTATCACTAAATATTATCCAAATGGGCCCAAGGGATTTCTACAATTATAATGCAGCGGGTATTAAACTAAAGTTTATTCCATATGCTAGCGTTAACCATATTATGTATAACGGGAATGCTTTGGACGCCATATCCTATAAAACCGATTTTGACAATACCGATTTCAGCATACAATACATTCATGCAAACAAGGATAACCGTAATAATCTACAAAAAATAGCTGTTTGCCAAGGGCCGAAAAATTCTATAAATTCAGAAAAGAAAAAAGATATAATAGCAATGTTTCCGTTTATGAATGCTGTCGATGTTGAATTTTATAAAGCTGCCCTTAAGATCTGAGATCATTTGCAACTGCAAGTTTACTTATAAAATTTTATAATTTTTTTTATTATACGTTATTGCTTTATTCATTTTTATATTATTTTTATAATCCATAACTGAAGTTCCTTGGCTCTCATAGTCATAATATTAATTTTAAGACTGAATAATGTAGCTTTATAACCATAAAATTTTTGTATTCTTCTGTTATATACTTAGTCTTTAAGAAAGAAAATTATTTTCTATGGTAAGAGTTTGAAATAATAATTTGAGCTGTGCTCAATATTCCAATTTTTTGCAACTGAATTTTTTGGTTTATTTTTTAAGTTTTTGTTTGTTTATTTTTAATTGAGTATTCCTCAATGCATATTTAATTTACAATGCATAACTGAAGTTCCTTTTGTTTTTTTTTGCCTTTGAAAGTCTTAATATTAATTTTGAGACTGATAAAGATGGGTTTATAACCATAATATTTTTCTAATTTTTTTGTTGTACTTAGTTTTTAAGAAAGAAAAATAATTTCCTATGAAATAAATATATTTGAGAAAGAAACTTGTTTTATTGATATATTTTTTTAATGGTCCTTTTTAAAACTAAAATGTAGAAAACTACGAACTGCGAAGGTTTTTAATGTGCAATGTAGTCAAATGACTTTTTTTATTTCAGTTCTATCTTGTGCAATGTAGTACAAATGCACATAGAACAAAATAGCCCTCAACAAACTCACTAAAAATGGCGTATAGAACAAGGCGTCCACATGACTTTTTCCTTTGTAACCCAAAATCTAAACCAGATATTATAAAATACAATTTAAAATTTTGTAGAGAATTCTTAGAGCTTTCTAAATGGTATAATAGTGTATAGTAAATATAAAAATGATAGCCGAAAAAGATATGCAAGCTTTAAAAATCGATTAAGTCAAAACTAAAGTTTTGCATATAGAACAAGATAGAACTGAGGTGACGATCTAGCATCCCCTAATGAATGTAAGACACCAAAAAGAAGAATTTAATAAATTGGTAAATTCCTCCGAAATTGAAAAATTTTGCATAATATTTTGTGTAGAAAACGCTTAGTAATACATTTTGTTTATACAAGACTTTGGACCACGCCCACATTTGGAGGCAGAATTGAAGAAAAACCCCAAATTTACCAGAAAAACGTAATTTTGACTGGCTTTGAGAATGTTTTAGGAAATCATGAAACAACAAAAGTAGCAGGTTAGCTCAGCGAGACATAAGTCCAGATTTCGTTCATATTAAGATTCTAGCCACGCCACCTTTTAAGGGTCGATTTTTCAAAAATATTGAACTTGAAGAAAAAAATTGCATTTTTACGTACATTTAAGAGTTAGAAATATCTGTGGAAATATCTTATATATTGATAGTTTGTAATTAGGGGCGGTTTGACCCTTGTCCCTTTTTGAAGTTTGCACTACTTTTAAAATGTCATAAAATAACAATGCCATCAGCATTTTACAATGTAGGATAGGATGGGGTATTCAACGGTCCGTTTTACGGACTGTAACTTCTGCGCACACACTTTAGCACTTACTCACTGGTATTTGTATAGGCTACACCCCAAAAAGTGCGCATGGGCTTAAAATTAAAATCAATTAATTGTAATTTCGTTACAATCTGTGATACGATAAAAGCAAAAATTATTTCAGAAAAAAAACAGTTTTTTCCTAAAAACGCCCCTTAAAAGTGAGCGGAGCTCAAAACTTTGAAGCAAACTTTGGAGAAAATAGCAATGTCTTGACGACTTTGAGTCAACTTTCCGAGAAATTTTTTTTAAATATCTAACATGTTAAAAGTGTTCATGGTCGATATTGTGGCCGGTCCAATTTGCCTTGTTAAAGGTCTTAGACCAATATTGCTCAGTTACAAAATTAAAGTTCCTATGACTTGTCTAACTTGACCAAAAGGCATTTTGAAAAAAAAGTGAAATAGAGGTTGT
This sequence comes from Neoascia interrupta, assembly GCA_947623515.1. Taxonomy (NCBI): domain Eukaryota; kingdom Metazoa; phylum Arthropoda; class Insecta; order Diptera; family Syrphidae; genus Neoascia; species Neoascia interrupta. The sequence continues at coordinate 119,708,996 of OX392462.1, forward strand.
CTCATATTGAATCCAGTATTGGGCGTGGTCGTTGACGGGTTGAGCCAACACTGCGTCTGTGCAACAAAAAAACCAAGCCGTGTACCAGAACTTAGCTCTCTTGCTTGATTTTGAAGACCTGAAACCGTCACACGTACAGACTAACGGACGTACAAACGTACGGTACATGGCTTAATCGATCCACCTGTCGGTCTCGATTATATCTCTAAAAAATCTCAATCAATTGCTTTCGTTTTTGTTAGAGGTTGCTACTATCCGATGGGACACTCAGACACAAATACTGGTCCATTGTTCTTCCATGCAGACACCTTACATCAATGTTTTTATAGAAGGAAAGACGTTGACCCCTCGCAGACGTCCGGGCGTAGTCGTTTAGTCTGTCTGCACACATTGCTGTCACGCCAACGAGCCCTGTGCTCAAGAGAAACCCAAGTATCAATGGCAGACGAGACAACAGATACAGGCAGGCCTAAAGCTGGTTCGGGTCCTGAGAAAACTTCTTCTGAGCCTAGTTTGGCTCGCTTATCAGAGATCTCATATCCCCGGATACCATTGTGACCTGGGACCCAAACAAGAATTCACTGCATTTAGCCTTCCGACTAAGTTCAACGAATGCTTGAGTTCAATCTTGAGTTCAATATCTTGGACAAGGTAAAAGGGTTGAGCAAAGCATTTAGAGCGGCGTGGTTGTCACTGCAAACACATATGCTTCTTGCCTTCCACCTGTTAGACACAATATAGCGCATTGCCATCAGGATAACGAAAATCACCACTTGGAAGACAGAAGCAAATTTGCCTAAGGGGAGTCTAATGTTCTAGCTTTCCACAAAGACTTCAGCACCAAACCCCTGTCCGGTTTTGGAGCCATCCGTGAAAATACGATGGCATTCTTTCCCTGGCTTAGATTCTGACCGAAGCCATTCCATTACCTGAGGAAAGTTGACTTGGTAGTTTTACCGGAGGACAATTCTCGCACAATTTCTTCAAAATTCCAAATCGTGTGGTACCAAAAACAACCTCTCTCTCAGCGAAAGATGGTTTTCAGCGTACACGCCATGACAAATATATCAAGAGGCGGAGGATCATAAAAGCATCTAGAGCAGAGCCCGGCGTGCAGCAGGAAAGGCCCCGTGCAGCCAAGACAAGACGTTCTTTGGGGTTTGGCAAAAGAGGCAGTAACACGTTTCCGTGAAAGCCTGTTCCACCAAACAACCGATGCGTATGAAAGGACTGGCCTAACTATGGCCATATCGATCCAAAGAACCCTTTTCGATGATAAGCCACATGTGTTGCCAAAAGCTCCTCTGCACTGCCAGAAAGTGGACAATGCTTTTTCGGCTTTGAATTCAACATGTTTGGACCATAGAAGTTTTCTATCAAGGATTACTCCCAAATTTTTGACTTCATTGGATATCGGGATAGTGACATCTTTAAGCACTTGTTGAGTCAGGCCAGATACCTTCCTCCTTCTTGTAAAGAGAACAACCATAGTTTTAAGAGGATTCACTGAGAGCCCCTTCTTGAAGCACCAATTATCGATCAAGTCCAGGGATATATGTGCCTGAGAGCACACAGTCCCTAGGTTTGAGCCGACAGAAAGAAAGACGTAGAGAGAGTAGAGAGTAGAGAGTAGAGAGAGGCAAACAGAACACCACCTTGCAGGCAGCCCATGTTTACATCAGCTATGATGTGCTTGCCACAATCTGCTTCGGTCATCAGCGTCCTGTGCATAAGATGGCCCTTATTCATTGAACTAATGTTTCATCTACAACGTGTTGTCTGGCTTAGTTGCACATGCTATCAAACGTCGCGTTATCAAAAGGATTCCCAATATCGATCATGAGCACATTCAATCCTATCAACAAGACTTTGAAGCGCAATTTCGTTTTTTTTTTGCCCTGATAAGCGTGTTGCATCTCAGAAAGAGTATGCAAACAAGAGCAACCTTGCTCGCATGTTCGTCTCAACCAGTCTCTCTAAGTTTTCAGCAGGAAGTAAGACAGTCTTATGGGTCTGAAACCTTAGGCTAGGCTATGGTCTGATGTTTATATTGATAGTTTGTAATAAAGGGTGGTTGGGCCACGCCCCTTTTTATACCCGACCTAGGGTATATTAATTTTAATGCACAGTTTGTAACACAGTGAAATAATCACCGTAGTCACCTAAGACCTTTTAGAGATATGATCGAGACCGACAGGTGAATCGATTAAGCTGCGTCCGTCCGTCCGTCGGTTCGTCTGTCCATCTGTCCGCCTGTCCCTTTGTCCGTCTGTATGCCTGTCTAGCTGTCTGTATGTGTTAAGTTTCCAGGTCTTTAAAGTTGTATGTATTAAGTTTCCAGGTCTTTAAAGTTGAGCTAGGACGCTCAAACTTGGAACGTATTTTGGTTCTTATTTTGTTCAGGCAAAGTGTGAAAATAGTTACATCCGCTTATGGTCACGCCTTGGCTTGCAGAGGAGTTCAAGTGTAAAAATTTGTTAAATCCTTCCAAAAACACGCCAACAATCGGTCTAAATTTGCAAGTACCCCAAGAGTTTTCAAAACTGTCAGACGTCTTAAAAGGCAGAAATTTGCATTTAGCATCTCCTAATGAATGTTAGCCACTAAAAAGAAAAATTTAATTGATAAACCTTTCCATTGGGCGTGGCATCCATTTTTAAGGTAAATTTTCAAAGGCTTAATATTTATTCAATATTATTGTAGTCAACATTTAGTTACTATTATGTAGTAACATTTATGTAGAATACATTAAGTTCTTCATTTTGCTTATACTTGGTTTTGAGCCATGCCTACGTTTGGAGGCAGAATTGAAGAAAAACCGGAAATTTTCCAGAAGAACCTTATTTCGACTGGTCTTAGGCCTAATTTAGGAAAGCATGAAACAAAAAAATTAGCAGGTAAGGTAAAGGAGACTTCATTCCAGATTTCGTTTATACAAAGTTTTTGAAAACCCCCCTTTTAAGGGGTCGGTTTTACAAAAACATTGAATTTGAACCAAAACCAGTGAGTAGGTGCAAGCTTCGGTCCGACCGCGGTATACCCTACTCCTATTCCAATTCTCCTTTCCATTCCTATTCTCCTTTCCATTTCTCTTCTCCTTTCCATTCCTATTCTCCATTCCATTTCTATTCTCCTTCCCATTCCTATTCTCCTTTCCATTCCTATTCTCCTCTCTACTACTATTCTCCGTTTCTCCTTTCCATTCTCTCCTTTCCATTTACTATCTTGTTTTCCATCACCGCCCCGTTACCATTCATGCATCATTTTCAATAGAAAAAAAAATATTCCTTATAAGTTTTTGTTTACATTTTTTTTTTTAAAAAGGGGCGTGGCATGTCCAACCCCTATAACCGAAAATCAATATTAGCATAGAAATATCCAAGTTTGCGGCTAAAATGTACGCAAAAGTGTAATTTTTTGGTTCCAATTCAATAATTTTGTGAAATGGACCTCTAGAGATGGGCTTGGCCAAAAACTTTGGATGAACGAAATCTGAAATAGTATCCGGTGTACTTCATGAGCTAAATCTTATTTCTTATTCTATTCTTAGTAAAGCTAAAAAGCCGTCGAAATCCACGTTTTTCTAGAAATTTAAAGGTTGGTGACATACAGACGGACGGACGGACGGACAGACGTACATAGCTCATTCAACTCATAATTCGGTCTCGATCATAAGCCCTTAAGCTCTTGGGGGTCTATCGTTATTATTTCTCTAAGTTACATTTTCGCCTGTATCAAACGTAATATACTCCATTCCTGTGGAAAAGGATATAAATATCCGAGTTTACGGCATGCGAAAATGTAATTTTTTTTTGGTTAAAATTCAACAATTTTGTAATATCAACCTCTAAACATGCACGTGGCGAAGAACTTTGTAGGAACAAAATGTAGTATAAAACCCGGTAAAACTAATGTGAAAAATTTTATTTCTTATTCTTTCCTAAGTTAGGCTAAAAAGTAGTAAAAATCCACGTTTTTCTGGAAAATTAGAGGTTTTTCTTAAATTCTGCTTCCAAATGTAGGCTTGCACCAAAACTTTGTATGAAAGAAATTTAAAAAAAAAGTGTGTTCTACAAACAAAATTTTACGAACAAAAATATTGAGTAAATTGCATTTGAAAAACTACACCTTCAATCGATGCAACGCCCACAAGGGCCAGTCTGCGGACTTTATTTTTTTATTTTTTTGACTTTTAATCATCAGAAGATGCTAAATAATAAATTTCACCTTTTCACGACGTCTTACATTTTTACACTTGTATTGCTTCGGACGACAGAGAGCCAACGTGTAAAATTTCAGCTTTCTAGCTCAAAACCGCCCACAATATCGACCATTCCCACTTTAACATGTTAGATCTTTAAAAATCCGATATCTCGGAAAGTTGACTCCAAATGGAAAAAAAAATAATATGACAAATATAAAAGATATTACTATTTGCCAAGTGGCCTCCGCCCACTTTTAAGAGGCGTGTTTAGGAAAAACTGTTTTTTTTCTGAAATAATTTCCGCTTTTACCGCACTAGGGCTAAAAAGTAGCAGAAATCCATGTTTTTCTGGGAAATTAGAGGTTTTTCTTAAATTCTGCCTCCAAATGTAGGCTTGCCCTAAGACTTTGTATGAAAAAAACTAAAAAAAAAGTGTTTTCTACAAACAAAATTCTACGAACAAAAATATTGAGTAAACTGCATTCGAAAAATTTACACTTTTAATCGATTCCACGTGCACAAAGTGCAGTCTGCGGATTTTATTTTTTTATTTTCTGTGACTTTTAATCATCAGAAGATGCTAAATAATAAATTTCACCTTTTCACGATGTCTTACATTTTAACACTTGTATTGCTTCGGACGACAGAGGGCCAGCGTGTAAAATTTCAGCTTTCTAGTTCAAAACCTTAGGCCTAAAAATTGGTGACATACGAACGGACGGACAGACATGGCTCATTCAGGTCAGAATTCGATCTCGATCATACGCCCTTAAGGTCTTCGGGGTCTATCGTCATTTCCATTTCTGTGGAATAGGGTATAAAAATGCTTTTTTACGTACATTTAAGCGTAACTTGGAAATATCTGTGTTAATATTGACAGTTTATAATAAGGAGCGGTTGGACCACGCCCTTTTTCGAAGTTTGCACTACTTATAAGGCTCAAGGCCAGTCGAAATTACGTTTTTCTGGAAAAGTTTAGGTTTTTCTTCAATTCTGCCTACAAATGTAGGCGTGGCCCAAAGTATGAACAAAATTTAGAACTAAGCGTTTTCTACATAAAATATTATGCAATTTTTTTTCAATTTAGAGCAAAAATATTGAGTGAACAGCATTTGAAAATTTGCTTTTGAAATAGATGCCACGCCCACTGGAGGAAGTTTACCAATTAAATTTTTATTTTACTTATTTTATATTCATTAGGAGATGCTAAATGTGAAATTTCAGCCTTTTAGAGCGTCTTACAGTTTTAAAATCTCTAGAGGTAGATGCACATTTAGACCGATTGTGGGCGTGTCTGCGGGCGGATTTGAAAAGTGTTTACACTTGTACTGCTCCGGATACCAGTTAACCTTTGTACGAAATTTCAGCTCCCTTACTTGAAATTTAAGGCCTAAAAACGTGTGACATACAGACAGACGGACAGACGGACATAGCTTATTCGATTCAGAATTCGGTCTCGATCATATGCCCTTAAGGTCTTGGGGGTCTACCATTATTATTTCACCGTGTTACAAACTATGTGACAAACTTAATATACCTCCTATCCTAAGGGATGTGATATAAAAGTTAGCGGGTTATATAAACGATACTTTATTCCAGATTTCGTTTATACAAAGTTTTTAGACACGCCACCTTCAAAAATATTGAATTTGAACCAAAAAATTGCAATTCAACGTTCATTTAAGCGTAACTTGGAAATATTTGGGCTATAATCGATAGATAGCGTACACTCTGTAGCACTTACTCACTGGTTTTGTTATAAATTGAAACAAGTGAGTAAATGCATGAGTTTGTCTTTGACAATCTTCTATATACCATATCAATTAATTGTTTTTTCGTTAGAGTAATGAGAAATAACGGTAAAAACAAAAATTATTTCAGAAAAAAAAAGGTTTTTCCTAGGAACGCCCCTTAAAAGTGGGCGGAGCTCAAAACTTTGTATGGAGCAAACTTAGCAGCTATTTACAGTTAACTTTTCGGAAAAAACTTTTCGGGAAATCGGGTTTTTATAGATCTAATACGTTAAAAGTTGGCATCGGCGATAATGTGGGCGGTCCAATTTTTGCCTTGCTAAAGGCCTTAGGCCGGTACCAAAATTTAAGTTCCTGTGCCTTGTCTAACTTGACCAAAAGGCATTTTGAAAAAAATGTGAAATAGAGGTTATCTCACATTGAAGCCAGTAGTGGGCGTTGACGGATTGAGCCAATTTTCAGACTTTGTCTGGGCAACAAAATAACCAAGCCGTGCACATCTCTAAAAGATCTTAAGGGTCTACGGTGATTATTTCACTGTGTTACAAACTATGTATTATAACAAGTGGAAAAGTGCAACAGTGCGTATGCAAAATCTTCAGTCCGTCTGCGACGGAATGCAAAATATCCGACCCTACCAAAAAGAAACCTGCCACGCCTCCAAAAAGTGGGCGGGATGTAAAAATATAACTGTTGAATGCCTAACGCTAGGTGGTTGCATACCTTTTAGACTAAGACCCTGTCATTTAAACAAAAAAAGAAAATACTTTATTTTCTTAGCCACGCCCACAAAAACGGGCGGAGATATATATAATATATCCGTCCGTCCGTATGTAAACAACTTTTAAGCCTTAAATTTTAAGGTAGAGGGCTGAAAATTGGTAAGTGGGCTGGAAGTCCATTCGATCAGATCAAGTTCGAAAATTAACTGAATTCGCCAACAGACACGCCCACCACAGGCCTGTAAGTGCGACCATCTCTAATTTAAAAAAATACTTTTTCCAAATTTTAGCTATATTACAATGGCGCTAGCGCATTCATTTTACCCGACCCAGGGTATATTAAGTTTAATGTATAGTTTGTATCGCAGTGAAATAATCACCGTAGACCCCTAAGACCTCTTAGAGATATGAATGGGACCGACAGGAGAATCGATTAACCATGTCCGTCCGTCCGTCTGTCCGTCTGTCGGAAGTGATGAAAATACTGGTTGCTTCGAGAGGAAATTTCTTCGGACGATATACGGTCCCGAGAGTGGAGGAGGAGATATAACTTCGAACTGTACGGGCTATACAGCGATACCGACCTAGCCAAAAGAGTCAAAACACAACGTCTACGATGGCTGGGTCCAGAGCGGATGGACACCAACGCCCCGGCCCGGAAAATCTTCGAATCCACACCGCAGAGACGGCGCGGTAGAGGAACACCGAGACTCAGGTGGTGCACGCAAGTGGAAGGGGACCTCAGCCAACTTCGCGTGCGAAACTGGCGGCTAGCTAGAGACAGAGCTGGCTGTCGAAGCTTATTGGCTGAGGCCCAGGACTGGAGCGCCGCCTTAAGTAAGTAGGTAAAGAGCTGAAATTTTGTGGGTTGGCTGGAAGTCTATTGGACCAGATCAAGTTTGAAAATTAGCCAAAACCGCCTACAGACACGCCCGCTACAGGCCCGTATGTGCGACCATCTCTAATTTTAAAAAATCCTTTTTATAAATTTTAGCTATGTTAGAATAGCGCTAGCGCATTCATTTTTGGAATGTGACATTGCCTTGTAATTATACCCCATCCCATAGGATAGAAGGTATATTAAGTTTGTCACATAGTTTGTAACACGGTCAAATAAAAATGGTAGACCCCCAAGACCTTAAGGGCATATGATCGAGGCCGAATTCTGAATCGAATGAGCCATGTCCGTCCGTCCGTCTGTGTCACATGTTTCTAGGCCTAACCTTTTGAGCTAGGGTGCTGAAACTTCGTGCGTCATGTGCACGTCATGCGAAGCAGTACAAATGTAAAATTTTTTGAAATCCGCCTAAAGACACGCCCACAATCGGTCCAAAAATGCAACTACCTCCAGATTTTTCAGAACTGTAAGACGTTCTTAAGGACTGAAATTTGACATTTAGCATCTCTTAGTGAATATAAGACACAAAAAAAAATTAATTGGTAAACCTCCTCTAGCGGGCGTGGCATCTTTTTTAAGGGTAAATTTTCAAATCAGTTTACTCAGTATTTTTGCTCGAAATTAAAAAAAAATTGCTTAATATTTTTTGTAGAAAACGTATTTTTGCTCGAAATTGAAAAAAAATTTGCTTAATATTTAATGTAGAAAACGATTAGTTCCACATTTTGTTCATACAAGACTTTGGGCCCGCTTACATTTGGGTGCAGAATTGAAGAAAAACCTAAAATTTTCCAGAAAAACTTAATTTCGACTGCGCTTGAGCCTAATTTAGGAAAGCATGAAACAAAAAAGTAGCAGGTTGGGTAAACAATACTTCCGTCCAGATTTCGTTTATATAAAGTTTTTAGCCACGCCCCCTTTTAGGGGTCGATTTTTCAAAAATATTGAATTTAAACCAAAAAATTGCATTTTTACGTACATTTAGGTGTAACTTGGAAATATCTGTGGAAATATCTTATAATTAATAGTTTGTAATTAGGGGCGGTTGGACCACGCCCCTTTTCGAAGTTTGCATTACTTATAAAATGTCAAAAAATAACTATGCCATCAGCATTTTACAATGTGGGATAGGATGGGGTATTCAAAGGTCCGTTTTACGGACTGTAACTTCTGCGTACACACTGTAGCACTTACTCACTGGTTGTCTTTGAAGTGGCCAAAAAGTTTTAGCCTTTGCCTTAGATATTGTTTTTGAAGTAGCCAAAAAATGTGGCCTTTTCGTTGACCACACCCACTTTTTTAAGGGATTTTAGCTAGAAATTACTGTTTTTCAAGAAATATATAGGAAGTTTGGTCCCATTGATATCTCTTAAAGGTCTTAGGGGTCTACGGTCCTCCAGATGGCAACGCCTTGTCGTGAGCGTCATCTTCAATGACGCCGGTGTGGGGCTTAAGTTACGAAGATTCAACCAGCTTCGGCAGGCTGATGAGTAACGTACTAAGTTTTGCCGAACCTGATTCCAGTGGTGGTGTGAGCATAGTGCAAACCGTGGCGAAGGATGCAAGGTTGGGGGTCAAACTAACCTCGTACTAGCTCTCTCAGGCACCTTGGCGCGGGCCTGTTATACTAAGCCTTGCCCAGGCATGGCGGCTCTGCCTGGGTCGACCTTTTATATCCGGCCTTACGTTACGTTTACGTTTTTGTTGGAGGTTGCTACTATCCGATGGAGCACTCAGACACAACTACTGGTCCATTGTACTACCCTGCAGACACCTTACATTAATGTATTTAGTTTACCCGTCTTTCGAAGAAAGATGAGAAGGAGCTTCAGTGAAGAAGAGCTTAGGTGTTCGGCACTCACCACGTCAGCCCCATAGGTCCGCCACCTGATGCGAGCAAAGGCAGGACAACTGCAGAGAAAGTGTTCCGCTGTATCGTCGTCTTCTCCACAGGCAAGACAGGTGGTGGTTTCGCTTAAGCCTAACACATTCAAGTGTCTAGCAAAAGCTTGGTGGCCGGTAAGGACGCCTACAAGAAGTCTGCAATCGATTCTCCTAAGAGATAGAAGAAAAGACGCTGACCCCTCGCAGATGTCCGGGCATAGTCGTTTAGTCTGTCTGCACCCATCGCAGTCACGCCAACGAGCCCTGTGCTCACGAGAAACCCAAGTATCAATGGCAGACGTGACAACAGATACAGGCAGGCCTAAAGCAGGTTCGGGTCCTGAGAAAACCTCTTCTGAGCCAAGTCTGGCAAGCTCATCAGAGATCTCATTTCCCTGGATACCAGTGTGATCACGAACCCAAACAAAATTCACTGCATTTAGCCTTCCGACTAAGTTCAACGAATTCTTGAGTTTGAGCACTATCTTGGACGAGGTAAGAAGCTTGAGCAACGCATTTAGAGCGGCTTGGCTGTCACTGCAAACGCATATGCTTCTTGCCCTCCACCTGTTAGTCACAATATAGCGCATAGCCATTAGGATAGCGAAAATCTCCGCTTGGAAGACAGACGCATATTGACCTAAGGGGTAGTGGAGTCTAATGTTCTCGCTTTCCACAAAGACTCCAGCACCAGACCCCTGTCCGGTTTTGGAGCCATCCGTGAAAATACGATGGCATTATTTCCCTTGCTCAGAGTCTGGCCGAAGCCATTCCATTACCTGAGGAAAGTTGACTTGGTAATTTTGTCGCAAAAGGATTTCTGGGGTCATTGCGTCAGAGGGCATGTCCATAAGACAGGGGTCAAAGGACAATTCTCGAACAAGTTCTTCAAAATTCCAATGCGTGTGATACCAAAAACCACCTCTCTTTAAGCGAAAGATGGTTTTCAGCGTACACAGGGGGAAAGGTTCATCAAAGCATCTAGAGCAGAGCCCGGCGTGCTAGGGAAGGCCCCTGTGCAGCCAAAACAAGCCATTCTTTGGAGTTTGGCAAAAGAGGCAGTAACACGTTTCCGCGAAAGCCTGTTCCACCAAACAACCGATGCGAATGAGAGGAGTGGTCTAACCCTGGCAGTATAGATCCAGAGGACCCTTTTCGGAGACAAGCCCCATGTCTTGCCAAAAGCGCCTCTGCACTGCCAGAAGGTGGACAATGCTATTTTGGTTTTGGATTCAACATGCTTGGACCATAGAAGTTTTCTATCAAGGATTACTCCCAGATATTTGACTTCATCGGATATCGGGATAGTGACACCTTTAAGCACTAGTTGAGTCAGACCAGTGACCTTCCTCCTTCTCGTAAAGAGAACAACCGTAGTTTTAAGAGGATTCACTGAAAGCCCGTTCCTAGTGCACCAATCATCGATCAAGTCCAGGGATCTCTGCGCCTGAGAGCACACAGTCCCTAGGTTTGAGCCGACAGAAAGAACGGCGACATCATCCGCGTAGGCTTGTGTGTAGGTTCCAGGAAGGTTGAGAACCGATAGTAGAGAGTCTACAACCATGCACCATAAAAGGGAAGACAGAACACCACCTTGCGGGCAGCCCTTGTTTATCCCAGTTATGACGCACTTGCCACAATCTGCTTTAACCATACGCCAAAGGGTGGGTATGTAAGCCAAGGCAAGGCTCGCAGTGAAAATTCTTTTCAACGTGGACAACAGCTGACCTAAACCTCGCTTCAGCATAAACGGGTAGATTCCATCTGGACCAGGTGACTTAAAGCTCTCAAAAGATGCAATAGCATATTTGATAGCGTCATGAGTCACCACTCTAGATGCAATGTACCAGCTAAGCCGCGTTGTGTTCGCTGGTTCTGCAGTGGCCACCGTTGCCGATACCACTGAAGAGCACGTGGTGACCAGATTTCCCGGGAAGTGAGTCTCAAGGAGAAGACTGTAGGTCTCCGCCTTGGTCTCAGTGTAGGTGCCATCAGGCGAATGTTGAATGCTTTATACTAGGTGGTTGCATACATTTCGGACTAAAACTCCGCCTTTTTAACTAAATAAATCATTTTTTTTTAAGCCACGCCCACAAGAGTGGGCGGAGGCACATACAATATACACATAAAAGTTAGAAAATGCTAATATCTACAGCTTTTGTCATAAAATTTTTTGTCAAATTTCATATATATTTATTGAAAAACAGTCATTTCAAACTAAAATCCCTTAAAAAGCGAGCGTGACCAATGAAAAGGCAAAAATTTTTTGGCTATCTTAAAGACAATTATAAGGCAATGTTACGTAGCAAAAATGAATGCGCTAGCGCCATTGTAACATAGCTAAAATTTGCAAAATGCATTTTTTTTAAATTAGAGATGGTCGCACATACAGGCCTGTAGTGGGCGTGTCTATGGGCGGATTCAGCTTATTTTCAAACTTGGTCTGAAAGACTAGACTTCCAACCAACCCGCAGAATTTCAGCCCTCTGCCTTAAAATTTAAGGCCTAAAAGTTGTTTACATACGGACGGACGGACGGACATGGCTTAATCGATTCTCCTGTCGGTCCCATTCTTATCTCTAAAAGGTCTTAGGGGTCTACGGTGATTATTTTACTGCGTTACAAACTATACATCAAGCTTAATATACCCTGGGTCGGGTATAAAAAATCATTAAAACAAGCCCTGTCAAGGAAGAGGTGAGTGAAGATAGACTCTCGGATTCATCCATCAATTCCTGGTAGGGGCTTTGCATGACACAGGGCCATATGCTAGCGATAGTGAGTTCGAAGAAACACTCACTAACGATAGCGATTTCACCGTGAGCAAGCTGGAACTCTTGCCGGTGATTTAAAAAGCAGCTCAGAGGCCGAAGAGATTTCTTAGACATCTGGATCATCCGCAGTTGAAACTATTTCCGAGGCTGAAAACGAGGGAATCGCTTCAGGGATGACAGACATGGACACAGCTGACCCATACGCTGAGCCTGCTGCTTTGATCACAGAGGCAGCGGGTAGTAATCTGGCCGAGGGGGGTGCTAAGACAGCTGGAACATCCGCAGTCGAAGCCTTCCCCGCGGCTGTAAATCTCCTTTGCTTCGTAAGCAAAGCAATTGCAACGACGAGTTTCTCGTTGCTGTGGTAAACGAGCTTGAACCCTGCGGTCGCCTGACAATCGACCAATGAAAAAACAACGAGGAAAAGTTCTAGGACGCCCTGCGCAAGGAATTAATCACCGCAGGAAACGAGGTGCTTCAATTCGATGGTACTGGTGTGGGGGGCGGCCGCAAGGTTGTAGCTTATGGAGACAAGCTTTCGCCGCAGAATTTCAGCCCTCTGCCTTAAAATTTAAGGCCTAAAAGTTGTTTACATACGGACGGACGGACGGACATGGCTTAATCGATTCTCCTGTCGGTCCCATTCTTATCTCTAAAAGGTCTTAGGGGTCTACGGTGATTATTTTACTGCGTTACAAACTATACATCAAGCTTAATATACCCTGGGTCGGGTATAAAAAATCATTAAAACAAGCCCTGTCAAGGAAGAGGTGAGTGAAGATAGACTCTCGGATTCATCCATCAATTCCTGGTAGGGGCTTTGCATGACACAGGGCCATATGCTAGCGATAGTGAGTTCGAAGGAACACTCACTAACGATAGCGATTTCACCGTGAGCAAGCTGGAACTCTTGCCGGTGATTTAAAAAGCAGCTCAGAGGCCGAAGAGATTTCTTAGACATCTGGATCATCCGCAGTTGAAACTATTTCCGAGGCTGAAAACGAGGGAATCGCTTCAGGGATGACAGACATGGACACAGCTGACCCATACGCTGAGCCTGCTGCTTTGATCACAGAGGCAGCGGGTAGTAATCTGGCCGAGGGGGGTGCTAAGACAGCTGGAACATCCGCAGTCGAAGCCTTCCCCGCGGCTGTAAATCTCCTTTGCGTCGTAAGCAAAGCAATTGCAACGACGAGTTTCTCGTTGCTGTGGTAAACTAGCTTGAACCCTGCGGTCGCCTGACAATCGACCAATGAAAAAACAACGAGGAAAAGTTCTAGGACGCCCTGCGCAAGGAATTAATCACCGCAGGAAACGAGGTGCTTCAATTCGATGGTACTGGTGTGGGGGGCGGCCGCAAGGTTGTAGCTTATGGAGACAAGCTTTCGGTTGACTTCTTTCGCCACTTCAATTTAGAGGTGAGCGAAGCGTGGAAGGATACCAAGCTCAGGTGCACAACGATAGCTGAACTAGAAAGCTACACTCTACCGTCGGCATGGATATGGGTGCCGTATCCTTACACGTATCCAAAGAAACTATTGGGGCTCCTCCACGTACAGAATCAGGAGCTAAAAGCCGATTCAATGAGAGTCCTTAAGACAGGGCCTAGGTGACAGCACGGACAGCATTTTCTGCAGTCTCTAAAGAGGGATTGCTTGCCACACTTGGAGAAATCCAGCGATATGGTCAGGAACAGCATGGGACGGTTGCTGGTCAAACCTTCGACCAAAGGCAAGCCCTAGGATGACCCCCCCCTCCCCCTTCCAAGATGGTGAAAGTGCTGCAGGTAAACCTGCACCACAGTAGGGCAGCGACGGCCTGTCTAGTCAAGTACATCACCAGGCAATACGTCACAGCCGTACTAATTCAAAAGGCCTGGATCGTTAAAAAGCACACGCTTCGGTGACTCAGGCTAAGAGGCTACAACTTTGTTCTTCAAGGCAGTAGGTAAGATCAGGACTTGCATACTAATCCAAAATCAAATAAAGGCATTTCTTTTAGAAAATTACAGCTCAGGTGACCTGGCGGCGGCAGTATGGGAAGGAGAGGGCGGCGAACCACTTTGTCTGACGTCAGTCTATCTCCCCTATGACTCCGAGGTTGTCATCCCGGAAAAGGTTAAAGACCTGGCAACACATACTGATTGGTTGCTGGTCTTGGGCTGCGACGCTAATGCCCATCATTCACAATGGGGAAGCAGTGACATTAATGCAAGAGGTGAGTGTTTATACGATTTTATTATATTTCCCGACCTCAACATATGCAATAGAGGGAATTCACCTACTTTCGTGGTAAGAAATAGGCAAGAGTTGATTGATATTACACTTGCCTCAAATACAGAAGGGTTAAAAATAAGGGAGTGGAGATTACTTGATGAAGCTTCGATATCAGATCGTCGATGGATACGCTTCAAGGTGAATCTTCAGTTCAGGGTATGTGGTTTTCAAAGAAATCCCAGAAAAGCCGATTGTATCAAATACATGGACGTCGTGAACAGGCACCTGGATATCCAAGCGGTCATCTTGGGTGCTCTGATGACTGAGATAGGGCGGTAGAAAATCTCAGTAGGTTACTTACCTTGGGTTTCGAGAAGGCGTGTCCGATCGATCATAAAAGGGCCCAAGCAAATTGGTGGAATAGTGATATAGGTTTATAGAGGAAGGAGGTTAGAAAACTCCACAATAGGGTGAAGTTCTTTAAAACTGATAGAACATGGAATGAGTACAACGAGTGCAAAAAGCAGTTTAAGTACTAAGCTAGGAAGTCAAAAAATGCTTCATGGCAAAGTTATTGCTAGTCTATCGCAGTAACAAAATGCTCTCAAAAGAAGCTTGCACTCCCAGCTACCTTAAGAAGATTGATGGAACCTGGGCTGTCATTAGCCAGAAGGTTTTGGAAACTTTGATGGCAACTCACTTTCCCGGGTCCACATTAACGGATGGCATGCCTCGGCAATCCGAGAGAACAGGCGGAGAAAAGGAGATAGGTTTTCTTATTGGCAGGAAGAAACTACGGTGGGCAATTCAGCCATTCAAGCCGTACAAGTCTCCGGGACCGGGTGGCATTCTCCTGATCATCCTGCAAAGAGCACCGGAGTTTGCAATCCAAAACATGATGGGAATTCTCAGACACAGTCTAGGAATAGGGTATATTTCTTCAGCCTGGAGGAAAGTAAAAAAATGAAATTTTACATTAGGGCTAGATGCAGCAGTGGCTTTCTTATGGCAAAGGAAAATCCACAGAAACCGCCTTGCATGAGTTGGTAGGGAAAATAGAGAGGAGTCTACATGAGCTTGCGATGGCTGCCTTCCTTGATATTGAAGGCACCTCCAAAAACGTGGGGAGTAGTGCCGTTGAAAGTGCTCTAGTAGACGCTAGCATTGAACAAGGCATTATAAACTGGGTTTGCAACATGCTTGCAAACAGAAATATTAAATCTTCGATTGGACAAAGCTCGATTACAATGTCTGAAATCAGGGGAACACCTCAGGGTGGCGCATTATCTCCACTCCTGTGGGTTCTGGTTATCAACAACATTCTGAAGAACTTAAGTGCTCTGGGTATCAGCGCCAATGGTGCATGGAAAGTACTTAAATATCTTAAGCGAAATCATGGAGGGTGCTCTGGGGGCGATCAGCATCTGGACCCAAAGCAGTGATCTCAGTGTCAACCCTTTGAAAACGGAACTGGTTCTTTTTACCAGGTAGTACAAGATACCGCAATTCAAACTCCCCAAGTTAAATGGAGTGGAATTATCCCTATCGGATAGTGCGAAGTATCTGGGTGTAGTCCTGGACAAAAATTGAGTTGGAAACTTAATGTGGGGGAAAGAACCAAAAAGGCATATAATGCTATTTTAATCTGCAAGAGAAGGTAGGGAAAACTCGCAATGGTCCACTGGTTGTATACTGTGGTGGTAGGACCCATTCTGAGTTACGGTGCCTTCGTTTGGTGGAAAGCAACTAACAGGAAAACTGTTTATGGAAAATTATCAGCGGTTCAAAGAACGGCCTGCATTAGCTATCACAGGCGTACTTCACCTACGGAATTTCTGAACACTCTGTGCATATGTAGTAGCTTCGCGGTATACACTATTCCTATTCCTATTCTTCTTTCCATTCCTATTATCCTTTCCATTCCTATTCTCCATTCCATTCCTATTCTCCTCTCTATTCCCATTTACCTTGCCATTCCTTTTCTCATTTCCATTCCTATTCTCCTTCCCATTCGTTTATTTTCTTGTTTTCCATCCCCGTCCCGTTACCATTTGAATCATTTTTTATAGAAAAAAGATTATTCCTTATAAGTTTTTGTTTACTTTTTTTTAAAAGGGGCGTGGCATGTCCAATCCATTTAACTGCAAATAAAAATGTACGCAAAACTGGAATTTTTTGGTTCAAATTCAATAATTTTGTGAAATCGGCCTTTAAGGATGGGGGTGGCCGAAAACTTTGTACGAACGAAATCTGAAATAATATCCGGTGTTCTTCATGTGGTAAATTTTATTTCTTATTGTATACTTAGCAAAGCTAAAAAGCAGTCGAAATCCATGTTTTTCTGGAAATTTATAGGCTTTTATGGAATTATGCCTCTAAATATGGGTGTGGGACCAAAACTTAGTATGAACTCAATGTAGAACTTAATATTTTCAACATAACATATTGAGTAAATATTTTTCGATTTCAATCGATGACACGCCCACAAGGGGCGGTCTGCGGACTTTAGTTAAATTTTTTTATAACTTGTTATCATTAGAGGATGCTAAATAATAAATTTCAGCTTTTCACGACGTCTTACAGTCTTGAAAGCACCGGAGGTTGTTGCACATTTAGACCGATTGTGGGCGGATTTGAAAAATTTTAACACTTGTATTGCTTCGGATGACAGAGAGCTTACGTACAAAATTTCAGCTTCCTAGCTCAAAATTTAAGGCCTAAAAATTGGTGACATACGGATAGACAGACGGACGGACGGGCGGACATGGCTCATTCAACTCAGAATTCGGTCTCGATCATATGCCCTTAAGGTCTTGGGGTCTATCCTCATTATTTCTCTATTTTACATTTTCTCCTGTCTCAAACTCAATATACTCCATTCCTGTGGAATAGTGTATAAAAACTTGCTGGCAATAGTGCGCTACGGCTCACTAACTAAAAATATTGCAAGAGCAATAGCTACGGACACGGCTCGATCCTGACGGATCTACTCCAAGGCAATTCCAACGGATGAAACTCCCTTCCTTGTCGACTTTGACACACCGTATGAAGTAATTTATCCAGTGAGGGAAGACTGCGAAAATAATGCAATTGTCACACCTAATGAAATTGAAATTTTTAGAGACGGTTCGAAAACAGGGGAAGGAATAGGTTCTGGTATCTTCTCAAAAGACCTGGAACTAATAGTATCCTTAAAACTACCAGATGCATGCAGTGTCTTCCAATCAGAGGTTCTTGCTGTACTTAGGGCGGCCGAGCTTTTGCAGATGAGATCGATATCCGGCAGAGATATTGCCATTTACATCGATAGACAGGCTACGGTCAAGGCAATGGAATCGATCAACACCAAATCTGATATAGTCAGGGACTGTCGCACAATGCTTAAGGCATTGTGCAGTCAGAACTGGGCGAGACTGTGCTGGGTGCCAGGACACTGCGGTAAAGAGGGTAAGCTCCTCCTTGAAAACAGTGTGGTTTCTAACGTCAAACCACCCCTCTGCGTAGTAAGAGGCACTATTGAGGAGAAAAATGAAATGACGGCCAACCAAAGGTGGTCTCGTGTCTCGTCTGACTGGATACAGGGTATCTAGGTCCCTCTGGCCGCGACTAGACGAAAAAGGATCGAAGGGACTATTAAAACTGAACTAGGACAGGCTCTGGGCTTTAGTGGGAATTCTGACAGGACATTGTCTCCTGAGGAAACACGCAAGGCGGCTCAGGCTTTCGGACACAGATATTTGTCGATTCTGCAGTGATCTGCAGGCGGTTGAGGATATAGCACATATACTGTGCGAATGCTAGGCGATTTCGCGAGTGCGGAGAAAATTTTCAGGGGAATATTTCTTTGGAAGTTTGGAAGAGGTACACGGAACAAACTAGGCCTTTTGAATGTTATTTTCAACTGGTTCCCCAGGGATCGTGATGGGCCTGTTTTGGTGCCTTGTGTCTGTGTGGTCCTTTTCACCACACCCCTGTTTAACCTAACCTAACCTTACCTTGGGGTCTACGGTGATTATTTCACTGCGTTACAAACTACACATCAAACTAAATATACCCTGGGTCGGGTATAATTATATGACAAAAGTTGTAGGTTTTAGCGTTTTCTAACTTTTATGCTTATGTTGAATGTGCTTCCGCCCATTTTGGTGGTGGCGGAGTTTTAAGATTAACTAGCAACTACGTAGTAAAGAGCATTTAACAGTTATATTTTTATATCCCGACCACTTTTTGGAGGCGTGCCAGTTTTTTAATTGGTATGGTCGGGTATTTTGCAATCCGTCGTAGACGCACTTTTGCAGTTTCCACTTGTTTAGCTTTAAAAAAACACTTTTTTTTAACTACATATACTACTACTACATATACTACATATACATGAAAGTTAGAAAATGCTGATATCTTCAACTTTTGTACTATAATTATACCCCATCCCATGGGATAGGAGGTATACCAAGTTTGTCACATAGCTGGTAACACGGTGAAATAATAATGGTAGACCCCAAGACCTTAAGGGCATATGATCGAGACCGAATTTTGATTCGAATGAGCCATGCCCGTCCGTCTGTCTGTATGTTACACGTTTTTAGGCCTTAAATTTCAAGCTAGGAACCTGAAATTTGGTACATGGGTTCATTGTCGTCCGATACTGTACAAGTGTAAAAATTTTTCGAATCCCCTTACAGACACGCCCACAATCGGTGCAATTGTGCAACTACCTCCAGAGCTTTCAAAGCTGTAAGACGTATTAAAAGCCTGAAACTTGGTATGTATTATTTCATTTTTATTATAAGATATACAAATAAAGAATTTTATCCTTTCACCTCCCCTAGCGGGCATGGCATGGATTTAAAGGTGAATTTTTCAAATGCATTTTATTCAATATTTTTGTTCCAAAACGAAAAAAAATTACTCTATATATTATGTAAAAAGCACATAGTCCTACATTTCTTTCATACAAGACTTTGAGCCACACCCAAATTTGGAGGCAGAACTGAAGAAAAATATAAAAATTTTCAGAAAAACCTAATTTCGAATGGCCTTAAGCCTAATTTAGGGAAGAATCAAAAACAAACTAGAGAGTTATGTAAACAGGATTTTATTCTTGTTTTCGTTCATATAAAGTTTTTAGCCAAATCCCCTTTTAGGGGTCAATTTTTTAAAAATATTGATTTTGAACCAAAAAATTGCACTTTAACGTTTATTTAAGCGTGACTTGGAAATATCTGCGTTATAACTGATGGCTTGTAATTACCATGCCCTATATAAAAGTTTGCACTACTTATAACTTATAAAAAAATAACAATAACATCAGCATTTTACAATGTGGGGTAGGATGATGTACTCAACGGTCTGTTTTACGGACTGTAACTTCTGCTTACACACTGTAGCACTTACTCACTAGTTTTATTGAAAAACTCCCTTAAAAAAGTGGGCGCGGTCAAAGAAAAGGCTAACATTTTTTTGGTCACTTCAAAGACAACCACAAGGGAATGTTACATACCAAAAATTAATGCGCTAGCACTATTGTAATATATAGTGCTATTTTAATAGTGCTATCGTAACATAGCTAAAATTTAGAAAAAGTATTTTTATACCCCATCCCATAGGATAGAAGGTATATTAAGTTTGTCACATAGTTTGCAACACGGTGAAATAATAATGGTAGACCCCCAAGACCTTAAGGGCATATGATCGAGACCTAATTCGGAATCGAATGAGCCATGTCCGTCCGTCTGTATGTCACATGTTTTTAGGCCCTTAATTTCAAGCTAGGGTGCTGAAACTTCGTCGTAAGGTCCACGTCATACGAAGCAGTACAAGCGTAAACATTTTTGAAATCCGCCCAAAGACACACCCACAATCAGTCTAAATGTGCAACTACCTCCAGAGTTTTCAAAACTGTAAGACGTTCTAAGAGGCTGACATTTGACATTTAGCGTCTCCTAATTAATGTTAGACACAAAAAGGCAAATTTTATTGGTAAACCTCCTTAGTGGGGTTGGCATCTTCTTTAAGGGTAGATTTTCAAATGCAGTTTACTCAATATTTTTGCTCGAAATTTAAAAAAAGTTTGCTTAATATTTTATGTAGACAACGCTAAGTTCCACATTTTGCTTATACAAGACTTTGGGCCACGCCAACATTTGGAGGCAGAATTGAAGAAAATTTTACAAAAAAATTTAATTTCGACTGGCCTTGAGCCTAATTTAGGAAAGCATGAAACAAAAAAGTAGCAAGTTAGTTAAACGAGACTTCAATCTAGATTTCATTAATATAAAGTTTTTAGCCAAGCCCCCTTTTAGGGGTTGATTTTTCAAAAATATTGAATTTGAACCAAAAAATTGCATTCTTACGTACATTTAAGTGTAACTTGAAAATATCTGCGGAAATATCTTAAAATTAATAGTTTGTAATTAGGGGCGGTTGGACCACGCCCCTTTTCGAAGTTTGCTTTACTTATAAAATGTCAAAAAATAATATTGCCATCAGCATTTAACAATGTGTAGCAGTTCTTTTCTCACCACCAGCCGCTACCCCAAGCCGCATCACTCCACAAACATTTCCCGCAGAGGCAATGACTGCCGATAAAAACAGCTGCCATTCCTCTTCTTAATTTAAAAAAATCAGTTGGAATTTGCTTAAACCTCTCCGAAACATGATGTGCAAAGCACTCTCTGAAATCAAAGTCAGCATCCTGCAACCTTTCCCACCGTATGCGGGTCACCAGTCTTGGTTTTCGCCTGGCAAAGGAATACTGTCACTGAAGAACAATTTACACAGCACTAAGTGGTGATCTGTTGACAACTCAGCTCCCCTGAAAACACGAACATCACAAATCATTCAATCAATCAGTGACTTCTGATTTAAACTGTACTTGTACCATCTGTATTTGTGAAAGTCTTTGTGTGGGAAAAAGGTGTTCATGATGGACAAGCCATATGCATAGCAAAAGTCCAACAACTTCCCACCGTTCCTGTTTTGATTCGGGTCACCGTGCTCCCCCCCATTAAAACTCCTCCAAGTACTGTCGTCCGTACCCACATGTGCATTGAAGTCACCCCTCAGGAGAAAGAAGTCCATTTCTGCCACTCTGTCCAGGGCAGCAACAGATTTGTTCAAAAAAGACTCATACTCTGACTCTCGATTTGGTGCATAAACCTGAACCAGAGCCAGAGTCGATCGTTCAAGCTTAAGCTTCAAGATCAAAATCCTTCCCCCTAACGGAATGACATCGAATACATTTTCTGACAACCGGGGGCTTGTGAGTATCCCCACAACCGCCTGTGCAGTCATGTGATTTGGGACGCCAGACCAGAAGAGCTTCCACCCATCATTGAAGTCTTTGGTTCCAGAACCCTTCCACGTAGTTGAGGAGATGCCAGTTGCATCGAGCTGATACTTTTTGGCCTCCTCAACCAGTTCGAGTTCCTTCCTCGTTAGTGACGAGACA
Source organism: Neoascia interrupta (assembly GCA_947623515.1). Taxonomy (NCBI): domain Eukaryota; kingdom Metazoa; phylum Arthropoda; class Insecta; order Diptera; family Syrphidae; genus Neoascia; species Neoascia interrupta. The sequence continues at coordinate 119,730,892 of OX392462.1, forward strand.
TTCCACGTGCCAATTTTGAGTTGGTGCCGTTGCCGATTTGTAGAGTTTCCATCTAAGCCCAAATTTTGACTTGGCGCTGTCCCCCTCCGCCCCCCGTAATGGATAGTCGCACCATTGACGGGCTGCTCGTAACTTCTTCGGGTTAAACCCGGTCGGATGCCGAGCGGGACCTTCCGAACACCAAGCGCTCGCCAGCTGACACCCCTCAGGCCTAGCTCCAAAGGGTGCCCTGGATTACCAGGATCAGCAAATATCCGAGGCTGTTTTCGTTTTCTTTTCATGTTTGGGGGGGGGGTTGGAGTGCATTTTATATCTAGCTGCCAGGTTTAAATTCGGCCGATCCTAACCCGGATAACAGACGTCGACCAGGAAGCCGCTCGTCCCGAAACAGACGCTCCTGAATTTCTGTTCTTTGAAGTTCAGCCGTCATTCTGGGATCAGACGCAGAACAACGAGCCGCACAATATGTAACAGACGCTGCTGGATTTTATTAAAACCTTCGGGTTCATCTTTTACAGTTATAACTTTACTTCCAAGGGTTGGCCCCGCAAGGAGTTTATACTCCTGAACAGCATCTTATTTTTTGATATCCGCCCAATTTACTTAATAGCATGAAAAATCAAAGTTTTCGTAGGAAGCTGAAATTTGGTATGCAATATCCTCGCTTAAGTGGCTTGTGATTCCCATTTAAAAAAAAAAGTGAAAACCGCCCTCTTGTAGGCGTGGTCATATTTAATATGCATTCTAATAAAGGGTTTTTATTTTCCTTGCCATAGGATAGGAGGTATATTGAGTTTGAGAGTTGTCGAATTGTAAGTCGAATGAGCCATGTCCGTCCGCCCATCCGTCTGTACGTTTGTCGGTAGTTTTTAGGCCTTAAGTTTTGAGCCAGGAACTATATCTGTTCTTTCTAGGTCTCAAAGCAGAATATCGGTAGTTTTTAGGCCTTAAGTTTTGAGCTAGGAACTATATCTGTTCTTTCTAGGTCTCAAAGCAGAGTATCCAACGATTCGCCTAAGCGGATTGTAACCCTCGCACTAGTTATACCCCATCCCATAGGATAGGAGGTATATTAAGTTTGATTCATAGTTTGTAACATAGAGAAATAATCACCGTTGTTGTTATTCGAATGAGAATTGTTAGTCGAACGAGCCATGTCCGTCCGTCTGTCCGTCCGTCCATGTGTCGGTAGTTTTTAGGCCTTAAATTTTGAGCTAGGAACTTGAAACTAAATATCTGTTCTTAAATCTAGAAATTTTTTATAAATTGTTTTCCACGCCCACTTTTGGGGGTGGTTTTAAGTAAAAAATCAAATTTTAAATATAAAACTGCGATCAACACGTGTATATTGCATCTGAAAAAAATAAGATAACCAGTGAGTAAGTGCTACAGTGTGTACGCCGAAGTTAGAGTCCGTAAAACGGACCGTTGAATACCCCATCCTTTACCACATTGTAAACTGCTGATGGCATAGTTATTTTTTGACATTTAATAAGTAATGCAAACTTCGAAAAGGGGCGGTGTCCAACCGCCCGTAATTACAAACTATTAATTATAAGATATTTCCACAGATATTTCCAAGTTACACTTAAATGTACGTAAAAATGCAATTTTTTGGATCAAATTCAATATTCTCGAAAAATCGACCCCTAAAAGGTGGCGTGGCTAAAAACTTTATATGAACGAAATCTGAAACAAAGTCTCGTTTACCTAACCTGCTACTTTTTTGTTTCATGCTTTCCCAAATTAGGCTCGAGGCCAGTCGAAATTATGTTTTTCTGGAAAGTGTTAGGTTTTTCTTCAATTCTGCCTCCAAATGTGGGCCTGGGCTAAGGTCTTGTACGAACAAAATGTGGATCTAAGCATTTTCTATATAAAATATTAAGTAATTTTTTTTCAATTTCGAGCAAAAATATTGAATAAACTGCATTTGAAAATTTACCCTTAAAATAGATGCCACGCCCACTAGAATAGGTTTACCAATTAAATTTGTCCTTTTTGTATCTTACATTCGTTAGGAGATGCTAAATGTCAAATTTCAGCCTTTAAGAACGTCTTACAAATTTGAAAACTCTGGAGGTAGTTGCACATTTAGACCGATTGTGGGCGTGTCTTTAGGCGGATTTCAAAAATGTTCACATCCGTACTGCCTCCCATGACGTGGACCTTACGTACGTTTCAGCATCCTACGTACAGTGTGTACGCAGAAGTAACAGTCCGTAAAACGGACCGTTGAATACGCCATCCTATTCCACATTGTAAAATGATGATGGCATAGTTATTTTTTGCCATTTAATAAGTAATGCAAACTTCGAAAATGGGCGTTGTCCAACCGGCCCTAATTCCAAACTTTTAACTATAAGATATTTCCACAGATTTTTCCAGGTAAGTAAATATCGTAAAAATGTTAATTAAATGTACGTAAAAAGCAATTTTTTGGTTCAAATTCAATATTTTCGAAAAATAGACCCCCTGACTGCGCGATATACATGTGATAAATAAGCACACGACCGTCTTCTTTCAAAGTTTACAACCAAGTCTTTTATTTTTCTAATCATACTTAAAACTAGCTTACAACTACCTGAGCCGAAAAGCGCACTCAGCAAAGGTGTGTGAACAGAATTTGGAAGTATGAAACGAAATAAGATGAGGCGAGAAGCGCACTCAGCAAAGGTGTGTGAAAAGAATTTGGAATGTATGAAATGAAATAAGATGAGGCGAGAAGCGCACTCAGCAAAGGTGTGTGAAAATAATTTTAACATATTAGCTTATAGATATACATAGTAAGTTATTTATAGATACATATACATAATTATACATATTCAAGTCTACTGCGTAGACATTCTGCCGCCTCCCAAGACAGCGTCGTTCGGTGGAATGGTTATCCTCACAGAAGGTGAGGATCCGTCGTCATCTGCTTCCAACATGAACTCTGCTCTGGCTTCAGTTGGTTTGGTTGTTCTTTCATTGGAATAATATTGTCGAATACACCCCCAGACAGCAATGCCCAGTAACACTGTTAAAATCGATACACCTGCTACTGTTGAGTGGTGGGCCACAGTGCGCCAATCTGTGACGGTCTCTTCAGAGTTGGTCTCCTCGATGGTGCTTAACTTCTCCCATGTATCGCCTGTTGAGAGAATAGATTTTTTCGAGCTTAATCTGTAATTAGATGCATTAGATATATCGGACAAGGAAGTTCAGAGGCTTGATAAAAATCATTTGGATGTCAATTTTTGGATTTCTTTCTGACATTAACAGGCTTCCCCGGGTTCTGATGATACAAGATTGGTTAAGGTGTAGGATGCCGACTCCGTCTAACGACATTTCTTCCCTTTGTCCATCGCAAATTATCGCAGCTTCAGAGGTCTTACTTGCTACAAACAACCAAGTGTTTTTGCGATATAGGTGCTTCCAAGTGATGTCAGATATATGGAATTTCCTCAGTGGGCAAACGCTTGTTGATTTAGTTTTGTACAGATGCTTGATGACACAGTTATCGTTTATGCCCATTTGACTCACTACTCCTGGGCTGCAGAGAAACGTGAACTTCTTGAGCAAACTGCACGCGTTCAGTTCATAATCGGACACGGTAAAGTACTGCTGGTTATTATAGTCGACAGCCAAGAAAGATGACGACACCTCAGGTACAACATATTCGTTTGCCTTGATTTTATAAGGCACAGGAGTTATTTTGATTAAGTCGTTATCTGATGCCTCTGTTATATGAAGGAAGCCGCTAACTGTAATGTGCGTTCCATTATGGCTAACTTCTCTTCGGTTGGAGGGCTTTTCTTTAATATTTAAGTTAATTGGAAGTTTTGACGAAACATTCTTAATAACAACATGCAATTGGCTTGGTGTTATAAACTCCAAAAAAGTTCCTGAATGAGCAGCTGTTAACTAAATGTATTTGAGTTCCATTTCGTTTATGATATCGATTGATAGTTGGTAAGCAGCAAGAATTTGTAATCCAACCTTGTTAGCATTCACTTCTTTGAACCATGTGAACATTTTGTTGACTTCAGAAATTACGTTATTTAGTTTGTGGGTTATTACGTCCAATCTTTCCTTGGTTTTGGACTGAATTTCATTTATTGTCGTTGTGGTTGACATCATGAGTGTGTGTTGTTGGTGAATAGATTTTCTTAATAGTTCTTGGTTATGATCTAGATCGTCAATGCTAGCGTATACCTCATTGTTAACTCCAAACACCATCTCCAAAAGTTTTCCGAATAATCCACGCTTCGATCGACTTCTGTACTGCTCATTAAAAGTTGCTCTTAGCACATCTAGCTCCCGCCGTATGGAGATTTCCTTTTCCTTCAGATGATTCAGCAGAGTGTCGCAATGGATTTCGGTTTTAAACGTGGTTGAAAAGCTACAAGATTTTTCCATTTTGCGTACAATTTCCTCGGCTTTCCTGTATTCGTTCGTTATGTTTAGACTAGAAACAACTTCTACTTTCAGGGTTCCACGGCTGATCTTCACCTTTCCAGCCTGCTCCACGTATAGTCCGGGTTGCGGGCGTTTAATTACATAATCGGCATGGCCCTGAGTCAAACAACTGAATGTCAGTAACAAATTCATGAGGGTGTAACTAAGTCTCGATATTTTCTTTTGTTTTGGATATGCAGTTTCAATCCGTTTAGTGTGTACTAAGTTAGTTTTCGTGGTATTGGCTGTTTGTTTACCATCTTTATCCTGTTCCTTTTCCAGAGGAAGTGGACAAAGTTTCACAATGGGTCGCTTGCATATGGCTTTTCCCTTTGTTCTTAGAGTAACGACTCTTACCACCCCATCTTCCCCTGGGTGCACCTGTGTTACACGAGCTAGAGGCCATCTTGTTGCTGGAAACTTTTCATCTTTGATAAGCACAATTTCTCCTACCTTGACGTTATCGTTGCCCTTACGCCACCTTGATCGTTGCTGAAGTCTTGTCAAGTATTCATTTTGCCACTTTTTCCAAAACTGTTGATACATTTTGTGTACCAATTTCCATCTTGTCAAACTATTAGTGCCTCTATCCAATTTACTTGGCTCCAATTGCGTCACCAAAGCTTGCCCGATTAAAAAGTGTGCGGGTGTTAGCACTTCAATGTCTTCTGGATCATCAGCTACTGGACACAGTGAACGAGAATTCAAACATGCTTCAATTTGCGTGAGTAGTGTACTTATTTCCTCAAACGTCAGCGTTGTGTCACCTATTATGCGCCGTAGATGGTATTTGATGGTATTCGCCCATTAAACTCCTGCTTCCCATAATCCTCCGAAGTGAGGAGCTGCCGCGGGAATGAAATGCCATTGCGGACCCTCTATGCTTGGGCTCAAAGCACTGCAAGTGATTTCGCTTAATGCTTTTCTCAGATCTTTTTCGAGAACTCTGTTTGCTCCTACTAGTGTTGTGCCATTATCGCTATACATGTCTGTCGGAAGGCCTCTTCTTGAAGTAAATCTTCTAAACGCCGCTAAGAAAGCTTCCTTCGTAAGGTCTGAAACTGCTTCAATATGTATGGCTTTTGTGCAAAAGCAGACAAATATGGCTATGTAACCCTTATACGATTTAAGGCCTCTGCCCTTTGTCGTTCGTATATGTATTGGCCCTGCATAGTCTATTCCGGTATATGTGAATGGTTTAGATGGCCCCGTACACGCGGTCCAGGTAAATCTCCCATTATGTTACCTAGGTTCTGCGCTTTGAATCTGCAGCATTTGACGCATTTCCTAAGTACCAAAATAGTATCCAAAATTTTCGTCTTGTGTATGCTAACGTTGCTTCGTTGCCACCATGAAGTATTGTAAGATGTGCATCGTTTATTACAAGTTCAGTAACGAATTCTTTACTTGGAAGTATAATTGGATGCTTCTGATGATACGGAATGCTAGCGTTACTAAGCTTTCCCACTCTCAAAATACCATTTTCATCTGAAAACGGATTGAGTGATATCAAAGCACTGGATGAAGGAAGCGATTTATTTTCCTTAAGTAAATGTATTTCAGTGCTAAAATGTTGTTTTTGTATTATAATAAGTATACTTATTAGTGACTTACTTAGCTCATCATAAGTTAAGTAAAGCGTTTTTGGATTTTTAAGTTTTTTACAACCAGTAATAAATCGTTTTGAAAAAGCTACCATTCGTGTTAATGTTTGCAAGTCTGAGTATTTATCCAAGATATCCCATCTGCATTCGGTAGTAGTAACAATCATGACCTTGCTCACGCGCTCTTGAAGTTCTTCTACTGTATCGACATCTGCCTTTTCAGTCGTATAAATGCGCCCCGGTTCGCTGAGCCACGATGGTCCCTTCCGCCATAAAGTGTTATCGTTCAATAAATGTAGCTCCACACCCCTCGAAGCTAAATCTGCAGGATTTTCCTTCGATCTCACATGATGCCAGTCTGTAGGAGCAGTCACTTCACGTATTTGTTTAACCCGCTATGATACAAAACCTTTCCATCTATCTGTCACACCATTTATCCATGCCAAAGTGATAGTCGAATCGGTCCATGCATGCACTTCAACTTCTTCCCACTGCAGTGCGAACTTTACTTGTTTTAAAAGGTTAGCTAAAAGTACAGCAGCGCATAAGTCAAGCTTTGGTAGTGTGATGCTGTTAATGCTTGATGATTTCAGTGGTGCCACTCTAGTTTTCGACATCAGAAGCGTTATGTTGCAGGTGTTATTTTCTGTTACAATCTTACTGTATACTACTGCTCCATATGCCTTTTCGGAAGCATCTGAAAAACCATGTATTTCAATTGATTTTGTTAAAGGCTTATAATGAATCCAACGAGGAATGTCTATCTTCTCCACTGTTGGTAACCGACTTCGGAAAGTTGTCCATTTTATGAACCACCATGAACTGGTTGGTCCCACGTATATTTTCTTACCCACAGTTCTTGCAGAAAAATTGTAGCCGTAATTATTACCGGTGACAAATAGCCTAATGGATCGTAAAGTTTGGCAATGTCCGAAAGAATTAATCTTTTTGTAGGCTTCTCCGGCAGTTGCTTTGATTTGACTTTAAAGTTAAATATATCCCCAATAGGATTCCAATATACCCCAAAGGTCTTGTTTGTATTTTCATTATTTATTTCTATCGTTTCCTGTTTTTGATCGGGGTTTAGATTTACTAAAAGTTCTGGATGGTTACCATTCCATTTTCTTAAGTTGAACCCACCTTTTCTTAGCACCTCGATTAAATCTTTCTGAACGCGTTTTGCTTCTGATAAAAAAGCTGATCCTGACATGAGATCATCTACGTAAAAATCCCTCTTTATTATCTCTGTGATTCTTGGGTAATCTTGTGCCTCGTCTTCAGCCAATTTATGTAACGTTTTTATAGCTAAGTAAGGAGCGGATTTCGTTCCGTATGTTATAGTTGTAAGTGCGAATTCTTTTATATTTTCGTTAATTGATGGTCGCCACAATACTCTTTGATATCGTTGATGGGCGTTATCTATTTTAATCTGTCTATACATTTTTTCAATGTCTGCCGTGTAGACGTATTCGTGCGTTCTCCACCGAAGTAAAATGTATTGAAGATCCTGTATTAGTTTGGGACCATTGAGTATTAGTTGATTTAAACTAAGCCCGTTGCTTGTTTTCATTGATGCGTCGAACACCACACGTAGTTTGGTTGTTGTGCTTTCTTTTCTTATTACAGCCTGGTGCGGCATATAGTACACTTGGTTTGCATTTGTGTACCTGGCTTCATCACTTGTTATTGTCCTCATATGACCTAGGTCCAGGTACTCCTGCATAAATTTGTTGTAATCATTATGTAAATTTGGATTTTTTGTGAACTTTTTCTCCATCTGATACCAACGCTGTATTGCCCTTGCCTTAGAATCACCTAAGCTTTAAGGGAATTTTTATTGTGTAAGTACCATCACTGTTTCTTTTGGTAGTCTGTTGATAAAAGTCTTCACATTTTGTGTGTTCGGTTGTTAGTTCTTCGTTCATAGCAGATTCTTCAATCGTCCAGAACTTTTTTAGTTCTTCATCTATATTCGTTGTTGTGATCAAGGATATCAAGCTGCGTTCAACTTTACTCTTTATCTCCGCTTTCCCAGAAAGAATCCACCCGAACTTTGTATTTTGCGCTAATATTTCGTTGTTAATCTTATGTATTCCTTCTAAGATGATGTCGGTAAAAACCTCTGCTCCAATCAAAATATTAGTTGGCCCGGGAGTATCATACGTTGGATCTGCTAGAATATAATTTTTGCAGAAGTTATTCCTATTTTTTATAACAATGGATTCATCTGGTTGTGTATTCGTCAATGTTGAGAGTACTAACGCTTCGCAATGTAGTGAAAAATTTGAAGGATATCTCGAAGTAAGTTCCAGTTCGACTTTATTTTTACAAACACCCGCTTTGCATTGTGCCATTCCAGAAATCAGAATGCTTGCTTTGTGTTTAGGGCAGCCCAGTCTCTGAACTGCATCTTCCGTAATGAATGACGCTTGAGAGCCCGGATCTATTAGGGCACGGACAAACTCATATGTATTTTGCACTGTTTTTGCTTTTATTAGTGCAGTTGCGAGTATGGTCATATTTTCTTGTTTGTTACATGTGGATTAATTTTTTTCTTTTTTACTTGTTGGTTCAGATTGCGATACATGTGTTGAGACATTTTGAGAATTGTTTTGTGCATTTCCTGTAGTTCCCAAATGCAAAAGAGTGTGATGTTGCCTATTGCATGTTACACATTTTGACGTACTGTAACATTTTTCACTTTCCCCATGGTTGAGGCAGTTCTTGCAAATTTTATTCTGTTTTATAAACTGAACTCTTTCTGTGACACTCTTTCCTCGGAAGCGTGAGCATGTATAAATAGTGTGATTGCCTTTGCAGTGTTTGCAATTTTTTACTGTTGTGAAATGATTTTTGACCATCCATTTTTGATTTTCATTTGGTCTAATATTATACACCGCTCTTTCTTTTTGTTGTACTCGCTTTTTATTTTCCCCTAGGGCTTCCAGGGACTGAAACCGTGTCTCCAAAAATGACAAAACATCATCAAGTTTTGGTATTTCACGAGGATCCTTTAGGCTTTGTTCGTATAACTTATGCGTTTCTGTATCAACCTTCTTAATTATTATATGTGCTATTATTGAACCCCATGACTTAGTGTCAACCTTAAGGTTTTTTATTGCATGTAAATGCTCCTGCGTAGTATCGTGTAGTTGTTTTAACATATATGATGACTCGTTCTGTATTATTGGTTGATTCAGAATTGCATCTAAATGTGCAGAGAATATTATGCGTCTGGTTGTTGAATCGATTATTCAATAACTCCCATGCCGCGTCGTAGTTTGTCTCTGAGGTAGTAAGATGCTGGATCAGTTTGTTTGCCTCACCTTTAAGTGATGTTTTTAAATAATGCATCTTTTCTACCTTTTCTAATCTTTTATTATTATGAATAATCTTTTCATATATTTCCTGGAAAGTGATCCAGTTTTTAAAATTGCCATCAAAAGTAGGAACGGCAATTGGTGGTAATTTTATTTCATTACCTTCTACAGTTTCGGTGTTATCTCTTATTGTGTCAGTCTTCTTGCTTGATGAGTTATGAAGTTTCGTAACAAACTCCCGATACATGTTTTCTAAGTATTCGTATACTTTTCCGTAAAGTATCCATTATCAAAATCTACGTCCGTAGCATGCACCACAAATTCTTCATGCAGTTCAGTGACATTTTTCCACATTTCCGTTACTTCATTAAGTTTAAACTGATAATAACTTTTCGTTTTTGTTTCCGAATTCAGGCTTGTTTCCTCCCTTTTGATGTGTTTTTTAAGTTAAGCCATTTTTATCGACTGTTTCTTAGCTCGAAGCTTTTGCTCTTCGCTACTAAATTCTCCACGGCTTTTTGTGTACTTTCAGCTCCAGCAGCATTATCGTCTTCTGCCACCTCTTCACTGTTTTTAAGTTTTTCTTGTATATCGCTTGTCATTTTTGTGACAACATTTTGAACTTGTTGTCTGAAGTTTTTGGTAAAATATGCATTGGTGCTATATTCTTTTTCTATACCTTGAAGAGTGGTGTGGTTCTTCAAGAACTTCTGCCACAGTTCATTTAAGTTAACTAGTTTCCCAGCTAGGTATTTAGTTGTTTTCCTGACACCGCCATCTTTTTTATAATTAGTATAAAAGGATTGGATTGACTTACCCAACTCCTGTTGCTCGTTGAATATTTGGTCAGCCATTCTATTCTTCTCTTGTCTTGGATTTCAAAGTTTATTTTTCTAGGTTCGCAGTCAAAAAGCACAATTTTTTCAATTGAATTTCTGAAAATCGAATCTCCCGTTAAAAGTTCACAAGTCACAGTTTTTTCAATTGAATTTCTAAAATCGAATCTCCCGTTAAAAGTTCACAAGCCACAGTTTTTTCAATTGAATTTTTTACAATCTAATCTCCCGTTAAAAGTTCACAAACCACAGTTCCGCGTAAAAAGTTAAAAATTTTTTTCCGTATGGTTTTTCGTTTTTCCGTATTTTTTTTGTTCCCCGTATTTCCACTTTCAAAGTCGCCGTTTCAAAATTTTTTCGAAGGACCACTATGACCGCGCGATATCATTTTGCGCACTCAGCAAAGGTGTGTGAAAAAAATTTGGAATGTATGAAATGAAATAAGATGAGGCGAGAAGCGCACTCAGCAAAGGTGTGTGAAAATAATTTTAACATATGAGCTTATAGATATACATAGTAAGTTTGTTATAGATACATATACATAATTATACATATTCAAGTCTACTGCGTAGACACCCCTAAAGGGGGGTGTGACTAAAAACTTTATATGAACGAAAGTTGGACTGAAGTCTCGTTTACCTAACCTTCTAGTTTTTTTGTTTGATGTTTTCCTAAATTAGGCTCAAGGCCAGTCGAATTTTAGTTTTTCTGGAAATTTTAGGTTTTTCTTCAATTCTGCCTCCAAATGTGGGTGTGGCCCAAAGTCTTGTATAAACAAAATGTGGAACTAGGCGTTTTCTACATAAAATATTAAGCAAATTTTTTTAATTTCGAGCAAAAATATTAAGTAACCTGCAATTGAAAATTTACCTTTAAAACAGATGCCACGCCCACTAGAGGAGGCTCACCACTTAAGTTTTTCCTTTTTGTGTCTAGCATTCATTAGGAGATGCTAAGTGTCAAATTTCAGCCTTTTAGAACGTCTTACAGTTTTGAAAACTCTGGAGGTAGTTGCACATTTAGTCCGATTGTGGGCGTGTCTTTGGGCCAAAATTTAAGGCCTAAAAACATGTAACATACAGCCGGACGGACGGACATGGCTCATTCGATTCACAATTCGGTCAGGAGTATACATTCCGCCTATGCAGACGGGACCGTATATCGTCCAAAGAACTCCTCTCGAAGCAGCCTAAAGTGTTTTCATCCGCCTTTGACAGAGTCCATGCTTCTGCACCGTAAAGCAGGACTAGGATGATAAGGGTCTTATACATGGACACTTTAGTAGCTCGAGAGAGGGCTTTGCTACTCAATTGCCTTCTCAGCCCAAGAAACAGCGATTGGCAAGAGTTATCCTTCGTTTGATTTCAGCGCTGGTGTCATTGTCTGAATTGATAGCGGAACCCAGGTAGACAAAGTCCCTAACTACCTCAAAGTTATAGCTGTCGATGGTGATGTTTTGTCCAAGACGTTGATGTTGGGTGTCTTTTCTTGAAGACAGCATATACTTGGTTTTGCCCTCATTGACTGCTTAACCCATATTCGCCGCTTCCGACTCAATACTCACGAAGGCTTCACTGACATCACGCTTTGTTCTGCCGATTATGTCAATATCGTCTGCGTATGCGAGTAGTTTAACGGACTTTTGAAAGATTGTACCTCTGGTGTTGGCTGGAGAGCTCAGCACAATTCTCTCAAGTATGATGCAAAAGAAGTCGCATGATAGCGCTTAGCCTTGTCTAAATCCTTTTTTGACATCAAATGGGTCGGTGAGGCCTTTGCCGACCTTGTTGGAACAGCGTGAATTTTCCATCGTCATCCTGCACAGACTGACGAGGGTCTGGCAAAACCAGACCATTGCGCTATATAGCTCGTCTCTATAGATGCTGTCATACGTGGCCTTGAAATCGATGAAGAGGTGGTGTGTATCGATTTGGAATTCCTGGGTTTTCTCCAAGATCTGCCGCAGTGTGAATATTTAATCGATGGTGGACTTTTCTGGCCTAAGGCCACACGGCAGCTAGGCCATCTGCTCCGGCTGCTTTGTTGCACTTGAGCTTAGACACAGCTATTTTCATCTCCTCAAGGTCGGGTGGGGGGTATCGTTCTTATGCTTCGTCGGTAACGTCTTCGCCAGGGTTGAATGGCTCGTTCTGCCTGACAGCGGTATTTGGTTCGTCCTCGCCGTTATACAGTCTGCAGAAGTGGTCTTTCCAAATCCTCAGCACCGACTGCGATTCAACAACGATGTTCCCTTGTGGGTTCATCCTTTTTTTGCCCGGCCCATCCCACCGCATTTCTTGGATGGCAGTAATGTCTGCCTTGCAGTCGTTAAGGGCCTCCGCTAGTTGCTCGGCTGAACTCAAGTTTCAAGCTCCTTGCTCAAAATTTAAAGCCTAAAAACTACCGACGCACGGAAGGACGGACGGACGAATGAACGGACGGACATGGCTCATTCAACTTACAATTCCGTCTCGATCATATGCCCTAAAGATCTTGGGGGTCTACCGTGATTATTTCTCTATGTTACAAACTATGAATCAGACTTAATATACCTCCTATCCTATGGGATGGGGTATAAAAAGAATAATTAAATAGGTAAACCTCCTCCAGTGGGCGTGGCATCTATTTTAAGAGTAAATTTCCAAATGCAGTTTACTCAATATTTTCGCTCAAAATTGAAAAAAAATTTACTTAATATTTTATGTGGAAAACTCTTAGTTCTACATTTTGTTTAGACAAGACTTTGGGCCACGCAATGATGACTACCCGTTTGGGTGGGAGGGGTCTAGGCAACCAGTGACGGTATGAACCTGTACCGAAGGTCACCAATCAAAGTTAATTGGTTGAGACATACGCGAGGGTAATGAAGGCTGGTGTGGGCGGGGGGGTCAGTTTCAAATAGCCCAGTCGTGAACGGAATATCCGGATACCTGGCGCCCTCCGGAATAGTTCCTATATGAGACAAAGCCCGGCAGGGGCAACCTATTTCAGTATAAATTCGAACCTGTTGCTTCTCTGCTAAGAATTATACTCGGGGATGGGAAGGTGCAGGGGTAACCGATTCAGTGTGAACCCTTGCAGGGGGGAGTTCTCAGGCAAGAAACTGATGTAGGGTACCCGTCTTCGGTGTAAACCCGTACTACAGGCGACTCGCGTTAGAATTGGGGGAAGGTAGGGGAAAGCCGAAGCAGTATAATCCCATACCAAGGAGAATTATGTGCTGGTGATCCCGTGGGGGTGGAGAGGCGAGGGCAACCGAAGCGGTAATAGCCCACACCGATCCAGCCCTGTAAGAGAAAGCACTGGGATATAGCGAGGAGGGGAGAGATGATGAGTACTATTAAGTACGTCCCGTGTGGTGTGAGTGACAAAAAAGGTATCTTTCCCTTGCGTCGAGTTTAACTAGATTTAGATCTTTGGTTTACTATTGCCTGCAAGGTCGGGGTTAGAATGGCCTTGAGGTAAGGTATGCCTGTCGTAAGAGCCGACTAAAATCCACCGGAAGAAATATTCTTTAATGTTTCAGCGGATGCTGCCGATGCTGCTCCATTTGGGGCAACTTTTGGCAGTAAGGTTTTGACTTATAGATGAATCTGAAGGTTAAATTAAAATCCAGAAGCGTCTGTCACACATTGTGCGGCTCACTGGTCGGCGTCTGTCTCCAAAGGGGCGGCTGTATTTAAAAATGAAAATAGAAGTGACTTACCTTTTTCTCATAAAAACGACAAGTTAAAAAAAAAATGGCAATGAATGAAGATTTGATTACCCAAGGTGGCAGCCCAGCTATGCTGGAAAATCCACCCTCTTCGGAGGCAGGCTCTACGGATTCTGGGGAGAGCCTTTTATTGCTTATAAATCCTTTTGAGAAAAGGACAAAACTAAATCGATCACCACCACCTAGATCGAACATATCCGGAAAAAGCAGTCCACCGGTAAACCAGGACTCTGTGAAAATTAAGAGCTTAGAAAAGGAGAATAATGATCTCCGAGCTAAGCTTACTGAAATGGAGCGACTCTTCCAAGATCTAAAAATGAAAGTTGACTCTCTTCGAAAAGAAAACGAGGATATTAAAAATACTCGTTTTACGAAACACTGTGAGGTAACGAAAGAGTGTGTAACACCGAACCGACCACCAGTCAAATACTTCACGGACGAGGACGAACTTGCACTTGAGACCGATTCAGTCTTAAGGAAAAGGTCTAGCAAGAAGCGAAAGGCGAATTCCTCTCCCGAAGTAATACATATAGAAGATAAGCCCTCTGGCTCAAACAAGGCTAAACCAGAAGCGAAAATTCGTCCACCTCCCGCAATAAACATCGTCGGGATAGCAGACTTTGGGAGATTGCGCAACCTTCTTGCAAACACGGTGAGAACAGAAAACTATAAGCTTACCTCGCACCGAAATAACGTGTGGAAAGTAAATGTTGACAACGCCGATTCCTATCGCGCACTGTCTCTTAGACTGAATGCAGAAAGAATCGAGTGGTATACTTATCAAAATAAGTACGAAAAACCACTGCGAGTCATTGTAAGGGGGCTCCACCCATCATGTACAAAAGAAGACGTTGTAAAAGACGTAAAAAATAAAGACCTTAAAATTATTGATGCCATCAATATCATCAAAAAGGAAAAGCAACGCACGGAAGGAGAAAGAGACACTGCGATCAGACGCGGCCTTACAATTTTTATGCTCTCTTTTGAAAGAACTGATATTTATAAAATAAAAATGATACTTAACATCAGGGTTAAAATCGAACCCATGCGAAAGGGCAATAGACTGATACCACAGTGTAAGCGATGCCAAGAATTCAGGCACACAAGTGCCTACTGCCAAAAAGAACCACGTTGCGTGAAATGTGCCGGAAAACACCTGTCAACAGAGTGCAAAGTTGACATAAAGGCTCCAGCAGTTTGCGCCAATTGCCACGGAAACCACCCCGCGAACTATCGAGGATGCGAAGTAGCCATTGAGCTGCAAAAGGGACGAGAACCTCTTAAGGAAAATACTAGAGGTCAGAATCAAAGCCTAGGACGCCCAAAACCTGCTGAAACTCCTAAGCCAAAGACTCCAAAGACGCCAAAGCCGATCAAAAGTGGAAGATTGGCAAAGGAGGCGTCGACAAAAGGCGTAAAAGCTTCACAAAAGAGCGGCGCCAGTTCAAGTGCAGCGGAGAAACGAAAACAAGGCAAGATCGCCCACAACAGATGCAGTGTCTCAGATCCTCGCTGTAATCTTGGAGAAACTTGAGGATCAGACTAAAATCAACAAAGTTATATTTGACAAACTGAGCAAGCTCGAGTTTAAGCCTCGATAAAATTACAAGAGAACATGAATATGAAACAGTTATTTAAAATACTAACATGGAATGCAAACGGCCTTCTGTTCTGTCGTCTTCATAAAATAGACGAACTAGAAGTATTTCTACAGAAAAAAAATATTGATATTTGCATGATTACGGAAACTCACCTTAAAAACGGGTCTACACCCAAACCTAAAGGTTACAATGACTATCACGCACATCACCCTTCGCAAAATTTGAGAGGAGGATCCTCCCTCTACATTAAAAACTGCATAAAGCACTTCAAGAACACAGAAGTTGAGCTAGACACTATGCAGATCAGTTCAGTTTCTGTAAAAATTGACTGCTTAGATTATAACATTGCATCTTGTTATTTCCCGCCAGGAAGACGATCTTGATCGTACGTATGACTTCATTGGGTCCAATTTTATCATTGGGGGTGACTTTAACGCGAAGCATACTTTTTGGGGTTCACGATGCAATTCAACAAGAGGCAGATTACTGTACAAAAATAGTATGAAGCGTGGGGTGGACTTTTTCTCCACGGGTAAGCCAACATATTGGCCAACCGATAGGAATAAAAAACCTGACCTTGTCGATTTTTTCATCGCTAAAGGGTACCCCAAATACCTTACGCGAATTGAAGAGTGTTATGATCTTTGCTCACACCACTCAGGAGTTATCTTGAAGATGGGTGGAAGACTGGCGAAAATAGAAAGAGCTCCTAGATTAGCTAGCAAAAACATGAACTGTGACGCTTTCAGAAAGGACTGTAAGGAGGGTGTTGGCTTGAATGTGCCATTGAAAACTCCTTTCGAGTTAGAAACCGCAGTTGACAAATTCATTAAAGCAATTCAGAGCGCTGCTTGGAACAACAATTCGTCCCAAAAGAACCCAGTAAGCACCGACGGGCATGTACGTAAAACATATCCGCTCGAAATCAAAGAATTGATTCGTGAAATTGATTCGGGCCCCCCCCAGACAAAACCCTATTGAACCACCTCTCTAACAAACTGAAAGGAATGTTGCAAGATCTTAAAAATCGTGAGACCACTGAATACCTTGAAGGCTTGTCGGCGGATAGGAGCTCAAACTACTCGCTGTGGAAAGCAGTTAAGTCTATCAAGAAACCTATAATCCACTCGGCAACAATAAAAAAAGCTAACGGCGAATGGGCAAGAGAAGACAAAGAGAAAGCGAATTTGTTTGCTGAACATTTAGAAGAAACATTCAAGCCTTTCGACGGTCCGCCGTTGGCTGACGTTCTAAACAACAACGCGGAGCCTGATAGCTTTAGAATGAAAAAAGTTTCGTTAGTTGAACTCCGACGGACAATTAGCAAACTTAAAAATAATAAGGCCCCGAATTACGACCTGATCACTGGCGAAATATTAAAAGTCAAGCTACTTTATATGATAAACGCTTCTCTTAGACTTCTAAACGTTCCAAGACAATGGAAAGTTGCTGAAGTCATTATGGTTCCAAAATCGGGGAAATGCGCAAATGATAAAAAATCTTATAGGCCCATATCGCTTCTGCCGATAATATCGAAAGTATTCGAGAAACTTCTGCTGAAACGATTACAACCAATAATTGCAGAAAGACGCTTGATCCCGGATCATCAATTCGGTTTCAGTCCTAACCATTCCACAATAGATCAAGTCTACAGAATAATGCATGAAATTGAAAAAGCCTTAGAAGGGAAAAAAATATGTTCAAGTGCTTTCCTCGACGTATCGCAAGCCTTCGACAAGGTATGGCGCGAAGGCTTGAAATATAAGCTACGGCAAAACTTGCCGGAAGACATGTTTAGAATATTGGAAAATTATCTTGAAAGCAGACTCTTTCGTGTTAGGTGTAGTAGTGAATTTCGAAATTAAGCACATATAACAAACTGCTCTTGTACAGGCAGGTGTTAAAGCCGTCCTGGACATACTGTACACAACTTTGGGGTTGTACCAAGCCGAGCAACATGTCCATGTTGCAGACTTTCCAAGACAAGACACTAAGAGCAATTGTGAATGCTCCATGGTATATTAGGAATAGCGATATTCACAGAGATTTAGGAATAGCTACCGTGGGCAAAGAAGTAACAAACTTCGCTCGAAAGCTAAATGCTCGCCTTCATGTTCATTGCAACAATGAAATGATCCGTACTCTAAACGAGACTCTTTACGTTGTTAACAACGAGCGACGACTACAAAGAACAAGACCCTTCGATCTAGCGACGTAGGGTGAAGCCGCATGAATGAACGGCTTAGTAGGTGCATTCACTGGAAAGCAACCTATCCAATGCGATTAACACTATGGAAGCGTAAACTTCTTGTTAAGTTGTCAAGAAGTATTATGAGAGAGCGAAAATTTACTACTATAAAGTGCGTTCTGGCAGTTTCATAGTGTCTCTCATAAATGGGTGGTTTTTTAGCACGTGGAAATCGGGCATAACCAATATCGGCTACTTCGGTATTATGTACCTGCTATAGAGGGCGTATTGGTATCTTTGAAAGATTTTGGAGTTTTAGCCTCCGTCCATCCTAGTATTCAAAAAAAAAAAAAAACTATTGCCTCTAAATGAGAGCTAGGGGCAATAGAGATCTGAAACTTTGTGCTGAGCTTCCTGTCAAGCGAAGCAATACAGGTGTTTATTTTTTTAAATCCGCCCACAATTGGTTTATGTGTGTAACCACGTCCAGTGCTCTCAAAACTTTTTTTTTTTTTGAATACTAGGATGGGCGGAGACTAAAACTTCAAAATCTTTCAAAGATGCCAATACGCCCTCTATAGAAGCCTCCTCTGCTCTCAAAACTTTAAGACGTCGTAAAAGACTAAAACTTGACGCTTGTCATCCCCTAATGATTGCTAACCAGTGAGTAAGTGCTACAGTGTGTACACAGAAGTTACAATCTGTAAATAGGACCATTAAATACCCCATCCTATCCAACATTGTAAAATGCTGATCATCATCATCATCATTTTCGAATGCCGCCTATCCTTTAAAAGGGTCGCGAAGCGAGGGTGGCTAAATGGTCCTTCCATCTTTTTCGATCCTCCGCCACCAACTCAAGAGACTCCGGCGCAATCCCCAGGCGGGACTCAGAGAGGTTCTTTACCTGATCCCACCACCTGTTTCTTGGCCTACCAGGGGGGCGACGCGCTCGCATCTCGGCTAGCATGACTTGTCTAGGAAGTCTGTCAGGGGGCATGCGAACAACGTGTCCAAACCATCGAAGAATCGATCGCTCCACTCGGAGAAGTAGCTGCTCAACATTAAGATTCCTACGAATACTGATGTTTCTCACTCTGTCCCTTAGAGTAACACCAGCAACGCACCTCAGGAATCTCATTTCGGCAGCTTTTACCCGCGATCTAATTCTTTCGGTCATTACCCAAATGTCATGACCATAGTTGAGGGTCGGAACGAACACTGAATTAAAAACTGAGATCTTTGCTTTCACTCCAAGCTCAGCTTTCCTGATGACTGGCCGGCGCAGTTCCTTTACTATTGCTCCAGCTTGGCCAATTCTACAGGACAACTCAGTATCACTCCTCCCATCTTTCGTGAAAAAGACCCCGAGATACTTAAACTTCTCCACCTGTTTTGCACAGGAGTTCGGGAAACAACCATCACTTCCGATTTGTTCACGTTTACTTTCATCCCAGCATCACCACAGATGGCTGCAAACCTATCCAGTGCTCGTTGAAGTTCCTCTTTGGATGATGCAAGGATGGCCAAATCATCTGCGAAAAGCAGATGGCTCATCCTGATGCCAGCCAATTCGAAACATGATGCTCGCCAAGACTGCGCCTCACCATCAAGTCCATATGTGCTATGAAAAGGAGCGGCGACAGAACACAACCCTGGCGAAGTCCAACGCGCACATCAAAAGGAAGGGATTTGACGCCATTTGTCCGTACACAGCTTCCGCAGTTTCCATACAAAGACTGAATGGCTCTCAGAAGAGGCCCACTCAGCGCATAGTCCTGCAAAACTCTCCACATTGTATCCGCCTTTTCCAGATCTACAAAACACGCATAGACCGGTTTGGCATATGCCCAGGCCTTCTCAAGAATAACCTTCAGAGTAAGAAGCTGGTCGGTTGTGACTCTGCCAGGCCGAAAGCCGCACTGTTCTTCCCGTAACAAAGGCTCGATTACAGCTCTGGAACGCGTTTCCAACACCTTCGCGAATACTTTTCCCGGAAGACTCAAGAGAGATATGCCCCTATAGTTGGCGCAATCTCTCCTGTTCCCTTTTTTGAAAATGGGCACTATAACTCCCGTTTGCCAATCGCTAGGTGCCTTCCCGCTATCCCAGGCCACCTTTATGACACGTGTTAGCCATTTAACACCCTCTTCACCCATTGCCTTGAGCATTTCTGGCCGGATTTCATCAACTCCAGCAGACTTGCCAACACTTCGTCTACTGTGGGACTATTCTCCGCCCTTATCTCGTCAGCAGTGGGAATGCCATCTTCAGTGCCCTGTTGGGGGTTGAGCAACACCGAAAAGTGCTCTCACCATCTGCGCAAGACATCGCTCTCACTTGAAAGAAGTGTACCGTCCTTGGATTTAAATCCTTGGATGATATTTAACTTCCTTCCTCTGAGCCGGCGAATGGTCGGCCAAAATATCTTTTTTGCAGATCTGTAATCGTGCTCCAACTTCTCGCCGAACTTTTTTTTTTTTTGTTGTGTTTTTGAAAAAGGGTGTGTTTTTGAAAAAACACACCCTTTTAAAACACAAAAGCAATACGTTGCTATTTTCGTCGATAGTCAAGCAGCCATCAAAGCTATTGACTCAGTAATCACTTCCTCCAAACTTGTTAAAGAATGCCAATACGAACTGGCCTCGCTTGATGCCCATTTCAAGGTCTCCCTGATCTGGGTACCGGGGCTGGTATAGCAGGCAACGAACAAGCTGACGTCTTGGCGAGGCAGGGTTCACTTCTCCCTTGCTCACTCGCAGAGTCAGTACATATCCCACTTGGCGCAATAAAGGCCATAATATCCTCGAACTATCTGGCAACAGCTAACCTTAGATGGTCAAGGCTAACTAACTGCGCCATATCTAGAAAGATGTGGCCAAAATATAACAAAGCAAAAACACATGATCTGCTTAATAGAACGCGTTCCGATATCGCCAGACTAAGAGCGATTTGCACGGGACACTGGCCAATAGGCGAACATGCCGCCAAACTTGGCATTCCCCACAACACACATTGTCGCAGTTGTGACGACGCGACTGAAAAAGAAACTCTTTTGCACCTCATGTGCGCCTATCCGGCACTAGCCAGTGCCAGACAACGGGCATTAGGGAAACCCTTCTTCAACACACTGGAGGAGGTCTCAGGTAAGAGCATCAGAGAACTAATAACATTCCTTAATTCAACAGGTTGGATCTAGAATTAGATCAAATCAAATATCCAGGTCACGTGAGTTTGTGGTATCAAAACGGCACTTCAAGTGCTACTTGACCTTTATTTCTGGAAGCAACCACTTCTACCTACTTACCTACCTGGGGGGGGGGGGTGCATTTTATACCTAGCTGCCAGGTTTTAATTCGGCCGATCCTAACCCGGACAGCAGACGCCGACCAGGAAGCCGCTCGTTCCGCAACAGACGCTCCTGGATTTCTGTTATTTGAAGTTCAGCCGTCCCTCTGGGATCAGACGCTGACCAACAAGCCGCACAATATGTAACAGACGCTGCTGGATTTTATTTAAACCTTCGGGTTCATCTTTTTCAGGTATAACTTTACTGCCAAGGGTGGCCCCACAAGGAGTTTATACTCCTGGACAGCATCACTTATGCCTGAAGATTACTTCCTACAGTGGATTTCAGTCGGCTCTTACGACAGGCATACCTTACCTCAAGGCTATTCTTAAATCCGACCTTGCAGGGCGATAACTCCGAATGCTGATGTTATTTTTATTTATTGACATTTTATAAGTATTGCAAACTTCGACGTTTGCAATACTTATAAAATGTCAACCAAACGGGCGTGGTTCAACTGCCCCTTATTACAAACTATCAATTATAACACACATATTTTCAAGTTACGCCTAAATGTATGTAAAAATGCAATTTTATGGTTAAAATTTTTTAAAAATCAACTAAAAGTGAGCGTGGCTAAAATTTTTGTATAGACAAAATCTGATATAAAGTCTCATTTGCCTAACCTGCTAATTTTTTGTTAAATTAGGCTTAAGGCCCGTCGAAATTACGTTTTTTGGAAATTTTGAGGTTTCTCTTCTCTTCAATTCAACAACAAAGACGCCTACAAAACAACATCAACAACGAAAGGGCCTCAATTACTTATTTTCCACCGATAACCAACAGAATGTGCACTAAACTTCGGAACGAAAATATCGAGTGTGTTTACTCTTACAACGGCAAAATTAAAAAATTGTTAGGCTCCACCAAAAATGCATCAACGACCGCCGAAAAATCGGGCATATACCAAATAAGTTGTAGAAATTTGCGAAGCTGTCTATATAGGTCAAACTAAGCGGATTATCGGAGTCCATATCGGCAAACACTTGAGTCACATAAAGTATAACCGTGCGGAGAAATCGTCTGTGGCCTCACATGTTCTAAAGGCACCAACACTTTGACGTCCAGTTACATAATGTAAAGCTAATCAAATATCATCACGTCAAACGTCATCAACCATCACCGACTAGATGCATATGAAAGTCTTTATATTTGCAACAGCAACAATAACATGACCTCTGTGAGTTGCAACATAGCCTCCCTTGTTCGATCTTGCCTGACCCTCCACAAACATTGCCTTAAGCATTCAAGATTCCCTTTCTTTGTCTTTGATTAATGTATTAGTTTTTCCTTCCTTTCTTGTTTGATTCAAATAGTGTTTTGCCGAAGATGGACTACAATAGGTCCGAAATGCATCCAATATGAAATAAAAACGCGAAAAAATTAACTTGTTTGTTTATTTTGTTTCGTTTTTATACCTCATCCCATAGGATAGGAGATATATTAAGTTTGTCAAATAATTTGTAACACGGTGAAATAATAATGGTAGACCCCCAAGACCTTAAGGGCATATGATCGAGACCAAATTCTGAATCGAATAAGCCATGTCTATCCGTCTGTCCGTCTTTCCGTCTGTCCGTCTGTCCGTCTGTCCGTCTGTCCGTCTGTCCGTCTGTCCGTCTGTCCGTCTGTCCGTCTGTCCGTCTGTCTGTCTGTCCGTCTGTCCGTCTGTCCGTCTGTCCGTCTGTCCGTCTGTCCGTCTGTCCGTCTGTCCGTCTGTCCGTCTGTCCGTCTGTCCGTCTGTCCGTCTGTCCGTCTGTCCGTCTGTCCGTCTGTCCGTCTGTCCGTCTGTCCGTCTGTCCGTCTGTCCGTCTGTCCGTCTGTCCGTCTGTCCGTCTGTCCGTCTGTCCGTCTGTCCGTCTGTCCGTCTGTCCGTCTGTCCGTCTGTCCGTCTGTCCGTCTGTCCGTCTGTCCGTCTGTCCGTCTGTCCGTCTGTCCGTCTGTCCGTCTGTCCGTCTGTCCGTCTGTCCGTCTGTCCGTCTGTCCGTCTGTCCGTCTGTCCGTCTGTCCGTCTGTCCGTCTGTCCATCTGTCCATCTGTCCGTCTAGCCTTTAGCCTAATTTAGGAATGCATGTAACAAAAAAATCAGCAGGTTAAGTAAATGAGACTTTATGTCAGATTTTGCTCATAAAAAGTTCTTAGCCACGCTTACTTTTTGGGGTTGATTTTTAAAAAATATTGAATTTTTACCAAAATTTGCATTTTTACATACAATTAAGCGTAACTTGGAAATATCTGTGTTATAATAGATAGTTTGTAACAAGGGGTGGTTGAACCACGCCCCTTTTCGAAGAACCACGCCCCTACTTATAAAAGGTCAAAAATGACAATAACATCAGCATTTTACAATGTGGGATAGGATGGGGTATTCAAAGGTCCGTTTTACGGACTGTAACTTCTGTGTTACTGTAGCCTTGCTCACTGGTTCTTTGCTCCGTTGCCGGTCATAATGGTGTTTAATGGTTGTACCCCATGCCATAGGATAGGAGGTTTACATAGTTACATAGTTTGTAACACGGTTAAATAATAATGACCCCCAAGACCTTAAGGGCATTCCGTCCGTCCGTCTGCCAGTGTGTCATACGTTTTTAGGGCTTAAATATTAAGCTAAAGATCTGAAGATTTTTTTTTATAAGCTCCTTGTTATCCGAAGCAGTACAAGTGCTAAATTTTTTCAAATCCGCCCACAGACACGCCCACAATCGGTATAAATATGCAACTACCTCCAGAACTTTCAAAACTGTTAGACGTTCTAAAAGGCTGATATTCGGCATTAAGCATTTCCTGATGAATCAAACCAACAAAAAAAAATTGAATTGGTAAACCTCCTCCAGTGGGCGTGGCATCTATTTTAAAGGTAAATTTTAAATGCAGTTTACTCAATATTTTTGCTCAAAATTGAAAAGTTTTGTTGAATAATTTATGTAGAAAACGCTAAGTTCTAAATTTTGTTTATACAATACTTTGGGTCACGCCCACATTTGTAGACAGAATTGAAGAAAAACCTAAAATTTTCCAGAAAAACGTAATTTCGACTGGCCTTGAGCCTAATTAAGAAAAGCATGAAACAAAAAAGTAGCAATTTAGGTAAATGAGATTTCAGCCCAGATTTCGTTCTACGCCACCTTTTAGGGGTCGATTTTTAAAAAATATTGAATTTGAAGCAAAAAATTGCATTTTTATGGACATTTAAGCGTAACTTGGAAATATCTGTGGAAATATCTCATTTTTCATAGTATGTCTAACTATGTTCAAGTTAGACAAGGCGTAGAGTTCAAATTTTGGTATAGAGCAATAATGGCCCAATACCTCTAAGAAGGCAAAATTGGACCGCCCACAATATCGACCATGCCCACTTTTACCATGTTAGATCCTTAAAAACCCGATTTCTCGGAAAGTTTACTCCAAATTGAAAAACAATTCGAAAACAAATATTCAAGATACTACTATTTGCTAGGTTTGCTCCATATAAAGTTTTGAGCTCCGCCTTAAAGGGGCGTGTTTAGGAAAAAAAGGTTTTTTCTGTAATATTTTTCAGTTTTAAGGCATTTTGCATGATTCTAACGAAATTACAATTAATTGATTTTAATTTTTAGGCCAGACCCACTTTTGGGGGCGTGGCCTATACAAATAATATATAAATTTGGCCCAGAAAACTTTAAGACTTGGTGTTACATGGTATAAAGGGTCGAGTATATAGAAGTTTGTCACAGACGAACACGGATCATGAGAAAATACTGTAAAAGCGAAAATTATTTCAGAAAAAAACAGTTTTTTCCAAAAAACCCCACCTAAAATTGGGCGGAGCTCAAAACTTTGTGTGAAGCAAACTTAGCAATTAGCAATATCTTTCATATTTGTCACACATTTTTTTCGATTTCGGTAAATTTTCCGAGAAATCGGGTTTTTAAAGATCTAAGATATTTAAAGAATTTATGGGCAATATTGCTCATTATTACCAATAATTAAATTCCTGTGCCTTGCCTAACTTGACCAAAAAGCATTTTGAAAAAATAAAGCGAAATGAAGGTTGTCTCACATTGAAACCAGTTGTTGGGAAAACGCTTAGTTCCACATTCTGTTCATACAAGACTTTGGGCCCCGCCCACTTTTGGAGGCAGAACTGAAGAAAAACCTAAAATTTTCCAGAAAAACTTAATTTCGACTGCCCTTGAGCCTAATTTAGGAAAGCATAAAACAAAAAAGTAGCAAGTTAGGAAAACAATACTTTCTTCCAGATTTCGTTTGTATAAAGTTTTTAGCCACGCCCCCTTTTAGGGGTCGATTTTTCAAAAAATATTGAATTTGAGCCAAAAAATTGCATTTTTACGTATATTAGGTGTAACTTGGAAATATCTGTGGAAATATCTTAAAATTAATAGTTTGTAATTAGGGGCGGTTGGACCACGCCCCTTTTCGAAGTTTGCATTACTTATAAAATGTCAAAAAATAACTATGCCATCAGCATTTAATAATGTAGGATAGGATGGGTATTCATCGGTCCGTTTTACGGACTGTAACTTCTGCGTACACACTGTAGCACTTACTCACTGGTTGGTTAGTTAAAAATTAATTATAATTTAAAGCAAGACAATTTCATTAAAATCATCATTGCCTTTTGTATTTTCAGATATACCTGTTGTTACATTGGAACTCGGCACAAACATCATGAACTCCTCTTTTCGTGAAGGTATCGATGTTTTCTTTGAATGCAATATTAAATCGAATCCATGGGTATATAAAGTCACTTGGCGGCACAATGTGAGTATAAAATTTTCATTTCTACTTCTACATGTGTATATATATCACTAAGGGATATAGTGATATAATCCGGAATAACATTCGGAATGACATTCAGGGTCATTAAACTTTTTTCGAAGATTCTAAATTTTTACAGCTTATTTCTTATAGTCGGAGAGCTGATGGCAATTTTTAGCGGTCCGTCCAAAAATGTAAAAAGAGCCTCTTAGGGTATCACTACGTTGTCCGTCCGTCCGACCGTCGAATCGCTTTATAACTTCTGAACGGTAAGTCGTAGAAAGACAAAATTGTGTGCGTATAAACTGCAGAAATAGTCAGAGAATCCAAAAAGGGCAATTTTTTTAGGCACCGTTATTTGGTTTAATTGCAGTTTGAAATTTCATGTGAAAATGAACTTAATGTTTTTCAGTGTTTTTTTCAAGAAGTTTAGTAAGCAAGAACTAGAAAAACGAAACTTAGGTTAAAGAAATACTAAGCTTTAATCAAAAAATAAAACTTTTCGAAAATATCAAAACATTTTTGAGAAATGAAGAGTTGAAAATGCATGATGTTTTTCAAAGTGTTGGAGGCCATAACTTTTGAACGGCTTATCATCAATCAATATTTTTTTATTTTTTTTGCAGCCAAAATCAATATTGAACACAAGTATAACGCAACTCAAAGTAAACCAAGTGCTTAGATCATATTTTTCAAAAACAGTTTGAGTACTGCAGTTTTGACGCATTTTTGAAAAAAAAAATCGCAAAAATGCATGGAAAAACGGGCCCTTGTGTCCGGTGCTGTTTGGTGGAATTCTATGAAAAAAATCGCACGTATCAGAAATAATTCAAAATTTTAAGGAAAATTATAGCGAATTTGGAAATTTCAAAATCTTCTGAGATTTAGCTCAAAAACATAAAAAGATTTTCGAAAACAATTTTTTAAAGTCTTCTAGTAGCTTAACGGTACAGGCGATCTTTTTCAGATTCAGTTAAAGTACAAAGCTTACAAAAAGAAGGAAGGCTGCGTTAAATTTTTTTGAAATTGCCGTTTTTAACCTAAGAAGCCTATTTAAAAAACGAAATAAAAAAGGAGCTTGTCTTACCGTTTACGCATAAGCCAGTGGCCATAGAATATAAAAAAACATCCAAGGCTTTTTTTTTTTGGAGACTAAAACTCCAAAATATTTCAAAGATACCAATACGCCCTCTATAGCAGGTACATAATACCGAAGTAGCCGATATTGGTTATGCCCGATTTCCACGTGCTAAAAAACCACCCATTTATGAGAGACACTATGAAACTGCCAGAACGCACTTCATAGTAGTAAATTTTCGCTCTCTCATAATACTTCTTGACTACAACTTAGTTAACTCAACAAGTAGTTTACGATTCCATAGTGTTGATCGCATTGGATAGGTTGCTTTCCAGTGAACGCACCTTCTAAGCCGTTCATTCATGCGGCTTCACCCTACGTCGCTAGATCGAAGGGTCTTGTTCTTTGTAGTCGTCGCTCGTTGTTAACATCGTTAAGAGTCTCGTTTAGAGTACGGATCATTTCATTGTTGCAAAGAACATGAAATTGTTAACCCTTCTGTAAGTGAAATTCACATGCGTAGACTTGTTCTCGTTAAGAGCGATTCGCCAAGTCTTCGTCCAGACACAAATTCTGTCCAATGCTCGTTGGAGGTTTCTCGTTGATGACTCGACTAATTCACCTGTTGCCAGGATGGCCGTATCGTCCGCAAACGTGGCCATGACTTTCTTGTCATCTAGAGGTATGTCTCTTGTGTAGAGCAGGAACAGGGTCGGACCGAGGACGCTTCCCTGGGGTACGCCAGCCCGAATTTGCTTGAAACTCGAGTATTCACTACTACACCTAACACGAAAAAGTCTGCTTTCAAGATAATTTTCCAATATTTTAAACATGTCTTCCGGCAAGTTTTGCCGTAGCTTATATTTCAAGCCCTCGTGCCATACCTTATCGAAGGCTTGCGATACGTCGAGGAAAGCACTTGAACATTTTTTTCCCTTCTAAGGCTTTTTCAATTTCATGCGTTATTCTGTAGACTTGACCTATTGTGGAATGGTTAGGTCTGAAACCGAATCGATGATCCGGGATCAAGCGTCTTTCTGCAATTATTGGTTGTAATCGCTTCAGCAGAAGTTTCTCGAATACTTTCGATATTATCGGCAGAAGCGATATGGGCCTATAAGATTTTTTATCATTTGCGCATTTCCCCGGTTTAGGAACATAAAGACTTCAGCAACTTTCCATTGTTCTAGAACGTATAGAAGTCTAAGAGAAGCGTTTATCATATAAAGTAGCTTGACTAATGCCTTTTTTGGTAGCTCTTTTAATATTTCGCCAGTGATCAGGTCGTAACCCGGGGCCTTATTATTTTTAAGTTTGCTAATTGTCTGTCGGAGTTCAACTAACGAAACTTTTTTAATTCTAAAGCTATCAGGTTCCCCGTTGTTGTTTAGAACGTCAGCCAACGGCGGACCGTCGAAACGCTTGAATGTTTCTTCTAAAAAATGTTCAGCAAACAAATTCGCTTTCTCTTTGTCTTCTCTTGCCCATTCGCCGTTAGCTTTTTTTACTGGTGCCGAGTAGATTATAGATTTCTTGATATACTTAACTGCTTTCCACAGCGAGTAGTTTGAGCTCCTATCCGCCGACAAGCCTTCAAGGTATTCAGTGGTCTCACGATTTTTAAGATCTTGCAACATTCCTTTCAGTTTGTTAGAGAGGTGGTTCAATAGGGTTTTGTCTGGGGGAGCCCTCGTGCCTTGCCATCTCCTACGCGCTCTTCTCTTTTCACGAATCAATTCTTCGATTTCGAGCGGATATGTTTTACCTACATGCCCGTCGGTGCTAACTGCGTTCTTTTGGGACGAATTGTTGTTCCAAGCAGCGCTCTGAATTGCTTCAATGAATTTGTCAACTGCGGTTTCTAACTCGAAAGGAGTTTTCAATGGCATATTCAAGCCAACCTCCTCCTTACAGTCCTTTCTGAAAGCGTCCCAGTTCATGTTTTTGCTAGCTAATCTAGGAGCTCTTTCTATTTTCGCCAGTCTTCCACCCATCTTCAAGATAACTCCTGAGTGGTGTGAGCAAAGATCATAACACTCTTCAATTCGCGTAAGGTATTTGGGGTACCCTTTAGCGATGAAAAAATCGACAAGGTCAGGCTTTTTATTCCTATCGGTTGGCCAATATGTTGGCTTACCCGTGGAGAAAAAGTCCACCCCACGCTTCATACTATTTTTGTACAGTAATCTGCCTCTTGTTGAATTGCATCGTGAGCCCCAAAAAGTATGCTTCGCGTTAAAGTCACCCCCAATGATAAAATTGGACCCAATGAAGTCATACATACGATCAAGATCGTCTTCCACCAGTCTATATCCTGGCGGGAAATAACAAGATGCAATGTTATAATCTAAGCAGTCAATTTTTACAGAAACTGAACTGATCTGCATAGAGTCTAGCTCAACTTCTGTGTTCTTGAAGTGCTTTATGCAGTTCTTAATGTAGAGGAAGGATCCTCCTCTCGAATTTTGCGAAGGGTGATGTGCGTGATAGTCATTGTAACCTTTAAGTTTGGGTGTAGACCCGTTTTGAAGGTGAGTTTCCGTAATCATACAAATATCAATATTGTTTTTCCGTAGAAATACTTCTAGTTCGTCTATTTTATTCAGAAGGCCGTTTGCATTTCATGTTAGTATTTTAAATAACTGTTTCATATTCATGTTCTCTTGTAATTTTTTCGAGGCTTAAACTCGAGCTTGCTCAGTTTGTCAAATATAACTTTGTTGATTTTAGTCTGATCCTCAAGTTTCTCCAAGATTACAGCGAGGATCTGAGACACTGCATCTGTTGTGGGCGATCTTGCCTTGTTTTCGTTTGCCGCAACCTGTGCGTATTATTTCGGTCCGACCAGTGGTGGTTTCTCCGCTGCACTTGAACTGGCGCCGCTCTTTTGTGGAGCTTTTACGCCTTTTGTCGACGCCTCCTTTGCCAATCTTCCACTTTTGATCGGCTTTGGCGTCTTTGGAGTCTTTGGCTTAGGAGTTTCAGCAGGTTTTGGGCGTCCTAGGCTTTAATTCTGACCTCTAGTATTTTCCTTAAGAGGTTCTCGTCCCTTTTGCAGCTCTATGGCTACTTCGCATCCTCGATAGTTCGCGGGGTGGTTTCCGTGGCAATTGGCGCTAACTGCTGGAGCCTTTATATCAACTTTGCACTCTGTTGACAGGTGTTTTCCGGCACATTTCACGCAACGTGGTTCTTTTTGGCAGTAGGCACTTGTGTGCCTGAATTCTTGGCATCGCTTACACTGTGGTATCAGTCTATTGCCCTTTCGCATGGGTTCGATTTTAACCCTGATGTTAAGTATCATTTTTATTTTATAAATATCGTTTATGCTCTCAGTTCTTTCAAAGGAGAGCATAAAAATTGGAAGGCCGCGTCTGATCACAGTGTCTCTTTCTCCTTCCGTGCGTTGCTTTTCCCTTTTAATGATATTGACGGCATCAATAATTTTAAGGTCTTTATTTTTTACGTCTTTTACAACGTCTTCTTTTGTGCATGATGGGTGGAGCCCCCTTACAATGACTCGCAGTGGTTTTTCGTACTTATTTTGATAAGTATACCACTCGATTCTTTCTGCATTCAGTCTAAGAGACAGTGCGCGATAGGAATCGGCGTTGTCAACATTTACTTTCCACACGTTATTTCGGTGCGAGGTAAGCTTATAGTTTTCTGTTCTCACATTGTTTGCAAGAAGGTTGCGCAATCTCCCAAAGTCTGCTATCCCGACGATGTTTATTGCGGGAGGTGGACGAATTTTCGCTTCTGGTTTAGCCTTGTTTGAGCCAGAGGGCTTATCTTCTTTTTGTATTACTTCGGGATAGGAATTCGCCTTTCGCTTCTTGCTAGACCTTTTCCTTAAGACTGAATCGTCTCAAGTGCAAGTTCGTCCTCGTCCGTGAAGTATTCGACTGCTGGTCGGTTCGGTGTTACACACTCTTTCGTTACCTCACAGTCTTTCGTTAAACGAGTATTTTTAATATCCTCATTTTCTTTTCGTAGAGAGTCAACTTCCATTTTTAGATCTTGGAAGAGTCGCTCCATTTCAATTAGTTTAGCTCGGAGTTCATTATTCTCCTTTTCTAAGCTCTTAATTTTCACAGAGTCCTGGTTTACCGGTGGACTGCTTTTTCCGGATATGTTCGAGTAAGGTGGTGGTGATCGATTTAGTTTTGTCCTTTTCTCAAAAGGATTTATAAGCAATAAAAGGCTCTCCCCAGAATCCGTAGAGCCTGCCTCCGAAGAGGGTGGATTTTCCAGCATAGCTGGGCTGCCACCTGGAGTAATCAAATCTTTCGTTTTGTTCATTGCCATTTTTTTTTAACTTGTCGTTTTTATGAGAAATAGGTAAGTCACTTCTATTTTCATTTTTTAATACAGCCGTCCCTTTGGAGACAGACGCCGACCAGTGAGCCGCACAATGTGTGACAGACGTTTCTGGATTTTAATTTAACCTTCAGATTCATCTATAAGTTAAAACCTTACTGCCAAAAGTTGCCCCAAATGGAGCAGCATCGACAGCATCCGTTAAAACATTAAAGAATATTTCTTCCGGTGGATTTTAGTCGGCTCTTACGACAGGCATACCTTACCTCAAGGCTATTCTAACCCCGACCTTGCAGGGGTAGTGCTGGTGGTTGTGCTATTGGAAAAAAGTCTAACGGGAACTGCAAAAAACTTCAAAATATTTGTTTTATGGATTTGAAATTTAAAAAATTAAAAAAAAGGTCAAAAGAACGCATGTCTCCCCCTCTATCCCCCAAATGGTATAAAGTATAATTTTTAAATTAACACCGGGCATAGTCCATCTTCTTAAGTGGATATGCCCGGTGTTAATAACTCACCCAATATAAGAACAATAGACAGCACCATAAAAAAAGTATATTACAGACGTAAAATATATACAGAAATAATTTTAATAAATAAACAGAATGTTACACAAACTGCGCTATATAGATGACCATAACCTTCAAAAAAAGCCGACGGACAGCTCCGCGTATGTGTTCATACTTGACGGTCTTTTTTTACTGATTTCAAAAACATATAACTTTTAAGGCTTTGGCGGTTTTTAGACATAATTTTAAAGGTTTTGGGATATACCGCGTTAAAATAAAGTATGAGTGCAAACCGTACTCACCCCGAACGTTTCGCTTAAGTTACGTTAAGCTTGGTCACCGGGAAACTGCCTAAAAATGCTTGTGGCGATTAGCACTACGCAAGTTGTAGCGGTGCGTAGGCGGTAATGCTGTCTCGTCCTCTCGTTGTTGTGCATCAGGTGGCTGAGAGCAAACAGTGCTCACTGTGTCGCTGGGGCTGGTTAGCCAATTCGCAATCGACGGTGATGAGCCGATTATTGGATCCCATATTTGCGACAATTTGAAACTGTCGTCGCGATTGAAATTTTTGTGGCGTTTTATCTCAATCGCTTCACGAACAAGCCGTGGGATGTAATGCGACTCCCGAGCCAATATCTTAGCCTGGTCAAATCTGATCCAATGGTGTTCGTTGGGATGGTCTAAGACATGCTCGGCTAGAGCGGATTTTTCTCGCTGCTGATTGCTCACAGCATTTATATGCTCTTTTAAACGGGTCAAAATACTTCGTCGCGTTTGTCCAATGTATGATGACCCACAGCTACAAGGGACTGCGTAAACACCCGGAGTTTGGAGAGGAAAGCGATCTTTGGGTGATTGTAGATAATTTATCACCTTTATTGGCGGTAAGAAGATCGGTTTCACACCGTATCGTTTTAGTGTTCGACCGACTTTGTCCGTGACACCTTTCACGTACGGTAGAGAGGCTCTCTTGTCCAACTCATTGCAGTCTTCTTCTCGCGACAAATTTGCCTATCATCGGGAATTTTGCCTATCATCGGGTTTCTTCTCTTTCGACCAGAAGTTTTATCTGCAGAAAGATGGTGTAGCTATGGGATTACCTCTAGCTCCCTTAGTTGCTGACGTGTGGATGGAGCATATTGAGAAGAAGGCTCTGAATAGCTGCGAAGAGAAACCAAAGGTGTGATTGAGGTACGTTGATGACACTTTCTGCATCATTAAACTTTCCGCGTTAATGAGTTTTTTGAACCATCTCAACTCACAACATCCGAAAACAAAGTTCACGATGGAACAAGAACAGAATGGATCCATTGCGTTTTTGGATGTTAAAGTAACGCGGAAATCGGATGGTACATTAGGACACACAGTTTACAGAAAAGGCACACACACAAACAGGACCCTCCATGCTTCCTCTCACCATCATCCGGCAAATTTGAGATCTGTTGTCTCCACACTTATTCAGCGAGCTCACAATGTATGTGATACAAAGCATCTCGCCGCTGAACTTACCTTTGTGGACAACGGCCTTCAATCGAACGGCTACTCGAAAAGACAACGTTCATGGAAGCCAAATTTGTCGCGACAAGAAGACTGCAATGAGTTGGACAAGAGAGCCTTTCTACCGTACGTGAAAGGTGTCACGGACAAAGTCGGTCGAATTCTAAAACGATACGGTGTGAAAACGATCTTCTTACCGCCAAAAAAGGTGATAAATTATCTACAATCACCCAAAGATCGCTTTCCTCTCCAAACTCCCGGTGTTTACGCAGTCCCTTGTAGCTGTGGGTCATCATACATTGGACAAACGCGACGAAGTATTTCGACCCGTTTAAAAGAGCATATAAATGCTGTGAGCAATCAGCAGCGAGAAAAATCCGCTCTAGCCGAGCATGTCTTAGACCATCCCAACCAACACCATTGGATCAAATTTGACCAGGCTAAGATACTGACTCGGGAGTCGCATTACATCCCACGGCTTGTTCGTAAAGCGATTGAGATAAAACGCCACAAAAATTTCAATCGCGACGACAGTTTCAAATTGTCGCGAACATGGGATCCAATAATCGGCTCATGACCGTCGATTGCGAATTGGCTAACCAGCCCCAGCGACACAGTGAGCACTGTTTGCTCTCAGCCACCTGATGCACAACAACGAGAGAACGAGACAGCATTACCGCCTACGCACCGCTACAACTTGTGTAGTGCTAATCGCCACAAGCATTTTACGGCAGTTTCCAGTTGACCACGCTTAATGTAACTTAAGCGAAACGTTCGGGGTGAGTACGGTTTGCACTCATACTTTATTTTAACGCGGTATATCCCAAAATCTTTAAAATTATGATTTCAAAACTTTCCAACCTTCATAAATTCGTTGTCCTGAGTAAGAAGATCACAAAAATGACATTCTGCCGCCTGGTACCGGGGCAAAATTGCCCAAAAAAGTGAGAAAGCTAACCAATAGTAAGACGTCATACGAAGCTTAAATTTCGTATTTAACATCTCGTAGCGATTCCAAATCATAAAAAATAAAATCACATCGGTAGACCTCTCGTAGTGGGCTTGGCATAGATTTAAACCAGAGAGTAAGTGCTACAGTGTGTACGCAGAATTTACAGTCCATAAAACGGACCGTTGAATACCCCATCCTATCCCAAATTGTAAAATGCTGAAGGCAAGATTATTTTTTGGCATTTTATAAGCAATGCAAACTTCGAAAAGGGGCGTGGTCCAATCACCTCTAATTACAGACTATCAAAAATAAGATATTTCCACAGATATTTCCAAGTTACGCTTAAATGTACGTAATAATGCAATTTTTTGCTTGAAATTCAATATTTTTGAACTTTCATGCAATAAACATGCACTTAGAAGATTAAAATTCACTCTTTTTGTAACTGATCCAGGTGTAGCGGGGTAGTTGGAGGGTTCCAAAATTTCTCGGTTTTCGGGAGGTCGTCTGGTTTTTCTGATTCTCGTGGGATTTGCCAATTGCCAGGTGCAATTGGAATATTTTATTTCGAGTAAATAAAATGATAGAAAAGAAAAGAAATGGTTTGGGTTGGTACAAAATTGGGTTTTATTTGCGAGATACCAAGTAGGCCTTATCTCTATGCGGGTTGATAGATGAATAGAAAGATCCTAGGGTTAAAGCCAAGCATCCAGCAGGGAGTAGGGAACATTATAAGTAAAAATTTACAGCAGTAGTTACATCTATGATTTAAATTTAACATTTCAGAAAAGTTCTGTTTCATTGAGCATCTGAACATTAGCGGCCGCCTTGCAGTAACTACTGCTAAACAACAAAGGCAAGCTAGAGAAAAATTATGTAAACAATTCAATATAATCTTAACCTAAGGAGGAGCCTTAGTAAATAAATGAGACTATTAAATGAGACTAAGTAAATAAATGCATAAAATATGTTTTGAGATAAGTGCGAAAAATATGAAAAATTGATTTTAAACAAGTGGGAAAGTGCAACAGTGGGTATGCAAAAGCTTCAATCCATCTACGACGGATTGCAAAATACCCGACCAAACCAAAAAGAAAACTGCCACGCCTCCAAAAAGTGGGCGGGATGTAAAAATATAACTGTTGAATGCTGTATACTAGGTGGTTGCATACATTTCGGCCTCAGACTTCGCCTTTTTAACTAAAAAAATCATTTTTTTTAACGCCACGCTCACAAAAGTGGGCGGAGGCACACACAATATATACACAAAAGTTGGAAAATGGTAGTATCTACAGCTTTTGTCATATAATTTTTTGTCAAATTTCATATATATTTATTGAAAAACAGTCATTTTAAGCTAAAATCCCTTAAAAAGTGGGCGTGGTCAATGAAAAAGCTAAAATTTTTTGGCTACCTTAAAGACAATTATAAGGCAATGTTACGTACCAAAAATTAATGCGCTAGCGCCATTGAAACATAGCTAAAATTTGCAAAATGTATTTTTTTAAATTAGAGATGGTCGCACATACAGGCCTGAAGTGGGCGCGTCTGCGGGCGGATTCAGCTTATTTTCAAACTTAATCTGAGGGGCTAGACTTCCAACCAACCCACGAAATTTCAGCTGTCTGCGTTAAAATTTAAGTCCTAAAAGTTGTTTACGTACGGACGGAGGGGCGGACGGACGGGCACAAAGTGAATAGTGTTTTTATACCCGACCCAGGGTATATTAAGTTTGATGGATGGATGGATTAAGTCAGATGGATTGAAGCTTTTTCATACCCACTGTTGCACTTTCCCACTTGTTGAAATTATTATTTTTTAAACAATTGCAGTGTTTATACCCGACCCAAGGTGTATTAAGTATGATGTATAGCTTGTAACGCAGTGAAATAATCACCGTAGACCCCTAAGACCTTTTAGAGATATGAATGGGACCGACAGGAGAATCGATTTAGCCATGTCCGTCCGTCCGTTCGTCCGTCCGTCCGTATGTAAACAACTTTTAGGCCTTAAATTTTAAGGCAGAGAGCTGAAATTTCGTGGGTTGGTTGGAAGTCCAGTCCTTCAGATCAAGTATGATAATAAACTGAATCCGCCCACAGACACGCCCACTACAGGCCCTCTATGTGCGACCATCTCTAATTTAAATAAATACATTTTGGAAATTTTAGCTATGTTACAATGGCGCTAGCGCATTCATTTTTGGTACATAACATAACCTTATAATTGTCTTTAAGCAAGCCAAAAATGTTTAGCTTTTTCATTGACCACGCCCACTTTTTAAGGGATTTTAGCTTAAAATGACCGTTTTTCAATATATATATATGAAATGTGACAAAAAAATTTATGACAAAAGCTGTAGATACTAGCATTTTCCAACTTTAATGTATATACTGTATGTGGGCCGAGGCACACACAATATATACACAAAAGTTGGAAAA
This sequence comes from Neoascia interrupta, assembly GCA_947623515.1. Classification (NCBI taxonomy): domain Eukaryota; kingdom Metazoa; phylum Arthropoda; class Insecta; order Diptera; family Syrphidae; genus Neoascia; species Neoascia interrupta. The sequence continues at coordinate 119,767,497 of OX392462.1, forward strand.
TGGTAGTATCTACAGCTTTTGTCATATAATTTTTTGTCAAATTTCATATATATTTATTGAAAAACAGTCATTTTAAGCTAAAATCCCTTAAAAAGTGGGGCGTGGTCAATGAAAAAGCTAAAATTTTTTGGCTACCTTAAGGTGGGAAAGTGCAACAGTGGGTATGCAAAAGCTTCATTCCATCTACGACGGATTGCAAAATACCCCGACCAAACCAAAAAGAAAACTGCCACGCCTCCAAAAAGTGGGCGGGATGTAAAAATATAACTGTTGAATGCTTTATACTAGGTGGTTGCATACATTTCGGCCTCAGACTTCGCCTTTTTAACTGAAAAAATCATTTTTTTTAACGCCACGCCCACAAAAGTGGGCGGAGGCACACACAATATATACACAAAAGTTGGAAAATGGTAGTATCTACAGCTTTTGTCATATAATTTTTTGTCAAATTTCATATATATTTATTGAAAAACAGTCATTTTAAGCTAAAATCCCTTAAAAAGTGGGCGTGGTCAATGAAAAAGCTAAAATTTTTTGGCTACCTTAAAGACAATTATAAGGCAATGTTACGTACCAAAAATGAATGCGCTAGCGCCATTGTAACATAGCTAAAATTTGCAAAATCTTTTTTTTTAAATGAGAGATGGTCGCACATACAGGCCTGTAGTGGGCGCGTCTGTCGGCGGATTCAGCTTATTTTCAAACTTAATCTGAAGGGCTAGACTTCCAACCAACCCACGAAATTTCAGCTGTCTGCGTTAAAATTTAAGGCCTAAAAGTTGTTTACATACGGACGGACGGACGGACGGACGGACGGACATGACTTAATCGATTCTCCTGTCGGTCCCATTCATATCTCAAAAAGGTCTTAGTGGTCTACGGTGATTATTTCACTGCGTTACAAACTATACATCAAACTTAATATACCCTGGGTCGGGTATAAAAAACCAGTGAGTAGGTGCTACAGTGTGTACACGAGAGGCGGCTAGCTCTTAGGAGCACATGAGCACGTGAACCTCCAACTGTTATATGGGAACCTATAGTACTATCATTGTAAAGGGTGATTTTTTAGCTGGTTTGGTTTTGGCAACACTGGTTTTGACAGCTGACGTGTGTTTAGTACCTTGTGTCACTGTCAAACAGCTTCAGTTTGGTTTGCAATTTAACCATAGATCGTCTTACAAATGAACAACGCTTGCAAATTATTGAATTTTACTATCAAAATTCGTGCTCGGTTCGAAATGTTCATCGCGCGCTGCTTCCATTTTATGCGAGGCGAGTTTGGTGAACAGTTAATTTCACGTTTCGGGCCGGTCAATTGGCTGCCTAGATCGTGCGATTTGACAGCAATAGATTATTTTTTGTGGGGGTATGTCAAGGCTAATGTCTATAGGGACAAGCCCGCTTCGATTGACGCACTGGAAGCCAACATCCATGCATTCATTCGTGAGATACCGGCCGATATGTGTGAAAGAGTATGCCAAAATTGGACTCAGCGGATGGGCTACCTGAGACGCAGCCGCGGTCAACATTTGCATGAAATTATCTTTAAACATTAAATTGCAAGGTTCAAACTATCGATTCAAATAAATATTTCATTAATTTTTTCGAATTTTTTGTGTTTTTTTTTTTAAAAAAGTTCTCAACGTCTTAAAAAATCACCCGTTATATAAACATTTAATATAGTAAAATCGTTTCGACCTGTGCACAGTGGCGCCGCCATACGACGTGTCGACAATCTACAGCGAGATTTTCTAGATACATGCTGCGCGCTCACTGGAAGTTTTCTCGGTTTGTTCCAGAGTAATATGCAAATTTTCTGTGTTTCCCCCTCTTTATTTGGTTCTCTTTGCGTACTGCTGCACAGAAAAAAAAATATCATCCACTGGCCTTTGGAGGAGCAAAAGAAAAGGCGAAAGATCTTGCATTTTGCTTCTCACGCCTCTACTTATGAATGAATGTGTATATCTGTATTGATAGGTGTATTGATAGGTAGGTATATTTTTTTTAAGGAAAAGTGATAACGTTTTTGTGTTTTGCTCCATCTTCTTCGTTTTTTATGTGTGTACCAATCATATTGGAAAAGAAAAGGCGAAGGATTTTGCGTTTTGCTGCTTACTCTTCTATACCGATTATGAATGAATATTGTCGTGTTGGTTGGAATGTCATATATAGTTTGTTAAGGCCATGCAGTTTTTTAAGCAGTGTTAGAAGAGTGTGTATGATATAAAGTAATAACATACATACAAGAATAAGTTAATGAGAAAACCACAAAAAGTCCTTACTCTTGGCGGTTACGATTTGGCGTCTTTTAACTTTTTTTCTGCCAATTTCGCGCTTTTTGGTGGAGAAATTTGCAGTCAATCTTCTGATTTTATCAAATCAAGTTGTCTTTTGCTTGTGCTTGTGCTAAACGCATTCGAAACCTTAAAATGCTTGTGCGTCAGTGCGTTTTCAAACATTTAAACTCTGCATCATTTTGGGCGTTTTTTATTGCAATTTTGTTGCAAGTCGTTGGTAGGGCAAAGTGAATAGTGTTTTTATACCCGGCTATATTAAGTTTGATGGATGGATGGATTAAGTCAGATGGATTGAAGCTTTTTCATACCCACTGTTGCACTTTCCCACTTGTTTAAATTATTTTTTTTTAAACAATTGCAGTGTTTATACCCGACCCAAGGTATATTAAGTATGATGTATAGCTTGCAACGCAGTGAAATAATGACCGTAGACCCCTAAGACCTTTTAGAGATATGAATGGGACCGACAGGAGAATCGATTAAGCCATGTCCGTCCGTCCGTTCGTCCGTCCGTTCGTCCGTCCGTCCGTATGTTAACAACTTTTAGGCCTTAAATTTTAAGGCAGAGAGCTGAGTTGTGGGAGAGAGAATTTCGTGGGTTGGTTGGAAGTCCAGTCCTTCAGATCAAGTATGAAAATAAGCTGAATACGCCCACAGACGCGCCCACTACAGGCCTGTATGTGCGACCATCTGTAATTTAAATAAATACATTTTGGAAATTTTAGCTATGTTACAATGGTGCTAGCGCATTAATTTTTGGTACGTAACATTACCTTATAATTGTCTTTAAGCAAACCAAAATTTTTTAGCTTTTTCATTGACCACGCCCACTTTTTAAGGGATTTTAGCTTAAAATGACCGTTTTTCAATATATATATATGAAATGTGACAAAAAATTTATGACAAAAGCTGTAGATACTAGCATTTTCCAACTTTAATGTATATATTGTATGTGCCTCCGCCCACTTTTGTGGGCGTGGCGTTAAAAAAAAGTGATTTTTTAGTTAAAAAGGCGGAGTTTTAGGCCGAAATGCATGCAACCACCTAGTATAAAGCATTCAACAGTTATATTTTTACATCCCGCCCACTTTTTGGAGGCGTGGCAGTTTTCTTTTTGGTTTGGTCGGGTATTTTGCAATCCGTTGTAGATGGATTGAGGCTTTTGCATACACACTGTTGCACTTTACCACTTGTTTTTGTTGAAGTTTTGTAAAAAGCAAAAGAGTTTAGTGTTTCAATAATAATTAGTTAAAAAAAATCGTGTAAAGCTTTCTATCGGAAAAAAGAATAGACGTATTTTATTTTTCAATCGTATGAAAGTAGAAAACTGTTCAATTATTATTGATTTTCGTGTAGGTATGTGTTATTTTTTTTAGGTTATTTCTTATACTTATGTAATTTCTGATATATATGTAAATTGACTGTGGTATTTTTTAATTAAATAAATCAATATGACTACTTGCTGCTATGAAGGCTGCTTTAATTCAACCCGCCTTAATAAATCTTTAGCTTTTATTGCGGTTCCTTGCGACCACAAAATAAGATATTTCCACAGATATTTCCAAGTTACGCTTAAATGTACGTAAAAATGCAATTTTTTGCTTCAAATTCAATATTTTTGAACTTTCATGCAATAAACATGCACTTAGAAGATTAAAATTCACTCTATTTGTAACTGATCCAGGTGTAGCTGGGTAGTTGGAGGGTTCCAAAATTTCTCGGTTTTCTGGAGGTCGTCTGGTTTTTTTGATTCTCGTGGGATTTGCCAATTGCCAGGTGCAATTGGAATATTTTATTTCGAGTAAATAAAATGATAGAAAAGAAAAGAAATGGTTTGGGTTGGTACAAAATTGGGTTTTATTTGCGGGATACCAAGTAGGCCTTATCTCTATGCGGGTTGATAGATGAATAGAAAGATCCTAGGGTTAAAGCCAAGCATCCAGCAGGGAGTAGGGAACATTATAAGTAAAAATTTACAGCAGTAGTTACATCTATGATTTTAATTTAACATTTCAGAAAAGTTCTGTTTCATTAAGCATCTGAACATTAGCGGCCGCCTTGCAGTAACTACTGCTAAACAACAAAGGCAAGCTAGAGAAAAATTATGTAAACAATTTAATATAATCTTAACCTAAGGAGGAGCCTTAGTAAATAAATGAGACTATTAAATGAGACTAAGTAAATAAATGCATAAAATATGTTTTGAGATAAGTGCAAAAAATATGAAAAATTGATTTTAAACAAGTGGGAAAGTGCAACAGTGGGTATGCAAAAGCTTCAATCCATCTACGACGGATTGCAAAATACCCGACCAAACCAAAAAAAATACTGCCATGCCTCCAAAAAGTGGGCGGGATGTAAAAATATAACTGTTGAATGCTTTATACTAGGTGGTTGCATACATTTCGGCCTCAGACTTCGCCTTTTTTAATAAAAAAATCATTTTTTTTAACGCCACGCCCACAAAAGTGGGCGGAGGCTCACACAATGTATACACAAAAGTTGGAAAATGGTAGTATCTACAGCTTTTGTCATATAATTTTTTGTCAAATTTCATATATATTTATTGAAAAACAGTCATTTTAAGCTAAAATCCCTTGAAAAGTTGGCGTGGTCAATGAAAAAGCTAAAATTTTTTGGCTACCTTAAAGACAATTATAAGGCAATGTTACGTACCAAAAATGAATGCGCTAGCGCCATTGTAACATAGCTAAAATTTGGAAAATGTATTTTTTTAAATGAGAGATAGTCGCACATACAGGCCTGTAGTGGGCGCGTCTGTGGGCGGATTCTGCTTATTTTCAAACTTAATCTGAAGGGCTTGACTTCCAACCAACCCACGAAATTTCAGCTGTCTGCGTTAAAATTTAAGGCCTAAAAGTTGTTTACATACGGACGGACGGACGGTCGGACGGACGGACGGACATGACTTAATCGATTCTCCTGTCGGTCCCATTCATATCTCAAAAAGGTCTTAGGGGTCTACGGTGATTATTTCACTGCATTACAAACTATACATCAAACTTAATATACCCTGGGTCGGGTATAAACACTGCAATTGTTTAAAAAAAATAATTTAAACAAGTGGGAAAGTGCAACAGTGGGAATGAAAAAGCTTCAATCCATCTGTCTTAATCCATCCATCCATCAAACTTAATATAGCCTGGTTCGGGTATAAAAACACTATTCACTTTGCCCTACCAACGACTTGCAACAAAATTGCAATAAAAAACGCCCAAAATGATGCAGAGTTTAAATGTTTGAAAACGCACTGACGCACTATTTCTAAATTTACACAAGCTTTTTAGAAGATTAAAATTCACTCTATTTGTAACTGATCCAGGTGTAGCGGGGTAGTTGGAGGGTTCCAAAATTTCTCGGTTTTCGGGAGGTCGTCTGGTTTTTCTGATTCTCGTGGGATTTGCCAATTGCCAGGTGCAATTGGAATATTTTATTTCGAGTAAATAAAATGATAGAAAAGAAAAGAAATGGTTTGGGTTGGTACAAAATTGGGTTTTATTTGCGGGATACCAAGTAGGCCTTATCTCTATGCGGGTTGATAGATGAATAGAAAGATCCTAGGTTAAAGCCAAGCATCCAGCAGGGAGTAGGGAACATTATAAGTAAAAATTTACAGCAGTAGTTACATCTATGATTTAAATTTAACATTTTAGAAAAGTTCTGTTTCATTAAGCATCTGAACATTAGCGGCTGCCTTGCAGTAACTACTGCTAAACAACAAAGGCAAGCTAGAGAAAAATTATGTAAACAATTCAATATAATCTTAACCTAAGGAGGAGCCTTAGTAAATAAATGAGACTATTAAATGAGACTAAGTAAATAAATGCATAAAATATGTTTTGAGATAAGTGCGAAAAATATGAAAAATTGATTTTAATCAAGTGGGAAAGTGCAACAGTGGGTATGCAAAAGCTTCAATCCATCTACGACGGATTGCAAAATACCCGACCAAACCAAAAAGAAAACTGCCACGCCTCCAAAAAGTGGGCGGGATGTAAAAATATAACTGTTGAATGCTTTATACTAGGTGGTTGCATACATTTCGGCCTCAGACTTCGCCTTTTTAACTAAAAAAATCATTTTTTTTTAACGCCACGCCCACAAAAGTGGGCGGAGGCACACACAATATATACACAAAAGTTGGAAAATGGTAGTATCTACAGCTTTTGTCATATAATTTTTTGTCAAATTTCATATATATTTATTGAAAAACAGTCATTTTAAGCTAAAATCCCTTAAAAAGTGGGCGTGGTCAATGAAAAAGCTAAAATTTTTTGGCTACCTTAAAGACAATTATAAGGCAATGTAACATAGCTAAAATTTGGAAAATGTATTTTTTTAAATGAGAGATAGTCGCACATACAGGCCTGTAGTGGGCGCGTCTGTGGGCGGATTCTGCTTATTTTCAAACTTAATCTGAAGGGCTAGACTTCCAACCAACCCACGAAATTTCAGCTGTCTGCGTTAAAATTTAAGGCCTAAAAGTTGTTTACATACGGACGGACGGACGGACGGACGGACATGACTTAATCGATTCTCCTGTCGGTCCCATTCATATCTCAAAAAGGTCTTAGGGGTCTACGGTGATTATTTCACTGCGTTACAAACTATACATCAAACTTAATATACCCTGGGTCGGGTATAAACACTGCAATTGTTTAAAAAAAAATAATTTAAACAAGTGGGAAAGTGCAACAGTGGGAATGAAAAAGCTTCAATCCATCTGTCTTAATCCATCCATCCATCAAACTTAATATAGCCTGGTTCGGGTATAAAAAAACTATTCACTTTGCCCTACCAACGACTTGCAACAAAATTGCAATAAAAAACGCCCAAAATGATGCAGAGTTTAAATGTTTGAAAACGCACTGACGCACTATTTCTAAATTTACACAAGCTTTTTAGAAGATTAAAATTCACTCTATTTGTAACTGATCCAGGTGTAGCGGGGTAGTTGGAGGGTTCCAAAATTTCTCGGTTTTCGGGAGGTCGTCTGGTTTTTCTGATTCTCGTGGGATTTGCCAATTGCCAGGTGCAATTGGAATATTTTATTTCGAGTAAATAAAATGATAGAAAAGAAAAGAAATGGTTTGGGTTGGTACAAAATTGGGTTTTATTTGCGGGATACCAAGTAGGCCTTATCTCTATGCGGGTTGATAGATGAATAGAAAGATCCTAGGGTTAAAGCCAAGCATCCAGCAGGGAGTAGGGGACATTATAAGTAAAAATTTACAGCAGTAGTTACATCTATGATTTAAATTTAACATTTCAGAAAAGTTCTGTTTCATTAAGCATCTGAACATTAGCGGCTGCCTTGCAGTAACTACTGCTAAACAACAAAGGCAAGCTAGAGAAAAATTATGTTAACAATTCAATATAATCTTAACCTAAGGAGGAGCCTTAGTAAATAAATGAGACTATTAAATGAGACTAAGTAAATAAATGCATAAAATATGTTTTGAGATAAGTGCGAAAAATATGAAAAATTGATTTTAATCAAGTGGGAAAGTGCAACAGTGGGTATGCAAAAGCTTCAATCCATCTACGACGGATTGCAAAATACCCGACCAAACCAAAAACAAAACTGCCACGCCTCCAAAAAGTGGGCGGGATGTAAAAATATAACTGTTGAATGCTAGGTGGTTGCATACATTTCGGCCTCAGACTTCGCCTTTTTAACTAAAAAAATCATTTTTTTTAACGCCACGCCCACAAAAGTGGGCGGAGGCACACACAATATATACACAAAAGTTGGAAAATGGTAGTATCTACAGCTTTTGTCATATAATTTTTTGTCAAATTTCATATATATTTATTGAAAAACAGTCATTTTAAGCTAAAATCCCTTAAAAAGTGGGCGTGGTCAATGAAAAAGCTAAAATTTTTTGGCTACCTTAAAGACAATTATAAGGCAATGTAACATAGCTAAAATTTGGAAAATGTATTTTTTTAAATGAGAGATAGTCGCACACACAGGCCTGTAGTGGGCGCGTCTGTGGGCGGATTCTGCTTATTTTCAAACTTAATCTGAAGGGCTAGACTTCCAACCAACCCACGAAATTTCAGCTGTCTGCGTTAAAATTTAAGGCCTAAAAGTTGTTTACATACGGACGGACGGACGGACGGACGGACATGATTTAATCGATTCTTCTGTCGGTCCCATTCATATCTCAAAAAGGTCTTAGGGGTCTACGGTGATTATTTCACTGCGTTACAAACTATACATCAAACTTATTATACCCTGGGTCGGGTATAAACACTGCAATTGTTTAAAAAAAAATAATTTAAACAAGTGGGAAAGTGCAACAGTGGGAATGAAAAAGCTTCAATCCATCTGTCTTAATCCATCCATCCATCAAACTTAATATAGCCTGGTTCGGGTATAAAAAAACTATTCACTTTGCCCTACCAACGACTTGCAACAAAATTGCAATAAAAAACGCCCAGAAGATTAAAATTCTAGAAGATTAAAATTCACTCTATTTGTAACTGATCCAGGTGTAGCGGGGTAGTTGGAGGGTTCCAAAATTTCTCGGTTTTCGGGAGGTCGTCTGGTTTTTCTGATTCTCGTGGGATTTGCCAATTGCCAGGTGCAATTGGAATATTTTATTTCGAGTAAATAAAATGATAGAAAAGAAAAGAAATGGTTTGGGTTGGTACAAAATTGGGTTTTATTTGCGGGATACCAAGTAGGCCTTATCTCTATGCGGGTTGATAGATGAATAGAAAGATCCTAGGGTTAAAGCCAAGCATCCAGCAGGGAGTAGGGGACATTATAAGTAAAAATTTACAGCAGTAGTTACATCTATGATTTAAATTTAACATTTCAGAAAAGTTCTGTTTCATTAAGCATCTGAACATTAGCGGCTGCCTTGCAGTAACTACTGCTAAACAACAAAGGCAAGCTAGAGAAAAATTATGTAAACAATTCAATATAATCTTAACCTAAGGAGGAGCCTTAGTAAATAAATGAGACTATTAAATGAGACTAAGTAAATAAATGCATAAAATATGTTTTGAGATAAGTGCGAAAAATATGAAAAATTGATTTTAATCAAGTGGGAAAGTGCAACAGTGGGTATGCATAAGCTTCAATCCATCTACGGCGGATTGCAAAATACCCGACCAAACCAAAAAGAAAACTGCCACGCCTCCAAAAAGTGGGCGGGATGTAAAAATATAACTGTTGAATGCTTTATACTAGTTGTTGCATACATTTCGGCCTCAGACTTCGCCTTTTTAACTAAAAAAATCATTTTTTTTAACGCCACGCCCACAAAAGTGGGCGGAGGCACACACAATATATACACAAAAGTTGGAAAATGGTAGTATCTACAGCTTTTGTCATATAATTTTTTGTCAAATTTCATATATATTTATTGAAAAACAGTCATTTTAAGCTAAAATCCCTTAAAAAGTGGGCGTGGTCAATGAAAAAGCTAAAATTTTTTGGCTACCTTAAAGACAATTATAAGGCAATGTTACGTACCAAAAATGAATGCGCTAGCGCCATTGTAACATAGCTAAAATTTGCAAAATGTATTTTTTTAAATTAGAGATGGTCGCACATACAGGCCTGTAGTGGGCGCGTCTGTGGGCGGATTCAGCTTATTTTCAAACTTAATCTGAAGGGCTAGACTTCCAACCAACCCACGAAATTTCAGCTGTCTGCGTTAAAATTTAAGGCCTAAAAGTTGTTTACATACGGACGGACGGACGGATCGAGGGGCGGACGGACGGACGGACATGACTTAATCGATTCTCCTGTCGGTCCTCAAAATCTCAAAAAGGTCTTAGGGGTCTACGGTGATTATTTCACTGCGTTACAAACTATACATTAAACTTAATATACCCTGGGTCGGGTATAAAAAACCAGTGAGTAGGTGCTACAGTGTGTACACCAGAGGCGGCTAGCTCATAGGAGCACATGAGCACGTGAACCTCCAACTTAGAGCTAAACTTCCCCTTTTATTTACTAGATTCTATTCTATATTCAACTTTTCCACCGTCACCACAAATTTAAAAAGTAACGTACAAAACAAAGTGTCTTAATACACAAAATCATATTGCAAAAACATTGCTGCATATTTTTGCATACAACTTGAGGCATCTCAACGGAAAATAGAAATAGAAACAAAAGACTGGACACACACCCCTAACACTTTTTTCTTTAAATTGTTGCAAAGCCAATCGCACGTGCAATCCTTGTAACGGGTGATTTTTTAGCTGGTTTGGTTTTGGCAACACTGGTTTTGACAGCTGACGTGTGTTTAGTACCTTGTGGCACTGTCAAACAGCTTCAGTTTAGTTTGCAATTTAACCGTGGATCGTCTTACAAATGAACAACGCTTGCAAATTATTGAATTTTACTATCAAAATTCGTGCTCGGTTCGAAATGTTCATCGCGCGCTGCTTCCATTTTATGGTCGGCATTCTCGACCTTCTGAGCAGTCTATTCGGAAGATTGTGATCAAATTTCGCACCAAATTTACTTTGTTGGACATTAAACCACCATTAAACCACCAACACGTTTACGTACTGTGCGTAGTGAAGAAAATATTGCGGCCGTATCAGCTAGTGTGACAGAAGACCGCGAAATGTCGATTCGGCGCCGTTCCCAGCAGTTAGGCCTTTGTTACAGCACTACGTGGAAAATTTTGCGGAAGAATTTGGGCGTAAAGCCTTTTAAGATACAGCTGGTGCAAGAACTAAAGCCAGCCGACCTACCACAACGTTGAATTTTTGGTGAATGGGCTCTTGGAAAGCTGGCCAAGGATCCGCTTTTTTATCGAAAAATTGTGTTCAGCGATGAGGCTCATTTTTGGTTGAATGGGTACGTAAATAAGCGAAATTGCCGCATTTGGAGTGAAGATCAGCCAGAAGCATTGCAACAGCTACCAATGCATCCCGAAAAAGCCACTGTTTGGTGCGGTTTATGGGCCGGCGGCATTATTGGGCCATATTTCTTCAAAGATGATGCGAATCGCAGCGTTACTGTCAATGGTGAACGCTACCGAGCGATGATAACAAACTTTTTTTGCCCGAAATGGAAGTTCTTGACTTGCATGATATGTGGTTTCAACAAGACGGTGCCACATGCCACACAGCACGCGAAACAATGGCGCAATTGCGAGGCGAGTTTGGTGAACAGTTAATTTCACGTTTCGGGCCGGTCAATTGGCCGCCTAGATCGTGCGATTTGACACCATTAGATTATTTTTTGTGGGGGTATGTCAAGGCTAATGTCTATAGGGACAAGCCCGCTTCGATTGACGCACTGGAAGCCAACATCCATGCATTCATTCGTGAGATACCGGCCGATATGTGTGAAAGAGTATGCCAAAATTGGACTCAGCGGATGGGCTACCTGAGACGCAGCCGCGGTCAACATTTGCATGAAATTATCTTTAAACATTAAATTGCAAGATTCAAACTGTCGATTCAAATAAATATTTCATTAATTTTTTCGATTTTTTTGCGTTTATGGGAACCTATAGTACTATCATTGTATATAAACATTTAATATAGTAAAATCGTTTCGACCTGTGCACGGTGGCGCCGCCATACGACGTGTCGACAAACTACAGCGAGATTTTCTAGATACATGCTGCACGCTCACTGGAAGTTTTCTGGGTTTGTTCCAGAGTAATATGCAAATTTTCTGTGTTTCCCCCTCTTTATTTGGTTCTCTTTGCGTATTGCTGCACAGAAATAAAAATATCATCCACTGGCCTTTGGAGGAGCAAAAGAAAAGGCGAAAGATCTTGCATTTTGCTTCTCACGCCTCTACTTATGAATGAATGTGTATATCTGTATTGATAGGTGTATTGATAGGTAGGTATATTTTTTTTTAAGGAAAAGTGATAACGTTTTTGTGTTTTGCTCCATCTTCTTCGTTTTTATGTGTGTACCAATCATATTGGAAAAGAAAAGGCGAAGGATTTTGCGTTTTGCTGCTTACTCTTCTATACCGATTATGAATGAATATTGTCGTGTTGGTTGGAATGTCATATATAGTTTGTTAAGGCCATGCAGTTTTTTAAGCAGTGTTAGAAGAGTGTGTATGATATAAAGTAATAACATACATACAAGAATAAGTTAATGAGAAAACCACAAAAAGTCCTTACTCTTGGCGGTTACGATTTGGCGTCTTTTAACTTTTTTTCTGCCAATTTCGCGCTTTTTGGTGGAGAAATTTGCAGTCAATCTTCTGATTTTATCAAATCAAGTTGTCTTTTGCTTGTGCTTGTGCTAAACGCATTCGAAACCTTAAAATGCTTGTGCGTCAGTGCGTTTTCAAACATTTAAACTCTGCATCATTTTGGGCGTTTTTTATTGCAATTTTGTTGCAAGTCGTTGGTAGGGCAAAGTGAATAGTGTTTTTATACCCGGCTATATTAAGTTTGATGGATGGATGGATTAAGTCAGATGGATTGAAGCTTTTTCATACCCACTGTTGCACTTTCCCACTTGTTTAAATTATTTTTTTTTAAACAATTGCAGTGTTTATACCCGACCCAAGGTATATTAAGTATGATGTATAGCTTGCAACGCAGTGAAATAATGACCGTAGACCCCTAAGACCTTTTAGAGATATGAATGGGACCGACAGGAGAATCGATTAAGCCATGTCCGTCCGTCCGTTCGTCCGTCCGTTCGTCCGTCCGTCCGTATGTTAACAACTTTTAGGCCTTAAATTTTAAGGCAGAGAGCTGAGTTGTGGGAGAGAGAATTTCGTGGGTTGGTTGGAAGTCCAGTCCTTCAGATCAAGTATGAAAATAAGCTGAATACGCCCACAGACGCGCCCACTACAGGCCTGTATGTGCGACCATCTGTAATTTAAATAAATACATTTTGGAAATTTTAGCTATGTTACAATGGTGCTAGCGCATTAATTTTTGGTACGTAACATTACCTTATAATTGTCTTTAAGCAAACCAAAAATTTTTAGCTTTTTCATTGACCACGCCCACTTTTTAAGGGATTTTAGCTTAAAATGACCGTTATTCAATATATACTTTAGTTATATTTTAGTTAAAAAGGCGGAGTTTTAGGCCGAAATGCATGCAACCACCTAGTATAAAGCATTCAACAGTTATATTTTTACATCCCGCCCCCTTTTTGGAGGCGTGGCAGTTTTCTTTTTGGTTTGGTCGGGTATTTTGCAATCCGTTGTAGATGGATTGAGGCTTTTGCATACACACTGTTGCACTTTACCACTTGTTTTTGTTGAAGTTTTGTAAAAAGCAAAAGAGTTTAGTGTTTCAATAATAATTAGTTAACAAAAATCGTGTAAAGCTTTTTATCGGAAAAAAGAATAGACGTATTTTATTTTTAAATCGTATGAAAGTTGAAAAGTGTTCAATTATTATTGATTTTCGTGTATGTATTATTTTTTTAGGTTATTTCTTATACTTATGTAATTTCTGATATATATGTAAATTTACTGTCGTATTTTTCAATTAAATAAATCAATATGACTACTTGCTGCTTTGAAGGCTGCTTTAATTCAACCCGCCTTAATAAATCTTAAGCTTTTATTGCGGTTCCTTGCGACCACCGAAGGCAAATTTGGTTTAAGCACGGACGAGTTCCACATACATATCACTCCCTTAAAAAAGGCATTATGTGTGAAGAACACTTTTATTCTTCCCACATAAACACCATTCGAATTCAAAAAGCTCTGATAACAGATGCATTGCCGGTATTTTCGAACTCAATGATAGTACCATTGTATATAGACATTGACTATAGTAAAATCGTTTCGGTGTAAAAAAAACTGTGTGAACACGATGCAAATGTTTCATGGCGCTGCAGTCACTGGAAACGCATTGTATATGAGCATTTCAGAAGGGTTTTGTGAAATATTTGCATACGCTCTTCACTTAGGAAAGGGGAAAACTGGTTTTGGTCATAACGAAATGTGAAAATAAGATTTCGCTGTAGGTTTTATTATCGATTTCGTGTTGGTGTCCTTCTTCATTCTTATTCCTCTTTCATTTTAAGCATGTGTGTTGTGCAAGGGCTAGATTTTTTGTTGCCACTTACGCTGTGCCGTTTTCAACAAATAGGTCACGATCACCAGTCTTTACTTCAAGTGAGGTAGGTCATGGGATAGGTGAAAAGAAATCTACAATTATCGTACTTACTTGATGAGTGTGAAAAAGAAAAAAGATCTTAGTTGGATATATCTTCTTTGGTTGATACTTTTGGCTGGTCGGCCGCTTTTTTTTATTTGGCTTAAAATTAAGCTGAAGTCAGACCAAAAATCAATTGTTGGAAAATATTGCTTACGATTGGGTCTATAACTCTGAAACTTTATGTCTTTCCAAGCATAAAAAATTATGAATCATTTTCAATATTTTTTTTTAATAGGTACCTACCTACGAAGATAATTAAGGTGTAACATTTTTTTTTATTTTTGAAATTCATATTTACATATTTTTTCACGTTCAATATCTTAAAAATCTCACAATCATCTTACAATCATTTAGCATCCTACAGCTGTTCTTAAAGCTTACATATAAAATGAGTAACTCACAGCTCTGTGGCAGGAAGATTCGAGCAATGTTCTGTTCAGCACGGAGATTAATTGTGTCCTGTGGAACTTCCGAGTTACCTCGGAAGTTCCCTGACTGTAGATGGCCTAAAAATTGCAAAAAAAATTAAAGGTTCTATTCCACATCACCCTTGAAGTAGAACAATAAATGCGCTTTTTTTCGAGGTTTCCCCAGTAGGCATAGCCCTCGTTCCTTTTGCACTTTTCATGCTATAAGTACAAAAGGAAATCGTTTTATTGTCTCAGTAACATGCTATTTCATGCAAAAATGCGTTTGGGAAATGCAATTTAAAAAAACATGCACAGCAAAAGTCAACATTAAATAAAGCGTTTGAAAATACTAATATAAGAACCTTAAGTCTAGCAATAACAAAAAGCTTTTCAAAAAGTGTCTTGGCTAGCTTTAATAAGGTGCAATACTTAGTTTGTGATCTTATATAAGCTCAGAAAACATACCTAGACCTAATGTTAAGCTTTAGGAACATTAGGAATAAACTCCTAGTTATCCATTCTAGGCGCTGTGTCGTATATCCAATTTAGGTGTTTTTTCTTTCATGTCCAGTGATTGTTTCCATTTGGTTGCTTATAATGCCCTCCTACAATTCCATATGTTGAATTGTATTTTGAATTCCAATTGTATGTGTTCAATTGATTTATTTGTTTCCAGGGAACTTTTTCTTAAACTCTGCTCTTGTGCAGTCCAAGTCTTTGTTGGTTTTCTTCACCGTTAACTTTACTAACCCAAGTGTGATAAACTTGATCATAGCATCTTTGTGCACGTCTTCTCCGCAGCTTAGGTTGTAGTTCGGTGCGATTTCGTCCATCAAGTATCTAAACAGATCTTTTGATGCTTGCTTTTTCGAGAACTGTTCGTTAAATCTTTTCTGTACGCTCCTAACAGTTTGCTCAAAGTCTGCAGATGGAACTGTAAGCATCCCGTGGTCTGATGTGGTCTTGGTTGTTTCATACGCTCTCAGCTGTATTAGCATAGATTGTTTTCTTTTTTCCGAATCCGAATTCCGAAATGTGCCTTATCGATCATAAAGTCGGTGCAATTTTGGCATTTTAGCCGTTGCTTTAATTTAAATGCTGCGAATTCCGCGTAGTACGTCCCAGCAGTTTTTTTGAGCTTTTCAGCATCGCTGTCATTTTCATTTATTTGGAAACCGACATCATTGTCTTCTGTTTCCATTTCTTCCATTCCGTCCAAGCTAATTCTTTCATCCATGCCGTCATGACTTTCAGCGTATTCTTCTCCCTCGTTGACGATCTCCACGAAATTCAACATATTGTGTTCTTCCATCACCTTGAAGGGAAATTCGCCGTCATCTTCAAGTACGTCTTCCTTTGCGTACGAAGCCCTCTGTAGCAACGGTTCCTGAGAAACAGAGATAGATGCTACGTTTGCAGTCGTCGCAGAAGTAACCGTGAATGTGGACACGTGCCGCGACTTGTATGCGTTCATCATGCGAGTACATGAAACGTCATTTTGAAACTCTGAACAGTTGCACACCGATGTCAAAGATACCGGCAATGCAACTGTTATCGGAGCTTTTTGAATGTGATGGCTGTTTATGTGGGAAGAATAAAAGTGTTCTTCACACATAATGTATTTTTTAAACGAGTGATATGTGTGTGGAACTCGTCCGTGCTTAAACCAAATTTGCCTTCGGTGGTCGCAAGGAAACGCAATAAAAGCTAAAGATTTATTAAGGCGGGTCGAATTAAAGCAGCCTTCATAGCAGCAAGTAGTCATATTGATTTATTTAATTGAAAAATACGACAGTAAATTTACATATATATCAGAAATTACATAAGTATAAGAAATAACCTAAAAAAATAATACATACACGAAAATCAATAATAATTGAACACTTTTTAACTTTCATACGATTTAAAAATAAAATACGTCTATTCTTTTTTCCGATAAAAAGCTTTACCCGATTTTTTTAACTAACTATTGAAACACTAAACTCTTTTGCCTTTTACAAAACTTTAACAAAAAACACTGCAATTGTTTAAAAAAAAATTAAAAAACACTTTATTCTCTTTGCCCAGTTACCAACGACCTATTTTTTTACGTAGAATCGTAATGCAACAAAAATGCAATAAAAAACGCAAAAAATGGTGCAGAGTTTAAATGTTTGAAAACGCACTGACGCACTATCTCTAAATTTACACAAGCTTTTTAAGATTTCGAATGCGTTTAGCACAAGCACAAGCAGAAGTCAACTTGATTTGATAAAATCAGAAGATTGACTGCAAATTTCTCCACCAAAAAGCGCGAATTTGGCAGAAACAAGTGGGAAAGTGCAACAGTGGTTATGCAAAAGCTTCAATCCATCTACGACGGATTGCAAAATACCCGACCAAACCAAAAAGAAAACTGCCACGCCTCCAAAAAGTAGGTGGGATAGAAAAATATAACTATTGAATGCTTTATACTAGGTGGTTAACGCCACGCCCACAAAAGTGGGCAAAGGCACATACAATATATACATAAAAGCTAGAAAATGCTAATAACTACACCTTTTGTCATAGAATTTTTAGTCAAATTTCATATATATTTATTGAAAAACAGCTATTTTAAACTAAAATCCCTTAAAAAAGTGGGCGTGGTCAATGAAAAATCTGAAATATTTTGGCCACTTCAAAGACAATTTCAAGGCAATGTCACATTTCAAAAATGAATGCGCTAGCACTATTCTAACAAAGCCAACATTTAAAAAAAGTATTTTTGAAAATTAGAGATGGTTGCACAAACGGGCCTGTAGTGGGCGTGTCTGTAGGCGGGCTCGGCTAATTTTCAAACTTGATTTGGTCAAATGGACCAGCCAACCCACAAAATTTCAGCTCTGTCCCATAAAATTTAAGGCCTAAAAGTTGTTTACATACGGACGGACGGACGGACATGGCTTAATCGATCCTCCTGTCGGTCCCATTCATATCTCTTAAAGGTCTTAGGGGTCTACGTTGATTATTTCACTGCGTTACAATCTATACATCAAACTTAATATACCCCATAAAAAGAACGGCTGATTGGGCGAAAGTCTTTAAGAGTTGCATTGGACTCTTGCCAGCTCTTGGTATGAACACCACTTTGACTTTCCCCCAGGATTTGGTTGTCAAGGCTTCATAATTCCGAGAGCTTGTTGGAGTTCCACGGGTAGTATGCCATCGAGTCCAGGTGATTTGTACGGGAGGAAGCTATGCACTGCCCACTGTATCTTCTTGGGTGTGAAATCCTCGGGTACAGTGTATTGAACTCTATCGTGGTTAATTTCAAAGTATATTGTCTTGGTCTGCTCATAGGGGCTTTGTGGAGAGCTGGGTCCACTGTCCCGTAAGCTGTCCTATAAGTCGGAGAATGTCCTTCGGGCCACTAGTGCCCGAAGGGATCCAGACTCTAGCTCTCGGTCTGACAGGTATGTCGGCTTTCTGGACAACCTTCAGCTTTGCACCTGGCCAAACAGCACCAACCTCTGAGACCGCCGACTTGATGTTGCCAGCAGAGGGGTAATTACTACAGACCAGGAGTTTGACAGCCGTCCGATACCAGCCCCCATTCATAAAGGTTGGAGGTGGCAAAGTAGGATTGGCCAGGCAGTGCTGTAGAATACCTGAAGAAAGCTGAGCCTTTAGGAGTCTCCAGTTTTCCGAGCCAATTCTACCCCCATCATCACCCTAGTCCAAGATACCCAGAATCAGATGGTCCTTCGCAACCTCGCTGAAGGGCCTTGACACCGTTGAAGATGTCTTGGCCTTCTTCGGGGGTTTTTAAAAGCCCGTCTTGAGATCTGCGTCTCTTGGACGCCGGTTTCCAGGTAGGCATCTTGGTAGAGGGCACTCCCAAAACGAGTTGACTCGTCCGCCTGGTGCTGTTAGGGGACCCTCGAGAAACGAGTTGAATTCCCTAAGCAGGTGCCTTACCCCTGGTGTTGGCCGTTTCAGGCTTATTGGCCGAGCCTTCATCGGATTGCATACCTGAAGCAGGTTGACAACACGAGATGAGCGCTTCAGCAAGATTCGCAGACTCACGGTCGCTCGCACTCCAGTTCGCTTCTCCCTTTTTCAGGAGACGCTTCAGGATGTACCTCGTGGACCTGCGATTTTTATAGAACTGAGCGCTGGGCTCAGTTTCTTATTATTGTTTTTGCCCACCGCAGAGCAAGTCTCAGTAGTACTATTGTCTCATTCTTTATTTGCAGTATTCATAATTGGTCCCACGAGTGGACCGGTAAAGAAAACGACCATCCGCAACAGAGCCGGTTTTGTTGGGATAAGGCACTAATACGACAAGCCTTGCCAATGGGCTTTGAAGGAGCTCGTTCGTGACTGATTTAGCCCTCAGCCTTGCATCCTTCGGCACGTTTTGCTGTATGCTCACACTCCCACTGGAATCAGGCTTGGCAGAGCTTAGTTCGCCGATCTCTCAACCGAAGCCGGTTGAGTCGATGCAACTTAAGCCTTCGCACCGGCTTCATTGAAAATGACGCACTCGTCAAGGTGTCTGCCGAAAACGGAGGTAGTACTTTTAACAGCATTTCTGCTACATAAAATATTAAGCAAAATTTTTTCAATTTAGAGCAAACATATTGAGTAAACTGCCTTTGAAAATTTACCTTTAAAATAGATGCCACGCCCACTGGAGGAGGTTTACCAATTAAATTTTTCTTTCTTGTATCTTACATTTATTAGGAGATGCTAAATGTGAAATTTCAGCCTTTTAGAACGTCTTACAGTTTTAAATCTCTGGAAGTAGTTGCACATTTAGACCGATTGTGGGCGTGTCTTTGGGCACATTTTAAATTTTTTTACACTTTTATTGCTTCGGATACCAGTTAACTTGTGTGCCAAATTTCGGCTCCCTTACTTGAAATTAAAGGTATAAAAACGTGTACATACAGGCAGACGGATTGACGGACGGACGGAAATGGCTTATTCGGTTCAGAATTCGGTCTCGATCACATGCCCTTAAGGTCTTGGGGGTCTAACATTATGATTTCACCGTGTAACAAACTATGTGACAAATTTAATATACCTCCTATCCTATGGGATGCGGTATAAAAAATCCTCATTTAGCAAGTGATTTCTTGGTATATTTCTCAATAACTCAGGTGAGCCGTTATTGGATTTGCTGTCCACTTTCGTAGGCTAAACCCGCTGAGGCAAGTGGTGCCTTAAGTTCGGATTGAGAAGATTGGGCAGATTGAACATCGTGAGCGCCAGATAGGACATCATCCACACAAAAATCTCGTCTAAGAATATTTGAAGCTAATGGAAAATATTGCAACACTATGAGAATAATCCTTAATATTGATCTACTCTATACTCTTTTTCTTCTTTTCTCTTCTCTTTTCGTCGTCCCTTCTTATCATCTCTATATCTTGGATTCAACTTGGATTGAAGACGCTTTTCAGTTCTCAGAAATTGCCTTAGGGTATCTCTTGAAGTGCCAATTCGCTACCTCGGGATGCGGTATAAAAAATCCTCATTTAGCAAGTGATTTCTTGGTATATTTCTCAATAACTCAGGTGAGCCGTTATTGGATTTGCTGTCCACTTTCGTAGGCTAAACCCGCTGAGGCAAGTGGTGCCTTAAGTTCGGATTGAGAAGATTGGGCAGATTGAACATCATGAGCGCCAGATAGGACATCATCCACACAAAAATCTCGTCTAAGAATATTTGAAGCTAATGGAAAATATTGCAACACTATGAGAATAATCCTTAATATTGATCTACTCTATACTCTTTTTCTTCTTTTCTCTTCTCTTTTCGTCGTCCCTTCTTATCATCTCTATATCTTGGATTCAACTTGGATTGAAGACGCTTTTCAGTTCTCAGAAATTGCCTTAGGGTATCTCTTGAAGTGCCAATTCGCTACCTCATTCGGAAAAGTTTTTTTTTTAAATGATAGACTTACAACGTTAAGCCCTGAAGCATCACGGTATGTTGTATTTTTGTACAACTCTTGACAGCGCTGGTCTGCAGATGAAAGCGCAGAACTTGGGGCAGTTCCTATAGCTTCCAAAAATTCTCCAATTGCTTATCGAGCGATAGTTCATTGAAATATGATAAGAAGGTTGAATAAGAAGCGTTGTGCTTCGCCATTCATTCAAACACAGTCTCTTGGGCCATGAGAGTGTTAAAGGCTTTATTTTCCACGCCTTCTCAAACAATTGACGCTCTTCACTTAGGAGACACATGAAAAGGGGAAAACTGATTTTGGTCATAACGAAATGTGAAAATAAGATTTCGCTGTAGGTTTTATTATCGATTTCGTGTTGGTGTCCTTCTTCATTCTTATTCCTCTTTCATTTTAAGCATGTTTGTTGTGCAGGGGGCTAGATTTTTTGTTGCCACTTACGCTGTGCCGTTTTCAATAAATGGGTCACGATCACCAGTCTTTACTTCAAGTGAGGTAGGTCATGGGATAGGTGAAAAGAAATCTACAATTATCGTACTTACTTGATGAGTGTGAAAAAGAAAAAAGATCTTAGTTGGATATATCTTCTTTGGTTGATACTTTTGGCTGGTCGGCCGCTTTTTTGTATTTGGTTTAAAATTAAGCTGAAGTCAGACCAAAAATCAATTGTTGGAAAATATTGCTTACGATAGGGTCTATAACTCTGAAACTTTATGTCTTTCCAAGCATAAAAAATTATGAATCATTTTCAATATTTTTTTTTAATAGGTACCTACCTACGAAGATAATTAAGGTGTAACATTTTTTTTTATTTTTGAAATTCATATTTACATATTTTTTCACGTTCTATATCTTAAAAATCTCACAATCATCTTACAATCATTTAGCATCCTCCAGCTGTTCTTAAAGCCTACATATAAAATGAGTAACTCACAGCTCTGTGGCAGGAAGATTCGAGCAATGTTCTGTTCAGCACGGAGATTAATTGTGTCCTGTGGAAATAGTTACCTCGCAAGTTCCCTGACTGTAGATGGCCTAAAAATTGCAAAAAAAATTAAAGGTTCTTTTCCACATCACCCTTGAAGTAGAACAATAAATGCGCTTTTTTTCGAGGTTTCCCCAATAGGCATAGCCCTCGTTCCTTTTGCACTTTTCATGCTATAAGTACAAAAGGAAATCGTTTTATTGTCTCAGTAGCATGCTATTTCATGCAAAAATGCGTTTGGGACATGCAATTTAAAAAAACATGCACAGCAAAAGTCCAACAATAAATAAAGCGTTTGAAAATACTAATATAAGAACCTTAAGTCTAGCATTAACAAAAAGCTTTTCAAAAAGTGTCTTGGCTAGCTTTAATAAGGTGCAATACTTAGTTTGTGATCTTATATAAGCTCAGAAAACATACCTAGACCTAATGTTAAGCTTTAGGAACATTAGGAATAAACTCCTAGTTATCCATTCTAGGCGCTGTGTCGTATATCCAATTTAGGTGTTTTTTCTTTCATGTCCAGTGATTGTTTCCATTTGGTTGCTTATAATGCCCTCCTACAATTCCATATGTTGAATTGTATTTTGAATTCCAATTGTATGTGTTCAATTGATTTATTTGTTTCCAGGGAACTTTTTCTTAAACTCTGCTCTTGTGCAGTCCAAGTCTTTGTTGGTTTTCTTCACCGTAAACTTTACTAACCCAAGTGTGATAAACTTGATCATAGCATCTTTGTGCACGTCTTCTCCGCAGCTTAGGTTGTAGTTCGGTGCGATTTAGTCCATCAAGTATCTAAGCAGATCTTTTGATGCTTGCTTTTTCGAGAACTGTTCGTTAAATCTTTTCTGTACGCTCCTAACAGTTTGCTCAAAGTCTGCAGATGGAACTGTAAGCATCCCGTGGTCTGATGTGGTCTTGGTTGTTTCATAGGCTCTCAGCTGTATTAGCATAGATTGTTTTCTTTTTTCCGAATCCGAATTCCGAAATGTGCCTTATCGATCATAAAGTCGGTGCAATTTTGGCATTTTAGCCGTTGCTTTAATTTAAATGCTGCGAATTCCGCGTAATACGTCCCAGCAGTTTTTTTGAGCTTTTCAGCATCGCTGTCATTTTCATTTATTTGGAAACCGACATCATTGTCTTCTGTTTCCATTTCTTCCATTCCATCCAAGCTAATTCTTTCATCCATGCCGTCATGACTTTCAGCGTATTCTTCTCCCTCGTTGACAATCTCCACGAAATTCAACATATTGTGTTCTTCCATCACCTTGAAGGGAAATTCGCCGTCATCTTCAAGTACGTCTTCCTTTGCGTACGAAGCCCTCTGTAGCAACGGTTCCTGAGAAACAGAGATAGATGCTACGTTTGCAGTCGTCGCAGAAGTAACCGTGAATGTGGACACGTGCCGCGACTTGTATGCGTTCATCATGCGAGTACATGAAACGTCATTTTGAAACTCTGAACAGTTGCACACCGATGTCAAAGATACCGGCAATGCATCTGTTATCGGAGCTTTTTGAATGTGATTGCTGTTTATGTGGGAAGAATAAAAGTGTTCTTCACACATAATGTATTTTTTAAACGAGTGATATGTGTGTGGAACTCGTCCGTGCTTAAACCAAATTTGCCTTCGGTGGTCGCAAGGAAACGCAATAAAAGCTAAAGATTTATTAAGGCGGGTCAAATTAAAGCAGCCTTCATAGCAGCAAGTAGTCATATTGATTTATTTAATTGAAAAATACGACAGTAAATTTACATATATATCAGAAATTACATAAGTATAATAACCTAAAAAAATAATACATACACGAAAATCAATAATAATTGAACACTTTTCAACTTTCATACGATTTAAAAATAAAATACGTCTATTCTTTTTTCCGATAAAAAGCTTTACACGATTTTTTTTAACTAACTATTGAAACACTAAACTCTTTTGCCTTTTACAAAACTTTAACAAAAAACACTGCAATTGTTTAAAAAAAAAATTAAAAAACACTTTATTCAGTTTGCCCAGTTACCAACGACTTATTTTTTTACGTAGAATCGTAATGCAACAAAAATGCAATAAAAAACGCACAAAATGGTGCAGAGTTTAAATGTTTGAAAACGCACTGACGCACTATCTCTAAATTTACACAAGCTTTTTAAGATTTCGAATGCGTTTAGCACAAGCACAAGCAGAAGTCAACTTGATTTGATAAAATCAGAAGATTGACTGCAAATTTCTCCACCAAAAAGCGCGAAATTGGCAGAAACAAGTGGGAAAGTGCAACAGTGGTTATGCAAAAGCTTCAATCCATCTACGACGGATTGCAAAATACCCGACCAAACCAAAGAGAAAACTGCCACGCCTCCAAGAAGTAGGTGGGATAGAAAAATATAACTATTGAATGCTTTATACTAGGCGGTTGCATACATTTCGGCGTAAAACTCCGCCTTTTTAACTAAAGAAAACACTTTTTTAACGCCACGCCCACAAAAGTGGGCAAAGGCACATACAATATATACATAAAAGCTAGAAAATGCTAATAACTACAGCTTTTGTCTTAGAATTTTTAGTCAAATTTCGTATATATTTATTGAAAAACAGTCATTTTAAGCTAAAATCGGACGGACGTACATGGCTCAATCGATTCTCCTGTCGGTCCCATTCATACCTTTAAAAGTTCTTAGAGGTCTACGGTGATTATTTCACTGCGTTACAAACTATACATCAAACTTTATATACCCTGGGTCGGGTATAAAAAAGTTAAAAGGCGCCAAATCGTAACCGCCAAAAGTAAGGACTTTTTGTGGTTTTCTCATTAACTTATTCTTATATGTATGTTATTACTTCATATCATACACACTCTTCTAACACTGCTTAAAACAAGTGGAAAAGTGCAACAGTGGGTATGCAAACGCTTTAATCCATCTACGACGGATTGCAAAATAGCCGACCAAACCAAAAAGAAAACTGTCACGCCTCCAAAAAGTGGGTGGGATGTAAAAATATAACTGTTGAATGCTTTATACTAGGTGGTTGCATACATTTCGGCCTAAAACTCCGCCTTTTTAACTAAAAAAAATCACTTTTTTTAACGCCACACCCACAAAAGTGGGCGGAGGTGCATACAATATATACATAAAAGTTGGAAAATGCTAGTATCTACAGCTTTTGTCATATAATTTCTTGTCAAATTTTGACAAAAAATTATATGATTAAATTATATGATTAATCTTGATGTATCCTATGTTATCTTTTTTCTTGATTTTGTGTTTTGCTTTACACACAAGTTGGATTGGAGTGGAGAGGCGTATGCACCTACATTTTCCTTTTTGTGTTTTCATCACCCATAGGTACATATGTATTTTGTTAAGAACGCACGAATAAACTAAAAACTCTTTCGGAAAAATTTCTGGTGAGGGTTTCGCTTCTTATTTCTCTAAAACCTGTACCTAACCTTGTACCTACCTACAAAAATCCCACTGACCTACACTTGAAAGTGTTATATGTTAGGTACATAAGTAAATTTTCAAATTCTGTTATCAGTTGGATGGATTATTAAGACTGTAAAATTATACCCGCTGCCTACAGAGGTAACATTTTTTATTTGTAAGTCTTACTTAAAAATTCAAGGTCATGTTAAGAGAATATAAAAAAGGCAGTCAAGTATGAAGACATACGCGGAGCGGTCCGTCGGCTTTCGTTGAAGGTTATGGTCATCTGTATTGCGTAGTTTGTGAAACATTCTATTTATTTATAATATTTTATTTATGCCCCCTGCAAGGTCGGGGTTAGACTAGCCTTGAGGTAAGGTATGCCTGTCGTAAGAGCCGACTAAAATCCACCGGAAGAAGTATTCTTTAATGTTTCAACGGATGCTGTCGATGCTGCTCCATTTGGGGCAACTTTTGGCGGCAAGGTTTTAACTTATAGATGAATCTGAAGGTTAAATTAAAATCCAGAAGCGTCTGCCACACATTGTGCGGCTCACTGGTCGGCGTCTGTCTCCAAAGGAGCGGCTGTATTAACAAAAGATTTGATTACCCCAGGTGGCAGCCCAGCTATGCTGGAAAATCCACGCTCTTCGGAGGCGGGCTCTACAGATTCTGGGGAGATCCTTTTATTGCTTATAAATCCTTTTGAGAAAAGGACAAAACTAAATCGATCACCACCACCTAGATCGAACATATCCGGAAAAAGCAGTACCGGTAAAGCAGGACTCAGTGAAAATTGAAAGCTTAAAAAAGGAGAATAATGAACTCCGAGCTTAGCTTACTGAAATGGAGTGACTCTTCCACGATCTAACAAAGGATCTACAAAAAAAAAAAAAAAATCACTCTGCGAAAAGAAAACGATGATATTAAAAATACTCGTTTAACGAAAGAGTGTGAGGAAACGAAAGAGTGTCTAACACCGAACCGACCAGCATTCGAATACTTCACGGACGACGATGAACTTGCACTCGATGCCAATTCAGTTTTGAGGAAAAGGTCTAGCAAGAAGCTTAAGGCGAATTCCTCTCCCGAAGTAATACAAAAAGAAGATAAGCCCTCTGGCTGGAACAAGGCTAAACCAGAAGCGAAAATTCGTCCACCTCCAGCAAAATCGTCGGGATAGCAGACTTCCCGCTTCCTCCCTTCCTTGCCACGCATCTGAGTGGATACCCCATATCAATTGACCACTGTCAAGCTCCAAAATGTGTCAAAAATCTTGGTTGTTAAATTTCAGCTTCTATTAGCTTTAAATGTGCTAAGAATTTATCAGTTAAGAATGTATTTTCTTAAAAAAGGGGCGTGACCTCAACCCCTTTTCAATAACATCATTTTTTTTATATTATTTTTATGAGATGCAGTCAACACGTGTTGATCGCTATTTTATATTTAAAATTTGATTTTTTACTTAAAAACGCCCCAAAAGTCGGCGTGGCAAAGATTTATTCATTTGAGTTGATAGCTTACGCACATATCTGAACATTTTATGGTGCAAGTTTTTTCGATTTAAAGCAAATATATCAAATAATAGCCGTTTATTAGAATGCATATTAAATATGACCACGCCTACAAGGGGGCGGTTTTCGATCACAATACAAGGGGGCGGTTTTCGATCACAATACACTTAAGCGAGGATATTGCTTACCAAATTTCAGCTTCCTACGATAACTTTGATTTTTCATGCTATTAAGTAAAGTGGGCGTGTCAGTGCGCGGATTTCAAAAAATTTTACACTTGTACTGCTTCGGGAGCTAGAAGGAACAGATATCAAGTCTTAAGTTCCTAGCTCAAAATTTAGGGCCTAAAAATTGGTGACATACGGACGGATGGACGGACGGACAAAGCTCATTTGACTCAGAATTCGGTCTCGATCATATGCCATTAAGGTCTTGGGGGTCGGCATTATTTCTCTATGTTACATTTTCGCCTGTATCAAACTTAATATACTCCATTCCTGTGGAATAGGGTACAATGATACTTAATCCGACTTACCAAGAATGGTGTCGTGGCGATTCAGGATGCTAGCATGTCCCATGTGGTCACGAGACAATAGCAAGGATTCCCTAACCCTAATAAGTCCATCTACGACGGATTGCAAAATACCCGACCATAAAAAAAAAAACTGCCACGCCTCCAAAAAGTTGGCGGGATACAAAAATATAACTGTTGAATGCTTTCTTCTAGTTGGTTGCATACATTTCGGTCTAAAGCTACGCCTTTTTAACTTAAAAAACCACTTTTTTAATACCACGCCAACAAAAGTGGGTGAAAGCACATAGTACTTATACATGAAAGTTAGAAAATTGTAATATCTACACCTACATCTACAATATTTTGGCCCTTTAAAGACAATTTCAAGGCAATGTCACATTTCAAAAATGAATGCGCTAGCACTATTCTAACAAAGCCAAAATTTAAAAAAAGTATTTTTGAAAATTAGAGATGGTTGCACAAACGGGCCTGTAGTGGGCGTGTCTGTAGGCGGATTCGGGTAATTTTCAAACTTGATCTGGTCAAATGGACCAGCCAACCCACAAAATTTCAGCTCTGTCCGATAAAATTTAAGGCCTAAAAGTTGTTTACATACAGACGGACGGACGGACATGGCTTAATCGATCCTCCTGTCGGTCCCATTCATATCTCTTAAAGGTCTTAGGGGTCTACGTTGATTATTTCACTGCGTTACAATCTATACATCAAACTTAATATACCCTGGGTCGGGTATAAAAAGAACGGCTGATTGGGCGAAAGTCTTTAGGAGTTGCATTGGACTCTTGCCAGCTTTTGGTATGAACACCACTTTGACTTTCCCCCAGGATTTGGTTGTCAAGGCTTCATAATTCATTCCGAGAGCTTGTTGGAGTTCCACGGGGAGTATGCCATCGAGTACAGGTGATTTGTACGGGAGGAAGCTATGCACTGCCCACTGTATCTTCTTGGGTGTGAAGTCCTCGGGTACAGTGTATTGAACTCTATCGTGGTTAATTTCAAAGTATATTGTCTTGGTCTGCTCATAGGGGCTTTGTGGAGAGCTGAGTCTACTGTCCCGTAAGCTGTCCTATAAGTCGGAGAATGTCCTTCGGGCCACTAGTGCCCGAAGGGATCCAGGCTCTAGCTCTCGGTCTGACAGGTATGTCGGCTTTCTGGACATCCTTCAGCTTTGCACCTGGCCAAACAGCACCAACCTCTGAGACCGCCGACTTGATGTTGCCAGCAGAGGGGTAATTACTACAGACCAGGAGTTTGACAGCCGTCCGATACCAGCTACCGTTCATAAAGGTTGGAGGTGGCAAAGTAGGATTGGCCAGGCAGTGCTGTAGAATACCTGAAGAAAGCTGAGCCTTCAGGAGTCTCCAGTTTTCCGAGCCAATTCTACCCCCATCATCACCCTAGTCCAAGATACCCAGAATCAGATGGTCCTTCGCAACCTCGCTGAAGGGCCTTGACACCTCCTTGACACCTCCTTCGGGGGTTTTTAAAAGCCCGTCTTGAGATTTGCGTCTCTTGGACGCCGGTTTCCAGGTAGGCATCTTGGTAGAGGGCACTCCCAAAACGATTTGACTCGTCCGCCTGGTGCTGTTAGGGGACCCTCGAGAAACGAGTTGAATTCCCTAAGCAGGTGCCTTACTCCTGGTGTTGGCCGTTTCAGGCTTATTGGCCGAGCCTTCATCGGATTGCACTCCTGAAGCAGGTTGACAACACGAGATGAGCGCTTCAGCAAGATTCGCAGACTCACGGTCGCTCGCACTCCAGTTCGCTTCTCCCTTTTTCAGGAGACGCTTCAGGATGTACCTCGTGGACCTGCGATTTTTATAGAACTGGGCGCTGGGCTCAGTTTCTTATTATTGTTTTTGCCCACCGCAGAGCAAGTCTCAGTAGTACTATTGTCTCATTCTTTATTTGCAGTATTCATAATTGGTCCCACGAGTGGATCGGTAAAGAAAACGACCATCCGCAACAGAGCCAGTTTTGTTGGGATAAGGCACTAATACGACAAGCCTTGCCAATGGGCTTTGAAGGAGCTCGTTCGTGACTGATTTAGCCCTCAGCCTTGCATCCTTCGGCACGTTTTGCTGTATGCTCACACTCCCACTGGAATCAGGCTTGGCAGAGCTTAGTTCGCCGATCTCTCAGCAGAAGCCGGTTGAGTCGATGCAACTTAAGCCTTCGCACCTAAATAAATAAATAAATAGAATGGCGCAACAGCTCGAGGTGAACCAGGGCCAACTTCTCAACAATGTATGCTGTGAGTGCTAATTTCTTCACATACAAGGGGACCTACAATTTTTTGCCGAATCCGAACGGCACTTTGAGAAGTTTTTCAAGACAAATGATACTCACGGAGGGCTTGTCAGACCCTCGCGGAGGGGGGGACCGTGAAAAAGAACAAGTCTTTTTTTTCAGGTGACGATGGCAGGATTCGAACCCAGACCTCCGGCGTAGTAGGCACACACACTAACCACTGCGCCACGGCACCCCACGCCTTCGCACCTGCTTCATTGAAAATGACGCACTCGTCAAGGTGTCTGCCGAAAACGGAGGTAGTACTAGGGTAACTTTTAACAGCAAAATTTTTTCAATTTAGAGCAAACATATTGAGTATACTGCCTTTGAAAATTTACCTTTAAAATAGATGCCACGCCCACTGGAGGAGGTTTACCAATTAAATTTTTCTTTCTTGTATCTTACATTTATTAGGAGATGCTAAATGTGAAATTTCAGCCTTTTAGAACGTCTTACAGTTTTAAATCTCTGGAAGTAGTTGCACATTTAGACCGATTGTGGGCGTGTCTTTGGGCAGATTTTAAATTTTTTTACACTTTTATTGCTTCGGATACCAGTTAACTTGTGTGCCAAATTTCGGCTCCCTTACTTGAAATTAAAGGTATAAAAACGTGTGACATACAGGCAGACGGATGGACGGACGGACGGAAATGGCTTATTCGATTCAGAATTCGGTCTCGATCACATGCCCTTAAGGTCTTGGGGGTCTAACATTATGATTTCACCGTGTAACAAACTATGTGACAAATTCAATATACCCCCTATCCTATCGGATGCGGTATAAAAAATCCTCATTTAGCAAGTGATTTCTTGGTATATTTCTCAATAACTCAGGTGAGCCGTTATTGGATTTGCTGTCCACTTTCGTAGGCTAAGCCCGCTGAGGGCAAGTGGTGCCTTGAGTTCGGATTGAGAAGATTGGGCAGATTGAACATCGTGAGCGCCAGATGTCCTATCATCCACACAAAAATCTCGTCTAAGAATATTTGAAGCTAATGGAAAATATTGCAACACTATGAGAATAATCCTTAATGTTGATCTACTCTATACTCTTTTTCTTCTTTTCTCTTCTCTTTTCGTTGTCCCTTCTTATCATCTCTACTTTTCTATCTCCCGACTCCTCTGAATCATGTAAATTGTTTTTAAAATGTAAAGTTATTAAATTTAACATAAAATCAAGCTTGTTCAATTTAAAAAAGATGTTTTGTACTTATCTTTTTTGAACTAAGAATTGTAAATAAAGAAATATGAAATATAAATATAGATAAGATTCTTTAACATCGTCGGTGAGTTGACGTAAGGTTTGAATTGCTGGGTAGGGGGCGCAATTAACTCCAAAGGTAACCGCTCTTTACATTTGATTAGGGGTTGGACGCGTTAAATACTACTACCCTTACCTTTGTAGTGGGGCTTAATCACACTATGGTGAGGTAAGTAGTATGAATGAACCTTATTTGATTTTATTATTTTCAATGAGCTAGCAGGCTCCATATGATCAAGGGTGAGATACTCTCTGATGACTGAGTAATATTGATTATTGGATTCAACTTGGATTGAAGACGCTTTTCAGTTCTCAGAAATTGCCTTAGGGTATCTCTTGAAGTGCCAATTCGCTACCTCATTCGGAAAAGTTTTATTTAAAATGGTAGACTTACAACGTTACGCCCTGAAGCATCACGGTATGTTGTATTTTTGTACTAGTCTTGACAGCGCTGGTCTGCAGATGAAAGCGAAGAACTTGGGGCAGTTCCTCCAGCTTCCGAAAATTCTCCAATTGCTTATCGAGCGATAGTTCATTGAAATATGATAAGAAGGTTGAATAAGAAGCGTTGTGTTTCGCCATTCATTCAAACACAGTCTCTTGGGCCATGAGAGTGTTAAAGACTTTATTTTCCACGCCTTCTCAAACAATTGAAGGGTACAGAACAGATCCGCTCCGGTGAGTATATCTATATTGGCGAGCTTCTGTTAAAGTATGGGTCAGCTAAAGAAAAATCGATATTGTTTTTGAGTTCATCAATGCTAAGTGAACATGATGGGAGGTGACCGGTAAGTCGTTTGAGGACCAGTGCATGAATGTCAAAGGCAAAATCGCTAACGTGATTAGAGCGAAGAGTAAACGTGCATAACTTGGAAGGAGAGGCGATGATGGTTGAGGTCATACCAGATATTTGTGCATGAACAGGCTGAGTGGGTAGGTTAAGAAGACTCTGGGTCTCTTCCGAAATGAATGAACCTCAGAACCAGGGTCAATGAGAACACGCAAATGAAACTCAGAGCTATGATAAACAATTTAAACCATTGCGGTGACTAAAACAGCATTTCGATGGGTCGAAGAGAAGAGGGTGTGATGAGCCTTGTTTGAAGTGGACTGTATTAGCGGGTGTCGTGTGTACTATCCTGAGAGGTGGAAACAACACTGTTAAGAGACTGAGCAGGTATTGGGTCATTATGCAAAAGTGTGTGATGGCGTTTCTGGCATCGAAAACAAGTGTTTGCACTTTTACAATCAGCATGGATGTGGGTGATTGCGAGACATTGAACAATAGTTGTGATCTCGAACTGTAGACATTCGGGTATTGATGTCCATGTTTAAGCATTCGGGGCAAAATCGTAAAGGGTGCTGACCTTTACAAACCTGGCAAGCACGTTCTTGAAACGAGCGGGTTGCTTGGGTTATTGCACCATGGAAACAATTTGTTTCTGCTAACTGCTAATAGTCATATCGGATACTGACTCTAATACGCGGTAACGATTTAAGAGAAAAGAACAATCACGTATACCAGCTTGGAGTTTGTTTTTTGACTAACCAGAGTCTCCTTTTAAGTCTGCCCTACATTCAGTTTGAATGTAGGGCAGACTTAAAAGGATTTTGATTTGGTTGTTTACGAGGATCCTTAAGTGCTTTCCAACCCACATTAAAATTTTCGCCGGCAAGAGAGAATTTATTCACAATTTAGAACGCGTCACCCTTGGTTTTGGATCGCAAGTGAAAAAGGTTTTGTACAGGACTTAACTTTGCATGTTTACTATACACGGCTGTGAACATGTCTCTTAAAGACGGGCAATCTAAATAATTGCCAAAGGACTCCTCCGTATCGCACGGCGGAAGTTTTATAGAATGGGAGGAACTTGTAACAATTTTGATTGGAACTAAAATGCTTGGAATCTATGGACGTTCTTTAATGTCTTCGACAGTCTTAGTCAGGCAATCGCCGTGTAAAGACCTCCGTGTGCGCAGCTGGTTTGCAAATAATTCTTTCTTTGTTCAATTTCGAACTGTCAAACTTTCTCGCGCCTGTTTGGCTTAAATAATATAGTGTGTTTTTACTTTTTCGGTAAATTTCTTTCTAATTTTCGGATTCAGTTTTTTACCATTAAAGGGGGTTCGGCCCCTTCCCCCCCCAAATAAAAACCGATTTAAAGATCTTGCTTTAAATCGGGGAATCTTTAAATCCTTAAATCGGGGGAATAAACCAAAACGCAGATGTACCGAACACCGAAGACATCCCGTTCCCCTCACTTCCAATTCCAACCTCTTCAACAAATGACGACAAAATTCCTCGGTATGTAGTTATATCAGATCTAGAGAAAATTGCTGATAATCTCAAACCACCTGCGGCATACAACCCTTTCCAATTTAATCCTGGATTAGAATACATTTCCAAAGACTTTTTGGAGGTTAAAGCTATGCGATCCGGCGACCTTTTAGTGAAAGCAGCCAACATCTTCACTGCTGAAAAATTCATCAAGGCTAAGTTTATTGACTCAATTCCTGTTAAAATCAGCTCTTATGTCGGTCTGAACTCTGTCCAAGGCAGAATTTATTCAAGACCTACCTACTGGAGCCGCTATCATTACATTTGATCTCATTCGCCGTCCCAAAGACATTAAAATAGGCTGCGTAAATTGTAAAGTGGATGAATATATCCCAAATCAAATAAGGTGCAGCTCTTGCCAAAAATTAGGTCACACCAAAAATCGCTGCAACAATGCACCAGTCTGTAAAGAGTTTTGTTGCATAAAAACTTATGCAACAAAAACTGACTCTTTCTCATTTACAACTCATTCTCACCAACAAATTTCTAACCAATTCCCGTCATAGCACGTAGACAAAGACGAAGCCGATATTATAATGAAACCCCAAACTTCCTCTCTTTCACCAATAACAGATGATGACGACATTTAATTGCAATACTACTCCTATACAAAACCCCGACTCTGCTGTTCAGACGTCGAAGCATTTGAGCTCTGCAAATAGCTTGAATGCTTCAACGTCTGTGCAGCGGGGTCACAGGTTTAATGCACACGACAACTCATCTAACTCAACCAATTTTTCCAAGAAACCTAGTAATATTTTTTAAGCTCTCCAGTGGAATATAAAAGGTTATATTAACTACTATGATGAGCTAAGCATATTAATAAAAGAATTGACGCCGTGTGTTATATCTCTTCAAGAGACGAGACGCATTGTGCGTTTGGTTCTTCTACCCTCGAACCAAAACCGTATCGAGGCTTTTTTCATAATTTCCGCCATAATACTACGTCAAAACAAGACATTGGGCTGTTAATAAAAAGAGATATTCCGCACGTAAAAATTAACAGTAACTCAAATATTTTAACGATTGCCCTTCAAATTAATCTATCACTCAAATTCACAGTCGTTTCAATTTACATCCTACCCGATCAACAATTTTCAAATTATGACCTTGAAAATATAATAAATCAAGTTTCTACTCCGGTGTTGCTTGTTGGTGATGTCAATTCCTGGAGCGTTACTTGGGGCTCCCCAGCTACAAACGCTTGGGGAACAATTTTAGAAGACTTTTTAATTAATTCAAACCTTATGGTTTTGAATGACGGATTCTCCACACACAACACCTTTACTCATATCGACATCAGTTGCTGTTCACCCCAACTTCACCCGCGTATATCTTGGTCAATTCTTGAAGATCTTCACAATAGTGATCACTTCCCTATTGTTACAAATGTTTCATTAACTCTATTTAAAATAAAATCGACACCAATACCTAAATTCAAAACTGATTTGGCTAATTGGAAACTGTATGAAGCTAAAGTTGTTGAGTTTCTTTCAAAAATACCCACAGCTAAAGTTGTTGAGTTTCTTTCAAAAATACCCACCTCCTCCAATGTTAATAAAGAAGCCGCCGTTATACTGAAGGCCATACGTTTTGCAGCCAACAGCTCTATTCCACAAAGCGCCCCTTTCATTACCAAAAGATATGTTCCGTGGTGGAACCCCAAGTTAAGTTCCTTTAACTCTGAAAAAGTTAAAGCTTGGAGAATTTTTAAAAGGCACCCCACAACCAACAACCTTATTACATACGAAAAATCGAATTCACTGTTCCGTAAGGAAATCAAAATCAGCAAAGCTAAAAGTTTACATAACTTACATCTACATTAAATCCAAACTCATCTCCTGCAAAAATATGGTACAACATTTGCTGCTTAACCGGCAACTATATTCCACTCCGACGCCTTACTTCATATTGACCACTACATATCCAATGCTTTGTCTTCGAGGAATCACGTCACTCTTCTCTCACTAGATTTTGAAAAAGCCTTTGAGGAAATAGGCATTCATCTAGTTTTAAAAAGACTTAAAGCGTGAAACATCGGCCCAAAAATATTTTCCTAGATAAAATCTTTTTTATCCAATAGAAAAATTTGCGTTAAAGTTGGCAATGAATTCTCTTCTATCCTGCCGCTCCACAATGCAATTCCTCAAGGATCTACTTGAAGAAATTTTACTTTTGGCTACCGCTTCCGGTGCTAATCTCTCACTAGAAAAATGTAAGACATAGCATGTTTGTCGTAAAATTTCTTGTCCTCAATTAAACCTTAACTTAAACAACGTTAATTTACAGCAAGTTAATAATTTAAAAATATTAGGTGTAACATTTAATAATAGATACAATTGGAAATCCCATTGTTTAGAACTTAGCAAGAGCCTAGTTGACAGAGCTAACATAGTTAATTATTTAGCAAGTAAGAAATTAAATGTTCATATAAGCACGCTTTGTAATATAACTTGGACTTTAGTTTTAAGTAAAATTGATTATGGACTGTTTATATATTGCAAATGTCCTAAAACGACCCTTAATCTCCTTAAAGCACCATACCATCATGCGGCCAGAAGAAGCATCAACGCTTATCGAACATCGAGGATAAAAAAACATCATGGCAGAAGCTGGACTTCCTACCTTAGAGGAACGACAAGAAGAGAGTTTTACTAAACTACTTACTAAACTCGTGTTCTCATACAATTCCGTAATCGACAAGGATATTTCGTAATTAGGGCAAAAACCAAGAAACGTTTTCCATCAACTATTGCTCGCACTTTATACACCTCCAAAGATATGGATCTTCCTATCAAACCCATTAGGCATCACACTCCATCTTATCCACCGTGGTGCATAAAAGAATCTTCCTTTCTTATGGTTCTTGCCAAGCATAATGAGGCCAGTACAAATGCCAGCTTATTCCAAAAATTGTTCCTCGAAAGCACATATGAGCTAAAGTCTTAAGGATGGAAACCGATTTTTACTGACGGCTCCAAATCAACAAATGGCACGGCATTCGCAGTTACTTTCGAAGACGGTTCCATATTTTGAGCTGGGTTACTACCAGAAAACGCTTCTATTTTCACGGCAGAAGCGTTAGCAATACTTGATTGAATAAAAGCAGCGACAAACCTCCGGGGCAAGCTAATCATATGCTCTGACAGTCTTTCAGTTTTGAATGCAATCATCAACCCGAACCCTAACACCGTGCTTATAAATCAAATTAGAGACAATATCATAAAATATTCTCAAAAAATTAAATTAATGTGGATTCCTGGTCACATGGGAATAATAGCTAATGAGTTTGCTGGCGCAGCCGCCAAATCCTGCACCAACGCGCCTGTTTTTAGCTTCAACATATTTTCAAAAAATGATCTGCAAAAACAAATCGCCCAACAACTAAAAACTTTTCGACTCTTGAATTGAAATAGTCATCAAGACCATTATGCGAAAATCAACCGCAGCCGTTTCCCTGCTGTCTATCCAACATCCACCTCCAAAGCCATGAACACCTTCTTCGTCAGTCTTCGCCTGGGCCACACGATTCAAACACACCAACATTTACTCAACAGGTTGAGTCCACCAAGTTGCTCAGTATGCAACAATATAATAGACATAGCACATGTACTTAGACAAACGCCTTGCCGCATCTCTAGAAAATTCAACCCCGTTCTATCCAATAATCAAACAGTCTACGTTTTACTTAATAACATTAATGAAGAAAATATAAAAAAAGTTTACAATTTAATAGGTATTTTAGATTTAATAATATAAATAGTTTTTTCATGTATTTCCATGTATTTTTAGTATAAGGATTTATTGTTATGCTAATAAATAATAATATAATAATAATAATGGCTTCGAGTTTTTCGAATGAATTTAAAATTTCATCCAAACATGAAACGTGAGTATCAGAGGAAAAACGATACTTTGCCTTAACGGAACGGGTATGACTGGCATTGGAACGACTGGCATCTGGACAACTCACACCTTCACAGCTCGCCAGTATGATAACCCGCCATGGGACAAATGAACACGGGACAACTCGCTATAGGGACAACTCGCCTTCGACTCAAGTAGCCTTGACGCATATAATCTCACTCAAATTTGCCCCAAATTGAGAAACGAGTGATTACTTGCTCGGAGGTGTGGTCTCGATTTTGATTCCGCTTTGCCTTG
This sequence comes from Neoascia interrupta, assembly GCA_947623515.1. Taxonomy (NCBI): domain Eukaryota; kingdom Metazoa; phylum Arthropoda; class Insecta; order Diptera; family Syrphidae; genus Neoascia; species Neoascia interrupta. Next base: position 119,804,818 of record OX392462.1, read on the forward strand.
CATGTATTTTTTGATTGGTTTAGAAATGCTGTGTACCTATATTGTTTTTTTTAGGGAGCTTTCTCGGCAATATAGGAGAACAGCCAAAAATGTATGGGAGTGGGAGCTAATCCTGCAGCCAATAATAACGTGCCATAATATGTCATTGGATAGATATTGTGGCAACAATAAATTGATAATGCGGCTTGACTGAAATCACTTTGTATAAAAGTTATTCAGTTAGAATATTATTCGGGTTTGAATAAAAATACTGTGTAGATTTTTTTTAAGAAAGCTTTCAGGCGATAAGAATAAGGGAAAATGGCCTATATTACTGTTTAATATTATAGGTTATAGTGAAAAAAGTTCTTCGGTAAAATCGTACCTACTTAGCTTCTTAGGGCTATGGTTTGGCATAAAAAAGAAGCTCTAAAATTTTCCTGCAAAATGTAGATAGGTAGGTAGGTGGCTTGCTTATATTTCTGTTTACAAAAATGTTTGTTTGTTGGCAAGCTGTGACGCGGATTGAAAAGCGTTTCTGAAAAAATTCACCCACATTTTCTCCAATGTTTTTAAGCAAGACTTTTAAGACGTGTGTGATTTATTGCAGACACGTAATCTAAATATTTTTTTGTAGGAAAATTGATAAGAGTAGCTTTAAAGTAGGTAAATTACTTATCAGATACCTACAATGAGGCTTGCTAGGAAATCTTTAACTGCTGCCTGAGGATTGAGGAGGAATGATATCTACTTTTTAAAATCGGCCACAAGTTGAATATAATCTTAAAGACTAAGAAATCGCAATACGTTTGATGTTATAATGTTGTGAGAGATTACAAAACCTTTCGTGCCTTTTAATAAACCCTACAAAGGCGTTCACTTTTCATGCGTTCTGGTGGGTATTCCTGTAGGTGCTCCGCCGTTTTGAAAAGTCTTTTCTGACTTTGAATATACCTACTTTCTGAAGAAAGTGGTTATTTCGCTTATTACATACAGTAAGCCAATTGCGAATCGAGGGTGTTGACATGACATTGCACAGAGTCATAGGTTTAAGCGTATCTAATCATATTTGATGCTTCATCATAACATTGGCCAACACACTTTATACCTTTGCAGAGCTGGCCAAATAAATAGATGTTCGAATTTTTTTTTAAAAATTGTCTTTTTTTTGTTTTTACTCACTCTTTTTGTATCTAACATTTATTTTATTAAAGTTTTGAATATTTAAGAGATATTAAAAATAATAATCTGTAATTTAAAAAAAAAAAAAAACCGAACCAAAACTTTTGGAGTAATGTTTTCCGCTTGGCCAAAAAAATAGGTGTGTTTCTAACTAATCATTAATTAAAGATTTTATTATCTAATATTTTTTTAAGTATTTTTTTTAACATACCTACTCGGATAACCTGAATATACCTACTCCATAAGTTTTCAAAACTTTTTGGATTCGACGTGCTATTGATCGAACCAATTTATTTTCTCGCACTTTTCATGAGGAATGGAATACCCTTCTTTTCAACACTGCTTCGCCCACAGGTATCTCCCATTTGTAACGGACTAACCTTAAATTTTCTTTTTAGTTCATTCCACAAGACCCGATCGTATTTTTTAAATCGTTGTGCTGTTGAAAATGCCGTGGCATGACATCTTGTAAGATGTCCCTATGTCTATATTTTGTATTAGTGTTATTGACACAAAATTTAGAACCGAGACGATATCAGGAAACACAACCCGATACCATTCTCAATTTTCCTCCTCAATTTTCAACGGCCTTCAGTGCAAAGCGAGGATGGATTTTTTTTCCTTTTGGCGTCTTACGCAACGACCACAAAAAAAAAATTAAAATTTTCGGTCTCAAATACCTATGTAGTAATTATACCTACCTGCATTTAGGTAGGCACCTAGTGCATTATCAAAAATGCCCATAGATATATCATATATGTATGTGTAGATATGTATTTTAATAATACCGAAGTAATAATAATGCAGAAGGTTTTAATTGGCCACAGGCGCGTGATAACTATGTTTTTTTTTTTTTTTTTATAATGTACTCGCGAACAAGGGATTGGCTACCCTTTTAATGTTTAGCATCTCACGAGCGGAAAGGAGTAGAAGAAGGGGAAAGGGATGAGAGGTACCGGTGCACTCTTGTTTTGAAAATTTGTGGGTTGTATTGCGTAGGAAAGAGTTGTCGTGGTAGGACATTCCACATTCGCGTTGTACGGCTTATGAAAGAACCTCTAAACTTTACAGTACCCCCGAAAGTCGGCTCAAGGGTGAACTGATGAGCATTCGATCGTTGGCGAGTATTACGGTTGAATAATTTGAGGGGCGGAATGCAAATGGCTATTTCGTTGGAACACTGTTTGTAAAAAAAACGGTAAAACAGTGACAAGCAAGAGACATTGCGTCGATGTTCGAGTGAGTCGATAGACTTTGCAATATTTCTGTCACCTATGAGTTTTATCGCGCGTTTCTGGATCCTATCGAGCAGGTGCAGTAATGTTTTAGGAGCACCAGCCCAGACATGGGAGTTATATTCCATTTTAGGGCGGATATAGGCCTTATATAAAATAGCCAAATCAGAAGGGGTGAAATATTTTTTGCATCTTTTAAGGAAACCTAGGCATTTCGCAGCATTCTTGGCGACGTCGAATATGTGGTCATTCCAACTAAGGTTGTTATTGACACACATACCGAGAATGGAAAGCGTTTCGGTTTCGTCGATGCAAGGGCCATTCATGGACAATGGCTGGGTGTTTCGGTTTTGCTTCAATGACAGAAGACAGCATTGAGTTTTAGAAGCATTAAACTCTACTCTATTTTGAGATCCCCATGACACAATGCTGTTAAGGTCAGAGTTTAATGAGTTTGACATACGCTGCCGTTCCAGATCAACGTCCGAAGAGCAGGGACGAGGAGCTGAGAACGAATATGAAAAACTGAGGTTGCTGTCATCGGCAAAGGAATGAATTGGATTAGTAGTAGCAGACAAAAGATCATTTATGAAGATTAAACAGAGAGTCGGAGACAAAACAGAGCCCTGGGGAACCCCAGCGTTTATTTTGTGAATTGCAGACTTGAACCCATCCAAAACAACTTGAATTGAACGGTCCGAAAGGTAATTACTAATCCATTGAATAAGAGATTCGTCGATTCCAAATGCACGCATTTTCGACAAAAGAGCTTATTGCCAAACTCTGTCAAATGCTTTTGAAATATCAAGCGCAACAATCTTGCTTTCACCATGAATATGCAAGGAATGGTTCCACTTTTCAGTGAGATATGCCATCAAATCACCAGTGGACCTTTTGCTACGAAAACCGTATTGCCGGTCATTAAGGAGTTTTCGTGATTCAAGATATTTCATAAGCTGATAATTAATCAGCGTTTCCATGACCTTAGAAAGAAGGGAAGTTAGTGCAATTGGACGATAGTTAGAGGGAGAAGAAGAATCGCCTTTTTTAGGGACGGGCTGGACAAATGCTGTTTTCCATCTACTCGGAAAGAGACCTGAGCAGTAGGACCGATGGAAAAGCTTACACAATGGTTTTGCCAGCGTGGAAGAACACCTCTTCAGAACTATGGGGGATATTCCATCTGGACCAGCGGATTTGTGAATGTTGAGATCTCGAAGTACTCTCATGACTGTACGAGTGCGAAAATGAATTTGTCCCATTGTATATTCGACGCGCTTAAGTACAGGCGGGGACATCGCAGAATCTGGTAGCATGGAGCTAGCAGCGAAATGCGCTGCAAGTAGATTTGCTTTGGCCATAGAGGTGACAGCTGGAATGTTATTGTAAACGAGTGTTGGGATGGAAGATGAGGCACAGTTTTTAACATTTTTTACGAAAGACCAAAAGTTTTTACTACCCTTGGGACAATGTAGTATTTTCTGCCTCAGCTTTTGGTCGTATTGGAACTTAACACGGCGAATATGAGCATTACAATCATTTCTGGCTTGCTTAAACTTTTTTCGATTTACCTGAGATGGGTTGGCCTTGTAGGACCGAAAACATAACTCCTTCAACCTAATCGCCTCTTTACAGCTCAAGTCATACCACGAGTTCACCTTAGGTTTGATACTCTTAATCCTGTGAGGGATGAAAGATGTCATACCAAGGAGAATGGTGTTGGTTATCATATCAGCAGCAGCATCTACGTTGTTATCGAGAAAGCACAAGGACCAGTTAAAACGACCGAAGAAGTTATTAAGGCCGTCCCAGTTTGCTTTCTCGTACCGCCAGACTGTTCGTTTAGGAGTTATTTCCTTATTGGGTTGGCCACCTGTATTAATTTTTGCCGGTTTAATTCACTGCACTATTAATTTTTTTTTTTTTTTGTCACTTCAACAGTTTTTAGGAGGCACTTTCGATTTTAGGATTTACTAAAAAAGATTTTTGTCGGAAATCGATAGCGCGAGCGCGAGCGTGTGCGGCCGTGATGGGTGCAGAGCGATCACTCAAGTGAGTAGGTACTAAGTATAGGTACCTACGCCCTCCTAGGCCCGGCAAGAGATGTAAACCTTTGGCCTGGGTTATCAAAGGGGGCCCGTTAAGGCCAAGCATTAAGCAAATTTGTTGCAGCGATGGATGAAACGGAAATTCGGGAGGTTGCATCAGATTGCGACAAAAAACACATTTTGATGAATCAGAAGTTTTGGTGAATGAAATGGTTCACCTACAACACTTGTGCAAAGACAATTTCGAATGTGAGCTTTTGCCGTTTTCATAACTTATTGCAATTTTCGGCCAAAACTTAGAACGGGTTTTCCAAATACCTGCATATTTGCGTTGCCCTTCGTGTATTTTGTATTGTAGTAACTGTCTGCAGTGCTGAACTTTTCATTCAGTGTGCTTACCTACTCGAATTAAAAACTTTCAGCACTCGTGCTCCTCAGGAGATCGTGTATCAGCACTTTAGCAGTTGGCACTCTGCATTGATGCTCATTTAGCAAGGAATTTGGATTTCGATGCACTAAATAAAAATGTTGCAGCCAAAAAATTAAGAAAAAACAAGTGGGAAAATGCAACAGTGCGTACGCGAAAGCTTCAGTCCATCTACGACGGATTGCAAAATACCCGACCATGCCAAAAAAAAACTGCCACCCCTCCAAAAAGTGGGCGGGAATTAAAAATATGCTTGAATGCTTTATACTAGGTGGTTGCATACATTTCGGCCTAAAACACCGCCTTTTTAACTCAAAAAATCAAATGGACGTGTCTGTAAGTAGATTCAGCTAATTTTCAAACTTAATCTGAAAGACTGAATTTCGAGCCAACCCACCAACTTTCAGCTCGCTAGCTTAAAATTTAAGGCCTAAAAGTTCCTTACATACGGACGGACGGACGGACGGGCGGACGGACAGGGCTTAATAGATTCCCAGTCAGTCCCGTTCATATCTCTAAAAGGTCTTAGGATCTACGGTGATTATTTCCCTGCTTTACTATACAACAAACTGAATGTACCATTGGTATAAACAAATTGTTGTGGTCACCGAATTTTTTTTTTTTTTTTGTGGTACGGCAAAGGGACCCGTCATCGCTCATCCGCGGGCACAGATTTTCTCTTGATGGCCTTGTACCTTTCCATACAAGGTACATTGCGAAAAGGGAAACCTAACCTGGAGTACTTTCAACCCGCGAAGCGAGCCAATGTTCATGGGAATAAGAATATGCAATAAAAATTTTAATTCATTTAAAGGTTTTTAACTTTCGCAACTTGTCGCTCCACTATGCATAGGTGCTAGTTCCAGTCTTTTTCAACTATTTTTGCCTATGCTCTGTTAACTAATCGAGTCCGATTATTTGCAAATCCAATATCCATACCTTCGAAATTATGCCAACATTTTCATTGCGTACTACGTACAAGGTACGTGGACAATGCGAACAGGTAAAATATAATAAGGCCTTCTGAATGAAAAGTTTATAGGTAAACAAGTACCTATACTTATGCATGTTTATTAAGTAGCAAGAGAAGAAACACCTATTCTCTAGCTTTGCAACAAAATTTGACATCAGACCGACAATTTAAGAAGGTATTACATGTTCAAAATCAGGACACTGATAATATTAGCATTATATTAGCATAAAGAAATATGTGAGAAGAAATAGTTATTATACATGAATTCAGCATTAAATTGTTTTACCTAAGGGGGTAAAAATGATTGTTTATTCGCCAGAAAAATAGGTGGATTTTAAGGAAAAATAATATAGTACACCCAACCTTATAGTCGAAGACAGCCTCGGGTTTACCGATGATGGCCAGCTAGGCCGAGGCCTAGTGCATCACGAAACAGTGGCCACCACAAAAACTGCAAACATAATAAAACAACTAAATCAGCATTTGAAATAAAAACACAGCTCAACCTTTCTTTTCAGTTATTTATTTTAACAATAACGACATTTGAGACAATACCGACATGCAGCTTTCATTGTTTATCTTGAAAAGGTATATGTTTATAAATTTATTATGTATTATATATTTTTATATATTATATAGATTTAATTTTACAACTTTTCTAAGAAAAACATATTTTCCATAACAAAATCAATAAAGCTTGGCATTGCCGTCATGGAATTATTTTTTAAGCTTTCAATGCGACTTGTTGTCAAAAATTTTTTGGCCTTTATTCATGTGTTATAAAGTGGTTAAGACACGCTTACGGAGAGTTCAAATTAGAGCGATGAGAACAATTCTCAAAGCAAATTTTTATACCCATATATACGTTGTGCTGACAAGACTAAGTTTTATGAGAGTGAGACAAAGAATAACTCATATGCCCGCTTTCACAGTGCAAGTTTGAACTCAGTTTAAACTCCGATGTTTGGTGAAAACGGGAATGAAGTTAAGTTCCAAAATATTTCAATTATTTGTCCCCAAATTTTTGGGCTTAAAATTAAAATCGGTTGATTCTAATCTCGTTAAAATCATCAGAGAATTATTGCTTAAGATAAGCGAATATCGAAAAATTGAAATATTCCCAGTTATCGGAATGATAACAAGTACTAAAGTTACAGTTTTTCGACTGAAAGTGGCTGGGATGACTGCCACAACTTCATCATCGTCCCCTTAGTGATTTACTTTGAAATCAATTGTCATATATTAGCGAAGCGAATATTATTGCTTAAAATTACAGTTTTTTTTTACAATCCCTTAAAACGCCTTCTAAAATAATTTTGTACTTACTTACTTACTTAAGGTGGCGCTACAGTCCGGGGTGTACCTGGGTCTCAGCCAACAGGCTTCGCCAGCCAGCTCTGTCTCTAGCTAGCCATCTCCAGTTTCGCACGCGAAGTTGGCTGAAGTCCCCTTCCACTTGCGTGCGCCACCTGAGTGTATATCTCCTCCTCAACTCTCCGTCTATGCAGACGGGAGCGTAAATCGTGCGAAGAATTTTCTTCTCGAAGCAGCCTAAAGTGTTTTCACCCGCCTTTGACAGGGTCCATGCTTCTGCACCGTAAAGCAGGACTGGGAAGATGAGGGTCTTATCTTAAATACTTTTATACGCGGAGTATAATAGATATATATAAGAAATATGTGTACCTAATAAATATATACCCGGAGCTCAATACTTTGTATTTAACAAATTTAGCAATTGGTATCTTTAATATTTGTCGTAGAATATTTTTTTCGATTTAGAATGAAATTTCGGAGAAATGAGGTCTTTACATATCTGACTTCATCGATAGAGTTAAGAACATTAATAGTGCAATACCTTCTGTGTAATAAATAGCTTAATAGAACCGGTTATGTGCAATTTTAAATTTTCAATACTAGAGAGCAAGACTGATTTAATGGAAATACTACAAAGAATCAATTCGAAACATGATATATTCGGTATTAATAACTCAATAATTATAGACAACTTAGGCATATCTAATAGGGGATAAATAAGTAAATCTTATTAATAAATCTCAGACCAAGAAAGGCAAAGTCTCCCGATTAACTTATTGCTTACTTTAGAAAAAGTGTTTGAAGAGGTGGTTTCTTTTTTTAACTCTCGAAAGACCTTATCTCATGGGTCCATGGGTGAGTCCATGATAGGTCCATGAAATGAGCATATAGATATTTTCTCAAAGATTAGTAAAAAAGTTAAGTTTTAAAGGCGGATAAGAAATAAAATAAATAACATGTGTGCAATAAATATTTACCGCTAGATCATCTTGCCCCACTTTGACTGTTATGCGACGATACTTTTTATGTGTTATAAAGTGGTTAAGACACGCTTACGGAGAGTTCAAATTAGAGCGATGAGAACAATTCTCAAAGCAAATTTTTATACCCATATATACGTTGTGCTGACAAGACTAAGTTTTATGAGTGTGAGACAAAGAATAACTCATATGCCCGCTTTCACAGTGCAAGTTTGAACTCCGTTTAAACTCCGATGTTTGGTGAAAACGGGAATGAAGTTAAGTTCCAAGATACTGTGAACGTCACAAGTATCACGTTGCCTTGAGAATTTCAAATAAAATTTGCGATAGATGTCACATTTGTCTAAACTTTGGATTCAAAATCCAAAGTTTTCTTCGAAACAGAATACCCTATCCGAAATCGGCTTGAAATTTGAAGAACTCCATAAAATTCCTACAATTCCCTTCTTTTCACGGATTCTTTAAACCAATTTAGCCCTACAACACTAACGAAAACAATGACCGGAAGATTAGCTTAACGCTCGATCAATTTCTACTGGGAAACACAAATATATATGTAACTACAACCTGAGGACAATAAGAAACTTCGACCTGATGAGATGCAACTTGACAAACTCACAGAACCAAGTATTCTTCAAAGGCCTTCAAATGATTAACGCTTTTCGAAGCAACATCAAAGACGGGACAAACCGAATTTCTACGCCTTGTCTAACTTCACCAAAAGGCATTTTTAAATAAAATGTGAACTAGAGTTAGACTCACATTGAGGACAATTGTGGGCGTGGCTGTGGGCCGATTTAATAAATTTTTATAATTTGTCGGCACAAAATGAGAACCAACAACTAATAGGGTGCTTGATTTAAGTGAGTTCGCCGTGCCTCTCACTCTAAGGGTGTTTGATTTAAGTGAGTTTCCCGTGCCTCTCACTCTTAGGGTGGTTGATTTAAGTGAGTTCCACGTGTCTCTCACTCTTAGGGTGGTTGATTTAAGTAAGTTCCCCGTGCCTCTCACTCTTAGGGTGCTTGATTTAAGTGAGTTCCCCGTGCCTCTCTATAAATTTTTTTATGGGGGTGTGATAGGCACCATCGACACCATAGCGAGCTGAAATACCTTGCTCTTGCAGTTTTCTTCTAACTGCTTTGGCGAAATGGAAGAAGCACCCGAATATTGTGGCAGTGGGGCATTTCTGACGAATTGCATTTTCGGCAGCCTTTTCGAAATCGATTACGAAATCGGTTGGCGAATGGTTGTCGACGCCAGACGAGCTTAAAATTAGTTCCAGTTCCCGATTATATGTCTCCTGGGTTTGTTTGGATAGAAGACAGTACACGAAAGGTAAAACCTTATTTTCTACCATGCCGGGAACTACCCAAAGCTGGTAAGACATTTCGGGACACACTTTGAATGTGCCGTCCGCTAGCCAGGTTTGACAATTAGCAAGTCGCAAACAGTCAGAATGTGCGCCAAGAATTATAATCCTATTTGCAGATTCGCTTCCTGTATCAGCTATGAGAAAGCTTTAAGACAAAGCCGTCAGCGTTCTCATGATGGATTCAGGAAGCACTATTTGCGACCTGTCATGCGGAATTGAAGCCTGGTTTAGCTTCTTCCGTGCTCTGCATACAGATTTCTCCAGCGACACAATCTTAGGGGCACCAACGATTGCCTCAGTAGAAACTCCTGCAAGGGCGCTATTTATAATAGCCCTTGGAGCTTCTACTGTGGTTCCCGCCGTATGTTTTATTTTTGCGAGAACTTGCGCTACCTCGCAGACAAATGGAGACGGGGAATGGTTATGCTCCTTTGTCTGCAGCACATTTTGCTCTTCAGTTAGAGCTCTTCCGCGACACCCCAATGATCGGTGCTTTTCGCAACGCCAGCTTGTTTTATTACTTTTGGTAATAGTTTTCAAATAAATATAGCCTTGGTAATGAAGCTTCATCACTCCACGCTGCGATGGTACAAATTTTGCCATTATGTTATTAAACGAATTTTAAGAAAACAAATGCTTAAAAAATTTAACAAGAGAGTCAACCGCTTTACTTAGAACTGCTTCTCTTGAATGCCAGATCGAAAGTGCGCAAATCATGCAAATAAAAATTTAAATTTAATTTTATTTGATTTAATTGATTTTTTTATTTCTGAACAAATTTTAGCATACATATAAAGTTATAAAAAATTTTTGAATTTGAGTATTTTTGAACCCTTACGTGGTTCTGTAAGACAACCCATAGTTTCTTAAGATCATTCTTAGTTTTGTAAGACCATGCCTGGTCCTAGAAATCGCTGATGGTCTTAGAAAACTATAAATAGTCTTAATAAGCCACAATTGGTCATACATTATACAAAGCCTCGCATGGTCTTACAAAACTATAAATATTCTTAAGAAAGTATGAACAGTCTTAAGAAACCACAGATAGTCTTATACAAAGCTTCGCATGGTCTTATACAAAGCTATAAATAGTCTTAAGAAACTATAGAAGGTCTTGAGAAACTATAGAAGGTACTTAAGAAACTATCAATAGTCGTAAGAAACCACAGATAGTCTTATACAAAGCTTCGCATGGTTTTATACAAAGCTATAAATAGTCTTAAGAAACTATAGAAGGTCTTGAGAAACTTTAGAAGGTACTTAAGAAACTATCAATAGTCTTGAGAAACCAAAGACGGTCTTATACAAAACTTTGCATGGTATTACAAAGCTATAAATAGTCTAAAGAAACTTTAGAAAGTCTAAAGAAACTAAAGAAGGTACTTAAGAAACTATCAATAGTCTTGAGAAACCACAGATGGCCTTATACAAAACTTTGCATGGTCTTACAAAGCTATAAATAGTCTTAAGAAACTTTAGAAAGTCTTAAGAAACTAGAGAAGATACTTAACAAACTATTAATAGTCTTTAAAAGCATAGATGGTCTTATACAAAGCATAGTCTTGTGGATGATAAGGCCATCTCGTTGAAATAAACACGCTGGAGATAATCTTCAAATACACTTTATTAAAAATTACCTTAATGCTATTGACTTACAATGGTTGGGTTAATATCATATAGGCTATGTGGCACGATCGGAAGAATGACAAGAAGAAGGAACATTCAGTCAGAAGTATATATAAGCTATTCCACGGCGAAGACTAATTCGTTAAAAATGAAATAGCGAATATTAGATACAATGGTGAAAGTATACTTAGAATAGAAAATGTTTTGGAATGGGTATAATATGAAAGTTAGGGGGTGGCCACATTATTCCCCCTCAAGTTTTTGTAATATTACTTGAAAAACTAAAAGTAAGTTTGCTTGTTCTATTTGTTAGCGGTTCTGAGCCTGACCTTTCTTCCTGATCTGGTAGTATATGTAGACACGGGTACGTTTGTACTAGGCATCGGGGTGTCATCCCTTGTTAATGTTTCGTCCATTTCTGCTTTGAAAATAATTGCTGTTTTAAGGCGATCAATGGAGATATTTACTTTGCGATTGTTAATGTTCACTTTGAAGTATTTGTCACCCCGGGCGATAACTTGGTAGGTGCTGCAGAAGTGTCCTCACTGCATCGGTGCGGACAAAGACGTGGGTAGCCGTATGTAAGGTTGGCTGAACGAAAACCTTGGCACTGTCGTGATGTGATGTCATCGATGGTCGAACTCTGGACATTGCACGACGCAAGTTCTTTACAAACTCAGTTTGATCCTTACTTCAGTTCTGTGTCCCAAAGAAATCGCCGGGTAGACGAAGTGAAGTTCCAAAAACCATTTCAGCTGGTGTCGACTTGATGTCTTCTTTGTACACAGATCGTAGTCCCAAAAGTACTGATTGCAAGACGGAGCTCCAGTCGGCAGTTTCGTGGCAGCATATGGCAGTTTTTAAAGCTCGATGCCACCTTTCGATAATACCATTACATTGCGGATGGTAGGGAGTGGTTCTCGAGTGTTTGCTGCCAAATAAACGTGAGAGTTCCTTGAATAGATTGCTCTCAAATTGCCTCCCAAGGTCGGTTGTTATTTGGATGGGAACACCAAACTGTGCTATTCACCCAGATATCAGTGCCTTGGCAACCGTTTCGGCAATGATATCTGTTATCGGGAACGCTTCGGGCCATCTTGAAAACCGGTCGATACAGGTAAGTATGTAGCGAAACCCTTGTGATGTGGTAAGTGGTCCCACTAAATCGATGCTTATGTGGTCGAATCGAGCTTCAGGTAGTGAAAACGTTCCAAACTTCGTAATATTGTGCCATTGAACCTTGCTTCTTTGACAGGGTGCGCAACTCCTTATGGCGGCTGCTATATCCTTACGCATCCCTGACCAACAAAAAGCGTTCTTGGATGAGTCTAAGTGTTGGCCTCTTGCTTGAGTGAGAGAGGCCATGCAACGTGTGGATAACAGCCTTTCGAAGTTTTTGGCACAACAGGTCGAATTGTTTTTGCAGATATATCGGAGTAGAGTGGAGTTTTGCACTCTGGAATGTAAAAAGGCTTTTCAGTTAAGGACGTGTCTAAAAATTTACCTCCTTTGAACTCTTCATCTTGCTCTTGCTCCATAGCTATGCTCTGGGCATTTACGAGTGATTCGGCTCGAACTTCTGTGATCCTGGATAACAAATCAGCAACGGTGTTTTCGTCGCCTTTAACGTATCTCATATCCGTGCTAAATTGCGAGATGAAGTCTAGCAGCCTTAAACGCCTTGGTGATGCTTTCTCGGACTTTTGTTTGAATGCAAAAATTATTGGCTTATGGTCGATGAATATGCAGAAATTACGACCCTCGATTAGATGTCCGAAATGTTTTACACCCTCAAATACTACCAACAGCTCGAGATCATAGGTCCTCTATCGTTTCTGTGCATCCGCAAGTTTTTTGGAAAAAAAACCGAGGGGCTGCGCCACTCCACCGACGACTTGGTGTAAGACTGCTCCTATCGCTATGTCGGATGCGTCTGTACTCAGCGATATTGGTGCGTTGATAACTGGATGAGCTAAAAGAGTTGCACTGCATAGATCGTTCTTGCATCGTTCAAATGCGCTACGTCGTTTTTTTTGCCACTGATGAGTTTCTGAAGATCACATTGATTGTCGTCGGCACGTGGTAGAAATGTTCGATAAAAGCTTATCATTGCAAGAAAGCGTTTGAGCTCCTTTGCCACTTTAGGTTTTTTGAACCCTTTTACGGCTTCGATTTTAGTATCGAGTGGCCTTCAGAATTTCCGAGGTGTCCTAGAAACTTTATTTTGCGCTGACCAAAGACACACTTTGATGGGTTTATTTTAAGCCCGGTGCTGAAAGAGTTTTCTTAGATGTCGAAGGCGAAGTCTTCTTATCCTCGCAGAAAATCGTGTATGTGTCGTTGAAATGTCTGAGCAGCATTCCGAAGTCCAAATGTCATGAACATGTTTTCGTACAACCCAAACGGGGTTGTTATAGCCGTTTTAGGAATATTGCTGGGCTCGACAGGTATCTGGTGAAAAGCCCTTTCCAGATCTATTGCTGAAAATGTCTGTTTATCTTTTAACTTTCTTTATCTTTATTGTTGCGTAGGTCCTGTATGTATGGAATCGGGTATCGGTCTGGTTCGGTGATACTATTTAAATTGCGGTAATCACCACACGGACGCCACTCACCGTTTGCTTTTTTCTGCAAATGTAAGGGACTGGCCCAGTTACTCTTCGATGGGCGACAGATTCCTTTCTCCAAGAGATAGCGAAACTCATTTTGGGCGGCTTTGAGTTTCTCGGCATCGAGGCGGCGGGGACGGGCAAATACTGGTGGACCCTTTGTGTCGATGTGATGAGTTATGCTCGCAAATTTCGTGTTGTCTTCCTGTCTATTGACGTGAAGAATTTCATCAAACTCGGCTGGAATGTGTGCAAATGGGCAGTTTATATCAAATGCCTTGATAGTTACCTCGTTTGCCAGGGACCCAGTAGTTTTTGTTTCAACCTTTGTGGTATTGTTGATGAGTCTGTTTCTTTTCAGGTCGATTATAATACCGAAGTGCCTTATGAAATCTGCTCCGATGATTGGTGTCGTAACTTCAGCTATTGTAAACATCTATGTGAACGCACGTCTCAAGCCCAAATCTACAGTCAATCGTGCCTGTCCAAAAGTTTTGATTTGGCTCCCATTTGCCGCAAATAAAGTGTTTTTTGTTGCTGAAAATCTGTCGTTGTACGAAGGTGGAATGACCGATATATCAGCGCCGCTATCGGCTTAAAATTTCCGCTTGGAAGTCGTGTCGTAAACAACTAATCTAAAAATCTGTTCACCAATGTGTTGTTTACTAGATTTTGCATTGGTCAACGATAGAGGTACTAGTTTTTTGAAGCTGTCGATGTTGCGAAGACGCACGGTTAACGACACTTTTTTGCACCTTGTCCGAACTTAAAGTAGTACCAGTACGAGTCACCTTTCCTTTGAAAATGAGTCTTTGAATCACGACGTCGAACACTTACGCTTCTGCTGCGGTTTCGGCGATGACGACGAGTGCCGCTCATTAATTGATTAAGCTGTGAAATAATCTGATTAATTTGCTGCTGTAGAAAGAGCTCGTTGGGTGATAAAGACGATGGAGTTGTCGGCTGTTGTTTTTCTCGCTACATGGAAATTGAATTGGTGAAAGTGGTGTTTGAAAAGTCTCCGATATCCATAATTTTATCGGCTAGCTTGGCTAATGCGATAAGCTCCTCACTAGACGCCTGTAAAATAGCACGAACCTGCGGTGGTAGTCTTTGCATCCACAAAGATTTGAGAAAATCGTTGTTTATTTGATTTCCTCCCAAGTCTTTAAGCTCGTTGAGTAATTGAGAAGGTCTTTTATCCCCACAGTCGACTTCAGAGAGAATTTTTTTAATTTTCTTCTGCTCCGAATCTCCGAATCGTTCTATGATAACTGACATCAATACGGCGTCGGAAACCTGTGTCAGCACTTGAGATTCAATTGCTCCGATTATGGTGTTAAATTTTGCAGAATCACTACCAATTTTGGCTGCGCGAAATTGTGCTTCGATTTGAGCAAACCATATCTGAGGTTTCTCGTGCCAGAAGGGAGGGTACTCGTATTGACACGCGGGTAATTGTTTCTTGTGGAGTACTGACGTCTGAAGGATCGCTTTTGGAATTTTCTGAATCATTCTGAGTCATTCTAATTTCGATTAGATTATTCAATTCAATTCAATTTCAATTTATTATTATTATTATACGGGTGTACATTAAGACCTAGTCTTTTTAAGTACACCCGTTAAAATTAGCCTAAATGCCTAAATTAGCCTAATGTTATACGAGAAGGTTACGCTTAAGGCAGGGGTCACCAATGTGGTCACCAATGTGGATGATAAGACCGTCTCGTTGAAATAAGCACGCTGGAGATAATCTTCCAATCCACTTTATTAAAAATTACCTTAATATCTTTTTTGCCATGTGGCACGATCGGAAGAATGACAAGAAGAAAGAACATTTCGATCTGTCAGAAGTATATATAAGCTATTCCGCGGCGAAGACTAATTCGTTAAAAATTAAATAGCGAATATTAGATACAATGGTGAAAGTATATTTAGAATAGAAAATATTTTGGAATAGGTATAATATGAAAGTTAGGTGGTCGCCACATGCATAGTTGGTCTTATACAAAGCATAGTCCTACAAAACTATATCTAAATAGCCTTAAAAAACCACATATGATCATAGAAAGCTACACAGGGCCTTATAAAACTAGAAAATATTTTTAAGAAACTAAGAAGGTTTTAAGAAACTATCAATAGTCCTAAGCATGGGCGAATGCAGAAAAAAATTTCGGGGGAAGGGGCTTTCTTATAAAAGGGGCTTGCTTATAAAAGTTTATTAAATATTAATAACCAAACCTTCGAAATTAGGTAGTGGTTATTTTATAGTATTTTTGGTGGGTGGTCAATTTTAAATTTTTAAAGTCAAGGTCAACACTAGTGTAACGTACCTATCCAAAACGTTGTTGTTCCGGATGAATTTATATCCCATGTCCAATCCATGGCTCTTGGTTGAAACTCTTCTCTGTGGTTATCTCCTGAAAGTGCCTCTGTATACGAATGAGTCCTTCTCAGACTAGCGCGCTTTATGTGTCTATTTGAAGGTTTGAAGGATGGCCTTCGATATAAAAACAGAAGTTTTTTTTTCTATCCGCGAGGTTCCAAGTTGCTTGAAATATGCACACAATGAGTATATTGTACACAATATATATATACACAATATATATATTGTGTAATGTATAAATATACACAATATATATATTGTGTAATATAAATGTTTGAGATAACTAAAAGTAAAATGATCAGTTCTACCCCACTTTAACACTATGGGTTACTTCCCTTCCTCGTCAATTAAAAATGACTCCAGGAGTACAGATCTCCTCCTTTTATATTTCTTACTTCAAATAAGCGATCATACAAACTCAGATAGAACTCTTCATAGTAGTTTTCAATAGAGTGTTTATTATTTATATCTAACACGGCCATCCTACAAAATTCATCGTTCTCGATGAAAGCATAGTAAACAACTATGCCTATTACTAAACAAAAATTCAGATTTAGTTATCTTTAAGTTAATATTTGGTTAAAAGAATCAATAAAAAATGATCAGTCTGAACTTAGAGGCAATTTAAGGTAATTTTAAGCTTGTCCAACATAAAGTAACAATTGTAACTCAGAGGCAATTCTCAGCTTGCCAGCAAATGGTCTGTCTAAACTCAAAGCAATCTTAAGTTTATCTAACGTCCAATTTCAGCACATCATTCAAAATATTTTGTTAACACAATCATAGCTTAGAGGCAATCTTAAGCTTGTCCAACATAAAGATGCAGTTGTAGCAACTTTGTAATCAAAAACGCTCAAAAGCAAATAGTACATTTTAGCTCAGAGGCAATCTTAAGCTTGTCTAAAACGAACGTTTGAAAGAAAGTAAAATTTGGTAAATCAGCATTTATAACTGATAATAACTGGGGAGCAATCTCAAATGCATTTATACCCCCCCAAAACTGTTAGTTTCTTCACTAGTAAAGCAAAATCTTCATAATAGATTTTATCTTTTTTATCGTTTGGGTCATTTTGATCATTTATTCCAACATAATGGTTAAATTCCAACAACTTCATGTTATCTATCTTTAATTTTGTTTCTATGCATCGGGTTCTGTATGGGGGCACTGTATAGGAGTCGTAGCACTGCTTTTTGAAGGCAGTTATCAGACAAACTATTAAATTGCTTACATGTTTTTTGTAGTATGTTTTGACTGGTCTACTGGTCTATTGATTAATTTTGTACTTATTTCCTAGCTTCATTAATTTGTCTTTCGAATTTCACTTTTTTTCAGGGCTTAACCCTGATTTCTTAAAATGCATTCTTAAATGCAAAAACGAATGCATTTTTTTAAGCTGCACGATTTTTCGAATATAACCTGATAATCTCATAAACTTTTGAACTTATTTGAGGATAGATCGTATTGAAGATCTCACATGAGCATCAATTTTAAGCTTAGCCAGCTTGAGACTAAAACCAAGATTTCTCGTCCAAGATAGTTTATCTCGTCCATTAGTTTGTAAAAACTTGATTTTTTCCACGTTTGAGAAAAACTCACTTGTGGGTTAGTGCATCTAAAACTAATTTTTATTTTGTTGGTCCTTTTTCAAAGGAATCAAAATATCTCGATTTGTTTTTAAGATCTTTTGAATGCTTTGTTAATCGCTCGCTAAAATTTTACAGGAGGATTGGCAAGTCCACATGGGTTAAGTAGGAACCTATTTGCTTTCAGAAAGTTTAATATCGATTTTAGGAAGAGGATGCCGATCCTCAACCGTGATACAATTTTGTGCACGAAAATCACGACACACAACCGATTTATTTTTTTTTTCTTATTTTTATTACAGCTATGGGGCTATGGGGCTAGCAAGTGGTGAAAAACTATCCCAAAAAAGTCCATGCTTCTTTAATTTGCCTATTTATTTCATTAATTACATTAATTACTACCACTAGCTTACATGTAGGTAAGGTCTGAAAACAATTGGAGCATCTCGATTAAGTATTGTTTTAGGGACCCGTTTCCACTTTTTCGGTAAGGACTTCTGTTACTATGAACTTCGAATATTTATTTAGTAATGCTTCCATTTCTATTTGGTAATTAGAAGAGGAATCTGTTATTTATTCAGCTTCTACTAAATTAATGAACATTTATTTTGTTGGACTTTATCTCTTTTTTTTTCCTTTGCGAACTGAAGTTGATTTACGCTTATATCTAATCTAGGGTCATTTAGCACACGTCCGATCAAAATTGCATTTTTAAGATACATGATAGAACAACAAGCTTCAACAGTCACGGCTTCAATTTTCAGTTAATCCAACCTTATCTTTAGTAATGTCTTGTATCCTAACAAAATGTGCCGTTTTCTTAAATGAGGGGTCATTTGAAATATCTGATTTGATTAACAAGCAATCAGAACCAGTATCCAATAAACACTTTTACATTTTCTGACCAGTCATAACAACAGTCGTACTATCTTATACTCAGAAGCATTAATTTACCTGTTTCTGTTCTGCAAGTTGTTTTATACACAACAGGTACATTCATCGTGTCCAGGGCTTACAGAAAGACATACTTTTCTTTGACCTCCATTGCTGATTCCGAAATTTCTTAAGATAGGGCCGTATAACTCCCCTTCAAAAACTGTATTACAAGTACTAATCTATATTTATACCCGACCCAGGGTATATTAAGTTTGATGTATAGTTTGTAACGCAGTGAAATAATCACCGTAGACCCCTAAGACCTAAGGCGGAGTTTTAGGCCGAAATGTATGTGACCACCTAGTATAAAGCATTCAAGAGTTATATTTTTACATCCCGCCCACTTTTTGGCGTTGCAGTTTTCTTTTTGGTTTGGTCGGGTATTTTGCAATTGAAGCTTTATTCGTAGATGGATTGAAGCTTTAGCATACCCACTGTTGCACTTTCCCACTTGTTTTACATATGGCCGGCCCGACGATGGTCATGTAAACAGTACGTATAACTCCCAGTATCACCTGTAGGTGACCGCCCATTTTAAGAAAAACTGAGGGGCGTAAAAACAAATTGTCGATGAAAAATTAATATTTAAAGTTATTTTCATTCCAGTTGCAATTGAAAATTCAAAGCTTTAACAGGATAATGTCAGCCGGGTCAGCTAGGGCGGGTGTCAGCTGTCTGACAGGCGCCTGTGGCCATATACGGATATGTGAAAGTTGCACTCTTTTTTACCATTTTTCTCTATAAATTCTAAGCTAATCGAGACCGACCGAATTTTTAATAGTAATTCGGAATCGGGACACCGAAATCCATATATTAGAATAAAAAAATCCAACATATTCCACTCCGACCTACAGTAAACTTAGTGCCATCATAATAAATTTACTACTATAACGATGAATTTGAAAAAAAAATTATACAAAATTATTATGCTACAAAAAAAAAAAAAAAACATTTCTCAAATTTATTTGTTTTAAATTGATGCTAAGTTCAAATAGTTAAGTTTTTTTAAATTACCCAAATTTTTGGTCAATTTTCTTTATGTTTTTTTTTTTCGTAAGAACCTTCCACAAAGTATAAGAAAACTTTTTGATACAAGATTAATGAAATCGGTAGGTAATGCCATTGTCATGCTTTAGCGGGACCTAGGGAAATATGGATTGATTTGATGTTGACCACCGAGGCGAAAGGCAAAATCAGTGTTTCCATTTTGTTTCGACATCAAAAAGAATTTGTTATAATAAAAAATTACGTATTTGAAGTAGTTTTAATTCCAGTTCGAATAGAAAATTCAAAGCTTGGACAGGACAACGCCTGTCGGGTCAGCTAGCATATATATATTGCAAGGACCTTCGCTTGGGAATTAACGGGTAGGGACACTTATGTAGCTCGAAAGAAGAGCAGCGGTTGGCAAGGGTTATTAGTGAGATTGTCTTAACTTAATTTAAAATGAAGCCTGGGGTATAGACAAAGTCTCTATAACTATTTACCTCAAAGCTGGAGCTGTCTTTGGAAAAACGTCTATGTTGGTTATCTCTTTTTAATTTCAATTTATTCATGAAAATATCTCTTTACATTAGATAACAATATATATCTTTACTTTGCAAGAGTGATTTAATTACAAGTTGACACTGACAACAGTTTGTTTAAAAATTTAATTTAAAATTCAGGTTATTTTGAAAAATAAAAATTATAAAAAAGAATAAATAATAATAACTAACTTTCATTGGAGGCCAAATACTTAAAAAGTTCCTTCTGAAATTTAACTATGTTTTCTACGTTTCTTATGCTGCGTGGTAAAGCATTCCACAGTCTAGTAGTGTGAACATTAAACTGAAATTCACTAGCGCGACAAGTAAAACGTGGTTGTATTAATGTAACTGATCGTGGCGATCTCGTAAGATTTAAAGACTCGAAAAGGTAGGAGGGTTGCTTGTTTATTAATGTTTTATGAAGTAGAGTTAAGGCTCGAAATTTGATGTATGTGTGGAGACGACAGCCCAGAATTGTCTTGGAATATGCAGATATGTGACTACGTATATCCAGATCATAGATGTATCTTGCAATCCAATTAAAGATAACATTTAGTGTACGCCCTGTATCGGCGCTGTGTCTGCAGAAAAGCTCACACCCATAAGTTATAATTGGAATTAAAATAGCTCTTGCTAGGAGAAGCTTTGTCCTAGCTGGTGTAAAATGCCGAGATGGTGAAAGATTTCTGAGAGCACCATATACCTTGCCGATGACTTGGCGTATATGGTCATCCCAGGATAGTGTTTGATTTAACAGGATACCAAGATTTTTACACTTTTCAACATAACTTATGGGGGACCATTGAGAACAATGGGTGGAAAATAGCTCTGATTTAGCGTGGTCTTGTACATAACTAAGCATTTTGATTTACTTGCATTTAACTTTAATTTGTTTTCGTCGCACCAAGTGTTTATGCATTGAAGATCTTCGTTAATTTTAGACACTCCATCTTCAATCAGTCCAAGTTTGCAGCTTAGATAGAGTTGGTAATCATCAGCACACATGTGCTTAGAGGAGTATTGTGTGCAGCTTGGCAGGTCATTTATAAACAATAAAAATAGCAAAGGACCCAGAATTGATCCTTGGGGAACTCCTCTCTGTGTACTTAAAAACTTAGATCTTTTATTGTTAATAAAAACAGCTTGCTTTCTTCCGGAAAGATATGAAAGCATCAGCTTACAGGCAGGCTGTGAAAAACTAAATTTTTCCCTTAATTTTATTATTAGCAAATCGTGGTTTATCAAGTCAAATGCTTTCGAGAAATCAAGAAGGACTAAAAATGAGACCTTGTCGTTATCTATCGCGTTTCGAATATCTTCCGTAACCTTTAGCAGAGATGTAATACAGCTGTGCTTGGGTCGGAAACCGGACTGTATGTTGATAAGTAATCTGGCTCTGGTCAGAAAATTTGATATTTGAAGATGGAGTAGCTTTTCCATGACCTTTGACAGAAAAGGAAGAATTGAAACAGGCCTATACTCAGTTGGAGAGTTAATGGATGCCTTCTTTTTTGAAATCGGGATAACTTTTGACTCTTTCCAAAGCAAAGGGAAGTACGACGCTAAAATAATTGTAGTTGATTTTGATTTTACTTTTAAAATTGCCTTAAGTACATCATAGTCATCAACTCTATCAAAATTGAAGAATTGATTCTCATTCAAGTGTAAACTAGGTTCTGAGGAAAATCCGACTGTTTGATTAGAAGAAGCACTTGTAGATTGTGAGTCCAATGTTTGTATTTTAACAAATTCTTCATTCATTCTTCGTTCAGGATCTACGTGCATATCGTCGTTTTTCTTTTCCTTCCCCACTCCTATATCATAAAGGTTTTTCCAAAGCATTTTGGTTGGAAGAGCAGTATCTAAGTGTCTTGAGTAGAAGGCACGTTTGGCTTTTCTTATTTTGGAGTTCACTTGATTTCGAATTGTCCGGAACAGATTATGCAGCTCTGGAGTCCTGAACTTTTTCCACCTAGCAAACGCCATATCCCTTGAGTTTTTAAGTTGATGGATCTCGGCATTAAACCAAGGAATGTTTTTATGGGTTTCTCGTTTTGCTTTCAGTGGAACGTGCCGGTAGTACAACTGACGAACTTCGGACTGCAGAAAATCTACTTGGGAATCAGGAGAAGGCATGAAGAAAATTGATTGCCAGTCAGTTTCAGCTACATCTATCTCCAGAAGTACAGGGTTAACGTTTCTAAAATCTCTAAAGTAATATTGAGTTTCTTCCGTTTGATTTAGCTCAGCTTCAAAAGTAGCAAATAACAAATCATGATGCGAAAAACATGGTAATGACAGTTGGTTGTAGTACTTAACATTGCTCAGATCATTAACGAGAAACAGATCTAATAGCGTACTGCTTTTATCTGTAAAATGCGTTGGAGCAGTCTCGTTTACAGATTTAAGGAAGAAAGTTTGCAAGTTGTCTACGAAAGAGCGCGAAGCAGGTCGATCGAGCAGATTAAAATTGAAATCTCCACAAATAATTATATCAGTATATGATGCACCAAAGGCCTCTAACGTGTTATAAAAATCTGTGAGATCCGTATGACAATTAGGACGATAGAAGCAACCGAACAGCAATTTTTTAGGCCCCTGATTAAACTCAATAAGATAAAACTCAAGTGGACTTTGTAGGGAAGATTTGACTACAAACTTGCCTTCTAAACCCCTCCGGACATAGATTGCTACACCACCACCAGATTTAGTGAACCTATCATCTCTTAATAGTCTATAGCCGTAAAGGTCGTATATCTTATTTTTTACTTCGTGATCGAACCACGTTTCGGTTACACATATTATATCTACAGCCGATTTTACAAAAAGTTTGCGGAATTCATCAATTTTAGGAAATAAGCTTTGAGCGTTAAATAGGCAAACATTGAGACCTTTTTGTTGCTTGCAAAAAATGTTTAACATAATACGAGTAACATTGTTCACACTTCTAGATTGGGAAGAAAACGAACTAAGTGACATCAAAGGACTTATTACAGTCACGAGAAAATTTACCAAACAGCATAGAAAAAAATAAAAATATTATAAAAATATATCATAAAATATATATTTTTATAATATATTTAAAATATCATAAAAATATTATTAGTAGTTGGCCTAGAATGAAAATTGAGCAATGAAGTGATAAATGATTATTGTAAAACAGCTTACGAAACATTATAATTATAATTATAATTATATATAATGTAAGTTTGATTGTCTACCAAAATTTATGCATCAGTTTCGCGATGTTTACAAGTTTATGTTCTTTGTAGAGAATTTTTATATTGTGTATTACATAAGTTTTGAGCTTCGACTACTTGGGTATTCTCTGATGACGTCATCAACTATGACGAAACAGCTGCTACGTGGTCATTTCCATGCAATGCAATCGCGTCCAGCTCTTCGACAGAATTAACGATTAAAGCTTTGCGGGGATCATTAACCATGTGTACGTGGACTTTTCCATTCCGGCTGTAAGCCGCTGAGAGCTTTTTGTCATGCTTAAGATGAAAAGCTTTACGTAGAAGCATGTGGTTTGTTGACGTTAAGCTTTCGTTGAGATATATTCGGCTGTCAGAATTAAGCCCAACATCGTGTAAACAAAGTGATTTTTTACCATTTTTATATCTTAGGTTAATTAAGTGCAACACTTTATTTTTGTCAGTGACTGCGTTAAATTTTATTATTACTGCCGTATCTTCATTTCCATTTCTTGGCTTTGCGCGAAAAATGTCTTTTAGTGCAGGTGTTGGTGCACAATTAATTGATGTGCAAAGTGAATCGAAAACTTTTAATAAGTCTTCGTCCGGTCGTTTTGGCAATCCACGTAGTACAGCATCGGTACATATTTTCTCACGTTCAAGATTATCTACTTTTTGTTGCAAATGCCTTAGATCGATGTGATTGTGAAGTGATGTTCTTGAAGAGGTCTGTTGAAGCTTTTGTTCTACTGAGTTAACGCGTTCGGTGAGTGAAGTTACTTCTGCATTCATCGCCTTGAAACGTTTATCAAAATCGCTGACAATTTTGTTAAGTTTCCGCGACAATTTCGAGTTTTCTTCAGTTATCAGCTGCTTTATTTTTTGAAATTGTTTTTCCATCTCATGCTCGATTTTTTTTGTTATGGAATCGTTTTTGCATGTACCGGCTATCGAGGGAGAATTAAAATTCATTGTTTTTGTTGATCGAGTCTCGCGATTGCTGTTATCTGTGACAGACATTCTGATAGGATACGGTATCAAAAATTATACTTTCGCTAAAAGAAGGTAAAACAATTGCAAACTTTGAAATAAAGCGTCGATTCCCGATTAAAACTGTGGTAAATTATGAGCAACGAATCACGGTTGGACTGAATGTTCTTAAAAATTTTATTTTATAGTCTTTTTGCTCAAAATTAATAAAGAACTTTAAACTACAATGCGACACTTATTACACGTCTAACTTGTAAGTGAGTCCATGACTAATGGGATGACAGCGTAATCCGTTATGCGTGGTTATCCTAATTCACTGCTTAACTCATATTCTCCCCTTCCGGCCTTCCGTTTAAACTTCCAAAATCCTCCGGTAAAACTTCAATGCAAGAGTTATTCAGTATTCTTTCAACTATAATGCTAAAAATGTTTCAATTCTTTTTTACATCAAATTGAAACAAGATCCTACGGCAATTGAACAAAAAAAAAAATGCAAATCTTTTTTTCGTGCGCGGCGAGGGTGTTGGCTTGAATGTGTCATTGAGAACTCCATTCGAATTAGAAGACGCAGTTGATAAATTCATTGAAGCAATTCAAAACGCTGCGTGGACAAAACTTCTTTCTAAAGTACAGAAAGAAGTGATGACGGTCTTAGTAAGTGTATTCATTGGATAATAGCGGATGCAGTTCATCTTATTAAATAAAAAAAAAATGATAACAGTTTTAAAATAGCAAATGATTTCC
Organism: Neoascia interrupta; assembly: GCA_947623515.1. Lineage (NCBI taxonomy): Eukaryota > Metazoa > Arthropoda > Insecta > Diptera > Syrphidae > Neoascia > Neoascia interrupta. The sequence goes on from OX392462.1 coordinate 119,829,931, forward strand.
TAGTTTGCGTTAAAAACAATTACAGTTGACTAAATAAAATGATGCTGCTAGGAAATATGTATAGATAGATAGATCGATTTTTATTTCGCTATAACTTTTACAATGGTTTGTTACCGTACATTTTACATTAAAGAGATTTGATATAATACATAATATCTTTCAACTTGAACATTATTTAATAAGGGCTTCTTTATAATTTTGAAACACGACAAAACCTCCATTCAGAAAAAAAAGTATATGCATATAGTTATAACTGTATATAAATAAATTCCTTAAAACTAATGACTAGAGAAGAAGAAGGATGTATTGCAAATATAATTCACAAGATAGATTCCTAGATAACAATGATAATTAAATATGATGAACAATAAATTATTTAGTAATGATAAATAAATAATAAATTAATAATAAATAACAAATAAATTAATAATAAACAAATTAAACACATAATAAATTAAGAATAAATAAATTAATAATTAATAAATAAATAATAAAAAAAAAAATAATAAATTAACAAAAATAACTCAAAAACTAAATATTTAAACAAATCAATTTAGTAGACAAGAAATAATAGATAACAAATAATAAATAAATATAAATAACTTAAATCACAGATCATATTTCTAGAATGAAATAGACTAAGCTTGACTGCTGAGTTGGTCTATGAGTATGTTCTCAGAAAGCACCAATCTATTCAAAAATGAAGAATTTAATTTGTGGATTTTTTCCGAAACCAATTCAACATTTGCTTTTTCATGGAGGTCAGGAGTCGAGTGATGCCAAGGAAGGTCAAGCATCATTTTTAGAAGCTTATTTTGAGAAATCTGCAACTTTTTAATGTGACATTTAGCTACATTTTTCCAGTCAGGACAACCATACAAAAGAATTGTTTGAAAAATGACCTTATGAATAATTATTTTATTTTCTTTTGACAGTAAGGACTTTCTATTGATAAAAGGAAACAGCATTTTTATGGCTATGTTAACTTTTTTTATTGTTTGTGTTATATGATGGTTAAAAGTTAATTTCGAGTCCAGATGAATGCCGAGATATTTCATTTAATTTTCCCAGTGATCTTAGATCTTAGATTCCCAGTGATTTCTTAGATTAACGAAACTAAAGAATCACCCAATTCAAAAACCAGTAGACCGCGCACTACCAAAAAGTATACAAAAGACTGTAAAGTATATCCAGAAATAACTGACGGTCTTTTTAAGCAGTCCGTCAAAAAATGGAAAAAGGACCTTCTATGTTATCGCTACGTTGTCCATGCGTCCGTCCGTCCAATCGTGTTATAACTGCTGAACGGTAAGTCGTAGAAAAATTACTGTGTACTTTTATACTGCGGAAATAGTCAGAGAATCCAGCGAGGGCAGTTTTTTTAAGCAATAATAACGGTTTAATTACAGTTTCATATTTCATGGGAAAATGGATTAAATGTTTTCTATACCTTTTTTTAAGAAGATAAGCAAGCAAAAACAAGAAAAGCGAAACTAAAGTTAAGAAGATACAAAACTTTAATGAAAAAATAAAATTTTTCCAAAATATTAAAAAGTTTTTGAGAAAGAAAGAGTTTAAAATGGGTGACATATTTCAAAGTGTTTGAGGCCATAACTTTAAACCACTTAGTGTACAAAGACAGTATTGAACAGGCGTATAAAGCAAGACAAAGTTAACAAAATGTTTAGGTCATATTTTAGAAAAAGGTCAGAAAAAGTTTTAACACTGCTATTTTAACGCATTTTCAAAAAAAAAAAACGCAATAATTCAGGAAAAAACGTGTGTGTGTGTCCCTTATCTAATATGAAAAAAATCACATGTATCAGAAATTATTCAAAATTTGTAGGAAAATTATAGTGAACTTTAAAGTTTGAAAACCTTATGAGATATAACTCGAAAATAGAAAAGCATTTTTAAGAACTATTTCTTTTAATCTTCTAGTATAACGGTAAAAGCAATCTTGCTTAGATTTGAGAAAAAAACATCTAATACTAGCGCAGGTAGTTGCGCTATTGTATAAAAGTCTAACGGGAACTAAAATAAATTCAAAATAGTTGATTTATCTCTGGTGTAGCGAGGGGGGGGGGGGGGGGGGCAAGGGGGCACCGGCCCCAGGCGGCACTTGCTAGGGGCGGAAAATTTGGAGCGGTATTTTGTTTTAAAATACCTATATATGAAATTTAGGAAACGAATTCCTTTTTTGTTCCAATCTTGATAAAGTGTTGCAAAAAAATCTCAAATATTCTAATTTCCATTTTGCCAAATTCCATTTCGCAAAGGCCCTCTTCGCCAAAAAGAATGAAAAACGATGTGTTTTAAGCCAAATTGATATGAGGTTGCAGTCTTTTTGAGCTTTTTCATACGACCCAGGGAACCTGTATTTATGTGAATGCATAGTTTTTAGCACAGTGCAATAATCACTTGAGACCCTCAAGACCTTTTAGACATATGTTCAAGACTGACAGGTTCAAAATTAAGCTGGACGAAGTGCAAAAATTAGTTAAATCCGCCGACGGCCACGCCCACTAATGGCTTCAATGTAAGACAACCTCTAATTCACAATTTATTTCAAAAGACCTTTCGACCAAGTTAAATAACGCATAGGAACTCAAATTTTGGTGTATAGAAAATGCGTCTAAAAACCTTTAACACGACGAAAACTGAACCGCTCCCCCGATCGACCATGCTCACCTTTACTTACTTACTTACTTAAGGTGGCGCTACAGTCCGGGGTGGACCTGGGCCTCAGCCGACAAGCTTCGCCAGCCAGCTCTGTCTCTAGCTAGCCGTCTCCAGTTTCGTACGCGAAGTTGGCTGAGGTCCCCTTCCACTTGCGTGCGTGGCGCAAGTCTCGGTGCTCCTCTACCGCGCCGTCCCTGCGGTGTGGATTCGAAGATTTTCCGGGCCGGGGCGTTGGTGTCCATCCGCTCTAGATGACCCAGCCATCGTAGACGTTGTGTTTTGACTCTTTTGGCTCTTATAGCTGTCGATGGTGATGTTTTGTCCAAGACGTCGGTGTTGGGTGTCTTTTCTTGGTGACAGCATATAACGGGTGATTTTTTAAGAGGTTGAGAACTTTTTTTAAAAAAAAAAACACAAAAAATTCGAAAAAATTAATGAAATATTTATTTGAATCGATAGTTTGAACCTTGCAATTTAATGTTTAAAGATAATTTCATGCAAATGTTGACCGCGGCTGCGTCTCAGGTAGCCCATCCGCTGAGTCCAATTTTGGCATACTCTTTCACACATATCGGCCGGTATCTCACGAATGAATGCATGGATGTTGGTTTCCAGTGCAGGTCTTCTGTCACACTAGCTGATACGGCCGCAATATTTTCTTCACTACGCACAGTACGTAAACGTGTTGGTGGTTTAATGTCCAACAAATTAAATTTGTTGCGAAATTTGGTCACAATCTTCCGAATAGACTGCTCAGAAGGTCGAGAATGCCGACCATAAAATGGAAGCAGCGCGCGGTGAACATTTCGAACCGAGCACGAATTTTGATAGTTAAATTCAATAATTTGCAAGCGTTGTTCATTTGTAAGACGATCCATGGTTAAATTGCAAACCAAACTGAAGCTGTTTGACAGTGACACAAGGTACTAAACACACGTCAGCTGTCAAAACCAGTGTTGCCAAAACCAAACCAGCTAAAAAATTACCCTTTACTTGGTTTTTCTCTCATTGACTGCTAAACCCATATTCGTCATGCTCACCTTTACTGTGCTTAAATGTCTTTTAAAACAGGGTTTTCTGAAAATTCACTCTAAATCGAAAAGCTATTGTAGAACAAATATTGAAGATATTGGAATTCTCTAGGTTTGCTTTTTACAATGTTTTGAGCACCGCCCACTTATAGGAGCGTTTTTAGAAAATTGTTCTTTTTTGGCTAAATCTTCGTTTTTCACGCATATATTTGTTATTAACTTCAACGAAGTGAGATTCTTTAGAAATAGAGGTTCTCGAAGGTTCTAACGAAATAAGTCTTTCTTCTAAATCCACGCCCATTTTTAAGAGCGTGGCCCATTTACGTGTTTGAATTTCAATGAATAAATTCGGGCCAAAAAGCTTCAGGATTTGGTGTTGCTGGGTAAATAGGCTCTTGCACTTACTTACTTGTTTCCCATAACTTAGAAGCCAATTGAGTCCGACAATTTTTCGAAACATATTTAGAATCAGGACGGTCAAATACATTTGGCAAGACGGATTATAATCAAACTTAGCTGATTATTGGCTGCTTATCATTTGGCGAAGCAGGGTTTTGCGAAATAGAATAAGGCGAAATGCGACTCAGAGCAAGAATGCTCCGGTTGTTTGTCGCAAGAAATTTAATTTAAACTTAAAATAAAAGTAATCGTACCATAAGGAGAGAACGAAAGGTTAATTACTAGTACATGGTACATGGTTAAATTTTGAAACTTTAAGCTCTTGATTTTAGCTCTTTAATATTAAATTTCAATCTCTTCTTCCGGTTTTTGAAAGTCTTGTGATGAATTTTTCAATGACGATAGAGATTTTGTGCATTAGGATATAAAACGGATACGATTTCCAGTCGTTGCTGACCATGACATATTCACCATGACGACGGGGAAGAAAAGATTGCAAACCTAAACATAAACGTTCTAACTGGTAAGAGATTTTGTTCTGATGAACTTTCTTAAAGAAAGTTTTCTGTAAAATTATAAAAAAGTTTCTTGCAAATAACTAGTGGGAGGGTTACAATCCGCTTTGGCGAATCGTTGGATACCTCTTCCCAATTGACCACCGTCAAGCTCCGAATTGCGTCATAAATCTTTCTTGTGAAATTTTTTTCCTTAATTAAATTTCCTTCCTTAAAAAAGGAGCTTGGCATCAACCCCTTTTCAATAAAATCGCTTTCTTCTGTTCATATTTTTTTAGGAGATGTGGTATACTTGCACTAGTTGATTGCATTTTTATATAAAAATAATGGTTTCACACCCAAAAGTGGGCGTGGCAAAAATTTATTCATTTCAGTTGATAGCATACGCACATTTTCTGAACATTTTATAGTGCATTTTTTTTTGGGTTGAAAACAAATAGGTATATCGAATAAAAACCGTTTATTATAATGCAAATTAAATATGACCACGCCAGCATGAGGGCGGTTTTCGTTTTTTTTAAATGTCAAGCACAATACACTTAAGCGAGGATATTGCCTACAACAATTTTGTTTTTTCATGCCATTGGGCATGTCAGTTGGCAGATTTCAAAAACTTTTACACTTGCTTCGGGACCTAGAAAGAACATAATATCAAGTTTCAACTTCCTAGCTCAAAATGGAAGGCCTAACAACTACCGACAGACAAACGGACGGACGGACATGGCTCATTCGGCTTCTTACAATACGGTCTCGATCATATGCGCTTAACATCTTGGGGATCTACGGTGATGTCACAAATATCTATGTTAAAAACTATGAACCAAACTTAATATATCTCCGATCCTATGGAATGGGATATAAAAAAATGAATTACATAATTATTTTATCCGCTTAGGGATTGGAAAATCGGAAAGTAATCAATTAGGGAACATTTTAAATTTGAGGCTTAATTTTTACTTCACACGCTAAAAAGTTACGAACAACATTTGACAACAATTTAAGAGAATTTTTACCAAGTTTGGTGACAAACATATGTGTACAGGTATAGCTATCGTTGAAACCGTAGACAAAGATTTTTTGTAGTGTGTGAAAAACTTACTAGGGGCGGCCGCAACCCACGTTACGCCACTGTGTTTTATGGATTTGAAAATTATAAAAATTAGCTGCCAAACGGTATAAGGTATAGCTTTGAATTAAATAACGGGCACAGCCCATCTTTTGAGATTTCATGTAAAGCCAAAGCAAACGTTGAATACTCCAAAACTTCAAAGATTTGCCTCAAAAACGTAAAAATATTTTCGAAAACGATTTTTTAAAGGTTGCTAGTCTGTTAACGGTAACTACGATTAAATTTAGAATTGGCATTGAAATACCTACACAATTAGGTGTTGAATAGAAATCCAAAAAATAGTAAACGCACGTAGGACAGAACAATTAAATTGTTTCAACTAAGGGCGTAACATATGTATTTTCATTCGCCAACTCCTAAAAGAAAAATGGGCGGATATTTAGAAAAAAGAGCAGTACACCAAACCTCATTTATGAACCGCAGCCTGAAAAATGACTATATGAATTGCGCACACCTGCGTACATGTCATCTAGGTACATGTGCAAACAACAACAATATTTTTATTTAAATTCTCTCACTTTCAGCGCACGAATCGAATACAGCCTACTGCGCATGCGCTAACGTCTCGTTTGGCAATTGAAAACGTTCGAAGCTACATAAAGCGATTATAAAGCGAAACTCTATTATGTATTGATAATAGAGTTTCGCTTGGTGTGGTCTATTGATAATAGTCTTCGCTTTTTTAAGGTGATTCTTAAAAAAAAAGACTCCGGGCGTTTCTACAACTCATACGCCGGCCGGCCTTCGGCCTGACATGCAGGTGCTCAAAGCCGCGTAGCGGCCGCATATGTCCAATTTCGCATTTCTTAAAAATGACATTTTTTCAACATTTTTTGGGGCGATTTTTTATTAATATGGGGTGATTTTTCATTTTTAAAAATTCATTATGAAAAATCACTCCAATTTTGGGTCTATTTTTCATTTTCAGTTTGGGATATTTTTCATTGGGGCCTAATTTCATGTAGAATGGCGAGGTCTTTGGAAATTTGATTTTTTTTTGCCATACTCTGTTTTGTGAAAACTTACTACTGTAAAGCAAGACATGAATGATTCTTGCCACCGGTATATTCCGAGCAATGCAGCATCATCAACATGCTCTAATTCTGAATCATTTGTAATGAATATGAATTATTTCGAAAAGATCCGCCGAAAAAATTTTTATACAAAAATATATTAAACGTGAACGTCATCTTACTTAATGCTCAATTCGCTTTTAATAATTATTTAGAGAACAACTTGATGAATACTTTATTTTTTTAAACGAAAAACGCGTGTTTCGATTCCGTCGCATTTGCCAACTCATGCGCGCATGCAGTCGCGGTGATAAACTCACGTGCGTGCCCATGAGATGGAAGCAACACACGCCAGTCCCACTTATGTTTTCATGCGGTTCTACAAAATACTTACAGTAGGGTTTTCTGGAGCGTCGAAATGCTTTTTACTTAATATCTCGGATTCTAACAGCGCTAAGATAAAAGATCAAAAAGGGGTTGCTATGGAATGCCCTTTTGCCCTTTGAGTTACATCCATATTCACCTTAAGTTTGGTTGTTTTTCACTCTACTATTAAATTAAGACGATTTCGGAAAGAGCGCATTATAAATTCGCAAGTGATAAAGTGCGGCAATGAAAATAACATCGGCGCATGTTCAAGGGCATGAGTTAAAATTATTTTTCTATACCCAATCCCTTAAGAGCAGGAGGTATAATAAGATTGATTAATAGTTTGTAACATAGAGGAATAATCACAGTAGACCACCAAGATCTTAAAAGCGTATGGTCGAGACCGAATTACAAGTCGAATAAGGTCTGTCCGTCCGTCTGTCTATCGGCAGCTGTTATGCCTTAAGTTTTCAGCAAGGAACTTTAAACTTCATATTTATTTTTTCTGGGTACCAAAGCAGTAAATGTGCAAGAAATTTCGAAACCCGCCCATTGACACGCCCACTTTACTTACTACCATGAAAAATGTCAACTATCGCAGGACGCTGAATTTTGAAATGCAGTGTCCTTGGTTAAGAGTATTGGGATTGGCATTTAAAAAAAAAGTGAAAAACGCCCCTATGTCGGCGTGGTCACATTTCATTTGCAGTCTTACAAACGGCATCTTATTCATTATTATTTGCTTGAAATCAAGAAAAACTTGCATTATGAAATGTTCCGCCCACTAGTTTGTAAAGAAACTAGAATTAAGATCAAGGGATTTAAAGGGATTAAGATCAAGGGATTTATTGCTAATATTATTATGTATTCTCTGCGGCCCAGTATTTTGTATATTTTTTTGCAGTTCAGTAATCTTAAAACAGTAAACTATTGTAATTACTTTATGCTCACACTGCTTGCAAATCATCAATATGCCTTACACACACCATAAAATAGACAATAGAGTTCTTGACTGTATTGGACTGAAACGAAAATGGAACACGAAAACAAACATAATGAACATATCCAGTGTTGCCATTAAACATTGTGACAAATCAAAAATAAAAATAAATAAAGTTTCTATGTAGTTACTCTGACTAAACAATTGTCTAAAGTTTTTTGAATTTTACTGCAGTTTTTATTTATAACATAGATTATGAATCTGAAGAGACCTACCAATGAATAATTGAACGTTTAATTCGAATTTAGCTAAAAACATACAAACTTTATTTAGTTGCATTTTTACAAAGGCAGAGTCGAGGCAGAGCTCTGGTAACACTGACTCATAGGTTATTTATCCCATGAAACGTTATGCGCATGCGCTAATATTGAGTGGAATAAAATAAAATAATATCTATGGTTGTGTTTATCGTAGGGAAACCGGGGGCCCCTAAGGGTATTATTTGTCGAAAAAATCTCTTAAAATGTGATTTTATATGCAGAAAATATTTATAGGGTAAAAGATTAAACTCCTGTGCAGAGTACACTGCACAGGAGTTCGGGAAACAACCATCACTTCCGATTTGTTCACGTTACCTTCATCCCAGCATCACCACAGACGGCTGCAAACCTATCCAGTGCTCGTTGAAGTTTCTCTTTGGATGATGCAAGGATGGCCAAATCATCTGCGAAAAGCAGATGGCTCACCCTGATGCCAGCCAATTCGAAACATTGCTCGCCAAGACTGCGCTTCACCATCCAGTCCATATATGCTATAAATAGGAGCGGCGACAGAACACAGCCCTGGCGAAGTCCAACGCGCACATCAAAAGGACGGGATTTGACGCCATATATTCGCACACAGCTTCTGCAGTTTCCATACAAAGACTGGATGACTCTCCGAAGAGGCCCACTCAGCGTATAGTCCTGCAAAATTCTCCACCGTGTATCCCGAGGGATTCGGTCATACGCTTTTTCCAGGTCTACAAAACACGCATAGACCGGTTTGGCATATTCCCAGGCCTTCTCAAGAATAACCTTCAGAGTAAAAAGCTGGTCGGTTGTGCCTCCGCCAGGCCGAAAGCCGCACTGTTCTTCCCGTAACAAAGGCTCGATTACAGCTCTGGAACACGTTTCCAACACCTTCGCGAATACTTTTCCCGGAAGACTCAAGAGAGATATGCCCCTATAGTTGGCGCAATATCTCCTGTTCCCTTTTTTGAAAATGGGCACTATAACTCCCGTTTGCCAATCGCTAGGTGCCTTCCTGCTATCCCAGGCCACCTTAATGACACGTGTTAGCCATTTAACACCCTCTTCACCCATTGCCTTGAGCATTTCTGGCCGGATTTCATCAACTCCAGCAGACTTGCCAACTTTTAGCGATTTAATCGTTTTAGTGACTTCGTCTACTGTGAAACTATTCTCCGCCCTTATCTCGTCAGCAGTGGGAATGCCATCTTCAGTGCCCTGTTGGGGGTTGAGCAACTCCGAAAGGTGCTCTCTCTATCTGCGCAAGACATCGCTCTCATTTGAAAGAAGTGAACCGTCCTTAGATTTAACCCCTTGAATGATATTCAACTTTTCTGAGCCTGCGAATGGTCTGCCAAAATATCTTGTTTGCAGATCTGTAATCGTGCTCCAACTTCTCGCCGAACTTTTTCCACGACTGTTCCTTGGCTGTTCTGACTGCCAGATTGGAAGTCCTTCGCGCCTCATTGTACCGGGCTCGAGAAGTTGAGTTTCTACATTGGATCCACGCAATGTAGGCTCCTTTCTTCTCTCTGATGGCTTCTTGACCTCCATGCGTTTTAAACCAAGCAGTTCTTTTCTCACCACCAGCCGCTACCCCAAGCCGCTTCACTCCACAAACATTTCCTGCAGAGACAATGACTGCCGATAAAAACAGCTGCCATTCCTCCTCTACATTCAAAAGGTCAGTTGGAATTTGTTCAAACTTCTCCGAAACATGCTGTGCAAAACGCTCTCTGAAATCAGAGTCAGCATCCTGCAACCTTTCCCACCGTATGCGGGTCACCTGTCTTGGTTTTTGCCTGGGTGGCAAAGGAATACTGTCACTGAAAAACAATTTACACAGCACTAAGTGGTGATCAGTTGACAACTCAGCTCCCCTGAAAACTCGAACATCACAAATCATTCTTTGAACACACGATGGTACAACAAAGAAATCAATCAGTGACTTCTGATTTAAACTGTGCTTGTACCATGTGTATTTGTGAATATCTCTTTGTGGGAAAAAGGTGTTCATGATGGACAAGCCATATGCACAGCAAAAGTCCAACAACTTTCCTCCGTTCCTGTTTTGATCCGGTTCACCGTGCGTCCCGATCACACTCCTCCAAGTACTGTCGTCTGTACCCACATGTGCATTGAAGTCACCCATCATGAGAAAGAAGTCCATTTCTGCCACTCTGTCCAGGGCAGCATCAACTTCGTTCAAAAAGGACTCATACTCTGACTCTCGATTTGGTGCATAAACCTGAACCAGAGCCAGAGTCGATCGTTCAAGCTTAAGCCTTAAGATCAGAATCCTTCCCCCTAACGGCATGACATCGAATACATTTTCTGACAACCGGGGGCTTGTGAGTATCCCCACACCCGCCTGTGCAGTCACGTGATTTGGGACGCCAGACCAGAATAGCTTCCACCCATCATCGAAGTCTTTGGTTCCAGAACCCTTCCACTTAGTTGAGGAGATGCCAGTTGCATCGAGCTGATACTTTTTGGCCTCCTCAACCAGTTCGAGTTCCTTCCTCGTTAGTGACGAGACATTCCACGTGCCAATTTTATACCTAGCTGCCAGGTTTAAATTCGGCCGATCCTAACCCGGACAATAGACGCCGACCAGGAAGACGCGCGTCCCGAGGCAGACGCTCCTGGATTTCTGTTATTTGAAATTCAGCCGTCCCTCTGGGATCAGACGCTGACCAACGAACCGCACAATATGTATCAGACCCTGCTGGATTTTATTTAAACCTTCGGGTTCATCATTTTCAGTTATAACTTTACTGCCAAGGGTGGCCTCACAAGAAGTTTATACTCCTGGACAGCATTACTTATGCCTGAAGATTACTTCCTCCAGTGGATTTTAGTCGGCCCTTACGACAGGCATACCTTACCTCAAGGCTGTTCTTAAGCCCGACCTTGCAGGGAAGTAAAAAATTTAATTTAAAATGTTTTCTAAATTTATAATTTTGACTTTTGATGTTTTGGCGGTGATTAATCGACATGTTAAAGTTTTTAGGATATATACCGCGCTTAATTAAAAGTGAGATCTTAAAGAAAACGTAAAATGGAAATTTTCATTGAGCGTGGTCACCGGGAAACTAACTTAATTTCCTTATGGGCGATTAGCACTACGTAGGTTGTAGCGGTGCGTAGGCGGTAATATGCTCTCTCGTTGATGCGTTTGATGTAATTGGGCGCAAGCAGCGCTCACAATATCGCTTGGTGGTGCAAGCCTATTTGGGATCGACCGTGTAATGTTTATTTTGGGATCCCAAAATAGTTCGAGAAAGTTTAAAACAGTCATCTCTATTGAAATTTTGATGTCGTTTTATTTCAATAGCCTCTCGAACTAGGCGAGGGATATAATGAGACTCGCAGGCAAGAACTTTAGCCCCATCAAAGCGTATCCAATGATGTTCGTTTGGATTATCTAAGATGTGCTCGCATATAGCCGATTTTTCCCGCTGATGTTTGCTGACAGCAGTGCTCCTTCAAGTGGGTGGCCATGCTTCGTCTTGTTTGCCCAACATAAGACGACCCACAGCTACAGTGGACTGAATGTACGCCAGGTGCCTGTGTATCACCTTTTTATACCCGGCCGAGGGTATATTAATTTCAATGCATAGTTTGTAACAAAGTGAAATAATCACCGTAGACCCCTTAGACCTTTTAGAGATATGATCGAGACCAACATGTGAGTCGATTAAGTCATGTCCGTCCGTCCTTCCGTCTGTGTGCAGAGTACACTGCACAGGAGTTCGGGAAACAACCATCACTTCCGATTTGTTCACGTTACCTTCATCCCAGCATCACCATAGACGGCTGCAAACCTATCCAGTGCTCGTTGAAGTTCCTCTTTGGATGATGCAAGGATGGCCAAATCATCTGCGAAAAGCAGATGGCTCATCCTGATGCCAGCCAATTCGAAACATTGCTCGCCAAAACTGCGCTTCACCATCCAGTCCATGTATGCTATAAAAAGGAACGGCGACAGAACACAGCCCTGGCGAAGTCCAACGCGCACATCAAAAGGACGGGATTTGAAGCCATATATCCGTACACAGCTTCTGCAGTTTCCATACAAAGACTGGATGACTCTCCGAAGAGGCCCACTAAGCGTATAGTCCTGCAAAATTCTTCACCGTGTATCCCGAGGGATTCGGTCATACGCTTTTTCCAGGTCTACAAAACACGCATAGACCGGTTTGGCATATTCCCAGGCCTTCTCAAGAATAACCTTCAGAGTAAAAAGCTGGTCGGTTGTGCCTCCGCCAGGCCGAAAGCCGCACTGTTCTTCCCGTAACAAAGGCTCGATTACAGCTCTGGCACGCGTTTCCAACACCTTCGCGAATACTTTTCCCGGAAGACTCAAGAGAGATATGCCCCTATAGTTGGCGCAATATCTCCTGTTCCCTTTTTTGAAAATGGGCACTATAACTCCCGTTTGCCAATCGCTAGGTGCCTTCCTGCTATCCCAAGCCACCTTAATGACACGTGTTAGCCATTTAACACCCTCTTCACCCATTGCCTTGAGCATTTCTGGCCGGATTTCATCAACTCCAGCAGACTTGCCAACTTTTAGCGATTTAATCGTTTTAGTGACTTCGTCTACTGTGGGACTATTCTCCGCCCTTATCTCGTCAGCAGTGGGAATGCCATCTTCAGTGCCCTGTTGGGGGTTGAGCAACTCCGAAAGGTGCTCTCTCTATCTGCGCAAGACGTCGCTCTCATTTGAAAGAAGTGTACCGTCCTTAGATTTAACCCCTTGAATGATATTCAACTTTTCTGAGCCTGCGAATGGTCTGCCAAAATATCTTGTTTGCAGATCTGTAATCGTGCTCCAACTTCTCGCCGAACTTTTTCCACGACTGTTCCTTGGCTGTTCTGACTGCCAGATTGGAAGTCCTTCGCGCCTCATTGTACCGGGCTCGAGAAGTTGAGTTTCTACATTGGATCCACGCAATGTAGGCTCCTTTCTTCTCTTTGATGGCTTCTTGACCTCCATGCGTTTTAAACCAAGCAGTTCTTTTCTCACCACCAGCCGCTACCCCAAGCCGCTTCACTCCACAAACATTTCCTGCAGAGACAATGACTGCCGATAAAAACAGCTGCCATTCCTCCTCTACATTCAAAAGGTCAGTTGGAATTTGTTCAAACTTCTCCGAAACATGCTGTGCAAAACGCTCTCTGAAATCAGAGTCAGCATCCTGCAACCTTTCCCACCGTATGCGGGTCACCTGTCTTGGTTTTTGCCTGGGTGGCAAAGGAATACTGTCACTGAAAAACAATTTACACAGCACTAAGTGGTGATCAGTTGACAACTCAGCTCCCCTGAAAACTCGAACATCACAAATCATTCTTTGAACACACGATGGTACAACAAAGAAATCAATCAGTGACTTCTGATTTAAACTGTGCTTGTACCATGTGTATTTGTGAATATCTCTTTGTGGGAAAAAGGTGTTCATGATGGACAAGCCATATGCACAGCAAAAGTCCAACAACTTTCCTCCGTTCCTGTTTTGATCCGGTTCACCGTGCGTCCCGATCACACTCCTCCAAGTACTGTCGTCTGTACCCACATGTGCATTGAAGTCACCCATCATGAGAAAGAAGTCCATTTCTGAAACTCTGTCCAGGGCAGCATCAACTTCGTTCAAAAAGGACTCATACTCTGACTCTCGATTTGGTGCATAAACCTGAACCAGAGCCAGAGTCGATCGTTCAAGCTTAAGCCTTAAGATCAGAATCCTTCCCCCTAACGGCATGACATCGAATACATTTTCTGACAACCGGGGGCTTGTGAGTATCCCCACACCCGCCTGTGCAGTCACGTGATTTGGGACGCCAGACCAGAATAGCTTCCACCCATCATCGAAGTCTTTGGTTCCAGAACCCTTCCACTTAGTTGAGGAGATGCCAGTTGCATCGAGCTGATACTTTTTGGCCTCCTCAACCAGTTCGAGTTCCTTCCTCGTTAGTGACGAGACATTCCACGTGCCAATTTTATACCTAGCTGCCAGGTTTAAATTCGGCCGATCCTAACCCGGACAATAGACGCCGACCAGGAAGACGCTCGTCCCGAGGCAGACGCTCCTGGATTTCTGTTATTTGAAATTCAGCCGTCCCTCTGGGATCAGACGCTGACCAACGAACCGCACAATATGTATCAGACCCTGCTGGATTTTATTTAAACCTTCGGGTTCATCATTTTCAGTTATAACTTTACTGCCAAGGGTGGCCTCACAAGAAGTTTATACTCCTGGACAGCATTACTTATGCCTGAAGATTACTTCCTCCAGTGGATTTTAGTCGGCCCTTACGACAGGCATACCTTACCTCAAGGCTGTTCTTAAGCCCGACCTTGCAGGGAAGTAAAAAATTTAATTTAAAATGTTTTCTAAATTTATAATTTTGACTTTTGATGTTTTGGCAGTGATTAATCGACATGTTAAAGTTTTTAGGATATATACCGCGCTTAATTAAAAGTGAGATCTTAAAGAAAACGTAAAATGGAAATTTTCATTGAGCGTGGTCACCGGGAAACTAACTTAATTTCCTTATGGGCGATTAGCACTACGTAGGTTGTAGCGGTGCGTAGGCGGTAATATGCTCTCTCGTTGATGCGTTTGATGTAATTGGGCGCAAGCAGCGCTCACAATATCGCTTGGTGGTGCAAGCCTATTTGGGATCGACCGTGTAATGTTTATTTTGGGATCCCAAAATAGTTCGAGAAAGTTTAAAACAGTCATCTCTATTGAAATTTTGATGTCGTTTTATTTCAATAGCCTCTCGAACTAGGCGAGGGATATAATGAGACTCGCAGGCAAGAACTTTAGCCCCATCAAAGCGTATCCAATGATGTTCGTTTGGATTATCTAAGATGTGCTCGCATATAGCCGATTTTTCCCGCTGACGTTTGCTGACAGCAGTGCTCCTTCAAGTGGGTGGCGATGCTTCGTCTTGTTTGCCCAACATAAGACGACCCACAGCTACAGGGGACTGAATGTACGCCAGGTGCCTGGGTATCACCTTTTTATACCCGACCGAGGGTATATTAATTTCAATGCATAGTTTGTAACAAAGTGAAATAATCACCGTAGACCCCTTAGACCTTTTAGAGATATGATCGAGACCAACATGTGAGTCGATTAAGTCATGTCCGTCCGTCCTTCCGTCTGTCCGTATGTGTGAAGTTTTTATGTCTTTTTAATTGAGCAAGGATGCTCAAACTTGGAGTTTATCTTGGTTCTTATTTTGTACAGAAAAAGTGTGAAAATTAGTTAAATCCGCCGACGGCCACGCCCACTACTGGGTTCAATGTAAGATATGTAAGACAACCTCTATTTCAAATTTTCCTATAGGAACTCAAACTTTGGTATAGAGCAATAATGGCCCAAAGCCTCTATGAAGGCAAAAATTGGACCGCCCACAATATCGACCATGGCCGCTTTTACATCTTTTAAAATCCGATTTCTCGGAAAATTTACTCCAAATTGAAAAAAAATTCTATTACAAATATTCAAGATATAACTATTTGCTAGGTTTGCTCCATACAAAGTTTTGAGCTCCGCCCACTTTTAAGTGGCGCGTTTATGAAAAAAGGGTTTTTTCTGCAATAATTTTCGGTCTTAACGCATTTTGTCATGATTCTAAAGAAAATACAATTAATTGATTTTAAATTTTAGCTCAGAAACACTTTTGTGGGCGTGGCCTATACAAATAATACATGAATTCGGGACAAAAAATTTAAGATTTGGTGTTACATGGTATAAAAGGTCGGGTATATAGAAGTTTGTCAAAGAAATAGTGGGAAAGTGCAACAGTGCGTATGAAAAAGCTTCAGTCCATCTACGACGGATTGAAATATACCCGACCATACCAAAAAAAACTGCCACGCCTACAAAAAGTGGGCGGGATACAAAGATATAACTGTTGAATGCTTTATACTAGGTGATTGCATACATTGCGGCCTAAAACGCTCTTTAAGCTTAAAATAATCACTTTTTGTGCCCACAAAGGTGGGCGGAGGCACATACTACAAATACATTAAAGTTAGAAAATGCTAATATCTACAACTCTTGTCATACAATTTTTAGTCAAATTTTAGATATATCTATTGAAAAACAGTCATTTTAATCAAAGATCCGTTAAAAAAGTATGCGTGGTCAAAGAAAAGGCTAACATTTTTGGTCACTTGAAAGACAATCACAAGGCAATGTAACATACCAAAAATGAATGCGCAAGCACTATTGTAACAAAGCTAAAATTTAGAAAAAGTATCTTTTTTTAAATTAGAGATGGTCGCACATACAGGCCTTTAGTGGGCGAGTCTGTTGGCGGGTTCGGCTAGTTTTCAAACTTGATTTGGTAGAATTGACTTCCGGCAACCCACAAATATTCAGCTCTCTACCTTAAAGTTTAAGGCCTAAAAGTTGTTTACATAGGGACGGACGGACGGACATGGCTTAAACGATTCTCCTGTCGTTCCTATTCATATCTCTAAAAGGTCTTAGGGGTCTACGGTGATTATTTCACTGCGTAACAAACTAAACATCAAACTTAATATGGTTTGTTTGCTGCTTTCTATACCCGACCCTACCCTGGGTCGGGTATAGAAAGCAGTCGAAATCCATGTTTTTTTTGGAAAATTATAGGTTTTTCTTATATTTTGCCATTATATGTAGGCGTGGCACAAAACTTTGTATGAACCAAATATATAAAATAGTATTTTCTACCTAATATGTTAAGTAAAAATTTTTCGATTCGGAACAAAAATATCTAATAAATTGCGTTTGAAAGATTACTCTTTCAATCGATGCCACGCCCACAAGGGGCAGTCTGCGGACTTTATTTTTATTTCTTATGCCTTATAATCATAAGGAGATGCTAATTGGTAAATTTCAGCTTTTCCCGACGTCTTACAGTTTTGAAAGCACTGGAGGTTGTTGCATATGTGGAAATTCTGTGGAGGATAGAGAGGTTCCAATCGAAAACGCATTAATCCTCTAAATTACAAAATCTACTTTATTATTCTGATTAACAAAAATAACTTTCGGTTTATTTAAACTGCGGGTGAAGATGTCGATCTCGATGGTTGGCGCGCGACGGTCGAATGCCTATCACTTGCGAAGTCACGTTCGCTCTCTGTCATCTTCGTGTTGTCATTTCTTAGTGTTGCCGTTTACTGTTACGGGTCGCAGAGATGCCACAGTACTCCCCCTCTAAATGCCTTTCACTGATATCTTGCTGGAATGATGACCTGGCATCCTGACCGTGTCGTTGTCTGCTTCTGCGGGGAGGCTGGCATTTCCTCTGGTTCATCCACGATAAATGCCGGTTTCAGTCGATCTATGGAAATACTTTGTGAGCGGCCTTTAATGTTAAGTTTGAAAAACTTTTCACGCCTATCCACGATCTCGAATGGTCCATCATATGGGGCTTCAAGCGGTTTTTTGACTCTATCGCATCGGACGAAGACATGCGTGCAGCTTTTTAAGTCCTGATGAACGAAAACCTTGGACCTGTCCTTGTGAGTGACTGGTATTGGACTTAGTGCGGACATAGATCGCTTCAGCTCTTTCATAAACTCTGATTCGGTGTGTGTAACAGGTTTCGGATGAAAAAACTCACCTGGCAATCTTAATGACGCGCCATATAACATCTCGGCCGGAGTGAAATTCATCCCTGTCTTAACTGTTGCACGGATCCCAAGAAGAATGATTGGCAAAAAGTCGCACCAATTGTAATTCGCATAACACTTGATTGCCGCTTTTAGTGTCCGGTGCCAGCGCTCGATCATCCCATTGGCTTGGGGATGATAGGGTGTTGTTTTAAGATGAGAAATGCCCAGATACCTTGTAAGCTCCTTGAAAATGTTCGATTCTAGTTGTCGTCCCAAATCACTGGAAATCCTTTGAGGTACACCAAAGCGAGAAATCCAATTGGCCATAAGTTCTCTTGCAATCGTTTCAGCGGTTATATCGGGCAATGGTATGGCTTCGGCCCACCTTGAAAATCGATCAATCATTGTCAAACAATATCGGTTGCCGCGCGATGGAGGAAGGGGTCCAATAAGGTCGATGTTTACGTGCTCGAATCGCTGCGCTGGGTGCCCGCTCCTCGTAGTGCCCGTACTCGCTCTTTCTGTGACGATGAACTTTTGACTTCTGGCACGGTATACATGATTTGACGAATTTCTTGATGCTTGGTGACATGTTGGGCCAGACAAATCTCTCCTTAACCAATTTCTCAGTAGCACTCGCACCCGGATGTGAAATGTCATGTAATTTTTTAATTACTCGCGAACGGAACGTAAGTGGTACGAATGGACGTATGGTACCTTGAGAAGCATCGCAGAACAGTTGCAATTCGGAACTAGATTAATATTGAGATCTGTCTTCAAATTGTTACCTGAAGTCAAGTATTCTTGCAAGTCAGCATCGCCCTGCTGATCCCGAGTCATCTCTTCGAAATCGATTTCCGTCACTGAGATTTGTTGAATTCTAGATAACCAATCCGCTACGTTGTTCTTCTCGCCCATTATGAGTCGAATGTCTGTGCTAAACTGTCCAATATAGTCTAATTGGCGTTGTTGACGAGGAGAAGCATTGTCGAGGTTCTGCTGGAAGGCAAAGGTTATCGGCTTATGGTCCGTGAATATGACGAAGTCTCTTCCTTCCAATAAATACTTAAAAAATTCAATTGACTGATAAATCGCTGTCAATTCGCGGTCGTAAGTACTATAATTTAACTGATGTTTCTCCAGTTTTTTTGAATAAAAATATAGTGGTTGAATATCGGCGTTAACTACTTGGTGTACTACGGCTCCAATAGCAAAGTCCGAAGCATCGGTGCAGAGTAATAAATTGGCGTTTGGAGCTGGATGATACAAGAGCGTTGCATTCGATAAATCGTCTTTACAGGCTTGAAATGCTGTCTCCGAAGCATCATCCCACGTAATCGGTGTTAGGTCGTTCTTTTTGTTTCCAACAATTAGTCTTTGCAGCACCATTTGGTTTTTTACGGCATCAGGAATGAACGTTTTATAAAAATTTATAATTCCTGAGAATTTCTTTAGGTCCTTTGCAACTTGTGGCTTCTCGAAATTTTTAATTACCTCAATTTTATCGGCTGTTGGCTTTATACCGCTCTCATTTATCAGATGTCCCAAAAAACTGACTTCCTTTTGGCCGAAGACGCATTTCGCAACGTTGATCGTAAGGTTGTTGTCGTGCAGCTTTTTGAAAACTCTCCGTAGATCTCGTTTGTGCTGTTCCATATCTGTCGAGGCTATACAGATGTCATCAACGTATGCAAAGCAACAGTCAGTTTCGCTTTGAAGAACCATATTGATGTGCCTTTGGAACGTTTGAGACGCATTCCTGAGTCCAAATGTCACATATTTGAACTCAAAAAGTCCAAATGGCGTCGTAATCGCAGTTTTGGGTATGTCGGATTCCTGTATGGGTATCTGATGATAAGCCTTCCGTAGGTCAATTGTTGAAAAAACCTTTTTTCCGTAGAGTACGTGGTTGAAGTCACGAAGGTATGGTATGGGGTATCGATCAGGTAGTGTGCGCGCGTTGAGGGCTCGGTAGTCTCCACAGCAACGCCATTCCCCATTAGATTTTTTCACCATGTGCAATGGGCTAGCCCAGGCGCTCTTTGATGGTTGACAGATACCATTCTCCATTAAGTAGCTGAATTCTGCCCGGGCTGCTTCGAGCTTATCGGTCGGCAGTCTGCGAGGGCGAGCGTAGGTTGGTGGACCAGACGTAACAATGTGGTGTGTTACATTTATAGCTGTGGGTTGCCTCATTGCATTAAAGTTGGTGATACTCTTGAATTCATCTAAAAGGGATGCGAACGTATCATTAGCCCTAAAAGTATGAATTTGCACACTACCTGTTCTCGGCGAGTCCCCCGATGCTGCTAGTTGTGTGTTACCATCCATCAGCTTGCCGCTACGAACATCAATTAATAAACCGAAATGTGTCAGAAAATCGACTCCAATGATAGGTGATTGAACTTGAGCCACAATAAAGTTCCACGTAATTTTTCGCCGTAATCCAAGGTCCAGTGTAAACGTTTTGCTGCCGAATGTTTTAATTTCCGTTCCATTTGCGGCATACAATTTTGCTGAATGTGGACTGTTCCGTACTTCGCTTCGCTGTGGTGGAATAACTGAGACGTCGGCTCCGGAGTCGATTAAAAACTTGCTGCTAGATTTTTTGTCGCGAATAAACAGACGTGCTATATGTAAGCCAGCACTGTTCGGTTCGTCTGCTAGTGCCGACAGTTGGCTTAATGGTTTTTTGACGAGTTTTCGGATGAAAAAGAACAAGGGGCGCGACAATTGCGTGCACTGTTGGCGAATTTCGCATGGTACCAACAGTAGGTGTTGTTACTGCGTGGTTCAGGTGTTGGATCCCTCTTTCGACTTGCACTGCGACTACGCTGCCGATAACGATGGTTCGTGCGAAACAGCTTTTGCAGTTGCCGGTCGATTTGATCGATTCGCTGTTCGAGCGACATTCCCGCTGACGTTGTAGGGCGCGCTGTTGCCATATGAATTTGCTGGTCGTCGCTCACCTCCATAATTTTATCAGCGAGAACAGCTTTCCCTTTGAGATCCGCCGACGAGGCCTGCAAAATTGCTCGTACTTGAGTTGGCAAACGATTCAGCCATAAGTTATGCAGGAACTCGTCTGTTAAATGTTCGCCACCTAAATGCCGCATTTCGTTTAGCAGTTGAGTCGGCTTTTTATCCCCAAGTTCAATTTCCGAAAGTAAACGCCTTATATTTTGCTGCTCGGATGCACCAAACCTTTCGAGGAGTACCTTCTTAAAATTCTCATATTTTCCGGTATCTGGTGGGTTGAGAACTGCGTCCGTAACTTGTGAAAGTATTCGTGTCTCTATAGCTGCAACCACCGTGTTGAATTTTGATGAATCGGAATTAACGCCTGCGGTAGCAAATTGCGCCTCAACTTGCGCAAACCAAATTTTGGGATTTTCATCCCAAAACGGAGGAACCTTGACTGAGACTCGACTAACGTTTACTTCAGCTTCTTCGTTTGGCATTTCGTTATTAACTTGGTCCTCTTGCTTTTGCTCGAACTTTTCACCAATTTTCATAATTTTTACAACTGACCCATGTGACAATTAATTTCGAGAACGGAAAAAACTTTCGATAACCAGAGAACAGTTTTGCAGAAATTCCGTATTTTTATGAAAATTTTCCACCGCGGACAGTTCGATGCCAAATCGCGCTATCTGTCGTACCGTCTGTTGAAAAAAAAAACCGCAATCGATCGAATGATTGGAATGAGGGCAATTCCTACGCGATCACGTCGGGGTCACCAATGTGGAAATTCTGTGGAGGATAGAGAGGTTCCAATCGAAAACGCATTAATCCTCTAAATTACAAAATCTACTTTATTATTCTGATTAACAAAAATAACTTTCGGTTTATTTAAACTGCGGGTGAAGATGTCGATCTCGATGGTTGGCGCGCGACGGTCGAATGCCTATCACTTGCGAAGTCACGTTCGCTCTCTGTCATCTTCGTGTTGTCATTTCTTAGTGTTGCCGTTTACTGTTACGGGTCGCAGAGATGCCACACATATTTAGGCCGATTGTGGGCGTGTCTGTGGACGGTTTTGAAAAATTTTACGACAACTTTCTCTGCAATTGGATCGAGGAAATGCTTAAAAGCAGACTCGTCCATGCCGAGCTGGGGAGTGGTCTAGCCGACAGGTCCGTATGCAGAAACACCCCACAAGGCGGGGTATTATCGCCACTACTATGGCTCCTCGTAGTTAAGGAACTACCCTCGATCCTAGAGAAAAACGGCCTTAGAGTTATAGCTTATGCTGACGATATTTCGAAAGCGGTAAATTCCTCCCCACTATTAGGAACATAATGCAATTTGTACTTAACAAATTAGCTAGGTAGACAGATAGCGTCGGAGTAAACTCAGCAAAGACTGAACTTTTCTAGTACTGTTCACAAGAAAGTATAAAATACCTTCCATAGCTCCACTCGCAGATCACGCTAGATTCCTGGGAGTTATATTAGATAAGAAACTCAGTTGGAAACTGAATATACAAGACCGTACAAGGAAGGCCTCTATTGCCCGGTATTCCTGCAGGAAAATCCCAGGCCCAAACTGGGGGCTCTAACCCAGGATTGTGCACTGATGTCGAGGCGAGAAGTGTCAAAGGTATGACAGAATAAGCACTCATTTTTGTGTCTCGCAATTTTATGCGAGCTGTTTATTTTAAAATTAAATATTTAAAAAATTAAAAGTGTTTGGAGTCAATCTCCACAACGTTATCTGCAAGAGTGTCAAGAAATTTTTGCCATTACTGCTTTATTTCCCCTGTATTGAAACATTTTCTTTGTCGGTCAGCAAAGTTTCTTTTGTTTTTGCTTATGGCGAACCGAGAAACTCGAACAGCGTCGACAAAGGCTCAATGTCAAAATTCACCTGCTGTATCACGCATAGGCACTGATGATAAGAAGCTACTTAAATTATTAAAGGCAGTCATCAACAAACTAGCTTTACAGCAGAACAGGTTAAAAAAATGTATCCAGGCAGAAAATGGCAAACTTGTTAAAAAACTCGAAAAACTAGAGCGAAAATTTCACGATAACCTTGAAGAAATACGCGCGACTCTGACAGACCGTCTGACAGAGTTCATCAGCTTGAAGTGACGCCTGGGACTCCGGTAACATCTACATCCACATCCACTTCCAAGGAATTATTGTTGCATGAACGAATAGACGTGTTGGAACGCGAAAAAATCGCAAGAAATTATTGCAATTATTATTATGCAATTATCCGAGGTGTCCCAAGAATGGAGAACGAAAATCTACAAGACAAGAAATTTTCACCAAACTATGTGCTCCCGTAAATTGCGAGCCGATACCTTCGCTGCAAAAAATTTTTCGGGTAAGGCCACGAGGGAAAGCGACGAAAATCAACACATCTAAAGTAATTATTTTCAACTGCACCGCGGATAAAAACTCGCTCTTAAAATCTATCCAACAACATTGGCTGGAAAACAAAAAATGTCTCTGTTTACGCGATATTGGACTTTCTTCTGGCAGCCGATTTTTCGTGAACGAAAGTCTAACAACAAGCAGTCACATGATTCTGCGGAAAGCTGTAAGCGAAGGAAAAAGCTTTCGAGCGTACACACACGAAGCGGGAGAGTCTACATTCGAATCAGCGATGGAGTCAACACAGAACGAGATAAGACACTTTTGATAAGATCAATTCAAAGCTTGGACTTAATTGCCAACACGACAGCGCATAATGTTGAATCAAATCATGATTAGTAAGATGCTCTTGTTACATGATTTATTTTACTTGTTGTATTCTTTTTTGCCCGTTTTATTTTGTTATTATCTTTTTGTAAACTTTGGCCATATATCTGATTCCCTATTTTGTGCTATGCAATAATACTTCTGCAACTGGTAGCATGAACAATAATCTGCGTACTATGGTTAATAATCTTTGTGAACAATGTGATGGGTTGAACATTTATCACATTAATGCACAAAGTCTTTTCCCTAAAATAGACGAGTTTAGACATTTGTTTGTTGGTTCTGCAGTTGATATTGTGTGTGTTTCCGGAACATGGCTCTTGCATGATGTCAAAAATCTAATTTATAAACTAAAAGGTTATGAATTAATTCGCTCTGATAGATACGATCGTATTGGTGGTGGGGTTGCAATTTAAATTCCAAAATCTATTAAATTTAAGTACGTTGCGGAGTCAAATCCCATATCTAAATTTCAATATCGGTTCATCGAAATTGTAAATACCGCTAACAAATGCTTGTTTGGTGTTGTCTATAGATAGATTTCGTTTTCAGAGGGTTGAGGAATCTGATGTCGTTAAAGCAGTTCTCGATTGTCGCTCTAATGCTGTAGGATTCGATGAGGTATCCTGCGATACCGTTCCGCAAGGGCACTTCGCTAAGGTGAGGTGACGGGCTTGACGACCCCGCGGACCCTAGTTTGTTTTTCAGGGACAAATCCAAACCCCGGAATCAACCCTTTCCACGCATCCCTCTCATCTCTTTCTTCCTTCCCCTTCCATCCAACTGTTAGTGTACTCTAACCTACAGGAGAAGTAGTAAAAACTCACAAATCATAATGAATGGACAACCTAAAGGATGTTTCTACTCCCAGGTGGTACCGGCGATAGCCAAAATCCACCCGCAGTCTTTTCGACTGCGGTCGGGGCACGGATTCTGGAGGCCCCAACATTCATTTTTGATATACCCTCCGACTCTTGTAGCTCGGTATCCGACTCGCTCGGAAATCTGAGCATGAGTGAGGCTGCTACCCAGTGCACTGCTACTGACACGAAGACTCGGAATACCCTTGTGGTTGAATGGGCTCCGGAAGAGGCGCGCTCTGAGGTTCGCCAAACTAAGGGTCGGCGGAAGAGGAAAAGGAAGTGGCAGATCGATAAGTCGCGCAAAGAAGCTTTACGGGCTGATTTCCATGAAGCGGGACAGGTCGCTGGAAGTCTCACCAACTGAAGGAAATCAGTCCTCTACATCGGACATCGCCTCCTCTTCTGCTGAACCGAAAAGCAAGAAAAAACCCAAGCTCATTATGAGTAACGCAACCCCTCAGGCCCTTGTGAAGCCGGTGCCTCTCCCATTGAAGGGTGCAGTGCTGGCGGATCGTAACCGGACGTCGCGAGCACTCCCACGGGCATGAGTCCAGGAAGCGCACAAACCGTCAGTGCTGCCCGTGCACTGGTGATGGATGCTGGTGATGTGACCTTAACAGGCTGCAGCACTAGTGGACAGAACTGTGTCGACGCGGGCGGTCCTGAAGGTCAGTGTGCCACTGAACCTGGAAAACCTTTTGAACGCACGACAGCTAAGGTGGGAGATCAGAGGCGTTCTTATCGGAATGCTGCTGTCTCCTCCTTAGCAGTTCGAATTGGGAAAGCAGGAAATGACAACAGTTTGAGTGCTGCGGAGTGCGAACATTGCAAAACTCGACTGTTAGAACTGCTGAACTGTTGCTGAGGCAACTAGTGCTTGAAGGACGGAACCTTTTGGGTAAAGACCTCATCGCAGCAAACCTCTGAATGGCTATGCAGTATGGTGCCGAAAATCCCTCCCCTTAGGACCTCATTTTTTGAGGTCTACAAGCCACCCAAGCTAACGCGAGCCGTCTGCTGGATCCCTGGGAAACTGGGGAAAAACGGCGGATGTGCTGAAGCGTTTACGAGCCCAGAATCCTGGCCTCGACACAAAAAGCCTGGATTGTCCGTTCGCATAGACCAAAAAAAAATCGTCTTAATGAAGATGGTAGTTCCTTCTGCCGAGGTCATTGAATCTAGGTACAACATGCGTCCCTATCTGCATTTTGATAGGATTCACTTCCGTTTCAATACCAAACAGCGCTAATAGTGTACGTAACCCTGAGTCTACATCCATAATGTTTACTCAGATTAACCTACAGCACTGCAAGGCCTCTACTGCTCTTCTAAGTAGCAGGCTTGCGGCATGTAGTACAAAAACATGCATAACATCCATCCAGGAGCCATGGGTGTGGAAAGGTAACATCTGTGGTCTTGGTGGGTTGAGTGCTTCACACGACATTCTTTACGATAAGAAGTCCGAAAGACCTAGGACTTGTCTTATCGCGTCCAAATCCTTAGAGGCCGTCACGATCGAAAGGTTTTGTGCCCAAGATCTGGTTGCTGCCTCTATTCCCTGCCATGTTAACGGCAAATGGGAAACCTTTGTCGTTGCCTCGGCCTACTTCCCCCATGACTCTTTGACTCCTCCTCCACCAAAGGCAGTTGTTGAGCTTGTAGATTATTGTGAATCCAAAAGATTGGGTCTCGTCTTGTGCTGCGATGCTAATGCTCAGTATACTGTCTGGGGCAGCAGCAAATGTAACGCAAGAGGAGATCGTCTTTTGGAATTCATCATGGGTCACAGACCCACTTTTGTTACCGCCAGGAGACAGCAGGTAATTGACCTTACCCTGTCCAACAAGTTTTTAAGGACTATCGCAAAATGGAGGGTATCGCCAGATAGCACCCTGTCAGATCACAGATCACAAATCAATTGCGAAGTTCTACCTTTGCAAGAGGGGAGAAATCTAAGAAAAACGAAATGGTCACAGTTCAGAGAGGAGCTTGGCCACTCTGTTCAAGTTCCACTCAAACTGAGTTCACGACAAGGGGTAGAGATGTCTGCTCAAAATCTGAACAGCATCCTTACCCGTTGTTTTGAACTCGCGTGCCCAGTTACGAAAAACCTCCGTAGAAAATCGGTACCTTGGTGGAATGCCGAACTGCAGCGTATTCGCAAAGAGACCAGGAAGCTCCTGAATCGGTCCTTAAAAACCAATTTAGTAGAAGACTGGAATCTATATCGATCAAGGCAAAAGGATTTTAAGAGACTTAATCGCAAGTCGAAAAATGACTCTTATAAAAAATTTTGTGACGAGATCGAATCTCTAAGTGAAACTAGTAGGCTTGTGAAAGTTCTTCAGAGGAACAGACCAAGCAGACTCGCTTCAATACTCAAACCTGATGGCACCTACACTGAGACCTACAGTCTTCTCCTTGAGACTCACTTCCCGGGAAATCAGGTCACCACGTGCTCTTCAGTGGTACCGGCAACGGTGGCCATTGCAGAACCAGCGAACACAACGCGGCTTAACTGGTACATTGCATCTAGAGTGGTGACTGATGACGCTATCAAATATGCTATTGCATCTTTTGAGAGCTTTAAGTCACCTGGTCCTGATGGAATCCACCCGGTTATGCTGATGCAAGGCTTAGGTCAGCTGTTGCCCACGTTGAAAAGAATTTTCACTGCGAGCCTTGCCTTGGCTTACATACCCACCCTTTGGCGTATGGCTAAAGTCGTTTTCATACCAAAACCTGGTAAGTCAGACTATAGCCTAGCAAAAAGCTTCAGACCTATAAGTCTGTCTTCCTTCCTGCTGAAAAGCTTAGAGAGACTGGTTAAGCTGCGCGTGCGCAAAGTTGCTCTTCGTTTGCACCCTCTTTTTGAGATGCAACACGCTTATCAGCGCGGAAAATCCTGCGAAACTGCACTTCAAAACCTTGTTGGTAGGATTGAATGTGCTCTTGACCAGAAGAAGTACGTGCTGGGCGTTTTCGTCGATATTGAGGGTGCTTTTGATAACGCGACGTTTGATAGCATGTGCAACTCAGCCAGATAACATGGTGTAGATGAAACATTAGTGCAATGGATTAGGGCAATGTTAATGAACAGGACGCTGATAACCGAAGCAGATTGTGGCAAGTAAACAGGGGGCCCCTGTTCATAACTGGGGTAAACAGGGGCTGCCCGCAAGGTGGTTTTCTGTCTCCCCTTTTATGGTGCATGGTTGTAGACTCTCTACTATCGGTTCTCAACCTTCCTGGAACCTACACACAAGCCTACGCGGATGATGTCGCCGTTCTTTCTGTCGGCTCAAACCTAAGGACTGTGTGCTCTCAGGCGCAGAGATCCCTGGACTTGATCGATGATTGGTGCACTAGGAATGGGCTTTCAGTGAATCCTCTTAAAACTACGGTTGTTCTCTTTACGAGAAGGAGGAAGGTCACTGGTCTGACTCAACTAGTGCTTAAAGGTGTCACTATCCCGATATCCGATGAAGTCAAATATCTGGGAATAATCCTTGATAGAAAACTTCTATGGTCCAAGCATGTTGAATCCAAAACCGAAAAAGCATTGTCCACCTTCTGGCAGTGCAGAGGCGCTTTTGGCAAGACATGGGGCTTAACTCCGAAAAGGGTCCTCTGGATCTATACTGCCATGGTTAGACCACTCCTCTCATACGCATCGGTTTTTTGGTGGAACAGGCTTTCGCGGAAACGTGTTACTGCCTCTTTTGCCAAACTCCAAAGAACGGCTTGTCTTGGCTGCACAGGGGCCTTCCCTAGCACGCCGGGCTCTGCTCTAGATGCTTTGATGAACCCCCCCCCCCCTTGATATATTTATCATGGGGTGTACGCTGAAAACCATCTTTCGCTTAAAGAGAGGTGGTTTTTGGTACCACACGCATTGGAATTTTGAAGAACTTGTTCGAGAATTGTCCTTTGACCCCTGTCTTATGGACATGCCCTCTGACGCAATGACCCCAGAAATCCTTTTGCGACAAAATTACCAAGTCAACTTTCCTCAGGTAATGGAATGGCTTCGGCCAGACTCTGAGCCAGGGAAAGAATGCCATCGTATTTTCAGGGGAAAGGGTTCTGGTTTCAAAACCAGAAGGAGCCATCCAAAACCGGAAAGGGGTCTGGTGCTGGAGTCTTTGTGGAAAGCGAGAACATTAGACTCCACTACCCCTTAGGTAAATATGCGTCTGTCTTCCAAGCGGAGATTTTCGCTATCCTAATGGCTATGCGCTATATTCTGACTAACAGATGGAGGGCAAGAAGCATATGCGTTTGCAGTGACAGCCAAGCCGCTCTTAATGCGTTGCTCAACCCTCTTACCTCGTCCAAGATAGTGCTCGAACTCAAGAATTCGTTGAACTTAGTCGGAAGGCTAAATGCAGTGAATCTTGTTTGGGTTCCAGGTCACACTGGTATCCAGGGAAATGAGACCTCTGATGAGCTTGCCAGACTTGGCTCAGAAGAGGTTTTCTTAGGACCCGAACCTGCTTTAGGCCTGCCTGTATCTGTTGTCACGTCTGCCATTGATACTTGGGTTTCTCGTGAGCACAGGGCTCGTTGGCGTGACTGCGATGGGTGCAGACAGACTAAACGACTACGCCCGGACATCTGCGAGGGGTCAGCGTCTTTTCTTTTATCTCTTAGGAGAATCGATTGCAGACTTCTTGTAGGCGTCCCTACCGGCCATCAAGCTTTTGCTAGACACTTGAATATGTTAGGCTTAAGCGAAACCACCACCTGTCTTGCCTGTGGAGAGGACGATGATACAGCGGAACACTTTCTCTGTAGTTGTCCTGCCTTTGCTCGCATCAGGTGGCGGATCTTTGGGGCTGACGTGGTGAGTTCCGAACACCTAAGATCTTCATCACTGAAGCTCCTTCTCATCTTTCTTCGAAAGACGGGTAAACTAAATACATTAATGTAAGGTGTCTGCATGGTAGTACAATGGACCAGTAGTTGTGTCTGAGTGCTCCATCGGATAGTAGCAACCTCCAACAAAAACGATCCTGCGATACATCATCGATCGATACCTTCGATCCAGCTTTTGTGAAAATGATTTTGCCACACATATTGCCAACTATTACTCATATTTTTAATACCGTAATATTGAAGAATTCTTTTCCTATAACATGGAAATTTGCCAAAGTTGTGCCTTTTGTCAAAAAGCTTACTACTCGTCAAACTCAGACAGAGTATAGGCTAATATCCATATTACCTTTTCTATCTAGTGTGTGAAAAGTGTTGGAAAAACTTCTTCACAAGTCTCAGATGACCTTCGAAATTCAATGAATCTCGACTTGGTGTCTTTCCTCTGTCTCTTAGATTTTTCGAAGGCCTTTGACACAGTCGATCACGATTTTTCCGATAATGCCACTAAGTTGACGTCTTCTTACCTTGGTGGAAGGAGTCAGGCAGTTGTTGCTGGCAAAAATGTATCACGTTTTCTAGAACTTAAATCGGGCGTTCCAAATAGATCCATACTTGGTCCCCTACTATTCATTATGTTCATCAATGATCTTCCAAATGTAGTGAAAAACTCATCTCGGCATCTTTATGCTGATGTTTTTCAAATTCATCGGAGCTGCAAGCTTGGAATGATCGAAAATGGGGTGTGGACACTGAATAGAGATCTAGAAAATATTAGACTGTGGTCCGAAAACAATAATCCTTATCTAATGCACCCGAAAAAATCTAAGTGCATGGTTATCTATAAGAACTTACTTACTTAAAGTGGCGCTACAGTCCAGGGTGGACCTGGGCCTCAGCCAACAAGCTTCGCCAGCCAGCTCTGTCTCTAGCTAGCCGTCTCCAGTTTCGCACGCGAAGTTGGCTGAGGTCCCCTTCCACTTGCGTGCGCCACCTGAGTCTCGGTGCTCCTCTACGACGCGTCCCTGCGGTGTGGATTCGAAGATTTTCCGGGCCAGGGCTTTGACGTTGAGTTTTGACTCTTTTGGATAGGTCGGTATCGCTATACAGCCCGTACAGTTCGATGTTATATCTCCTCCTCCACTCTCCGTCTATGCAGAAGGGACCGTAAATCGTCCGAAGAATTTTCCTCTCGAAGCAGCCTAAAGTGTTTTCATCCGCCTTTGACAGGGTCCATGCTTCTGCACCGTAAAGCAGGACTGGGATGATGAGGGTCTTATACATGGACACTTTAGTTGCTCGAGAGAGGGCTTTGCTACTCAATTGCCTTCTTAGCCCAAAGAAACAGCGATTGGCAAGAGTTATCCTTCGTTTGATTTCAGCGCTGGTGTCATTGTCTGAATTGATAGCGGAACCCAGGTAGACAAAGTCCCTAACTACCTCAAAGCTATAGCTGTCGATGGTGATGTTTTGTTAAAGAAGTCGGTATTGGGTGTCTTTTCTTGATGACAGCATATACTTGGTTTTGCCCTCATTGACTGCTAAACCCATATTCGCCGCTTCCGTCCCAATACTCACGAAGGCTTCACTGACATCACCCTTTGTTCTACCGATTATGTCAATGTCGTCTGCGTATGCAAGTAGTTGAACTGACTTTTGAAAGATTGTACCTCTGGTGTTGGCGCGAGAGTTCTGGACAATTCTCTCAAGTATGATGTTAAAGAAGTCGCATGACAGCGCGTCGTCTTGTCTAAATCCTCTTTTGACGTCAAAGGGGTCGGTGAGGTCTTTGCCGACCTTGACGGAACAGCGTGAGTTTTCCATTGTCATCCTGCACAGACTGACGAGTTTGGCAGGGATGCCAAAACTAGACATTGCGCTATATAGCTCGTCTCTATAGATGCTGTCATACGCGGCCTTGAAATCGATGAAGAGGTGGTGTGTATCGATTTGGAAATCCTGGGTCTTCTCCAAGATCTGCCGCAGTGTGAATATTTGATCGATGGTGGACTTTCCTGGCCTAAAGCCACACTGATATGTGCCTATCAGATTGTTGACAAACGGCTTCAGGCGTTCACACAGTACAGCAGAAAAGATCTTGTATGCGATGTTAAGAAGACTTATGCCTCTGTAGTTGGCACAACTCAGAGGGTCTCCTTTCTTCAGGATCGGGCAAACAATGCTGAGGTTCCATTCGTCGGGCATGCTTTCTTCCGACCATATCTTGCAGATGAGCTGGTGCATGCTCCTAACCAGCTCATCGCCAGCGGATTTAAGAAGTTCGGCAGCTAGGCCGTCTGCTCCGGCTGCTTTGTTGCACTTGAGCTTAGACACAGCTACTTTCACCTCCTCCAGGTCGGGTGGGCGGTATAGTTCGTATGCTTCGTCGGTAACGTCTTCGCCCGGGTTGAATGGTTCGTTCTGCCTGACAGCGGTATTTGGTTCGTCCTCGCCGTTATACAGTCTGCAGAAGTGGTCTTTCCAAATCCTCAGCACCGACTGCGATTCTACAACGATTTTCCCTTGATGGTCCTTACAGGCTTCAGTTCGAAGTTTATACCCTTGGCAGGACCTTTTGATCCTTTGGTAAAACTTTCTAACCTCATTCCTGTTGTAACATCTCTCTATCTCTTCAACCGCGCGCTTCTCGTGCTCTTTCTTTTTCCTTCGAAGAAGCCGGTGCTCCTTTCTGCTCCTCTGCTCGTAGAGCTCGCGAGCAGCTCTAGTCCTTCTGTGCAGCGCCGCATTGTATGCTTCCTGTTAAGCTGCATGTGCTTGCCGGCATTCATTGTCAAACCAGGGGTTTCGTTGTGGTCGCCGTGTGAGACCCAGCACTTCAGAGGCGGCGTCTTTGATATCATTTTGGCAATGTTGCCACTGGCTATCAATACTTGATGCTGGTTGCATAGGACTTCGTAGAAGGTTTTGAGAGACTCGGTTGGAGAAGGACCTGGCGATCTCTTGCGATTTTAGTCGGCCGACGTCAAACTTCCTCACAGTATTTCCATTACTTGGCGATGGTCGGGATATCCGCAGCCGTACCTTGGCTACAACAAGGTAGTGATCCGAGTCAATGTTGGCCCCTCGGAAAGTTCGGACATCCATGATACTGGAGGAGTGCCTTGCGTCGATTGCAATATGGTCAATCTGGTTGACGGTTGATTGATCGGGAGATCTCCATGTCGCTTTGTGGATATTGAGATGCGGGGACTGTGTACTAGCTACCACAACGTGTCGCCCCGCAGCAAAGTCGATCAGCCTAAATCCGTTATCGGAGGTCGTGTCGTGCAGGCTATGCTTTCCGACAGTACGACCAAAGATGTCCTCCCTTCCTAGCTTGGCATTAAAATCGCCTAGGACAATCTTAATGTCGTAGCTAGGGCACTGCTCATAAGTTTTGTCCAGGAGCTCGTAGAACATATCTTTGGTCTCGTCATCTTTCTCCTCTGTGGGGGCATGTGCGCATATCAGGCTAATGTTGGCGAATTTAGCCTTGATGCGGATCGTCGCGAGGCGCTCGCTTACAGGGTTGAAGCTCAAGACTTTTTGCCTAAGTCTGCCTCCAACAACGAAACCACATCCAAATAGGCGCTGTCTTTGATGCCGATAGCAGTCGCCGTAGTAGATGTCGCAGTTTTTCATCCTTCTTTTGCCCGGCCCGTCCCACCGCATTTCTTGGATGGCAGTAATGTCTGCCTTGCAGTCGTTAAGGGCCTCCGCTAGTTACTCGGCTGCACGTGGTCTGTTAAGGGACCTAACATTCCACGTGCAGATCCGGAGCTCGTTGTCCTTTTCTCGTTTGCATTGGTCGTCAACAGTAAATCCGTCCGAATCCGAGGCTTGTTTCTGCTTCGTGACTGGTGTTTCCTTACGTGGCCGGGAAGTCACCCCGACGGCACGACCCCCAACCTGGAGGACCAGATCCTTTGCTTAGCTCTAAGGACGGAGAGCCGGATAGCCCGCTCCTTATAGGCCTGAGCTCCGAATACGTCGTAGTAGCCCATATAAGGTGTTCACTAAGTAGTTCGGCCTGACTGGAACTATTGACGCGACCGTTGATTCCATCTGGGGAATTCCTCCGCTGCCGTCCGGATGCAAGGAGAAGTGCCTTCCCCCCCTCTCTCGTCTGCTACCCCCAACAACCTTCCAAAGGGGTTGCAACCCAATCTGCA
Source organism: Neoascia interrupta (assembly GCA_947623515.1). Classification (NCBI taxonomy): domain Eukaryota; kingdom Metazoa; phylum Arthropoda; class Insecta; order Diptera; family Syrphidae; genus Neoascia; species Neoascia interrupta. The sequence continues at coordinate 119,863,542 of OX392462.1, forward strand.
GTTGAGGTACTAGGCACCCGGTGTTCACCACGTTGAGGTGAGAGTAGGAGTTGGTAGACAGAGGTGGGTTTAGAAAACCTGGATGCTTGTTTCCTCTTGAGTGCACATGTCTATCCTTTGACCACCATCTATAAGAAGCAGTTGGATAAATCATATTTTCCAAATCTTAATTTAGGTAACGATATCGTCAATTATGTTGAGACTGCTAAAAATCTAGGAATTTGGTTCGACTCCACCCTTAGCTGGGATTTCTTCGTACGGACAGTTATCGCCAAAATATACGCTTCACTGCGTAGCTTGTCTTTATCTCAATTCTTCACGCCTCAAGCTATAAAGTTGCAACTCGCCAAAGCCTTAATAATGCCGATCATATCTAACGGATGCGAAAACAGTTGCGTGTTAAGTGCAGACACTAAGCGGAGGCTAAACGTAGCATTTAACAACATTATTCGATATGTTTACAACTTAAAACGCTTTGACCATGTTTCGAATCACAAAAACCGAATACTAGGATGCAGTCTGATAAATTATCCAAGGTTTTGCACACTAAAAACGTTAAACAATATAATTATAAACGCAAGTCCGTCATACCTTTATGAAAAAATTAGATTCTCGTCATCATTTCGTTCGCATACATTAATTCAACCAAAATTCACCTGTCTCAATACTGAACGTCAGTTTATTGTTTATGCTATTACGCAGTATAATTCACTTCCCTTAAGCATACGGAGAGTTCGAGGCACAAAACAAATTGACAAGGTCGTTTTTAGGTATATGGTCGAAGGTTCCTAATTACATACTTAATTTCTTTATTTTCTTTTGAAGTAACAATCTGTTAGAATACATTTCTTTTGATTACACTATCAGAACTGTGATGCAGTTTGTTTAATACAAACAATATCTGCAGCAGAAATTTGCTAAGCAGAAAATTGCCAACACGGGCTCATCAGTTAGTGCAAGTGTTAGTGGTTAATAAATTAAACATAACCTAACACCAAACACAAAACACTAAGAATTACAAAAAAGCAAATGATAGAAAGATTATTATTACAACAGATAAAAATTAGTTACGAACACAAGTAAAAAAAAAAACATAAAAATAAAAGTATATTAAATATTTAAGACGAACAACACCCAAGCAGCCTCTTAAGTTTGGCTTTGTCCATGTCAAAGTCTAAAATACTGGTATGTGCGTTGTGGGTGGAACACATACGGCTGATAGGCTAATTTTTCCCATAATTTGTTCTGTGCCGTGGAACGTGTAAAAGCTGAATTCTTCGGAGGTTATGAGAGCCTCCACGAAATTTAAAGCTTATACTAGATAGAAGGTCCGGTGCATCTATTAGACCTTGGACCAATTGCTGAATAAAAATCAAGTCATTATTTATCCGTCTTTTGGAGAGACTTTGAATGTTAAGCAATTTAAGCCGGTCGAAGTATGAGGGGAGATAGAGTGGATCTTCCCAGGGGAGTCCCCTGAGCGCGAACCGAATGAATCTCCGCTGGATCGCCTCGATCGTATTTGTATGGCATACTTTCGATGGAGACCACACTTGTCAAGCGTATTCAAGGTGAGTACGAACAAAGCTATTGTAAAGGGAAAGCGTGACGTAAGGGTCATTAAATTCTTTAGACCAACGCTTAATAAAGCCAAGCATGGTATTGGATTTATTTACAACATAGTTTATGTGTTTTGAAAAGTCAAGGTTTTGACTAAAGAAAACACCAAGATCCTTAAAATGTTCAACACGGTAAAGAGCATGCTCACTGATGGAGTAAGAGAATGTTGTTACGGTACGCTTTTTAGAAAAAGTGATAACTTGACACTTAGCTGGATTGAGGAAAAGACCGTTTTTATTACACCATGTAGCAAAGCTGTTTATATCAGTCTGAAGAAGAACATGGTCATCAGAACTCTCAATAGTTCTAGATATCTTCATATCGTCTGCATATGATAGAATTTCGCTATAAGCGACACACGAAGGCGCATCGTTTATAGCAAGAATGAATAAGAGTGGGCCTAGATGACTTCCCTGGGGAACGCCGGAAATGGCAAGAAAAGAAACTGAAAAAAGTCCTCTAGATTTAACTTGGTAAGATCTTAAAGGAAAATAAAACATAATCCAACAGATAAAATTTGGTGGAAGGCCAAGAGAAGTAAGCTTAAAACCAATAATTTCATGCGAAATCAAATCGAAAGCTTTGGAAAAGTCGGTGTAAACGCAATCAAACTCGAAGCCATTTTCTACTGCATCAGAACATTTTCTATAAAACGATAAAAGGTTAGTTACGGTAGACCTTTTTTACCATGCTGTTCTTTGCAGATTATGTCTCGGCAGTAAAATATAAGGCTATCGCAAATTAATTTTTCAAACACTTTTGGAATGGTTGAAAGTTTAGCAATCGGCCTGTAGTTCACAATATCACATTTAATACCCTTTTTAAAGACAGGCGTAATAAATGAGAGTTTCCACATGGAGGGGAAGTGACCGGACGATAGCGAAAGTTTGAGTAAATTTTGTAAAGGAGTGGCAAGAACATCCTTACAGGTTTTTAAAACGATAGGTGGTATACCGTCTGGACCAGTAGAACAAATCGTCCAAGGCTAGATAAGAGCTCATAAATAGTTTCTAAATGTACTGGTATATCACAAAAATTAACTTGAGCAGATTTTGTGAGATATTTAAAATAATCAGTGTCGATAGTAAATGGAGAATCTCTAAATGATTTGGAAAAGTGACCGGCGAAAAAATTGCATATCATGCCAGGATCGTTGGAAGAACTGCCATTATATTTGAGAGTGGATGGATAGCAATCAACTTTTCTTTTAGAGTTAACAAACTTCCAAAATTCCCTGGGATTAGTTTTAAAATCTGAACCAATTTGAGAAACATAGTTATAATACAAACGCTCTGCGAGAGCATTGAATTCACTGAAATGAAACATGAAATTATCAAGGTCAAATGTACTCAAATTCGTGATGTACTTTTTCCATGCTTTATTGCGTTTATTACGTAAGACTTTCAGTTCCTTGGTATACCATGGGTGGCTGAAGTTAGAGTTCTTGTTTTTCTTTATAGTTAAAGTATTACTGATACAGGTATTAAGTATAGAATAAAATTAAAAATAAAATTCTTTATCGTGTTGATGCCAAATATTGTACTTAAACTTTAAATTTTTTAATGTTGAATCAAATTATAACTTTGCATTAGAATCAAATTAACAATACCTTTTACTATTATTGGCTTAAAGCTTGCTGTAAAAGATGTTTAAAATGATATACTGGCAGACGGTTTCAAACCAAGGCCAAATTTATTTTATTTGGTTAAAAAACAATTGTAACTTTGTACATACATGAATTCAAATAAATTACTCACTTACTTACATGAATGAAAATGATATACACGGCAATTGTTAGGCTCATACTTATGCACGGAGTACTAGTCTGGTGGAAGGCACTAGACAAGAGTAGCAACATTCCTATATTAGAGAAAGTTTAAAGACTATCCTGTATTTACATCACAGGTGTTGTTAGAACAATTCCCTCGGCTGGGCTTGACGCAATGGTCCATCTTCTTTCCGTTGACATCTTCGGTAAAAAGATGGCAGCGAAAGAAGCACTTAGGCTTAGGGAATCCTCGCAACTGACTCGTGACAACATCGACCATCGATGAAAACAACGGCCGCGACACCATCCTTCGCAACTCGGACTACGTTGTCCCATACCTCGACTTCAATGTCAAATTCAAGACCAAATTTCCAACAGAACCGCCTGGGAGTCTGGTGAGGTCTTGAATGCATCTGCAATAGAAATCTATACTAAGGGATCAAAAACAGCACTTGGAGTAGGATCAGGAGTCTCTTCCGGTACTCTAGGCTATGTACATATCTCCAAGCGCCTACCAGATCACTGCAGTGTATTTCAAGCAGAAATTACAGCCTTTCGTGAAGCCGCGGCCTGGTTTTCAATTAACTCAATGGACTGCAGCGCCATTGTTTTCTATATAGACAGCCCAGCTGCAATAAAAGCCTTGAAATCGCCAACGATACGATCCAAGTTGGTAAGGCAATGCCGCGAATCTCTCAACGAGATTGCTGTCAGGTGCGACGTATCCCTGTGCTGGGTTCAAGGCCACTGGGATATTCCAGGCAACTGCAGAGCCGACGATCTAGCTAGAGAAGTTACTAATGCTAACCCGGCTCATACAACGGAATCGGCAGCACCCACAAACTCGATAAAGTTCCACCTGGACGTCGAAGCCATCACAATGGCAAGCAATAGGTGGAATAACATCAGCACATGTCTCTCTTCCAAACAAATCTGGCCAGAGCTCGATCGTAGGAAAACAAAGAGTCTCATCTCCTTTGATAGGCTGAATCTTAAAAATATAATTGGGGCCTTCACAGGTCCCTTCAACGATTTCTGCAGAAGTTGCAGGGATGAGGAGAAAGAAAAGACCATGATTCATCTTCTGTGCAACTGTTCCGCCTTATCGGCACTGAGAAGGAAAACTCTAGGTGAATACTTCTTCGATGATCTTAATGATCTAGCGCGACTCGATCTAAAGAGGATAATGAACTTTATCTTCTCCGGGTCAAACTGGCTAAACGAATAAAAAACCCATCCCGCCTCCATAAGAAACTCTACGCCTATAGAAAGGCGAGCAAGCACCTTACAGTGGAGCGCCAAGCATACCCCATTAACTCCCCCCCCCCCAAGCTTCTTTCCCAACAGAACCGGCCTGGTGACGGCTCATACCGATTCGGTTGCCCTCACCTCTCCGCTCTTGTGGGAACACTAGTACATAATCCCCCTGGTACGGACTCACACCGCTATGGTTACCCCTACCTCTCCTATTTCACTCGCCAAAGATTAATAAATGAGTCACCTGAGGTACGGGTTTACACCGAAACGGTTACCCTACCTCAGCGTCCTGAACTAAGAAACATCCTCTGGCAACAGTTCCCCCCACCCGCGCTCTACTATCCTTAAGGCTAACTCTCACTTAGGTGCAATAGCAAACTAAAGATCTTAATCTAATTAAACTCGACGCGAGGGAAAGATACCCTATTTGTCCCCCACACTACACGGGATGTAATTAGTAGTACTCCTACAGTAATTGCCATTCTCCTCATCGGTCCACTCTCCACCTTATCCCAGTGTTTTCCCTTACGGGGCTGGATCGGTGTGGGCTCATTCCGCTTCGGTTGCCCTAACCTCTCCACCCCCACCGGGATCACCAACACATAGCTCTCGCTGGTGCGGGTTTATACTGCTTCGGTTACCCCTACCCTCCACCCAAATTCTAACGCAAGTGGCCTGTAGTATGGGCTTACACCGAAGACGGTTACCATACATCAGCTTCTGCGAGAGAATTCCCGCCTGCAAGGCTTCACACCGAATCGGTTACCCCTGCACCTTCCCATCCCCGAGGATAATCCTTAGCAGAGAAGCAACAGGTTTGGACTTATACCGAGATCGGTTGCCCCTGCCGGGCTTCCTCTCATAAAGGAACTATTCCTCACTGACCCCGCCACCTCCTCTTCGACCTCAAGCAACCACCCTCCCCCCATCTGGAGGCCAACAGTTACGAGACCACCCTTCCTTCAGGAAGTCTCTCACAGGCTCCTCTCAACTATACTGACAGCGGTTCACACCGAAACGGTTACCCCCAGCCTACATTACCCTCGGGTATGTCTCAACCAATCAAAATTTGATTGGTGACCCTCGGTACAGGCTTATACCTTCACTGGTTGCTCAGACCCCTCCCACCCAAACATCATTTAGGTCCTCGGGCTGGTAACTCCGGACCTACTAGTGGTATCACAGTGGACCTCCTTTGGTCTAAGTGTGTCCCTGCCCAGCGGGGACAGCCACCCAACCTAACCTAGCCTTCCTTTTCTCCTTTCCATTCCTATTCTCCTTTCCATTCCTTTATTTTCTTGTTTTTCATCCCCGTCCCGTTACCATTTATGCATAATTTTAAATAGAAAAATAATTCTTCCTTTTAAGTTTTTGGTCACTTTTTTTAAAAAAGGGACGTGGCAAGTCTAACCCCTTTAACCGAAAATCAATATTAGCATAGAAATATCCAAGTTTGCGGCTAAAATGTACGCAAAGCTGTAATTTTTTAGTTCAAATTCAATAATTTTGTGAAATTGACCTCTACAGATGGGCGTGGCCAAAAAGGTTGTATGAATTAAAACTGAAATAGTATCCGGTGTTCTTTATGTGTTAAACTTTATTTCTTACTCTATACTTAGTAAAGCTAAAATGCATTCGAAATCCATGTTTTTTCTGGAAATTTATAGGTTTGTATGGAATTGTACCTCTAAATATTGGTCTGGCCGAAAAGTTTGTATGAACCAAATGTAGAACATAATATTTTCTACATTACATACTAGTACAAATTTTTCGATTTGGAAAAAAAAAATTGGATAAATTGCATTTGAACAATTACTCTTTAATTCGGTGCCAAAAATGTAATTTTTGGGTAAAATTCAACAATTTCGTAATATCAAGTTCTAAACATGGGCGTGGTCAAAAACTTTGTTAAAACAAAATCTAGCATAGAACCCGTTGAAGCTAATGTGCTAAATTTTACTTCTTATCCTTACTTGAAATAGGCTTAAGAGTAGTCGAAATCCATGTTTTTTTGGAAAACTAGAGGTTTTTTTTAAATTCTGCCTCCAAATGTGGGCATGGTTCAAAACTTTGTATGAAAGAAATTTAACAAATAGTGTTTTCTATATAATATTTTAAGTAAAATTTTTTAGATTTCGAACGAAAATATTGATTAAATTGCATGTGAAAGATTACAATTTCAATAAATTCCACGCCCACAAGGGGCGGTCTGCGGACTTAATTTTTATTATTTCTTATTCTGCCCTTAGTAAGCCTAACAAGTCTAAAAGTGCAACAGTGCTTATGCAAAAGCTTCAGTCAATCTACGACGGATTGCAAAATACCCGACCATACCAAAAAAAACTGCCACGCCTAAAAAATGTGGGCGGGACTAAAAATTATTATTGTTGAATGCTTTATACTAGTTGGTTGCATACAATTCGTTCTAAAACTCCGCTTTTTTATCTTAAAAAATCACTTTTTTAAAGCCACGCCCACAAAAGTGTGTGGAGGCACATACTATATTCACATGAAAGTTAGAAAATGCTAATTTCTACTACTTTTTTCATATAATTAAAAAAGTGAGCGTGGTCAAAGAAAAGGCTTACATTTTTTAATCACTTGAGAGACAATCACAAGGCAATGTTACTTACCAAAAATGAATGCGCAAGCACTATTGTAACATAGCTAAAATTTAGAAAAAGTATTTTTGAAAATTAGAGATGGTGGCACATACAGGCCTGTAGTGGGCGTGTCTGTGGGCGGTTTCGGCTAGTTTTCAAAGTTGATCGGTTCCAATGGACTTCCAGCCAAGTCACAAAATTTCAGCTCTCTACCTCAAAATTTAAGGCCTAAAAGTTGTTTACATACGGACGGACGGACATGGCTTAATCGATTCTCCTGTCGGTCCCATTCATATCTCTAAAAGGTCTTAGGGGTCTACGGAGATTATTTCACTGCGTTACAAAATATACATCAAACTTAATATACCCTGGTTCGGGTATAAAAAGCAGTCGAAATCCATTTTTTTTTTTGGAAAATTATAGGTTTTTCTTATATTTTGCCTCCTCCATATGTGAATATGAAAGATTACTTTTTCAATCGATGCCACGCCCACAAGGGGCGGTCTGCGGACTAAATTCTTATTTTTTATGCCTTATAATCATTAGGAGATGCTAATTGGTAAATTTCAGCTTACCATGACGTCTTATAGTTTTGAAAGTACTGGAGGTTGTTGCACATATAGACCAATTGTGGTCGTGTCTGTTGACGGATTTGAAAACTTTTACCACCTGTATTGCTTTGGATGACAGAGAGCTCACGTACAAAATTTCAGCTTCCTAGCTCAAAATTTAAGGCCTAAAAATTGGTGACATACGGACGGACGGACGGGCATGGCTCATTCGACTCAGAATTCGGCCTCGATCATATACCCTTAAGGTCTTGGGGTCTATCGTCATTATTTCTCTATGTTAGGTTAGGTAAGGTTAGGTTGGAAAGGGTTGTTTGCAACTAGTGCAAGTTCACTCGGTGGCCAGATTGGCCCATTGTGATTACCACTGTGAGGTAGACAAACATGGTTTGGAAAAATGTCTTACTAACTGAGCCAGCCTGATCTTTTGATAAATCTTTTTAGGTTAAGTAGTGATATTCCTGCCAGGTCGTCCAGGCTATCAAGGAACCTGACTCCTAAAAAGGTTAGTCGTCTTTCTTGGAGAGCTGGGCAGTGGCAGAGAAAGTGTTCTATAGACTGTTTTTCTTCTTCATCCCTACAAATTCTGCAGAAGTCGTTGGCAAAGATTCCCATTCGTGTAGCCATGACACCAATGGTGCAGTGTCCCCTGACTACACCAACGAATGTTCTTATGAAATTTATTCTGAGAGATAGAAGGGTCGTTGTTCTTTTTAGGTCGAGTACTGGCCATAAGCTGTGAATTATGATACAATCTTTAGACTGTTGCCAACGTTCACCGGCCAGTTTGATCGTGTATTGATCTATAAAACTTTTGGTTGTGTTGAAAGGGAGATAAACCCGTCGGTCTGCCATCATTATGTCCATATCAGAACCTTTCCTTGCCAGTTCGTCCGCCAATTCATTTCCGGCCACGCCAACGTGCCCAGGAACCCAGCAGAGTAGAACTGTGTGGAAGCTTATATCCTTTAATGCCATGATGCAGTCCTTGACACACTTAGAGTATACGAGGTTGGAGTCCAGGGCTTTAAGTGCTGCTTGACTATCAACACATATGGTGATTTCCGTGGCTGGAAGATCCATAGATTGAATTGTCTGTGCAGCTCTCTTCACCGCATAAATCTCAGCTTTAAAAACACTGCAGTAGTCATTTAGTCGATATGACTGGTTGATTTGCAGTGTTTCCGAGAAGACTCCAGAACCTGTTCCATTCTCTGTTTTCGAACCATCGGTATAGATAGCTATACCTTTGCTGTCAACATTAGTCTCTAGCCAGTCATGCCTACTTGCATGCATTGTTTCCAGACCTGTTTGAGGCGTGGATCTTAATGCACCTGTGATACCTAAGCAAGCTAATCTTTGTACCTTCTTCAGATTATTGAGGTAAGATTTCGTTTTACACGCCTCCCACCATACCAGTGATCCATAGGTAAGAATAGGTCTAACAACCGCTGTAACAAACAAATCGCCAAGATATTTGGCTTCCAGGGAGAGTTTAAGATTGGTCCCATTTAATTTAGGAGTCATCCACCCCTGCAATTTGCGCTTCCTTGTAAACAGGACCATATCTGTCTTGTACGGGTTGGCTTTAAATCCACTGTTCTCTGCCCATCTTGATAAATCTGTTAACACAGATTCTATTAGTTCACTGATTGTTGGAAGAAATTTTCCTGTAATCAGTATAACTATGTCATCTGCGTAAGCGACTACTTTTATTCATCTTTTAACGAGAGAATTAAGAATTTTGTTGAGTGAGATGTTCCATAGAAGGGGTGAAAGCACCCCTCTTTGTGGGGTTCCCCTATCAACCGTTTTCTTAATAGAATAGTCTGCCATATTAGAGTTGATGACTCTGCTTTTTAGCAGCGTCTTTACCCAATTCGTTATTCCTCCAGGGATGAGATAATGGTTTCTGTTCTTAGATTATTGAACGCTCTTTCTAGGTCTAGAAAGGTTGCCAATGTAAACTCTTTGTTGTATAAGGACCTCTCGATTGTATTCGTCACCTCATGCGGCGCCGTTTTCATGGATTTCCCCTTAGTATAGGCGTGTTGTGCATTGCTGAGGTGCTTATTGATTTCGAGGTAATTCCTTAGCCGCAGATCTATCAGCCTTTCCAGTATCTTAAGTAAAAAAGATGAAAGACTTATGGGTCTGTAATCATTTGCTTTGCACTGGTCGCGTTTTCCCGCTTTAGGAATAAAGACCACACGCACATTTTGCCAGTTCTTTCCTTAAAAGATGTCCTTGAGCCAAGGAATGAGTGCACAACTCGTTTTCTGAACCATGGCAGGTATTATACCATCCGGTCCCGCTGATTTGGGGGGTTGGAAGGATTTTATTGCCCAGGTTAGTTTATCCTTGCGAATACCCTCAGCGATAACTGCCTGTTCTTCGTTGGATAATGAAGGGTGGCAGTCTGTTGTATCGAGTGTTTGTTCGCTTGTTATGTCCTTGCACCCAGGGAAGTGTGTATTGAGCAGAAGTTCCGAGGTTTCATGGTTGTTTACCGTCCAAGAGTTGTCCTCTTTGCATAAGTTCCCTGGTATGCTTGGATTTTTGGCAAGGATTTTGCGCAATCTTGCCGCTTCCACTGAGGTCTCCATGTTGGTACAGTAGTTGGTCCATGATGCTCTTTTCGCTGCTCTAGTTTTCCCTTTGTATTCGTTAAAGCTGTTGCAATTAGCATCATTCTTGGTCAGCTTAGCCTTGTTGAAAAGTTTCCTTCTTTTTGTCCTGAGAAGTCGAAGTTCAAACATGGTTTGGAAAAATGTCTTACTAACTGAGCCAGCCTGATCTTTTGATAAATCTTTTTAGGTTAAGTAGTGATATTCCTGCCAGGTCGTCCAGGCTATCAAGGAACCTGACTCCTAAAAAGGTTAGTCGTCTTTCTTGGAGAGCTGGGCAGTGGCAGAGAAAGTGTTCTATAGACTGTTTTTCTTCTTCATCCCTACAAATTCTGCAGAAGTCGTTGGCAAAGATTCCCATTCGTGTAGCCATGACACCAATGGTGCAGTGTCCCCTGACTACACCAACGAATGTTCTTATGAAATTTCTTCTGAGAGATAGAAGGGTCGTTGTTCTTTTTAGGTCGAGTACTGGCCATAAGCTGTGAATTATGATACAATCTTTAGACTTTTGCCAACGTTCACCGGCCAGTTTGATCGTGTATTGATCTATAAAACTTTTGGTTGTGTTGAAAGGGAGATAAACCCGTCGGTCTGCCATCGTTATGTCCATATCAGAACCTTTCCTTGCCAGTTCGTCCGCCAATTCATTTCCGGCCACGCCAACGTGCCCAGGAACCCAGCAGAGTAGAACTGTGTGGAAGCTTATATCCTTTAATGCCATGATGCAGTCCTTGACACACTTAGAGTATACGAGGTTGGAGTCCAGGGCTTTATGTGCTTCTTGACTATCAACACATATGGTGATTTCCGTGGCTGGAAGATCCATAGATTGAATTGTCTGTGCAGCTCTCTTCACCGCATAAATCTCAGCTTTAAAAACACTGCAGTAGTCATTTAGTCGATATGACTGGTTGATTTGCAGTGTTTCCGAGAAGACTCCAGAACCTGTTCCATTCTCTGTTTTCGAACCATCGGTATAGATAGCTATACCTTTGCTGTCAACATAAGTCTCTACCCAGTCATGCCTACTTGCATGCATTGTTTCCAGACCTGTTTGAGGCGTGGATCTTAATGCACCTGTGATACCTAAGCAAGCTAATCTTTGTACCTTCTTCAGATTATTGAGGTAAGATTTCGTTTTACACGCCTCCCACCATACCAGTGATCCATAGGTAAGAATAGGTCTATCAACCGCTGTAACAAACAAATCGCCAAGATATTTGGCTTCCAGGGAGAGTTTAAGATTGGTCCCATTTAATTTAGGAGTTATCCACCCCTGCAATTTGCGCTTCCTCGTAAACAGGACCATATCTGTCTTGTACGGGTTGACTTTAAGTCCACTGTTCTCTGCCCATCTTGATAAATCTGTTAACACAGATTCTATTAGTTCACTGATTGTTGGAAGAAATTTTCCTGTAATCAGTATAACTATGTCATCTGCGTAAGCGACTACTTTTATTCATCTTTTAACGAGAGAATTAAGAATTTTGTTGAGTGAGATGTTCCATAGAAGGGGTGAAAGCACCCCTCTTTGTGGGGTTCCCCTATCAACCGTTTTCTTAATAGAATAGTCTGCCATATTAGAGTTGATGACTCTGCTTTTTAGCAGCGTCTTTACCCAATTCGTTATTCCTCCAGGGATGAGATAATGGTTTCTGTTCTTAGATTATTGAACGCTCTTCCTAGGTCTAGAAAGGTTGCCAATGTAAACTCTTTGTTGTATAAGGACCTCTCGATTGTATTCGTCACCTCATGCGGCGCCGTTTTCATGGATTTCCCCTTAGTATAGGCGTGTTGTGCATTGCTGAGGTGCTTATTGATTTCGAGGTAATTCCTTAGCCGCAGATACACAGCCTTTCCAGTATCTTAAGTAAAAAAGATGAAAGACTTATGGGTCTGTAATCATTTGCTTTGCACTGGTCGCGTTTTCCCGCTTTAGGAATAAAGACCACACGCACATTTTGCCAGTTCTTTCCTTAAAAGATGTCCTTGAGCCAAGGAATGAGTGCACAACTCGTTTTCTGAACCATGGCAGGTATTATACCATCCGGTCCCGCTGATTTGGGGGGTTGGAAGGATTTTATTGCCCAGGTTAGTTTATCCTTGCGAATACCCTCAGCGATAACTGCCTGTTCTTCGTTGGATAATGAAGGGTGGCAGTCTGTTGTATCGAGTGTTTGTTCGCTTGTTATGTCCTTGCACCCAGGGAAGTGTGTATTGAGCAGAAGTTCCGAGGTTTCATGGTTGTTTACCGTCCAAGAGTTGTCCTCTTTGCATAAGTTCCCTGGTATGCTTGGATTTTTGGCAAGGATTTTGCGCAATCTTGCCGCTTCCACTGAGGTCTCCATGTTGGTACAGTAGTTGGTCCATGATGCTCTTTTCGCTGCTCTAGTTTTCCCTTTGTATTCGTTAAAGCTGTTGCAATTAGCATCATTCTTGGTCAGCTTAGCCTTGTTGAAAAGTTTCCTTCTTTTTGTCCTGAGAAGTCGAAGTTCAAACATGGTTTGGAAAAATGTCTTACTAACTGAGCCAGCCTGATCTTTTGATAAATCTTTTTAGGTTAAGTAGTGATATTCCTGCCAGGTCGTCCAGGCTATCAAGGAACCTGACTCCTAAAAAGGTTAGTCGTCTTTCTTGGAGAGCTGGGCAGTGGCAGAGAAAGTGTTCTATAGACTGTTTTTCTTCTTCATCCCTACAAATTCTGCAGAAGTCGTTGGCAAAGATTCCCATTCGTGTAGCCATGACACCAATGGTGCAGTGTCCCCTGACTACACCAACGAATGTTCTTATGAAATTTCTTCTGAGAGATAGAAGGGTCGTTGTTCTTTTTAGGTCGAGTACTGGCCATAAGCTGTGAATTATGATACAATCTTTAGACTTTTGCCAACGTTCACCGGCCAGTTTGATCGTGTATTGATCTATAAAACTTTTGGTTGTGTTGAAAGGGAGATAAACCCGTCGGTCTGCCATCGTTATGTCCATATCAGAACCTTTCCTTGCCAGTTCGTCCGCCAATTCATTTCCGGCCACGCCAACGTGCCCAGGAACCCAGCAGAGTAGAACTGTGTGGAAGCTTATATCCTTTAATGCCATGATGCAGTCCTTGACACACTTAGAGTATACGAGGTTGGAGTCCAGGGCTTTATGTGCTTCTTGACTATCAACACATATGGTGATTTCCGTGGCTGGAAGATCCATAGATTGAATTGTCTGTGCAGCTCTCTTCACCGCATAAATCTCAGCTTTAAAAACACTGCAGTAGTCATTTAGTCGATATGACTGGTTGATTTGCAGTGTTTCCGAGAAGACTCCAGAACCTGTTCCATTCTCTGTTTTCGAACCATCGGTATAGATAGCTATACCTTTGCTGTCAACATAAGTCTCTACCCAGTCATGCCTACTTGCATGCATTGTTTCCAGACCTGTTTGAGGCGTGGATCTTAATGCACCTGTGATACCTAAGCAAGCTAATCTTTGTACCTTCTTCAGATTATTGAGGTAAGATTTCGTTTTACACGCCTCCCACCATACCAGTGATCCATAGGTAAGAATAGGTCTATCAACCGCTGTAACAAACAAATCGCCAAGATATTTGGCTTCCAGGGAGAGTTTAAGATTGGTCCCATTTAATTTAGGAGTTATCCACCCCTGCAATTTGCGCTTCCTTGTAAACAGGACCATATCTGTCTTGTACGGGTTGGCTTTAAATCCACTGTTCTCTGCCCATCTTGATAAATCTGTTAACACAGATTCTATTAGTTCACTGATTGTTGGAAGAAATTTTCCTGTAATCAGTATAACTATGTCATCTGCGTAAGCGACTACTTTTATTCATCTTTTAACGAGAGAATTAAGAATTTTGTTGAGTGAGATGTTCCATAGAAGGGGTGAAAGCACCCCTCTTTGTGGGGTTCCCCTATCAACCGTTTTCTTAATAGAATAGTCTGCCATATTAGAGTTGATGACTCTGCTTTTTAGCAGCGTCTTTACCCAATTCGTTATTCCTCCAGGGATGAGATAATGGTTTCTGTTCTTAGATTATTGAACGCTCTTTCTAGGTCTAGAAAGGTTGCCAATATAAATTCTTTGTTGTATAAGGACTTCTCGATTGTACTCGTCACCTCATGCGGCGCCGTTTCCACGGATTTCCCCTTAGTATAGGCGTGTTGTGCATTGCTGAGGTGCTTATTGATTTCGGGTTAATTCCTTAGCCGCAGATCTATAAGCCTTTCCAGTATCTTAAGTAAAAAAGATGAAAGACTTATGGGTCTGTAATCATTTGCTTTGCACTGGTCGCGTTTTTCCGCTTTAGGAACAAAGACCACACGCACATTTTGCCAATTCCTTGGAATATGCCTTAGAGTTATACACCCTATGAAGATGTCCTTGAGCCAAGGAATGAGTGCACAACTCGTTTTCTGAACCATGGCAGGTATTATACCACCCGGTCCCGCTGATTTGGGGGGTTGGAAGGATTTTATTGCCCAGGTTAGTTTATCCTTGCGAATACCCTCAGAAATAACTACCTGTTCTTCGTTGGATAATGAAGGATGGCAGTCTGTTGTATCGAGTGTTTGTTCGCCTTTTATGTCCTTGCACCCAGGGAAGTGTGTATTGAGCAGAAGTTCCGAGGTTTCATAGTTGTTTACCGTCCAAGAGTTGTCCTCTTTGCATAAGTTCCCTGGTATGCTTGGATTTTTGGCAAGGATTTTGCGCAATCTTGCCGCTTCCACTGAGGTCTCCATGTTGGTACAGTAGTTGGTCCATGATGCTCTTTTCACTGCTCTAGTTTTCCCTTTGTATTCGTTGAAGCTGTTGCGATTAGCATCATTCTTGGTCAGCTTAGCCTTGTTGAAAAGTTTCCTTTTGTCCTGAGCTTTTTGTCCTGAGAAGTCGAAGTTCCGCGGTCCACCATGTTGCATTTGGGGGGCAGACTTATAGGACAGGATTTTTTAAACGAAACTAAGAGTGTCACAGTGATAAGGCTGACGGTGTCACAATGATAAGGCTGACGATTCCTCTAACTGTGTCACATTCGAGATGCTGCTTGTTTGATAAGGCGCTAATCGTCCTGTGACGAGTTTGGAGAATTTGCTCAAGTCGGTCGGTAATCTTCTCGTTGTCGGTAATTCTTTATCATCCAGTCATTACCTTCAAAATTCTCGGTACAATGAGCTAGAGTTAGATCAATGACCTCCTCCCTAATTTTGTTGTGGAAAGTAGGATGACTACCCCTGTTACAAATTTTTAGATTGGATGTCAAAATAAATTCTAAAACAGACTCACCCCTCTTGTTTATATCTTTGCTGCCCCAGTGAGTGTGATGGGCATTAGCATCCACCGCGATGACAAGGTTAGCCTTGGTGTTCCGTGTTCCTTGCGTGGAGTTCCAAGTCCCATAATGCTGTCGATGGTGGTTTGTCCTCTTCGTATGGCAAGTATTCGGATGCAAGAATAAGTTGTACCCCATTCCTGCGGTCGCACACCGCCCCTGCTAAGTCGCTGTTGCTGAAATGACTGGAAAGATTAAAGTTGAGTGCTTTCTTAGCCAATATGCAACTTCTCAGTTAACCTTTCTTTTTGGTGTGGAGGAGTGAGTATATTTTGGACCCCAATCCCTGAATTTTTTTTTTGGAAAGCCACGGTTCCTGGATTAGGGCCACATCAATATTCTCCTCGGCCATGAACAGCAGCAGGTCGTCGTTGGCAGCTTTAGAGTGATGCAGGTTAATCTGCACCACATTCGGCTTTCCGACGCTGGTCTTTTTCATGTAGGAAGCTAAACTTTAGCTGCCCTAGCCCGAATTTGACCACCCCTGCTACTGTTTTTAGATAGCTGGCAGATTTGGTGTCCACCACTATCTTCATGTTCACGCCTCCACCTTTTTCCCTCGGTGTCTTTGAAAGAACTTGCCAGTCCTTCGTGCTGAGACCCTCGTTCAGCATATCTACAAGCTTTGGTATGGCTGTTTCCTCCGGAGCCGGAGGAGGTATCCATACATGCACTTGTATGCGCAGTGGAAGAGCCGAGGCAGGTATCGTTTCTACTTTGGCATCAGGCCAGACCTCTCCAAGGTTGCAGATGCAGCGAGTTAGAAAGTCATATGACTCCCTGTTGCTGCTACTAACTACCTTAACTCCCTTCCGCCACCCGGCTTCTGCGAATTTGTAGTCATTGTTTCTAGGATTTTGGCCTCGACCTTCAGCCACTTGTTCATGGTGAGTTTTCCATCAGGATCACTCTTGTCTATGATGGCCAAGGTAAGCTCAACATTGCTATGCTCCATTGTTTTGGCCTTCTTTGCGATATTCTCAGCGACCTCATCAGCTGAGCGTTGTCTCTTGGGGGCAGGTTTTACCTGTCCCTTCTCATCGGTCTTGGAACCCGAGGGTTTCCTTGGTTGATTTGAAGGGGTTGGCTTCGCCTTGGTTCCATGAGGACTGACGCCTGGCTTTGTGGACCCTGAGAGTTTGGCGATGTCTATTTGGGGAGGGGGCTTTGATGTAGAGGCACACGATATCTCTTTCGAGAGCATCTTTTCTTTCGCGACATCGTTAGCCTTTTCCTTCTCAGTTTTCTTATTGGATGGGATGGCTGCCTTTGTAGTCTTAGTGTTGAGAATTGTTTTGTTTCCAAAACCTCTCTCATAAACCTTGACTACTTTGGCGTGCTTTTTGATGAGGTGCTTATCCCTGTCCGAAGAATTTGCCAGAGCTCTTATAGCCTGATCTAGCTTTTTGCTTGGCTGTTTTCTTTTAAGACTAAGGGACCAGCGTGTCCTCCAGAAGTCTTTCCTCTGTCTTGGAGTCTATTGTCGAGACGTTACTGGACTGAGAGGAAATAGCTTCCCCCAGTGCGGTAATGTGTAACAGGGGACTCTCCGACTGAGCGGTGACTTCTGTCGCTTCTCTGGTTGCCCTTTGTCTATTATGCTTATCATCTCTTTTATCATCAGGTAACTCTCTGCCTTCACACCCCTGAATAACAGTGTGATCTTCCATGAAAGTTGGGTCCTCCAGAATCCGTGACTCTGCCGCTTCCGAAGAAGCGAGTGGATTTGCACTAGTATGCGTTCCACCTGGAGTAATATCGCTATATTGTTGTCCTTCTATGTTGGTCTTGGGTTTTCGCATTAGCTAGTTCTGCTGCGTTCTAGGATGCATTGCCCGGCTGCTACCGCGCGGAGGTATAACTAACACTTGAGAGTGGCCGGATGAGAATCGCCATACCTAGAAGGCTTTCAGCTCCTCCAACCACTCCCCAGCAACCAGGTTTCTCTATGTTACATTTTCGCCTGTATCAAATTTAATATACTCCATTCATGTGGAATAGGGTATATTAATTAATTATTTTTTCCAATTTTCTAACTCAAACAGTAAAACACAAAAACAAAAAATCCTTAATTTTAATTTATTTCAGAATACTTTGTTAAAATCATGCTTTAGGTAAATAGTATTTTTTTACCCTATTCCACAGTATATTAAGTTTGAAACAGGCGACAATGTAACACAGACAAATAATGATGATAGACCCCAAGACCTTAAGGGCATATGATCGAGACCGAATTCTGAGTCGAATGAGCCATGTCCGTCCGTCCGTCCGTCCGTATGTCACCAATTTTTAGGCCTTAAATTTTGAGCTAGGAAGCTAAAATTTTGTACGTAAGCTCTCTGTCATCCGAAGCATTACAAGTGTTAAAGCTTTTTAGATCCGCCCACAGACACGCCCACAATCGGTCTAAATGTGCAACAACATCCGGTGATTACAAGGCTGTAAGACGTCGTGAAAAGCTGAAATTTATTACTTAGCGTCTTCTTATGATAACAAGTTCGTTCCAAATCGAAAAAATATTACTTAATATATTATGTTGAAAACACTTTTTATAAATTTCTTTCACATAAAGTTTTGGGCCACGCCCACATTTGGGGGCAGAATTTAAGAAAAACCCCAAATTTCCCAGAAAACATGGATTTCGACTACTTTTAAGCCTAACGTAAGTAAGGATAAGAAATTAAACATTAGCTTCACCGGGTCTTATACGAGATTTCGTTCCAACAAAGTTTTTGGCCACGCTCATGTTAAGAGGTTCATATTACGAAATTGTTGAATTTTATCCAAAAAATTTCATTTTGGCATCGAATTAAAGAGTAATTGTTCAAATGCAATTTATCCAATTTTTTTTCCAGATCAAAAAATTTGTACTTAGTATGTTATGTAGAAAATATTAAGTTCTACATTTGGTTCATACAAACTTTTGGGCCACGCCGATATTCAGAGGCACAATTCCACGAAAATCTATAAATTTCCAGAAAAAACATGGCTTTCGACTGCTTTTTAGCTTTCTATGTATAGAATAAGAAATAAAACTTACCACATAAAGAACACCGTACATTATTTTAGATTTCGCTCATACAAAGGTTTCAGCCACGCCCATCTTTAGAGGTCAATTTCACAAAATTATTGAATTTGAACCAAAAAATTACAGTTTTGCGTACATTTTAGCCGCAAACTTAGATATTTCTATGCTAATATTGATTTTCGGTTAAAGAGGTTGGACATGCCACACTCGTTTTTTAAAAAAAAGTGAACAAAAACTTAACAGGAAGGATTCTTCTTTCTATTTAAAATGATGCATAAATGGTAACGGAACGGGGGTGGAAAACAAGAAAATAAACGAATTGAAAGGAGAAAAGGAATGGAAAGGAGAATAGGAATAAGGAATAAGGTATACCGCGGTCCGTTACAGACGGATCGAAGCGATTATATACACACTGTTGCACTTACTTTTTAATGCAAACATTTTTTAAGCATAAAAAATTTGTTAATAAAATTTTTTCGTTTGGCACAATTTTTTTTCGTTTTGTTGAGTTCTAATCCTCTTCACTTCTTTTTTTTCTTCGAAGCTTCCTTTTTTGCACGCACTACAGCAGCTTTAATAGACTTCCCTCATTTAGATTTTTATCAAGCAAGCTTTCTTTTTTGAACTATAAGTCATTTATACCCCATCCCATAGTATAGGAGGTATATTAAGTTTGATTCATAGTTTGTAACATAGAGAAATAATCACCATAGTAAATAATCACCCCCAAGACCTTAAGGGCATATGATCGAGACCGAATTGTAAGTCGAATGAGCCATGTCCGTCCGTCCGTCCGCCCGTCCGTCTGTCGGTAATTTTAGGCCTTAAATTTTGAGCTAGGAACTTGAAACTTTATATCTGTTCTTTTTAGGTCCCGAAGCAGTACAATTGTAAAATTTTTTGAAATCCCACTGACAGACTTTACTTAATAGGATGAAAAATCAAAGTTGTCGCGATATCCTCGCTTAAGTGAATTGTGATTGGCATTTAAAAAAAAGCGAATATCACCCCCATGTAGGCGTGGTTATACTTAATATCCATTCTAATAAACGGTTTTTATTTGATATATTTGCTTTAAATCAAAAAAAAAACTTGCACTATAAAATGTTCAGATATGTGCGTAAGCCATCAACTCAAGTGAATAAATTTTCGCCACGCCCACCTTTGGGGGCGTTTTTAAGTATAAGCCAAATTTTTAATACGAAAATGCAATCAATACGTGTATACCACTTCTAATAAAAAATATAAACGAAAATACGATGTTATTGAGAAGGGGTGGATGCCACGCCCCTTTCTAAGGAAGAAGATTCTTAGCTAAGAAATTCTAAACACAATTAAAGTTAAATGAAACTGAAATTTTACAGCCAAGATTTATACATGGGTTAGGCAGATACGAACATATATCGAGATATGCGAATGATCTTCTGGGTTGTACACTACAGCAGTATATGCAAATAAGAAATTGTATATTTATGCACAAGCTTATAACGACCAGAAAACCAAATTATCTATATTCGAAGCTCGATTTTTCTCATTCTCGTCGAACATTTAACATTAACTTGCCAAGGTTTAATTATCTCAATTCTTCAAGGTTGTTTTTATTCATGCCGTTAGGTTGTGGAACTCACTACCCTTACATATTATGGGGATAAATAGTGCTACAAACTTTAAAGCCGCGTTACATAATCACTTTTCTCTCCAACAGCAATAATCTTTACCTTACTTCTTTCAACTGTTTTTCTATATTTCTTGCCTATGTCTTACTTTCCTACCTCCTCTTATTTTTATTATTAGTAAATATTTACATTATATTTTTAAATTTTAATTTTTAATATCTAATTATTTTTTATTGTGAATAATTATTTTGTTTATTGGTTACCAATTACTATGTTGTTCACTTAGTACTATAAGAGACTCACGTCTTAATGTACATACCAATTTTATATTAATAAACCAAACTAAACTAAACTAAACTATTTATGACACAATTCGGAGCTTGACAGTGGTCAGTTGGGATGGGATTCAAAGATTCGCCTAAGCGGATTGTAACCCTCCCACTAGTTTCGTCTTTGCTGGAAAGTTCTCCAGGCCGCCGATGATATCGACATAGGTGGTTTCGGACCCTTGAAAACTCGTCGTATGATGTCTCGTATGGGTTCCGGATGTTTCAGCTACTTCTCAAAAATTGATGGGATTTTTGAAGAGTGCGGTTCTGAAAAGTTGTAGGAATAATAACTATACCCGACCCAGGGTGTATTAAGTTTGTTGCATAATTTGTAATAGACCCCTAAGACCTTTTAGAGATATGAATGAGGCCGACAGGAGAATCGACTAAGCCATTTCCGTCCGTCCGTCCGTATGTAAACAACTTTTAGGCCTTAAATTTTAAGGTACAGAGCAATTGAAATTTTGTGGGTTGGCTGAAAGTCCATTTGACCAGATCAAGTTTGAAAATTAGCCGAATCCGCCCACAGACACGCCCACTACAGGCCTGTATGTGCGACCATCTCTCATTTTAAAAAATACTTTTTCTAAATGCTGAAATTTTGTAGGTAAGCTCTCTGTCATCCGAAGCATTACAAGTGTTAAAATTTTTTAGATCCGCCCACAGACATGCCCACAAGCAGTCTAAATGTGCAACAACATCCGGTCCTTACAAGGCTTTAAGACGTCGTGAAAAGCTGAAATTTATTATTTAGCATTCTCTTATGATAATAAGCCCCAAGGAATAGATTCCGCATCTGTGCATCGCATCCGCATCACCTTGACCTCAAGGAATGTGCGTTCGCTGGAGAATGTCTGCCGTGACTTGATCCAAGGTGCCAAGAATCAAAAACTCCGTGTAAAGGGCCCAGTACGCATGCCGACCGAGATTCTGCGCATCACCACCCGTAAAACACCTTGCGGGGAAGGTTCAAGGACTTGGGATCGCTTCCAGATGAGACTCCACAAGAGAATCATCGACTTGCACTCCCCGTCTGAGATCGTCAAGAAGATCACTTTTATCAACATTGAACCTGGTGTAGAGGTTGAAGTTACTATTGTCAACTAAAGTGCAGGCAACAATAAAAGTGAAGAGAAACTAAACATAAGGAAAAAAAAATAATATATATTATTATTATTATTATTATACAGGGTGTTTCCAAATTCGATGCAAATTTTTTGACACAAGATTCTTGGGTATATTTGAAGAAAAAAATTGTTCTACAGTATGGGCCTATCTCAAATTTTGATACCACTTATTGGGAATTTAAGAAAACACCTACTTTGAGGTACCTTGACCCATACTAACACAAATATCTCTGCTAGCACTTACAACAGGTACTTCATTTTGGACTTACATTTTAGAAGAAATAGTACTTCTTTTAATTGCATTAAAACAAAATTGATGACTTTTTTAACTTTCGAGATATTTGCTTTTAAGTCGGATCCTTTTTCCCTGCCCATGACATTTTTTTGACTTTCAAGACACATTTCTGCGAAAAATGCGCAATAAACATATCGGTAATTTTTTTTTCTAGTGCACCTAACAATACTTAATAAAAATTGCTAAGACAACTTACCCGAAAAACCCACAGATTTTATGATACTTGGGAAATTCCATAGCAGGTAAAATTATGAAAAACACTTTTCACGAAGCCGCGACAGGTATAAGGTGGAAATATGATTTGTTACCTACTTTTATAACCGCGATTGACAACAAGAATGATTTTTTGACTATGTATTAATAATTTACGTAGGTTTTAGAGCATGCATTTTTAAATGCAATGTTGAATCCCAAAAAGGATTAAGTTTGAGGTTGGTCGCCTAGTTGGAAAATTTACCTAATGTAAATTGTATAAAAGGTTAGAAAACAAAATTAAATCCATCAAAGTCATTTTTGAAGCCGAGGTGACACAACAGTTGTTAAGAAACCCTACTTAAAATGCCATCTTTTACTAACGAAGAATACGCCGATATTATCTACGTTTATGGGATGTGCAACGGAAGTTCTATTAGAGCACAACAAAGATACCATCAGCTTTATCCTAACCGAAGAGTACATAATCCCCGCGTATTTACAAATTCGTTTCGAAGACTTCGGGTGATGAAACTGCTTCCGAGTGATTTGGAGCCGAGACTTGAGTTTTGCAACTGGTTGTTAGAGCGGAACTTGGATGACAACGGTTTTATAAGCAGAATCCTATGGACGGACGAATCTCAATTTACTAGAGATGGGATTACAAATTTTCACAATCTACACACATGGGCGGCGGAAAACCCACACACAAGGAGAGAGTCATCATTTCAACACAGATTTAGCGTCAATTTGTGGGCAGGTGTTATTGGAAACAACTTAATCGGTCCCTTCAATTTGCCTCTAACACTGATTGTAAACTAACATTTGATTGTAAAGTTAACTTAATGAAATAAAAAAAAAAAACATAAACCAAACACAAGCATTTTTATTCAGAATAATAGGAATTGAACACTATGAATCGAGTTTTTCATAATTTTACCTGCTATGGAATTTCCCAAGTATCATAAAATCTGTGGGTTTTTCGGGTAAGTTGTCTTAGCAATTTTTATTAAGTATTGTTAGGTGCACTAGAAAAAAAAAATTACCGATATGTTTATTACGCATTTTTCGCAGAAATGTGTCTTGAAAGTCAAAAAAATGTCATGGGCAGGGAAAAAGGATCCGACTTAAAAGCAAATATCTCAAAAGTTAAAAAAGTCATCAATTTTATTTTAATGCAGTTAAAAGGAGTACTATTTCTTCTAAAATTTAAGTCCTAAATGAAGTACCTGTTGTAAGTGTTAGCGGAGATATTTGTGTTAGTATGGGTCAAGGTACCTCAAAGTAGGTGTTTTCTTAAATTCCCAATAAGTGGTATCAAAATTTGAGATAGGCCCATACTGTAGAACAATTTTTTTCTTCAAATATACCCAAGAATCTTGTGTCAAAAAATTTGCATCGAATTTGGAAACACCCTGTATATTATGTTGAAAACACTTTTTATAACTCTTATGGCCCCAACTTGTGCCAGGCCCACATTGGGGCCACCTGGGGGCAGAATTTAAGAAAAACATCAAATTTTCCGGAAAACATGGATTTCAAATACTTTTTAGCCTAACTTGAGTAAAAAAAAAAAAATAAATAGAGTGGCGCAACAGCTCGAGGTGAACCAGGGCCAACTTCTCAACAATGTATGCTGGTGTGTTAATTTCTTTACATACAAGGGGACCTACAATTTTTTGCCGAATCCGAACGGCACTTTGAGAAGTTTTTCAAGACAAATGATACTCTCGAAGGGCTTGTCAGACCCTTGCGGAGGTGGGGACCGTGAAAAAGAACAAGTCTTTTTTTTCAGGTGACGATGGCAGGATCCAGCCTAACTTGAGTAAGGATAAGAAATAAAATTTAGCACATAAGCTTCACCGGGTCTTATACCAGATTTCGTTCCTACAAAGTTTTTGGCCACGCCCATGTTTAGAGGTTCATATTACGAAATTGTTGAATTTTACCCAAAAAATTACATTTTTGGCACCGAATTAAAGAGTAATTGTTCAAATGCATTTTATTCACTATTTTTGTTCTAAATCGAAAAATTTTTGCAAGATATGTTATGTAGCAAATATTAAGTTCTACATTTGGTTTATACAAACTTTTGGGCTAAACCCATATTTAGAGGCACAATTCTACCAAAACCTATAAATTTCTAGAAAAAACATTGTTTTCGACTGCTTTTTAGCTTTCTATGTATAGAATAAGAAATAAAATTTACTACATAAAGAACACCGTACACTATTTTAGATTTCGTTCATACAAAGGTTTCAGCCACGCCCATCTGTAAAGGTCAATTTCACAAAATTATTGAATTTGAACCGAAAAATTACAGTTTCGCGTACATTTTATTTTATCGCGCAAACTTGGATATTTGTATGCTAATATTGATTTTCGGTTAAAGGGGTTGGACATGCCACACTCGTTTTTTTAAAAAAAAAAGTGAACAAAAACTTAACAGGAAGGACTCTTCTTTCTATTTAAAATGATGCATATATGGTGACGGAACGGGGATGGAAAACAAGAAAATAAACGAATGGAAAGGAGAATAGGAATAGGGTATACCGCGTTCCGTTACAGACTGTTGCACTGTTGCACTTACTTTTTAATACAAACATTTTTTAAGCATAAAAACTTTGTTAAAAAAATTTTTTCGTTTGGCACAATTTTTTTTCGTTTTGTTGAGATCTAATCCTCTTCACTTCTTTTTTTCCTTTGAAGCTTCCTTTTTTGCACGCACTTCAGCAGCTTTAATAAGCTTATAAAATGACCTATAAGTCATTTTATACCCCATCCCATAGTATAGGAGGTATATTAAGTTTGATTCATAGTTTGTAACATTGAGAAATAATCACCGTAGACCCCCAAGATCTTAAGGGCATATGATCGAGACCGAATTGTAAGTCGAATGAGCCATGTCCGTCCGTCCGCAAGCTTTCTTTTTTCAACTTCGGCGGCTATAAGTCATTTTATACCCCATCCCATAGTATAGGAGGTATATTAAGTTTGATTCATAGTTTGTAACATTGAGAGATAATCACCGTAGACCCCCAAGACCTTAAGGGCATATGATCGAGACCGAATTGTCAGTCGAATGAGCCATGTCCGTCCGTTCGTCCGCCCGTCCGTCTGTCGGTAATTTTAGACCTTAAATTTTGAGCTAGGAACTTAAAACTTGATATCTGTTCTTTCTAGGTCCCGAAGCAGTACAAGTGTAAATTTTCTTGAAATCCGCCCACTGACACGCCGACTTTACTTAGCAGCATGAAAAATTAAAGTTGTCGCAGGAAGCTGAAATTTCGTATGCGATATTCCCGCTTAAGTGTATTGTGATTGGCGTTTAAAAAAATATCATCGGTTAAAGAATATCATCCCCTTGTAGGCGTGGTCATACTTAATATCCATTCTAATAAACGGTTTTTGTTTGATATATTTGCTTTAAATAAAAAAAAACTTGCACTATAAAATGTTCAGATATGTGCGTAAGCTATCAACTCAAAAAGTGATTTTATCAAAATCACTATCAAAAAAAGTGATTTTTTTAGTAAAAAAGGCGGAGTTTTAGTCCGAAATGTATGCAACCACCTAGTATAAAGCATTCAACAGTTATATTTTTATATCCCGCCCACATTTTGGAGGCGTGGCAGTTTACTTTTTGGTATGGTCGGGTATTTGGCAATCCGTCGTAGATGGATTGAATCTTTTGCATACCCACTGTTGCACTTTCCCACTTATTGGCATGTGATATTGCCTTGTAATTATTTTTAGAGTGGCCAAAAAAAAATTAAAAGAATTAATTTTAATTAAAAAATTAAAATGGCTGTTTTTCAATAAATATATATGAAATTTGACTAAAAATTTTATAACAAAAGTTGTAGATATTAGCATTTTCTAACTTTCACGTATGGGTACTATGTACCTCTGCCCACTTTTGTGGGCGTGACGTTAAAAAAAGTAATTTTTTTAAGTTAAAAAGCGGAGTTTTAAACCGAAATGTATGCTACCAACTAGTATAAAGCGTTGCACAGTTATATTTTGGAGACGCTTTTTGGAGACACACTTTTTGGAGACGTGGCAGTTTTTTTCGTATGGTCGGGTATTTTGCAATCCGTCGTAGATGGACTGAATCTTTTGCGTACGCACTGTTGCACTTTTCCACTTGTTTTAACTAGTTTCAAACCTTAAAAATGAAGCGTAGGTAACGAGTTGCTGGATGCGCGTTCTCCTGCAAAATCTGGGAAAAAATTTCGGGAATGAAATACGTTTTTCATTTGGCTATTTCAGCTCGACAGTACCTATCTTATAAAAAAAATCACATACTCAAAGGGCAGGTTCCTTGTCAACTTATAACTACCTACCCATGATTGCTTCCGCTACGTGTGGACTATTGTCTGCCTAAACACTCTCTTCATTGGGTTAAGGTGCCAAGGTTCCATCACACGTAACTTCGAAAATGTGTTTCTTAGCGTAACGAATAAGATCCAACACAATTTTATGGTCGATATTTTTCATTTTGAGGTCATCTTGCAGGAGAAATATTACTTTTTTGGCTTTTAAAAGGCTTCCACTTGTAACATCTTAAGGATAAATACCACTAACATCCACATCGCAATTGAAATCAATTAATCCAAAATCCAGAAAACCAGAATTGTAAGCATTCCAACAGAACCATCACCAAGATTGCCCCGAGACTGCCATTTTCTCCAGAATTTACATCAGGACCATCTCCGAATCTACTACCAAAATCACCAAGATAAGAAATACTGCAAGCATCACCACCAACATCGGAAACGCTATTTTTTTTATACCCAATCCCATAGGATAGGAGGTATATTAAGTTTTTCACATAGTTTGTAACACGGTGAAATAATAATGGTAGACCCCCAAGACCTTAAGGGCATATGATCGAGACCGAATTCTGAATCGAAAGAGCCATGTCCGTCCGTGTCACATGTTTTTAGGCCTTAAATTTTGAGAAAGAGTGCTGAAACTTCGTACGTAAGGTCCACGTCAAGGGAAGCAGTACAAGTGTAAAATTTTTTGAAATCTGCCCAAAGACACGCCCACAATCGGTCTAAATGTGCAACTACCTCCAGAGTTTTCAAAATTGTAACATCTAAAAGGCTGGAATTCGACATTTAGCATCTTCTGGCCCCTTCTACGCGCGGGGGCAAGGCCCCCCGACAAAACCTTCTTGAACCACCTCTCTAACAAACTGAAAGGAATGTTGCAAGATTTAAAAAATCGTGAGACCATTGAATACCTTGAAGGCTTGTCGGCGAATAAGTTGGAAAGCAGTTAAGTCTATCAAGAAACCTATAATCCACTCGGCACCAATAAAAAAAGCTAACGGCGAATGGGCAAGAGAAGACAAAGAGAAAGCGAATTTGTTTGCTGAACATTTAGAAGAAATATTCAAGACTTTCGACGGTCCGCCGTTGGCTAACGTTCAAAACAACAACGCGGAACCTGATAGCTGTAGAATGAAAAAAGTTTCGTTAGTTGAACTCCGACAGACAATAAACAAACTTAAAAATAATAAGGCCCAGGGTTACAACCTGATCACTGGCGAAATATTGAAAGAACTACCAAAAAAGGCATTAGTCAAGCTACTTTATATGCTAAAAGCTTCTCTTAGACTTCTATACGTTCCAAGACAATGGAAAGCTGCTAAGGTCATTATGGTTCCAAGACCGGGGAAATGTGCAAATGATAAAAAATTTTATAGGCCCATATCGCTTCTGCAGAGGCACATATTACATTCACATGAAAGTTAGAAAATGCTAATTGCTACAACTTTTTTCATATAATTAAAAAAGTGAGCGTGGTCAGAGAAAAGGCTTACATTTTTTAATCACTTGAAAGACAATCACAAGGCAATCTTACATACCAAAAATGAATGCGCTAGCACTATTGTAACATAGCTAAAATTTAGAAAAAGTATTTTTGAAAATCGACGAAAATGGTCGCACATACAGGCCTGTGGTGGGCGTGTCTTTGGGCGGTTTCGGCTAGTTTTCAAACTTGATCGGTTCCAATAGACTTCTAGCCAACCCACAAAATTTCAGCTCTCTACCTTAAAATTTAAGGCCTAAAAGTTGTTTACATACGGACGGACGGACTGACGGACATGGCTTAATCGATTCTCCTGTCGATCCCATTCATATCTCTAAAAGGTCTTAGGGGTCTACGGTGATTATTACACTGCGTTACAAAATATACATCAAACTTAATATACCCTGGGTCGGGTATAAAAAGCAGTCGAAATCCATGTTTTTTTTGGAAAATTATAGGTTTTTCTTATATTTTGCCTCCATATGTGAATATGAAAGATTACTTTTTCAATCGATGCCACGCCCACAAAGGGCGGTCTGCGGACTTTATTTTTATTTTTTATGCCTTATAATCATTAGGAGATGCTAATTGGTAAATTTCAGCTTACCATGACGTCTTATAGTTTTGAAAGTACTGGAGGTTGTTGCACATATAGACCGATTGTGGTCGTGTCTGTTGACGGATTTGAAAACTTTTACCACCTGTATTGCTTTGGATGACAGAGAGCTCACGTACAAAATTTCAGCTTCCTAGCTCAAAATTTAAGGCCTAAAAATTGGTGACATACGGACGGACGGACGGACATGGCTCATTCGACTCAGAATTCGGCCTCGATCATATACCCTTAAGGTCTTGGGGTCTTTCGTCATTATTTCTCTATGTTAGGTTAGGTTCGGTTAGGTTAGGTTGGAAAGGGTTTTTTCCAACTAGTGCAAGTTCACTCGGTGGCCAGATTGGCCCATTGTGATTACCCTTGTGAGGTAGACAAACATGGTTGGAAATATGTCTTACTAACTCAACCAGCCTGATCTTTTGATAAATCTTTTTAGGTCAAGTAGTGATATTCCTGCCAAGTCATCCAGGCTATCAAGGAACCTGACTCCTAAAAAGGTTAGTCGTCGATCTTGGAGAGCTGGGCAGTGGCAGAGAAAGTGTTCTATAGACTCTTTTTCTTCTTCATCCTTACAGCTGCTGCAGATGTCGTTGGCAAAGATTCCCATTCGTGTAGCCATGACACCAATGGTGCAGTGTCCCCTGACAACACCAACGAATGTTCTTATGAAATTTCTTCTAAGAGATAGAAGGGACATTGTTATGGCCAGGTCGAATACTGGCCATAAGCTGTGAGTTATGATACAATCTTTAGACTGTTGCCAACGTTCACCGGCTAGTTTGATCGTGTATTGATCTATAAAACTTTTGGTTGTGTTGAAAGGGAGATAAACCCGTCGGTCAGCCATCGTTATGTCCATATCAGAACCTTTCCTTGCCAGTTCGTCCGCCAATTCATTTCCGGCCACGCCAACGTGCCCAGGAACCCAGCAGAGTAGAACTGTGTGGAAGCTTATATCCTTTAATGCCATGAGGCAGTCCTTGACACACTTAGAGTATACGAGGTTGGAGTCCAGGGCTTTAAGTGCTGCTTGACTATCAACACATATGGTGATTTCTGTGGCTGGAAGATCCATAGATTGAATTGTCTGTGCAGCTCTCTTCACCCCATAAATCTCAGCTTGAAAAACACTGCAGTAGTCATTTAGTCGATATGACTGGTTGATTTGCAGTGTTTCCGAGAAGACTCCAGAACCTGTTCAATTCTCTGTTTTCGAACCATCGGTATAGATAGCTTTTCCTTTGCTGTCAACATTAGTCTCTACCCAGTCATGCCTACTTGCATGCATTGTTTCCAGACCTGTTTGAGGCGTGGATCTTAATGCACCTGTGATACCTAAGCAAGCTAATCTTTGTACCTTCTTCAGATTATTGAGGTAAGATTTCGTTTTACACGCCTCCCACCATACCAGTGATCCATAGGTAAGAATAGGTCTAACAACCGCTGTAACAAACAAAACGCCAAGATATTTGGCTTCCAGGGAGAGTTTAAGATTGGTCCCATTTAATTTAGGAGTTATCCACCCCTGCAATTTGCGCTTCCTTGTAAACAGGACCATATCTGTCTTGTACGGGTTGACTTTAAGTCCACTGTTCTCTGCCCATCTTGCTAAATCTGTCAACTCAGATTCCATTAGTTCACTGTTTGTTTGAAGAAATTTTCCTGTAATCAGTATAACTATGTCATCTGCGTAAGCGACTACTTTTATTCATCTTTTAACGAGAGAATTAAGAATTTTGTTGAGTGAGATGTTCCATAGAAGGGGTGAAAGCACCCCTCTTTGTGGGGTTCCCCTATCAACCGTTTTCTTAATAGAATAGTCTGCCATATTAGAGTTGATGACTCTGCTTTTTAGCATCGTCTTTACCCAATTCGTTAAGTGGGAATAGATGCCATATTCCTCCAGGGATGAGATAATGGTTTCTGTTCTTAGATTATTGAACGCTCCTTCTAGGTCTAGAAAGGTTGCCAATATAAATTCTTTGTTGTATAAGGACCTCTCGATTGTACTCGTCACCTCATGCGGCACCGTTTCCACGGATTTCCCCTTAGTATAGGCGTGTTGTGCATTGCTGAGGTGCTTATTGATTTCGGGTTAATTCCTTAGCCGCAGATCTATCAGCCTTTCCAGTATCTTAAGTAAAAAAGATGAAAGACTTATGAGTCTGTAATCATTTGCTTTGCACTGGTCGCGTTTTTCCGCTTTAGGAACAAAGACCACGCGCACATTTTGCCAATTCTTTGGAATATGCCTTAGAGTTATACACCCTATGAAGATGTCCTTGAGCCAAGGAATGAGTGCACAACTCGTTTTCTGAACCATGGCAGGTATTATACCACCCGGTCCCGCTGATTTGGGGGGTTGGAAGGATTTTATTGCCCAGGTTAGTTTATCCTTGCGAATACCCTCAGAAATAACTACCTGTTCTTCGTTGGATAATGAAGGGTGGCAGTCTGTTGTATCGAGTGTTTGTTCGCTTTTTATGTCCTTGCACCCAGGGAAGTGTGTATTGAGTGTGTATTGGTTGTTTACCGTCCAAGAGTTGTCCTCTTTGCATAAGTTCCCTGGTATGCTTGGATTTTTGGCAAGGATTTTGCGCAATCTTGTCGCTTCCATTGAGGTCTCCATGTTGGTACAGTAGTTGGTCCATGATGCTCTTTTCGCTGCTCTAGTTTTCCCTTTGTATTCGTTGAAGCTGCTGCGATAAGTGTCCCAATCAGCATCATTCTTGGTCAGCTTAGCCTTGTTGAAAAGTTTCCTTGTTTTTGTCCTGAGAAGTCGAAGTTCCGCGGTCCACCATGTTGCATGGGTTCTTTTGGGGGGCCGACTTATAGGACAGGATTTTTTGAACGAGTGTCATAGTGATAAGGCTGACGGATTCCTCTAACTGTGTCATATTCGAGATGCTGCTTGTTTGATAAGGCGCTAATCGTCCTGTGACGAG
Organism: Neoascia interrupta; assembly: GCA_947623515.1. Lineage (NCBI taxonomy): Eukaryota > Metazoa > Arthropoda > Insecta > Diptera > Syrphidae > Neoascia > Neoascia interrupta. Next base: position 119,895,289 of record OX392462.1, read on the forward strand.
TTTGGAGAATTTGCTCCAGTCGGTCGGTAATCTTCTCGTTGTCGGTAATTCTTTATCTATTCTACAACTAATATTGAAGGTTATCCTGTATTGGTCCGAGAAGGAGCATCTGGTGGATACCATCCAGTCATTAACTTCAAAATTCTCGGTACAGTGAGCTAGAGTTAGATCAATGACCTCCTCCCTAATTTTGTTGTGGAAAGTAGGATGACTGTTACAAATTTTTAGATTGGATGTCAAAATAAATTCTAAAACAGACTCAACCCCTCTTGTTTATATCTTTGCTGCCCCAGTGAGTGTGATGGGCATTGGCATCCACCGCGACGACAAGGTTAGCCTTGGTGTTCCAAGTCCCATAATGCTGTCGATGGTAGATTGTCCTCTTCGTATGGCAAGTATGCGGATGCAAGAATAAGTTGTACCTCATTCCTGCGGTCGCACACCGCCCCTGTTAAGTCGCTGTTGCTGAAATGACAGGAAAGATTAAAGTTGAGTGCTTTCTTAGCCAATATGCAACTTCTCAGTTAACCTTTCTTTTTGATGTGGAGGAGTGAGTATATTTTGGAACCCAATCCCTGGATTTTGTCTTTGGAAAGCCACGGTTCCTGGATTAGGGCCACATCAATATTCTCCTCGGTCATGAACAGCAGCAGGTCGTCGTTGGCAGCTTTAGAGTGATGCAGGTTAATCTGCACCACCTTCAGCTTTCCGACGCTGGTCTTTTTCATGTAGGAAGCTAAACTCTAGCTGCCCTAGCCCGAATTTGACCACCCCTGCTACTGTTTTTAGATAGCTGGCAGATTTGGTGTCCACCACTATCTTCATGTTCACGCCTCCACCTTTTTCCCTCGGTGTCTTTGAAAGAACCTGCCAGCCAGTACTTGTTTCTAGGATTTTGGACTCGACCTTCAGCCACTTGTTCATGGTGAGTTTTCCATCAAGATCACTCTTGTCTATGATGGCCAAGGTAAGCTCCACATTGCTATGCTCCTTTGTTTTGGCCTTCTTTGCGATATTTTCAGCGACCTCATCAGCTGAACGTTGTCTCTTGGGGGCAGGTTTGGCCTGTCCCTTCTCATCGGTCTTGGAACCCGAGGGTTTCCTTGGTTGATTTGAAGGGGTTGGCTTCGCCTTGGTTCCATGGGGACTGACGCCTGGCTTTGTGGACCCTGAGAGTTTGGCGATGTCTTTTTGGGGAGGGGGCTTTGATGTAGAGGCACACGTTATCTCTTTCGAGAGCATCTTGTCTTTCGCGACATCGTTAGCCTTTCCCTTCTCAGTTTTCTTATTGGATGGGATGGCTGCCTTTGTAGTCTTAGTGTTGAGAATTGTTTTGTTTCCAAAGCCTCTCTCATAAACCTTGACTACTTTGGCGTGCTTTTTGATGAGGTGTTTATCCCTGTCCGTCAGCGTAGCTGGATCCCTGTCTCTCATTTTTGAGAGAATTTGCCAGAGCTCTTATAGCCTGATCTAGCTTTTTGCTTGGCTGTCTTCTTTTTAGACTAAGGGACCAGCGTGTCCTCCAGAAGTCTTTCCTCTGTCTCGGAGTCTATTGTCGAGACGTTACTGGACTGAGAGGAAATGGCTTCCCCCAGTGCGGTAATGTGTAACAGGGGACTCTCCGACTGAGCGGTGACTTCTGTCGCTTCTCTGGTTGCCCTTTGTCTATTATGCTTATCATCTCTTTTATCATCAGGTAACTCTCTGCCTTCACACCCCTGATTAACAGTGTGATCTTCCATGAAAGGTGGGTCCTCCAGAATCCGTGACCCTGCCGCTTCCGAAGAAGCGAGTGGATTTGCACTAGTGTGCGTTCCACCTGGAGTAATATTGCTATGTTGTTGTACTTCTATGTTGGTCTTGGGTTTTCGCATTAGCTAGTTCTGCTGCATTCTAGGATGCATTGCCCGGCTGCTACCGCGCGGAGGTATAACTAACACTTGAGAGTGGCCGGATGAGAATCGCCATACCTAGAAGGCTTTCAGCTCCTCCAACCACTCCCCAGCAACCAGGTTTCTCTATGTTACATTTTCACCTGTATCAAACTTAATATACTCCATTCCTGTGGAATAGGGTATATAAATTAATTATTTTTTCCAATTTTCTAACTCAAACAGTAAAACACAAAAACAAAAAATCCTTAATTTTAATTTTTAATAAAATCATGCTTTAGGTAAATAGTTAGTATTTTTATACCCTATTCCACAGGAATGGAGTATATTAAGTTTAAACAGGCGACAATTTAACACAGAGAAATAATGATGATAGACCCCCAAGACCTTAAGGGCATATGATCGAGACCGAATTCTGAGTCGAATGAGCCATGTCCGTCTGTATGTCTACAATTTTTAGGCCTTAAAGTTTGAGCTAGGAAGCTGAAATTTTGTACGTAAGCTCTCTGTCATCCGAAGCATTACAAGTGTTAAAGCTTTTTAGATCTGCCCACAGACACGCCCACTATCGGTCTAAATGTGCAAACACATCCGGTGATTACAAGGCTGTAAGACGTCGTGAAAAGCTGAAAATTATTACTTATCATCTTCTTATGATAACAAGTTCGTTCCAAATCGAAAAAATATTACTTAATATATTCTGTTGAAAACACTTTTTATAAATTTCTTTCACATAAAGTTTTGGGCCACGCCCACATTTGGGGGCAGAATTTAAGAAAAACACCAAATTTTCCAGAAAACATGGATTTCGACTATATGGATTTCGCCTAACGTAAGTAATGATAAGAAATTAAACATTAGCTTCACCGGGTCTTATACGAGATTTCGTTCCTACAAAGTTTTTGGCCACGCCCATGTTAAGAGGTTCATATTACGAAATTGTTGAATTTTATCCAAAAAATTACATTTTTGGCATCGAATTAAAGAGTAATTGTTCAAATGCAATTTATCCGATTTTTTTTCCAAATCGAAAAATTTGTACTTAGTATGTTATGTAGAAAATATTAAGTTCTACATTTGGTTCATACAAACTTTTGGGCTACGCCCATATTTAGAGGCACAATTCCACGAAAATCTATAAAATTCCAGAAAAAGCATGGCTTTCGACTGCTTTTTAGCTTTCTATGTATAGAATAAGAAATAAAATTTACCACATAAGGAACACCGTACACTATTTTAGATTTCGCTCATACAAAGGTTTCAGCCACGCCCATCTTTAGAGGTCAATTTCACAAAATTATTGAATTTGAACCAAAAAATTAAAGTTTTGCGTACATTTTAGGCGCAAACTTAGATATTTCTATGCTAATATTGATTTTCGGTTAAAGGGGTTGGACATGCCACACTCGTTTTTAAAAAAAAAAAGTGAACAAAAACTTAACAGGAAGGATTCTTCTTTCTATTTAAAATGATGCATAAATGGTAACGGAACGGGGGTGGAAAACAAGAAAATAAACGAATGGAAAGGAGAAAAGGAATGGAAAGGAGAATACGAATAAGGAATAAGGTATACCGCGGTCCGTTACAGACGGATCGAAGCGATTATATACACAATGTTGCACTTACTTTTTAATGCAAACATTTTTTAAGCATAAAAAATTTGTTAATAAAATTTTTTCGTTTGGCACAATTTTTTTTCGTTTTGTTGAGTTCTAATCCTCTTCACTTCTTTTTTTCCTTCGAAGCTTCCTTTTTTGCACGCACTACAGCAGCTTTAATAGACTTCCCTCATTTAGATTTTTATCAAGCAAGCTTTCTTTTTTGAACTTCGGCGGCTATAAGTCATTTTATACCCCATCCCATAGTATAGGAGGTATATTAAGTTTGATTCATAGTTTGTAACATAGAGAAATAATCACCATAGTAAATAATCACCCCCAAGACCTTAAGGGCATATGATCGAGACCGAATTGTAAGTCGAATGAGCCATGTCCGTCCGTCTGTCGGTAATTTTAGGCCTTAAATTTTGAGCTAGGAACTTGAAACTTGATGTCTGTTCTTTCTAGGTCCCGAAGCAGTACAAGTGTAAAATTTTTTGAAATCCGCCCACTGACACGCCGACTTTACTTAGCAGCATGAAAAATTAAAGTTGTCGCAGGAAGCTGAAATTTCGTATGCGATATTCCCGCTTAAGTGTATTGTGATTGGCGTTTAAAAAAATATCATCGGTTAAAGAATATCATCCCCTTGTAGGCGTGGTCATACTTAATATCCATTCTAATAAACGGTTTTTGTTTGATATATTTGCTTTAAATCAAAAAAAAACTTGCACTATAAAATGTTCAGATATGTGCGTAAGCCATCAACTCAAGTGAATAAATTTTCGCCACGCCCACCTTTTGGGGGCGTTTTTAAGTATAAACCAAATATTTAATACGAAAATGCAATCAATACGTGTATACCACTTCTGATAAAAAATATAAACGAAAATACGATGTTATTGAGAAGGGGTGGATGCCACGGCCCCTTTCTAAGGAAGAAGCTTCTTAGCTGAGAAATTCTAAACACAATTAAAGTTAAATGAAACTGAAATTTTACAGCCAAGATTTAAGCATCTGTTAGGCAGATACGAACATATATCGAGATATGCGAATGATCTTCTGGGTTGTACATTACAGCAGTATATGCAAATAAGAAATTGTATATTTATGCACAAGCTTATAGCGACCAGAGAACCAAATTATCTATATTCGAAGCTCGATTTTTCTCATTCTCGTCGAACATTTAACATTAACTTCCCAAGGTTTAATTATCTCAATTCTTCAAGGTTGTTTTTTATTCATGCCGTTAGGTTGTGGAACTCACTACCCTTACATATTAAGGGGATAAATAGTGCTACAAACTTTAAAGCCGCGTTACATAATCACTTTTCTCTCCAACAGCAATAATCTTTACCTTACTTCTTTCAACTGTTTTTCTATATTTCTTGCCTATGTCTCACTTTCCTACCTCCTCTTATTTTTTTTTTAGTAAATATTTACATTATATTTTTAAATTTTAATTTTTAATATTTAATTATTTTTTATTGTGAATAATTATTTTGTTTATTGGTTACCAATTACTATGTTGTTCACTAAGTACTATAAGAGACTCACGTCTTAATGTACATACCAATTTTATATTAATAAACTAAACTAAACTAAACTAAACTATTTATGACACAATTCGGAGCTTGACGGTGGTCAGTTGGGATGGGGTATCCAAAAGATTCGCCTAAGCGGATTGTAACCCTCCCACTAGTTTCGTCTTTGTTGGAAAGTTTTCCAGGCCGCCGATGGTATCGACATAGGTGGTTTCGGACCCTTGAAAACTCGTCGTATGATGTCTCGTATGGGTTCCGGATGTTTCAAATACTTCTCAAAAATTGATGGGATTTTTGAAGAGTGCGGTTCTGAAAAGTTGTAGGAATAATAATTATACCCGACCCAGGGTGTATTAAGTTTGTTGCATAAATTGTAATGCAGTGAAATAATCACCGTAGACCCCTAAGACCTTTTAGAGATATGAATGAGGCCGACAGGAGAATCGATTAAGCCATTTCCGTCCGTCCATCCGTATGTAAACAACTTTTAGGCCTAAAGTTTTAAGGTACAGAGCTGAAAATTTGTGGGTTGGCTGAAAGTCAATTGGACCAGATCAAGTTTGAAAATTAGCCGAATCCGCCCACAGACACGCCCACTACAGGCCTGTATGTGCGACCATCTCTCATTTAAAAAAATACTTTTTCTAAATGCTGAAATTTTGTACGTAAGCTCTCTGTCATCCGAAGCATTACAAGTGTTAAAATTTTTAAAATCCGACAACAGACACGCCCACAAGCGGTCTAAATGTGCAACAACATCCGGTGCTTACAAGGCTTTAAGACGTCGTGAAAAGCTGAAATTTATGATAATAAGTTCGTTCCAAATCGAAAAAATATTACTTAATATATTGCCCATTTCGTTTTTAACTCGCATGAACACTGGTTCAGCGCTGCTCAATTTTGTCTTTTAATTGAATAACTCGACCAGATTTCTGCTTAAATATGGCTACTGCTGTCAAGGATATCGAAAAGCCCCAAGGAATAGATTCCGCATCTGTGCATCGCATCCGCATCACCTTGACCTCAAGGAATGTGCGTTTGCTGGAGAATGTCTGCCGTGACTTGATCCAAGGTGCCAAGAATCAAAAACTCCGTGTAAAGGGCCCAGTACGCATGCCGACCGAGATCCTGCGCATCACCACCCGTAAAACACCTTGCGGGGAAGGTTCAAAGACTTGGGATCGCTTCCAGATGAGACTCCACAAGAGAATCATCGACTTGCACTCCCCGTCTGAGATCGTCAAGAAGATCACTTCTATCAACATTGAACCTGGTGTAGAGGTTGAAGTTACTATTGTCAACTAAAGTGCAGGCAACAATAAAAGTGACGAGAAACCAAAAAAAAAAAATTAATATATATTATTATTATTATTATATATAATGTTGAAAACACTTTTTATAAATTTCTTTCACATAAAGTTTTGGGCCACGCCCACATTGGGGCAGAATTTAAGAAAAACATCAAATTTTCCGGAAAACATGGATTTCAAATACTTGAGTAAGGATAAGAAATAAAATTTAGCACATTAGCTTCACCGGGTCTTATACTAGATTTCGTTCCTACAAAGTTTTTGGCCACGCCCATGTGTAGAGGTTCATATTACGAAATTGTTGAATTTTACCCAAAAAATTACATTTTTGGCATCGAATTAAAGAGTAATTGTTCAAAAGCATTTTATTCAATATTTTTGTTCTAAATCGAAAAATTTGTGCAAGATATGTTATGTAGAAAATATTAAGTTCTACATTTGGTTTATACAAACTTTTGGGCTAAACCCATATTTAGAGGCACAATTCCACCAAAACCTATAAGTTTCCAGAAAAAACATGGTTTTCGACTGCTTTTTAGCTTTCTATGTATAGAATAAGAAATAAAATTTACCACATAAAGAACACCATACACTATTTAAGATTTCGTTCATACAAAGGTTTCGGCCACGCCCATCTGTAAAGGTCAATTTCACAAAATTATTGAATTTGAACCAAAAAATTACAGTTTTGCGTACATTTTAGCCGCAAACTTGGATATTTGTATGCTAATATTGATTTTCGATTAAAGGGGTTGGACATGCCACACTCGTTTTTTTTAAAAAAAAGCGAACAAAAACTTAACAGGAAGGACTCTTCTTTCTATTTAAAATGATGCATAAATGGTAACGGAACGGTAATGGAAAACAAGAAAATAAACGAATGGAAAGGAGAAAAGGAATGGAAAGGAGAATAGGAATAGGGTATACCGCGTTCTGTTACAGACTGTTGCACTTACTTTTTAATAACGGGTGATTTTTTAAGAGGTTGAGAACTTTTTTTTAAAAAAAAACACAAAAAATTCGAAAAAATTAATAAAATATTTATTTGAATCGATAGTTGAACCTTGCAATTTAATGTTTAAAGATAATTTCATGCAAATGTTGACCGCGGCTGCGTCTCAGGTAGCCCATCCGCTGAGTCCAATTTTGGCATACTCTTTCACACATATCGGCCGGTATCTCACGAATGAATGCATGGATGTTGGCTTCCAGTGCGTCAATCGAAGCGGGCTTGTCCCTATAGACATTAGCCTTGACATACCCTACATACATATCAGAAGGTCGAGAATGCCGACCATAAAATGGAAGCAGCGCGAGTTACATGTCCAAACATGTAGACAGCAACAAGGAACGTGAGAACCAAACAAGTACCCACATCATGGCATTCATCATGGCTCGAAACATGACTCTGGACACCTGTGCAGCTACTATACTTCTCGCTAAACTAATTGTAGACAAAGCAGTAATATCAAAACATGTTTATGTATTACTTTGAAAATTGTGATGGTTGCAACATGACTCTGGACATCTGTCCAGCTAAATTTCTTATTATTTTCTCACAGAATCATTTTGCAGACAAAAGAAGATACTATAAATAAACCTCGAAAATTGTTACCTTAGCTCAGTCTTGAAATAAACTTTGTATAGGGCGAATCGCTGCCCAAATAAAAATTGTTTTTTTTTATCATTAAGTCTCGGTCTAAACCATAACTGGCGCAGTGCGGAAACCGTGGTATTAACTCGGAAGTAGTGAATAAAGTCGAAAGAAAAGTAATATACAATTTTGAAAGTGATTCCAAATTTTGAACTTCACATCGGAGGAACACCGGTGTTAACGAGAAATAAACCACGGAGGACCAGGATACAACGCAGTTGGTGAATTCTAATTCTTCAATCCTGGAAAAAAATCGAACATCAGATGACGAGATACGAGCCCCTTTTAAATTTGTGCATGTAAGTCTTTTTATTGTTTATGGGATCACTCTTCCTTTCCAATCTTGAAAAAAAATAACCCTACCTACCCAACAAATATATACGAAATTGTACCCTCCTTTTATATATTTGAATAGTTATATACATATACATATGAATTAATGTTGAAAAGGCTTAAACCAAAGATAAAAAGGAAAAAGCCATATTACATTAAAAATATTAGTGATAGTGAAAGTGAAATTGAAGAATATAAAGAGAGGAAAAATATTAACCTAGAAATTATGACTGGTAACAATTTAAATCTTGAAGGCGGGTTGACTGGTACCGGTAGCGGCGCCGCTGCAAACGGGGCTAACGGTGGTAGTCCAACCGACAGCCAAAGAACTGAAATTGATTTGGCGAATATAAACAATATTTTCAATACTTTAAAAATTCCGGATGCAGTAAAGGATCTCCCAAGGTTCGACGGGAATCCTCGGTTACTGTACGAATTTATCCACAATGTGGAAGAAATCCTCGAACTCATGGGAACTGTTAATAATACATATTATGCGAAAATTATTCTTCGAGCCATAAGAAACAAAATAACGGATCAGGCTAACGAAGTTCTTAATATGTTTGGCACTTCACTCGATTGGGCTCAGATCCGTAACAACCTGATACTTCATTATTCTGATAAGAGGGATGAAACCTGTCTTATAAAAGACCTCCATAGTTTAAAACAAACAAGTGAAACAATAGAAGAATTTTACTCAAAAATAATTGAGATACTATCAACATTAGGTAATCATGTCCATATACATGAGGAAGACTCTAACGTCATATTTGCTAAAACCCAACTATATTCAGACATGTGTCTGAATACGTTCTTATCGGGTTTAAAGGAACCGTTGGGCTCTACTATAAGAGCAATGAAACCATCAACTCTTCCAGAAGCCTTCAGCTTCTGCATAAAGGAACAAAATTCCTATTATATGAAATATACAAATTACAATAAACGCCCTAATTACTCGCAACAATCTTATCATACAACACCTTATCATTCAAATGTCCAAAGACCTTATTCAAATTATCATCCACCTACTCATAGACAAAACTCTAGCAACCAAAATAAACCCTTTACATTTAACCAAAATAATAACTTCAGGCAAGGTAATGCAGGAAACAATTTTCGATACAATAATAATTTGATGCAAAAACCAGGTACATACCCCCAAAATAATTTAGCACAAAATTTCGTGCCAAATAATTCACAAATATTCCCAGTTTCAAATCAAATCCAAAATTCAATCGTGCCTAGAGTCTACGAGCCACAACCTCAACCGACTCCAATGGATACTTTAAGCGCTAGATCTCGAAATACAAACCGTTCCAACTTTAGACAAAGTGCAGTAAACAGATTTAATAATGCTCCACGACAACAACCCCCAAACAGGAACTACACTATAAGAGAAGTTTTTAACGTAGATAGCAGTCCCAATGCCATACATCCATGCGAAGACTATACACAATTGGATCAATACCTACCCGAACCTAACCTTGAACCTACTTATACAGACTATGACCATGACACAAACGAAACATACAACGAGATAGATGACACAAATTTTTGTACAATAGCCTCGGAGAACAATACGGGTACATAGATGTAAATTATCATGAGTCGAACCAACTTCCATACATTAATATCGCATCTCTTTCTGGGCAAAACCTAAAATTCCTAATCGATACAGGCGCTTCAGTGAACTTCATTAATCCAGAACATACAAATCCAAATTTTCACGAAATTATCAACCCAATTAATATTAAAACCGTTCTTAACGAACACAAATTAAATAAACAAATAACCATTCCAGCTTTCAAAGAATTCAATACGAACGGTGACATAAAATGTATGGTCTTTAAGTTCCACAACTATTTTGATGGACTCTTAGGTATGCAAACTTTAGAGCAACTCAGTGCGAAGATTAATATTAAAGATAAGACACTCGAGACCAACAAATCCCTCATTAGACTTTATTTTAAACCTAATTGTAAATCTCAAGTATACGTTATTCCACCAAACACCAGGATTATAGCCAGACTCCCGGTGGATATAAAGGACGGCGACTTTTATTCAAAACCAACTATTGTGAACAAAAATCTTAAAATCTCTGAAGGTATCTATAAGGCCGACAAATGGTACAGCCAAATGGAAGTTACTTACCTCTCAGATGAACAACAAACCCTCTTCATGGAGCAACCCATAAAAGTAGGGAAATTTTCCGACTATTATGAAATGAACAATGTCAACATCAAATACGACTTAAATAACAACGAGACTATTAGTAGCGAAGACTTAACTACAATTCTGAGAACCGAACACTTAAATACGGAAGAAAGGGTAGCACTTCTCAAACTTTGTAGATATTTTAATGATATTTTCTTTCGGGAAGGAGACAAACTTACATTCACTAATGCAATAAAACATCGCATCAAAACAACTGACGATATACCAGTATATAGGAAATCCTACAGGTACCCAGAAGTTCACAAGACCGAAATACAATCTCAAATTCAAGAACTTCTCAAACAAGGAATAATCAGACCCAGCTACTCCCCCTGGAGTAGTCCCATCTGGATAGTTCCGAAAAAAATCGATGCCTCTGGGAAACAAAAATGGAGACTTGTAGTCGACTATCGTACCCTTAACAATAAAACTATCGGAGATCGTTACCCACTTCCGAATATCACAGATATTCTGGACAAACTTGGGCGATGTAACTATTTTACGACTCTAGATCTTGCATCTGGGTTCCACCAGATCGAAATAGATCCAAGGGATATCAGCAAAACAGCCTTCACGGTCAACAACGGGCATTATGAGTTTATACGCATGCCATTTGGGCTACGGAATGCTCCATCCACCTTTCAAAGGGTGATGGATAACATTCTGGGTGACTTAAATGGAAAAAAATGTCTCGTCTATATGGACGATATCATAGTTTTTTCAAGCTCCCTTCAAGAGCATATGGAAAATTTGCATAAGATATTCCAAAGACTTCAAAAATTTAACCTTAAGATACAAATCGATATCCGAATTCCTTAGGAAGGAAGTCAACTTTTTAGGCCACATTGTCACACCACAAGGAGTAAAGCCCAATCCCGATAAAATCCAAGCAATTAAAAGATTTCCCATCCCAAGAACGCCAAAACAAATAAAATCATTTTTAGGACTTTTAGGATACTATCGAAAGTTTATTAAAGATTTTGCACGAATTACAAAGCCACTAACCGAATGCTTAAAAAAGGGAAGACACATAACCTTAGACGACAGATACATTAGTTGCTTCAATCACTGTAAGGACATTCTCACAAATGACCCTTTACTCCAGTACCCTGACTTTTCTAAGACATTCAACCTCACCACCGACGCAAGTGACTTTGCCTTAGGAGCTATACTGAGCCAAGGCCCTATAGGCTCGGATAAACCTGTGTGTTATGCGTCCAGAACCCTTTCCGATACAGAAATTCGATATAGTACAATAGAGAAAGAATTATTGGCGATTGTTTGGGCGACCAAACAGTTCCGTCCATATCTCTTCGGAAGAAAATTTCGGATCATCACTGATCATAAGCCACTTACATGGCTATTTTCTCTCAAGGACCCCAATTCTAAACTTATAAGATGGCGCCTTAAGTTGGAGGAATTCGAGTATGAAATTATCTATAAAAAAGGGAAATTAAACACGGATGCTGATGCCCTCAGCAGAATCAAAGTATCAGAAGAGAATAAAGCTGAAGCCAATATCAACGAATCTTATTCCGTACAAGGAACAAGTGGCAGCACAGTTCACTCGGCAGAGGAGAATGAAAATGATGGAATCCAAATTTCAGAACAGCCAATAAACTCATTTACTTTCCAGCTAATTCTTGAAAAGTCAAATAAGACGCCTCCAATATCTCTTTCTACCCCATTTAAAAATAAACAACGACGTATTGTAAGACTACCCAATTTTACTGAAGACAATATTACAAGCATTTTTAAACAATATTTACCTCCGAACAAAACAACCGCGATTTACACGAACGATGACGACATATTTCGTACCGTTCAAAATGTCTATTCAAAATACTTCTCCAAATCAAAAATATTTAAGGTAATACGATGCATGGACCTCTTACAGGATATAACTAACGATGATGATCAGGATAAAACCATCCGTGATTATCACATAAATAACAACCACAGGGGAATTAATGAAACAACACTGCATCTCAAACGACAATTCTACTTTCCTTTTATGAAGATCAAAATTACCAAGGTCATTAACAACTGCGAGGTTTGTCAAACCTTGAAGTATGACCGAAACCCACAAAAAATCATATTCCAAATTCCTGAAAATCCGGAAAAACCCTTGGACATTGTCCATATCGACATATATGCAATTAACAATAGACAAATACTAACCGTAATAGATAAATTCTCTAAGTTTGGAGCTGCATATACACTAGTAGGTAGAAATAGTCTGACAATTTTATCCGCCATCAAACACTTCATTAGTACCCATGGTATCCCAAAAAAAATTAGTTACGGATCAAGGCGCAGAGTTCACAGCCACAATCTTCGGAGATTTCTGCAAACAATATGATATACAACACCACATAACTTCATACCAGCAGTCTAGTAGTAATGCACCAGTCGAACGGAAGCATTCAACAATAACAGAGATTTATAGAATCATTTACTCCAAGAATAGGAATAGAAATCATGAAGACATCCTTCGTCAAGCAGTAATAACATACAACAACGCCATTCATTCTGCAACGAAATTGACTCCTTTCGAGCTTTTTTACGGTCGTACCTACAAATTCAAGCATATTAAATACAACAATGTTCATGACTACCTAGACAAGCTAAATGAATTCCAAACCCAACTTTATGCCTCTGTAAAGGAACAGGTAGATAGACAGATAACAAAAAATATTAAGAAGTTGAATGAAAAAAGAGAGGCACCCAAAAGTGTAAAATCAGGCTCTATAATATTTAGGAAGGAGTGTAGGAGGAACAAACTAACACCAAGATTCAGTAGACGAGTAGTTAGAAAAAATAAGACAGTTACATTACTAACCCAAGACAATAAAAAATTACATAAGTCAAAAATCAAACGTAAACGTAAATTTCAGAATTTCAGCAGCAACATGCCAGAAGATAGAGATCACGGACTTAACCAAGAGTCAAGGCCTCCTACCATTGAACCTGGGCCCAGCCAGAGTAATTGAAACCCATACCAATTTAATACACATCGTAGAACTTGAGAATTATGTAGAAAATATTAAGAAAATTCAGACATCAATTGATATAATTAACAAAAACAAAAATCTCACGCCCATGATCGACACAATCAACATTAAATTCGAAAAACTAAAAAAACAGATTTTCTTATGCCTAGAACTAGGACTAGAAGAGGACTTGTAAATGGGTTAGGAGCAATTATTAAAGGCATTACTGGAAACCTGGACGAGAGTGACGCAGTACGCATAAGTAAGGAAATCGAACTTCTGCAGACCAACCAAAACAAGTTAAATGACGTAACCCTAGAACAAACAATAATAAACAATCAAATGAAACAACGGTTTGATAATATCACAAAACACATAAATGACCAGCAACAAATTCTAGAAAATTTTCTTAACAAATACCAAATAGCCCTCTCAAACAAAGTTCGTTCTGAAGAAGACACATTTCAATATATTCAATATATTCATCAAATAAATTTCAATATAGATACACTTAAATCTCACCTGCAGGATATAGCAGATTCAATCAACATGGCAAAACTAAACATGATTTCTAGGCAAATATTAGATCCTCTTGAGCTTGAATACATATACAAAAATTTTCAAAAACAAAATATAAAAGCAACCTCATATGAGGATATGTACAGACTTTTGGAATTACAAGCTTACTATAACCACACAATGATCATTTTTAACATAAAACTACCAATAATTTCTGAAGAAGAGTTTATTTTGTATCACCTTGTCAAACTTCCTATTAACCAAACACATACCATCCATTTACCCAAACCCTACGCCCTAATGAGTGATCACTATATTCAATTTCTTGACAAAACTTGTACGCCAATCGAGGGGATCCAATACTGCAACAGAGACAACCTCAAAAAGATTTCCACTAACGAATGTATTCCCAGCCTTATAAGGAATCAACCAGCTACATGTGATTTGATTGAAGAAGAACAGCAACGAATAGTACAACCCGAAGACCACTACATCGTCCTCATCCAGTCACCAACCACTGAAATAACAACATCCTGCGGGATCAGAAAAAAGTCCATAACAGGAGCCATATTAATTCACTACGAGCAATGCGAGGTTACAATAAACCAAGTGGAATACACCAGCAAAGCTCATATAATTTGGGATCAGATTCAAATAATACCATCCTCTTTCCCAGAAATTAGTGCAACAAGAACCATACCGGAACTAAGTCTCAAGAAGCTACAAACATACCACTTCTACAACAGGAAAAACATAGAAGCCCTATACAACACCACAAGACAACAATCACAGCTTCTCCTTTCACTCACCACACCAATCTTCATCTTCCTTGCAGTAGCCATCAGCATGTACATCTACGTCCGACAAACATCCAGGAAACTATCGAAGGATACATCAAAAAGTAACGATGCTCCGGAAGCACCTACGCCTCGATCTCGGGGGGAGGAGTTACATGTCCAAACATGTAGACAGCAACAAGGAACGTGAGAACCAAACAAGTACCCACATCATGGCATTCATCATGGCTCGAAACATGACTCTGGACACCTGTGCAGCTACTATACTTCTCGCTAAACTAATTGTAGACAAAGCAGTAATATCAAAACATGTTTATGTATTACTTTGAAAATTGTGATATTGCAACATGACTCTGGACATCTGTCCAGCTAAATTTCTTATTATTTTCTCACAGAATCATTTTGCAGACAAAAGAAGATACTATAAATAAACCTCGAAAATTGTAACCTTAGCTCAGTCTTGAAATAAACTTTGTATAGGGCGAATCGCTGCCCAAATAAAAATTGTTTTTTTTTTATCATTAAGTCTCGGTCTAAACCATAACTCGCGCGATGAACATTTCGAACCGAGCACGAATTTCGATAGTAAAATTCAATAATTTGCAAGCGTTGTTCATTTGTAAGACGACCCATGGTTAAATTGCAAATTAAACTGAAGCTGACAGTGACACAAGGTACTAAACACACGTCAGCTGTCAAAACCAGTGTTGCCAAAACCAAACCAGCTAAAAAATCACCCTTTACAAACATTTTTTGAGCATAAAAAATTTGTTAATAAATTTTTTTTTTTTGGCACAATTTTTTTCATTTTGTTGAGTTCTAATCCTCTTCACTCTTTTTTTGAAATCCGCCCACTGACACGCCGACTTTACTTAGCAGCATGAAAAATTAAAGTTGTCGCAGGAAGCTGAAATTTCGTATGCGATATTTCCGCTTAAGTGTATTGTGATTGGCGTTTAAAAAAAAAAAACGAATATCACCCCCTTGTAGGCGTGGTCATACTGAATATCCATTCTAATAAACGGTTTTTGTTTGATATATTTGCTTTAAATAAAAAAAACTTGCACTATAAAATGTTCAGATATGTGCGTAAGCTATCAACTCAAGTGAATAAATTTTCGCCACGCCCACCTTTGGGGGCGTTTTTAAGTACAAACCAAATTTTTAATATGAAAATGCAATTAATACGTGTATACCACTTCTGATAAAAAATATAAACGAAAATACGATGTTATTGAAAAGGGGTGGATGCCACGCCCCTTTCTAATTAAGAATATTCTTGGCTGAGAAATTCTAAATACAATTAAAGTTTAATGAAACTGAAATTTAACAGCCAAGATTTATGACACAATTCGGAGCTTGACAGTGGTCAGTTGGGATGGGGTATCCAACGATTCGCCTAAGCGGATTGTAACCCTCCCACTAGTTTCGTCTTTGTTGGAAAGTTTTCCAGGCCGCCGATGACATCGACATAGGTGGTTTCGGACCCTTGAAAACTCGTCGTATGGAGTCTCGTATGGGTTCCGGATGTTTCAGATACTTCTCTAATAATTATAACCGACCCAGGGTATATTAAGTTTGTTGCATAGTTTGTAATGCAGTGAAATAATCACCGTAGGCCCCTAAGACCTTTTAGAGATGAATGAGACCGACAGGAGAATCGATTAAGCCATGTCCGTCCGTCCGTATGTAAACACCTTTTAGGCCTTAAATTTTAAGGTACAGAGCTGAAATTTTGTGGGTTGGTTGAAAGTCCAGTCCTTCAGATCAAGTTTGAAAATAAGCTGAATCCGCCCACAGACACGCCCATTACAGGCCTGTATGTGCGACCATCTCTAATTTAAAAAAATATATTTTGCAAATTTTAGCTATGTGACAATGGCGCTAGCACATTGATTGTTGGTACGTTACATTGCCTTATAATTGTCTTTAAGGAAGCTAAAAAATTTTAGCTTTTTCATTGGTCACGCCCACTTTTTAAGAGATTTTAGCTTAAAATGACTGTTTTTCAATAAATATATATGAAATTTGACAAAAAATTTTATGACAGAAGCTGTAGATATTAGCATTTTCAAACTTTTATGTATTAATTGTATGTGCCTTCGCCCACTTTTGGGGGCGTGGCATTAAAAAAGTGATTTTTTTAGTTAAAAAGTCGGAGTGTTAGGCCGAAATGTATGCAACCACCTAGTATAAAGCATTCAGCAGTTATACTTTTATACCCCGCCCACTTTTTGGAGGCGTGGCAGTTTTCTTTTTGGTATGGTCGCGTATTTTGCAATCCGTCGTAGATGGGTTGAAGCTTTGCATACCCACTGTTGCACTTTCCCACTTGTTTATATTGGAGTTTAATAATTATCATTTTAAAGGCCTTTTCATACAAATATTCCAAGCACTTTTCTGATATACTATTTTCCCGCATTCACGTTGCACTCACCCTTCTTAATTTTCTTTGCATGTAAGTCGATTTAATTAAAACTCTAGTGGGATGGTTACAATCCGCTTAGGCGAATCGTTGGATACCTCAACCCAACTGACCTCTATGAAGCTCCAAATTGCGTCACAATTCTTGGTTGTTAAATTTCAGTTTCTATTTACTTTACTTGTGTTCAAAATTTGTCAGTAAAGCACATTTTTTCTTATAAAAGGGGCTTGACATCAACCCCTATTCAAATATTACCATATTTTTTATCAGATGTGGTACACACGCGTTGATTGCAGTTTTATGTAAAAAAAATTGTTTTTTACTTAAAAACGCCCCCAAATATACGTACATATCTGAACATTTTGTGGAGCAAATTTTTTGGATTTAAAGCAGATACATAAAAAAAAACGATTATAAAAGTAAGTACGCTAATAAGTAAAGTGGGCGTTACAGTCGGCGGATTTCAAAAAATTTTACGCCTGTACTGCCTCGGGATCTAGGAAGAACATATATCAAGTTTCAAGTTCCTAGCTCAAAATCTCTAATGCCTAAAAACTACCGACAGACGGACAGACGGACATGGCTCATTCAACTTACAAGTCGGTCTCGATCATATGATCAAATTTTCCAGAAAAACTTAATTTCGACTGGCCTTGAGCCTAATTTAGGAAAGCATGAAACAAAAAAAGTAGCAGGTTAGCTAAACGAGACTTCATTCCAGATCTCGTTCACATAAATTTTTTAGCCACGCCACCTTCTAAGGGTCGATTTTTCAAAAATATTGAATTTGATTAAAAATTGCATTTTTACGTACATTTAAGTGTAACTTGCATATATATGTGGTTTCTTATTAGGGGCGGTTGGACCACGCCCCTTTTCGAAGTTTCATCATCATCATCATTTTCGAATGCCGCCTATCCTTCAAAAGGGTCGCGGAGCGAGGGTGGCTAAATGGTCCTTCCATCTTTCTCCATCCTCCGCCATTAACTCAAGAGACTCCGGCGCAATCCCCAGGCGGGACTCAGAGAGGTTCTTTACCTGATCCCACCACCTGTTTCTTGGCCTACCAGGGGGGCGACGCGCTCGCATCTCGGCTAGCATGACCTGTCTAGGAAGTCTGTCCGGGGGCATGCGAACAACGTGTCCAAACCATCGAAGAATCGATCGCTCCACTCGGAGAAGTAGCTGCTCAACATTGAGATTCCTACGAATACTGACGTTTCTCACTCTGTCCCTTAGAGTAACACCAGCAACGCACCTCAGGAATCTCATTTCGGCAGCTTGTACCCGCGATCTAATTCTTTCGGTCATTACCTAAATTTCATGACCATAGATGAGGGTCGGAACGAACACTGAATTAAAAACTGAGATCTTTGCTTTCACTCCAAGCTCAGCTTTCCTGATGACCGGCCGGCGCAGTTCCTTTACTATTGCTCCAGCTTGGTAAATTCTACAGGACAACTCAGTATCACTCCTCCCATCTTTCGTGAAAAAGACCCCGAGAAACTTAAACTTCTCCACCTGTTTTAATGGAACTCCATTTATATGCAGGGTACACTGCACAGGAGTTCGGGAAACAACCATCACTTCCGATTTGTTCACGTTTACTTTCATCCCAGCATTACCACAGACGGCTGCAAACCATTCCAGTGCTCGTGGAAAGTTCTTATTTGGATGATGCAAGGATGGCCAAATCAACTGCGAAAATCAGATGGCTCATCCTGATGCCAGCCAATTCGAAACATTGCTCGCCAAGACTGCGCTTCACCATCCAGTCCATATATGCTATGAAAAGGAGCGGCGACAGAACACAGCCCTGGCGAAGTCCAACGCGCGCATCAAAAGGACGGGATTTGACGCCATTTATCCGTACATAGCTGCTGCAGTTTCCATACAAAGACTCGATGGCTCTCAGAAGAGGCCCACTTTTTCTAAGCCACGCTCAAAAAAGTGTTCGGAGATATATACAGTATATACAAAAAATATAGAAAATGCTAATATATAGAACTTTTGTTATATACATTTTTATCAAATTTCATCCATATTTCCATATATCCAAATTTCATCCATATACGTCCGTCCGTCCATCCGTCTGTCTGTATGTCACACGTTTTTAAGCCTTAAGTTTCAAGTCAGTGAGCTGAAATTTGGTACATCGGTTAACTGGTATGAGAAGCAGAATAAGTGTAAAAATTTTCAAATCCGCCTAAAGATACGCCCACAATCGGTCTAAATGTGCAACTACCTCCAGAGGTTTCAAAACTGCAAGACGTTCTTAAAGGCTGAAATTTCACATTAAGCATCTCCTAATGAATGTCAGACACAAAAACGAAAAATTTCATTTGTAAACCTCCTCCAGTTTGCGTGGCACCTATTTTAAAGGTACATTTTTAAATGTAGTTTACTCAATATTTTTGCTGTAAATTCAAAAAATTTTGCGTTATATTTTATGCCACGCCCACCCCTCGGGGCGTTTTGAAGTAAAACAAGTGGGAAAGTGCAACAGTGCAAAAGCTTCGGGCCATCTACGACGGATTGCAAAATACCCGACCATATCAAAAAAAAATACCACGCCTCCAAAAATCACTTTTTATAACGCCACGCCCACAAAAGTGGGCGGAGGCACATATTGAATATACATGGAAGTAAGCAAATGCTATTTTCTACAACTTTTGTCATAAAATTTTTAGGCAAATTTCATATATTGAAAAACAGTAATTTTAAGCATAAATCCCTTAAAAAAGTAGGCGTGGTCAATGAAAAGGCTAAAGCTTTTTGGCTACTTCAAAGGTAATTACAAGGCAATATTACATACCAAAAATTAATGTGCTAGCTCTATTCTAATATAGCTAAAATTTAGCAAAAGTATATTTTAAAACAAGTGGGAAATTCAACAGTGGGTATGCAAAAGCTTCAATCCATCTACGACGGATTACAAAATACCCGACCATACCAAAAAGAAAACTGCCACGCCTCCAAAAAATGGGCGGGATGTAAAAATATAACTGTTGAATGCTTTATACTAGGTGGTTGCATACATTTCGGCCTAAAACTCCGCCTTTTTAACTAAAAAAATCGCTTTTTTCAACGCCACGCCCACAAAAGTGGGCAGAGATACATAAAATATATACACTGAAGTTAGAAAATGCTAGTATCTACAGCTTTTGTCATATAATTTTTTGTCAAATTTTATATATATTTATTGAAAAACAGTAATTTTAAGCTAAAATCCCTTAAAAAGTCGTCAGCGTGGTCAATGAAAAATCTTAAAATTTTTTGGCCACCTTAAAGACAATTATTAGGCAATGTTACGTACCAAAAATGAATGCGCTAGCTTCATTGTAACATAGCTAAAATTTGCAAAATATATTTTTCTAAATTAGAGATGGTCGCACATACAGGCCTGTAGTGGGCGTGTCTGTGGGCGGACTCAGCTTATTTTCAAACTTGATCTGAAGGACTGGACTTCCAACCAATCCACAACAAAATTTCAGCTCTCTGCCTTAAAATTTAGGGCCTAAAAGTTGTTTACATACGGACGGACATGGCTTAATCGATTCTCCTGTCGCTCCCATTCATATCTTACATTACAAACTATACATCAAACTTAGTGTACCGTGGGTCAGGTATAAAAACAATTTTTTAATATAAAAGTGTATACCACATCCGATAAAAAATGTGATAAAACTAGTGGGAGGGTTATAATCCGTTTAGACGAATCGTTGGATACCCCATCCCAATTGACCACTTTCATGCTCCGAATTGTGTCATAAATCTTTGTGGTTAAATTTCAGTTTCTATTAACTTCAACTGTATTTAGAATTTCTCTGTTAAAGAATCCTCTTCCTTAAAAAGGGGCGTGGCATCCTACCCTTTTCAATAACATCGTTTTTTTGTTTATATTTCTTATCCGAAGTGGTATACACGTGTTGATTGCATTTTCACATTAAAAATTTGGTTTAAAAGTGGACGCGGCAAAAATGTATACATTTGAGTTGATCGCTTTCACACATATCTGAACATTTTACAGCGCAAGTTTTTTGGATTCAAAGGAAATATATTGAATAAAAACCGTTTATTAAAATTCAAATGAAATATGACCATGCCCATAAGGGGGTGGGTTTTGCCTTTTTTTCGAAATGTCAATACACTTAATACGCAATACACTTAAGCGAGGATAACGCGTACCAAATTTCAGGTTCCTACGACAACTTTGAATTTTCATGCTAATAAGTAAAGTGGGCGTATCAGTGGGCGGATTTTAAACACGGACGGACGGACGGACGGACATGGCTCATTCGACTAACAATTCGGTCTCGATCATATGCCCTTAAGGTCTTGGGGGTCTGCGGTGATTATTATAGAAGTAACTGAGGAGGAGAAAAGAATCGTTTTGTTCTAAACAAATATCTTCATTTTGACGAAACAGATTTAGCAATATTAGATAATTGTTGGTGCCAAGTTATTATACCCCATCCCATAGGATAGGAGGTATATTAAGTTTGTCACATAGTTTGTAACACGGTGAAATAATAATGGTAGACCCCCAAGACCTTAAGGGCATATGATCGAGACCGAATTTTGAATCGAATAAGCCATGTCCGTCCGTCCGTCCGTTCGTCTGTCTGTATGTCACATGTTTTTAGGCATTAAATTTCAAGTAAGGGAGCTGAAATTTGGTACAAAGGTTAACTGGTATCCGAAGCAGTACAAGTGTAAAAATTTTTTAAATCCGCCCAAAAACACGCCCACAATCGGCTAAATGTGCAACTACCTCCAGAGATTTCAAAACTGTAAGACGTTCTAAAAGGCTGAAATTCCACATTTAGCAACTCCTTATGAATGTAAGATACAAAAAAAAATTTAATTGGTAAACTTCCTCCAGTGGGCGAGGCATCTATTTTAAAGGAAAATTTTCAAATGCAGTTTACTCAATATTTTTGCTGTAAATTGAAAAAATTTTGCTTAATATTTTATGTAGAAAACGCTAAGTTCTTAATTTTGTTCATACGAGACTTTGGGCCACGCCCACATTTGTAGGCAGAATTAAAGAAAAACCTAAAATTTTCCAGAAAATTGTAAAAACGAGACTTCATAAAAAGTTTAATAAAGGGTGATTTTTTAGCTGGTTTGGTTTTGGCAACACTGTTGCCACTGTCAAACAGCTTCAGTTTGTTTTGCAATTTAACCATGGATCGTCTTACAAATGAACAATGCTTGCAAATTATTGAATTTTACTATCAAAATTCGTGCTCGGTTCAAAATGTTCATCGCGCGCTGCTTCCATTTTATGGTCGGCATTCTCGACCTTCTGAGCAGTCTATTCGGAAGATTGTGACCAATTGGTCAATTGGCCGCCTAGATCGTGCGGTTTGACACCATTAGATTATTTTTTGTGGGGGTATGTCAAGGCTAATGTCTATAGGGACAAGCTCGCTTCGATTGACGCACTGGAAGCCAACATGCA
This sequence comes from Neoascia interrupta, assembly GCA_947623515.1. Classification (NCBI taxonomy): domain Eukaryota; kingdom Metazoa; phylum Arthropoda; class Insecta; order Diptera; family Syrphidae; genus Neoascia; species Neoascia interrupta. The sequence continues at coordinate 119,918,035 of OX392462.1, forward strand.
TGCATTCATTCGTGAGATACCGGCCGATATGTGTGAAAGAGTATGCCAAAATTGGACTCAGCGGATGGGCTACCTGAGACGCAGCCGCGGTCAACATTTGCATGAAATTATCTTTAAACATTAAATTGCAAGGTTCAAACTATCGATTCAAATAAATATTTCATTAATTTTTTCGAATTTTTTGTGTTTTTTTTTTTAAAAAAGTTCTCAACCTCTTAAAAAATCACCCGTTATAAAGTATAACATATAAAGTTTTTAGCTACACCACCTTTTAGGGGTGATTTTTCAAAAATATTGAATTTGAAGCAAAAAATTGCATTTTTACGTACATTTAAGCGTAACTTGAAAAAATTCCTGGGGAAATATCTCATTTTTGAATTTGTAATTAGGGGCGTTTGGACCACAATTAGTTTGTTATTTTGGGCGATTGGACCACGCCCCTTTTCGAAGTTTGCATTACTCATAAAATGTCAAAAAATAACTATGCCATCAGCATTTTACAATGTGGGATAGGATGGGGTATTCAACGGTCCGTTTTACGGACTGTAGATTCTGCGTACACACTGTAGCACTTACTCGCTGGTATTAGAGAAAACATCGACTCCAAGAAGGTGGATATTAGCTTTTGCATAAATGATTTTGTTTTCCAAATTAAAAAGTGGTAAAGTAGATGAATTTTTCCTTGAAAAGACAGAATATTGTGTTTTGCTAGCATTAAAAGTAACAAAATTTGCCCGACCCCAATCTACAATCTTTTTGAGATCAGAATTAAGTGATTCAATTTGACTGCATCCTTGGCTTTGAGAAGTTGTGGCATTAACAGGAGTTCTGTTTGAGGTGGAAGCAATAAGATTACTGTCATTCGCAAAGCTAAATATCTTATTATTAGTTGAATTTAATAAATCATTTATGCGTATAAGAAATGAAGTAGGAGACAGAATTTAACCTTGTGGAACACCTGCGTTTATTGTTAACAAATCTGATGAGTCACCATCAACTACGACCTTGATTGATCTTCCATTGAGAAAATTTTCTAGCCAACCACAAAGTTGTTCCGGGAAACCGTAAGACACAAGCTTAGATATAAGAGCTCTATGGCACACACGGTCGAATGCCTTGGAATTATCGAGAGCAACAGCTCTAGATCCACCATGTTTCTCAATAGATTTTGTCCAAATGTGAGTAACAAAACTTTGCAGGTCTGCAGTTTATTGCGAAAACCATACTGATGATCGCTTAAAAGGGTATGTCTCTCTAAATGTACAATCATTTCTGTATTAACAGCCTTTTCCATAACTTTAGATAGAATAGATAACAGAGCTATAGGCCGATAGTTCTGTGGCAAACATTTCTTACCCTTGTTTAGTACTGGTTGAACTCTGGCTATTTTTCAAGAAGATGGAAATTTCTTTTGGGCATATGAAAGAATAAATAATTTACAAAGTATTGGAGATAGTTCAGGTGCACACTTTTTAAGTACAATAGCTGGTATGCCATCAGGACCTGTTGCTTTATAAGAATTTAATTTTTTTTAGTATTTTCCCAACAAGTCTTGGCCGAAAACTGAGGTTATCCCAGTTAGCAGCTTTCATGTTCCAGATTAAGCGACTAATATTCTGATGTTCTGGTACTGATGGAGTAAGTGGATGAATTATTGCAGAAATAAGAACATGGTCAGACTTTCCTAGAGGGGCAGAAATATTTATATTATATATATTAGGCTCAGATGTAAGGAACAAATCGACAAACATCGTGTTGGAACTTTGATAAGTTGACCAAGTGTTTTGTCCAACATTTGATGACGCCGAACAATTTGCAGTTCCCAGCAATGCCTGGGAATTATTTCATAGCGCGAATTTATTTCTATCATTCCCATGCGTTCAATTACAATTATTGTAATAGAACCTTATGATAACAAAATGTGTTGCGAGTGTAAAAAAAACCTAAGAATAAAAAACTGTACAGTTAGCATTATTTTAGTATATATAAGGCATTAGAATAGAATAAAGATTTTATGGAGCTTACCAGAGCTACGATACTGGTAGTGAATAAACGTAAATACAAAACGTAAACACACCTACAAACTACTTACCAGAGCTACAATACTGGTAGTGATAAAGCGTAAATACAAAACTTAAACAAACCTACAAACTAATTACGAGCGTTGCCAGGGCTACAACACTGGTAGTGAACCCTATATACTTAAATTTACTAGAAAACTATAATCAATTTCAAAAAAGACAGCCCAGAAAAACTCTCAAATATAAGGAAGAGCGACTGACAAAAGTTGAGGCAAATTTCGCGGAGCTTAAATGGGACCGAAAAAAATGTAGACAGAAATGTATGTAGAGATAAAAACTCTGCTGGAAAAACTCAATCCACAGACACAGGTCACGACGCCTGCACAAACCTGAGTACAGAGTACAGCTCAAACGCAGCGATTAAGAAAACTGCATTTGAAGATTGAGGCAATTCTGCAAAACATGGAAGAGTTTGATGGCACATTTGCTGAGTACTCGACTCACGGATATGCATGAGGACTTCATGGCAAATGCTTCAGAGTCTGACTCAATAATAAAGTATTTATCATTCAAGTATTTTTTTTTTTTTTCGGGGGTAGGAAAAACCTTCATAGGCACTACGAGGACCGGCCGCGTGCTCATAGTAGTGTGAGATTCTTACTCACTAAAAAACCTCCCATTTTCCGTCAGACTACGACAAGTTTCCTTAACAAGTAGTTCAAGCTTCTGTAGTAATCGAGTGTGGCAGGCTGCCTTTCATCTTATGCTGCTAGATCTAACGGTCTCATTCGTTGTAGTCGGCGCGTAAGATTTGTCTGTTCGGATTGTTGCAATGTCCGCGAAGACGAGTACGAGCGAGCAAAGTTTGTTACCTCGTCAGTCACGGTTGCGATTCCTAGATCTCGGTGTAGATCGCTATTTCTTATGTACCATGGAGCATTAACGATTGCTCTGAGTGTCTTATTTCGAAAAGTTTTTAAAATAGATATATTGCTTTATTTAGTACAACCCCAGATTTGTATACCGTACGTCCAAGATGGTCTTAGCACTTACTTATACAAAAGCAGTTTGTTATATATGCTTAGTTTCAAAAATCTTCCGATAAGCCAATGCATTTCTCTTAACTTGATTTCGAGCTCGTCGCGTTTCTTTTTAACGTGCGGCTTCCATTTAAGTTTTGCGTAAAGAGTCATTCCTTGATATTTCGCTTCATTTGAGTAAGGGATTTGTACCGAGTTAATGAATAAAGGTTTGTTGTTTATCTTTTTATAAGTAAAGTTAACATGCGTTGAATTAGTCTCGTTAAGGGCGACTCGCCAGTTCTTCGTCCAGTCGCATATTTTGTCTAAAGCGCGCTAAAGTTTCCCTGTTCATAATTCAACTGTCGTATCAATAACGAGAATAGCAGTGTCGTCAGCGAACGTAGCTAAAATTGTTCGCTCATCGTGGGGTATGTCTCTTGTATAAAGCAAAAATAATATTGGGCCGAGAACGCTTCCTTGTTGGACACCGGCATTTATCTCTTTGAATTCCGAGTACTCATTTTCGTACCTTACGCGAAAGATTCTGTCTTCAAGGTAAGACTCTAAGATTCTATAGAGTTTTTCTGATAAGCTAAGCCTTAACTTGTACTTCAGGCCTTCGTGCCACACCTTGTCGAAGGCTTGCGATACGGCGAGAAAGGCGCTAGTATATATCTTTTTCGCTTCCAGAGCTTTTTCGATTTCGTTTGTTATTCGATCGACCTGGTCGATTGTTGAATGCTTTTTTCTAAATCCGAATTGGTGATCCGAAATCAATCGTCTTTCTTCACTGATTGGTTGCAACCTTTTAAGCAACAGTTTCTTGAATACCTTAGATATTCGGCAGTAGCGAAATAGGTCTGTATGAGTTTTTGTCGTTCGGACATTTTCCTGGTTTCGGAACCATTATGACCCCGGCCACTTTCCATCGCCTTGGAACGTATAAAATTCTCATAGAGGCGTTAGTAATATAGAGTAGCTTGACCAAAGCTTTTTTCGGTAGCTCCTTTAGAATTTCGCTAATTATTAAGTCGTAGCCAGGAATTTTGTTGTTTTTCAGATTATTTATCGTTCGACGAAGTTCAGCCAATGACACGGTTTTTACTCTATAATTAGTTTGTACCGCATAAGGAGAGAGCTCCTCGACCAACGCTTCCCCGTCAAACGGTTTGAATGTTTCTTCTAGATAATGTGCAAGTAAATCCGCGTTTTCTTTGTCTTCTCTTGCCCATTCGCCATTGGCTTTACTTAATGGCGCAGAGTGTGCTATAGGCTTCTTACCGGACTTGACTGATTTCCAAAGAGAGTAGTTCGAACCTTTATCGGCAGTCAAACTTTCAAGGTAAACAGTAGTCTCGCGACTTTAAAAATTTTGAAGTTCGTGCTATAGTTTATTAGAAAGGTGGTTCAAGATGGTATTATCCGACGGTGCTCGAGAACATTGCCATCTCTTGCGCGCTCTCCTCTTTTCGCATATTAGCTTTTCTATTTCTACGGATATATTGTTCCGCTTTTCGATAATTCAGACCTCCGAAAAGAAGTGTTATTCCACACAGTGCTCTGAATAACTCTCACGAGTTTATCTAGTTCGTCTTCTATTTCAAGTGGCGTTTTGAGCGGTACATTTAAAGCTATGTTTTCTTTGCAGTGTCTTCTAAAGCCGTCCCAGTCGGTGTTGTTGTTAGTTAATCTAGGCGCTCTTTTCTTTTTCGCTAGGCTTCCACCGATCTGAACAGAGATCAAAGCGTTCTTCTACGTTCGCAAGGGAACGAGGTACCCCCTTGGCGATAAAGAAGTCGACGAGATCAGGTATTTTATTTCTGTCAGTTGGCCAATATGTTGGCCTTCCCGTCGATAAGAAGACCACGCCGCGTTTTGTACTTGCTTTAAAGAGGACTCTGCCTCTTGTTGAATTGCACCGTGAGCCCCAAAAAGTATTTGACTTAATTTTACTGAGACTGAGGTTATTTGCATAGAGTCAAGTTCTATTTCTTTGTTTTTGGAGTGCTTAATGAAGTCTTTAATCTAGAGAAAGGATCCACCTCTCGAATTTTCTGAAGGATGATGCGCGTGATAGTCAACGTAACCTTTTATTTTGCGTGCCGAACCCTTTTTAAATTGGGTTTCCGAAATCAGGCATATGTCTACATTATTCTTTCGTAGGAATACTTCTAGTTCGTCAATTTTTTGAAAAACGCCGTTTGCATTCCACGTAATTATTTTGTTTGACTTTCCCATATTCATGATTTCTTATTAAATGCTTTTCGAGGTTTAAACTCGAGCTCGCTCAATTTGTTGAATATTACTTGATTAAGTTTCGCCTGTTGCTCAAGCTTTTCTAAAATCATGCCTAGAATTCGAGAGACCGAATCTGATGCGGCCGATTGTGGCTTACTTTCACGTGACGCGACTTGAGCGTACGATCTTGGACGAACAAGTGGTAATTCGCCCTTTTGACTCCGGTAGGAACTTAGACCAGCGACGATTTCTTGCGCATTTTGAATTTTGACTTTAATCAAACCCTTACCCCTTGTCGACTTAGGGGTTTTTGGCTTATCTACTTTAGGAGGTTTAAGGCTTGGGTCCTTATTTTCACTATTTTTCTTTGGATCTTCATGTCGTTTTTGTAAATCAATGGCAATTTCGCAACCTCGGTAGCTCGCTGGGTGACTTTCCCTGCAATTGGCGCAAACCGCGGAAGCCTGACTGCTGACATTGCTATCCGTCGAGAGATGTTCGCCGGCGCATTTTAAGCATCGCGGGTTTTTCTGACAGTACGCTTGCGTGTTTCGGAAACCTTGGCTTACATCGCTTACATTGGGGAACTAGTCTGGTGCCCTTCCGCTTGGGCTCGATTTTTACGTTGATGTTAAGGATTGATTTAATTTTGTATATTTCGTTAATATTTTCAGTTCATTATCAAAAGAAAGCATAAAAATTTGCAGGCCGCGCTGGATAACAGCGGAATCTTTGCCTTTGTCCGTACGTTGCTTCTCTTTCTTTATTATGTTCACGGCGTCAAGAATTTTTAAGCCTTGGGCTTGAACGTTTTGTATTATTCCGTCCTTTGTACAGGATGGGTGTTGTCCCGTCGCGACAACCCGCAGCGGCTTTTCGAGATGATTTTCATAAGTAAACCATTGGATTTTCTCTGTGTTCAACTTTTGTGACAGTGACCGATAGGCATCAGAGTCATCGACGTTAACTTTCCATAAGTTGTTCCGAAGTGATGTTAAATTATATTTCGTCCCAAGAGTTTTTTAAGAATGTTTCGCAACTTTCCGTAGTCCGCGACCCCAACGACATTTATTGCAGGTGGTCGGCGGTTTTTTTCTTGGGGTATTCCTGTCGCTTTGTTTGATACGACTTGTGTTTCTTCTTTTTGCCGCACGGTTTCTACTTCGGGTGAAGAACCGGCCTTTCGTGTCTTGGTAAGCGTTTTCCTAAAGACCGGATTCGTGTCGCGTTCAAGCTCTTCCTCGTCCGTCTGGTATTCTCATTGACGTTTCGGCGTTTCCTCGCATTCTATAGTACCACGGCGGTTCCTTAAGGCTTAATTTTCTTTACGTAATGAATCTACTTCGCTCTTAAGCTCATGGTTGAGACGTTCCATTTCATTAAGCTTAGCACGGAGTTCGTTGATTTCCGTTTCAAAGCATTTAATTTTCGCTGAGGCCTGATTAATCGGTGGACTTCCTTTCCCGGAGACCTTCGATCCAGCTGGTGAAGATCGAGGCACCCTTGATTTTTTCAAAAAGGGATTTATAAGCAATAAATGGTTCTCCCCAGAATCCGTAGAGCCTACCTCCGAAGAGGGTGGATTTGCCAGTGAAACTGGATTGCCACCTGGATGATATCTTTTGTTTTGTCCAATGCATAGTTTGTATGCGCTACGCGCTCTGCATACGGAGGGTGGATTTTAGTCGCCTCTTACGACAGGCATGCCTTACCTCGGGTACATTCTTACCCCTACCCGAAGGGGGTAGTATACTCTAAGGGGGATATACTCTAAGTATAACGATATCAAAAAAGACATTAACCAATGTCTGTATAGAATGGCATGTACGCTGAGGGAATCTCATTCCACAAAAGTTGTCAAAGAGTCCAGTTCAAATGAAAAACTACCAATGCTCAAAACTCCAACATTTAAGGGAAATTATCTTGAAGGGCGCTCATTCTGTGACATTTTCTCTACAATAATACACGAGAGGTCATCACTTAATGCTACAGAAAAAATGGATGGAGTACTTGAAAACTTATTTGGAAGGCGAGCCGATGCATTTGATTCAACATTAACAATATCAAAGTTAATTATCTCTGTGCATGGAAAACATTGAAGGCATGAATGAAAGAAAAATTGTCTCGATCTATATTGACAAGATGATAAAGCCTGGACATCAAGGAAATCAGCCATCATCAACATCAATCAGGGCAATTCTAGATGCAGCAAAGGAAGGGTTGTCAGCAATAAACAACACGGGTTTCAACACCTCTTCGTGGGACCCTATAATCGTGCATCTTTTTACTAAAAGCTTATATCCAGAAAGCAGAAACCTGTTTGAACAAGGCTTAGAGCAACCGAACAAGGTTGCCGTCAATAAAAATTCTTTTCGAATTCCTCTCGAGAAGATATCAAGCGCTAGATGTCCTACCTCCAACAAAGCACAGACAACACAAAACTGAAAATGAACCACACACGTCAGTGAGAAACTTTCACGTAGCCTCGAGATCAAATCAATGTTTCTTATGTAAAGGGGACCACGCGATATACTCGTGTCCCAAGTTTCTAAGTGCACCACCAAAACAAAGGTTTCAGAAAATAGAGCAAGCCAATTTGTGTCATAATTGCTTACGACATGGCAAGCAGAGTCAGTGCCTGAGCAAAAGAACCTGCAGACACTGCAACAAAAATCATCACTCTCTACTACATGTGGAGGTGTCTGAAAAAGCACCTCAAAATAAGAGCGTGGAGGTTCAACAAACTCAGGGGATTCAACAACCGGCAGTTCAACAGAAGGTCGAAGCTAAACAGATAGCCCATGGCTATCAAAATCAGAACATCCTTCTGGCAACGGCAATTCTTCATGCAAGCAGCAGTGTGTGAGGAAAAGCAGAAAAGTGTGAGGATACGAGCCCTGATCGCTCCAGGATCTCAGGCGTCCCTTATAACTGAGGCAATCACCCAATCGTTGCGTCTTTAAAAGCAAAAAGTACTCGTTGAAGTATGCGGACTTGGTACAATTGGCGCAGGAACTGCACGGCACAAAATAGATGTCACAATATCTCCACGCTTCTCGTCGCAATTCAAACTTCATCTAGAAGCCCTTGTAATACCAAAACTAACAAGGCAGCTGCCATCCTCTACAACCCACAACCTTACAACGGATAAGTTTGGCAACATAGAATTGGCAGATCCTACATTCACCTTTCAAGGATCAATCGACATGATTATTGGGGCAGATGCTTATGGTGGCATTATCCTCAACGGTTTACGGAGAGAAACTAGTAATATGTTGATAGAACAAGAGTCACACTTAGGGTGGCTTGTTTCTGGTCGCACATCTTCAAAACTGGACAGAGTTGACACAATAAACGGATTCGTGGTACAAACAGCAGCTGATCAGCAACTTCAAAGGTTTTGGGAGCTGGAAGAGTTACCACAGCCAACTTTTAAAACGCAAAGTGACAGGAATGTGAAGATATCTTCAAGAAAACACACCGCAGAGACGTAGATGGCAGATATGTAGTTAAAATCCCTTTTAACCAGAAAAAAAGCGAATCACTGGAGCTGGGACAATTCAAACACAGAGCTTTGGCAATCTTCCGTCAGCTAAAAGCAAGGTTGAGTAAGAACAAACAACTCAAAGCAGGATATACGAAGGTGATAGAAGAGTTTCTGGAACTAGGACATATGATTGAAGCACCTTCCAACAAGAAATCATTGAAAAACAGTTACTTCATACCTCATCATGCTGTTTTGAAACCTGAGAGTACTACAACCAAACTGCGAGTGGTATTTGACGGATCAGCAAAGACTTCGACAGGAGTCAGTTTAAACGAATTAATGCTAGTTGGTCCAAAACTTCAAGAGGATATAACAACAATTTAAATGCGCTGGCGAAAATATAAGTATGTCTATACTGCGGACATAGAGAAAATGTACCGCCAAATAAAGCTGAACGAAGACGACCAGGACTACCAGCGTATTTTATGGCGAAGTTCGATTAATCAACCAATAAAGGAGTACAAGCTCATAACGGTGACCTACGGTACGGCCGCTGCGCCTTATTTGGCAGTTAAAACGCTTCAACAACTATCTTTTGATGAGCAGGAGAGGTATCCGTTTGCAGCAGTCATTGTCAAAAACGATTTTTATGTTGACGAAGTGATGTTTGGACGAAATACCTTAAAAGAATGCAAAGAAACTCTAATGCAATTGACAACAAAGCTTAAGGGAGCAGGTTTCAACCTTCGTTAATGGGCTACCAACGACACTCGGCTGCTTAAGAACGTTCCACTGGAGTCTCGGAGCCTCAGCATCATACAAATCGACAGAAAAGAGACCATTAAAACACACAGTATCAACTGGAGTCCTTCAAGTGATACCTTTCAGTTAAAGTCCATATAAGCCTACCCAAAGAAGAAATTGAAACGCTTACGAAGAGAACGACATTATCAGAAATAGCAAAGCTGTATGACCCGCTCGGATGGTTGGCCCCGGTTACTGTTAGCGCAAAAATCTTAATGCAACAGATTTGGAAAACTGATCTGGATTGGGATCAACCACTCACAACTGAACTAGAAGATCAATGGAATAAGCTGAAGAATAACCTTGTGGTATTGGAAAACATCAGAATTCCGAGATGGCTGGGAGTTGATCAATCCAAAAAAAAAGATTAACATGAATTTTCTGACGCGTCTGAAGCCGCTTATTCAGCTGTTGTATATTCGAGGGTGCCTATGCGCGGAAACAGCTATGCTACAGCATTACTGACTGCGAAGACTAAAGTGGCTCCTTTAAGAAGAGAATTCCGCTTCCTAGACTAGAACTTTGTGAAGCTCATTTGCTGTCCAAAGTCTTGTTGGAAACAATGCGGATATACAACTCGCAAGTAGGCAAGGTATTTGCGTGGACAGACTCCATAATACCATTAGGTTGGATACAGAAGTGCCCATCAACATGAAAGACATTCGTAGCCAACAGAGTTTCGGAGATCCAAGAAGTAACGAGCCCAAGTTCGTGGAGGCACGTCCGATCGTGGGATTATCCAGCTGACTGCGCTTCTATAGGTATTACACCAGAACAGATACAACATCATCCACTATGGTGGAATGGACTTGAATAGCTACTTCACAATGAAGATAGCTGGCCGAATCAATTCGTACCTGAAGTTGAAGTCACAGAGGCAAGAGTAGTGAAAGTAGTCCTTAATACCGTTGTTTCTGATTCGTTCGATATCACCGAAGGATTCTCCAGTTATAACACTTTAAAAAAAACAGTTGCTTATTGCAAAAGATTAAGTCACAACTGCGGATCTCCAAACTCAAAACGACCGTGAAGCTTAGAGTTATAACTAAATGAATTCAACACAGCACGCAAAAACATCATACGAGCAGTTCAAAAAAGACGTTCCTAGAAGAAATCGAACACCTCCAAGAAGAAAAAAGTTTAAATTGTAAAAGCAAACTTTTATCGCTTAAACCATAAATTGATGAAGAAGATCTGTTAGTCGTAGGAGGTCGATTGGAAAACGCAAACTCATCGGAAAACGAGAAAAACCCTTACATTCTATCAACCAGTGACAGATTTACTAAATTATTGGTTGAAAACGCACATCTGCGCATCCTTCATGGAGGCATTCGATTAACATTAGCGACATTGCGCAGATCATATTGGATCCTTCAAGCAAAACGTGTGGTGCGGCAGATTATGCACAATTGTGTGCGTTGTCGTCGCTTTAGAGCACAAGGAAAAACCCAACTTATGGAATTCTACTAGCCTCAAGAGTAACCCCATCAAGGCCATTTACACATACTGGAGTTGATTATGCTGAACCTGTTCAAGTTCTTATATCAAAGGGTAGAGGACACCGGTTACAACAAAGGGTAACATTGGCATTTGCATATGCCTTGCAACCAAGGCTATTCACATTGAACTAGTGAGCGATCTGAGCTCTGCTGCGTTTTAAGCAGCTGTACGGCGCTTTACATCAAGAAGAGGAATTTGTTCGCATTTCTACAGCGGCAATGGGACCACTTTTCTTGGAGCGAACAAGGAAATTAAAATCCTTCTTCGCAATACCATAAAACAATGAGAAATAAATGTCTCGAAAAAACTCATCGTGGACGGAACCGAATGGCATTTCATTCCACCAGCGGCACCGAACTTTCTAGGGATATGGGAGGCAGCAGTGAAGTCAATGAAATACCATTTAAAACGAGTAATCGGTGACACCTCTCTCACCTTTAAAGAACTTTCCACATTGCTGGCCCTAACTGAAGCATGTCTGAACTCTCGGCCGTTGGTTGCAATCAGTAACGATATCGGTGAATCACCAGCAATCACACGTGGGCACTTCCTCATTGGAGATTCACTCAACGCACTTCCTTAACTAATCGTGAGAGAATCGAAAAGCTATCGCTACTGCTGGGTACTTACATAAAAAATGTACCATGATATTTGGAAAATTTGGTCCTCGGAGTATCTTTCCCAACTCCAACAACGAGCAAAGTGGAAACAGAGGGAAGACAACAAAGAAGTCGGGGAAATCGTGTTGATAAAGTAGGATCCACTTCCACCAACAGCTTGTATGATGGAAAGAGTCTCTGAAGTATACCCGGGCAACGATCATGGAGTTAGAGCTGCAACTGTCTTTTGTAACAAAAACCAGTGAGTAAGTGCTACAGTGTGTACGCAGAAGTTACAGTCCGTAAAACGGACCGTTGAATAAACTATCCTATCCCAAATTGTAAAATGCTGATGGCATAGCTATTTTTTGACATTTTATAAGTAATACAAACTTCAAAAAGGGGCGTGGTCCAACCGCCCCTAATAACAAACTATTAATTATAAGATATTTCCAATTTACATTTAAATGTACGTAAAATGCAATTTTTCGGTTCAAATTCAATATTTTTCAAAAATCGACCCCTAAAAGGAGGCGTGGCTAAAAACTTTGTATGAACGAAATCTCGTACGAAGTCTCGTTTACCTAAATTGCTTCTTTTTTTGTTTCATGCTTTCCTAAACTGGGCTCAAGGCCAGTCGAAATTAAGTTTTTCTGGAAATTTTCAGGTGGAACCAAGCGTTTGGAACTAAGCGTTGTGGAACTAAGCGTTTTCTACATAGAATATTGAGCAAATTTTTTTCAATTTCAAGCAAAAATATTTAGTAAACTGCATTTGAAAATTTACCTTAAAAATAGATGCCACGCCCACTAGAGGAGGTCTACCAATTAAATTAAGAATTAAGCAAAAAATACTTTTTGTGTCTTACATTCATTAGGAGATGCTAAATGTCAAATTTCAGCCTTTTAGAACGTCTTACAGTGTTAAAAACTCTGGACGTAGTTGCACATTTAGGCCGAACGTGGGTGTGTCTTTGGGCGGATTTGAAAAATGTTTACATTTGTACTGCTTCGCATGACGTGGACCTTCATAGAATGGAGCGAAAGCTTCACAAAGACAGAAATCAGAATATATCAGAATACTCAGAATGTGCTGTTAGATGTCATCCTGTCAACACACAATGGAAGAATCCATCCTCTCATCCTATCGGTGAAACAGTTGAAGGAAGAGCTTACGAGAATTCACGACAACATTCCCCGACCAGTGATGATACCTGGAGAGCAGCATCACGAGTCAATTCTTCAACTCTACAAGAATCTTCGCCCGAGAAAAAAGGGTTACAAGCAGCAACATTATAATAGAGACTTTACTTCCACTTCTCTACAATGCAGACTTCAAGATTTACAAGTTGCTTCCAGTTCCCACATGGACCACTGAAAATTTTACATGAATTGTTCCGTCCTCGGACACTTTTACCCGATCAACAAAGATGAATTCACGTCATGCCAACAAAGATCACCTGATAGATATTGGTGCAACTTGCAACATCCATTATTCATGTATGGATCAGAGGTCAGTTCTTGTGAAATGAACATGCTGCGATACAACCAAAAATTGTCAACATTGTGCGTTTTAAGAAATATCCCAGCATAGGCATACTGGATAGAGATGCTTAACATAAATACGTGGATATTCAGCATGTCGCAGCAGACAACGATCAACATCATCTGTGATTTGCACCCAGCACCAGTAGTCTGGGAAAAAAGCGGGATAATAAAGTTGCCTTCACACTGCATGATTCAAGATCAAACCATGATCATAATCGGCCGGCAGACAATAACCAGAAAAATTTAGTCTTCGTTTCTGCCATCACACAGCTTGACCCTCCATTTTCCGACACGCAATAAGTTAACAGTAAATTAACTGCCAACAAACGTTCAAGGAGCGAACAAACAAGCCCTTTCCAGTATTGAAAAGGCAATTTGTTGAGATAGGTCATATCGCAACAAACACCAACGACAGCGAGCAATATCTAGACGACAACGACCTCACAACAGAATTTGATACTTTTTCATTTACGCATTCACGTTATTTTTTTATTCTGTCATTTTTCTTTCTTTCTCTTGTTCCTCATATGTCTTATTGCAATTAGATACATTTAAATTAATATTTTTTGTCATTCATATTTTGTTGACTTAAGCTGTTTTTATTAACGTCAGCAATAAATTCAATTTGTATTAGATTTTTATAATAATGTAATTTTAAGCTAGACTAAGCAAAATTTATGTATAAAAACCGGTGAATAAAACTCTACGGGGTGAGTCTTTTTTGCAACCACCGACATAGCTTTGGGAGCACTTCGAAGCAACAGATAGCGACATCCGAACAGATTATGGAAGCGAGTTGGCACATGCGTACTTCACAAGCGGGTATTACGAATCAGTGCTACAAAGCTATGAAGCTGTTAGGTCTGATATAGTATCAAGGCTTGACAGCCTACGGAAAGGCGAACACGTCACTCCAGCTATCAAGCAGGGAACAGGTGCACCAAGCACCGAGCCTATAATAGCTGCAACACAGCCAGAAGAAAATAATTACTCCAAAAAACAATGTGCTGTTGATGGAGTTAGTAAAAGCGTAGATAATTTAATAAGAAGGCAGCAAGCAACAATGGATGCGCTGGATAGAGCTCTTCGTAGGATATTAGATAACACTAGTCGGAGATCAAGGGAATTCTATCAAGTAAAGATCAAATCGATAGAACGCTATTGGGAAAACATCCAAAACATACACGCGGAAATATACGAACATTCTGCGGATCCTATTCTCCATGGCTACGATGTGGAGCATTACTATGACATGGAAGAGCAAGTGCAGCAGAAGACTATTGATTTATATGAGCTAACAAGCCTAAATAAACAGAGCTCATCCAACAACGACGATGCCGGACCCCTACCGAATGCCCTCAGATTGCCAAACATAGTTCTCCCAAAGTTTGACGGGGACTATATGAAATGGCGACAGTTCCACGATCTATTCATCGAACTAGTGCATAAGCAACCGATTGCAGATGTTAAAAAAATTAATTTTCTGAAAACTAGTTTGATTGGCGATGCAGAGAAGTTAATTCGCCACATCCTGCCAACAGATTCAAACTATGAAGCCGCATAGAAAATAGTTAAGGATAGGTTCGAAAATAAACGTCTGCTAGTCAACGCTGTACTTAACAAACTTATGTCACAGCCAGCAGTGAACCTAGAAAGCGCCGCGGCAATAAGACAATTGCATGATAACACACAAGAATGCCTGTTGGGATTGGGCGGTCTGGGAATAGACATGGCTACTTGGGATCCAATTCTGATACACATTCTTACGAAGAAACTTGATAAGTTCTGTTGATGGGACAAACAGGAGACTAGCGTCACAAAAATCACTAGCTGCTTTAACGAAGACAGTTGATGCAAAATGCTGCAAATGTTGCAAGGGATTGCACCAATTATATGACTGCAACAAATTCTTGCATATGACACCCTCGCAAAGATTCGCTTTTATCAAGACTTCTAAGAGCTGCATAAATTGTCTAAAGGATGGACACACATCATCCAGCTGCATCTCCAGAGGTTGCACAATATGTGAGAAAAAACACAATACACTCTTACATCTGCAACAAGTAAGCTCTCAACCATCGGGTGTCCCTGTAAAGTCTTCAACTTCAGCAGCTGCCTCACTTCCACACATTGAAACCCAGACTACGCAAAACAATATTTCACTAACAACGACTAATATAGAAGCTAGACCAAGCTATGTCTTCTTGAGCACCGTTGCAGTGAATTTGGTTAGCAAAAACGGATCAGTCGTCCGCTGCCGAGCGATCTTGGATTCTGGTTCACAAATAAACATTATCACAGACAGAATGAGGCGCAAGCTCGAGATACCAATCACACGTAGCCCGTTGGTAGTGCATGGTATCGGAAGTTCAAGACGTGAAACACAGCGCAGAGCTAGTTTCGAATTAATGTCAGGTGCAACACACTTCTCCACAATAAAAGAAGCAGTCATCATGTCACAAATAGTAGCACCGCAGCCATCGCAATCATTCGACACCTCAACATGGCAGATTCCAGCAAACATAAAATTGGCAGATCCACAGTTTAATAAGCCAAACAAGATTGATCTACTCACTGGAGCTGAACATGTCCATCAATTGCTTTGCATTGGGCAAATAAAATTAGGAAAAGGTCTGCCATTACTACAAAACACGTTACTTGGGTGGATAGTCACCGGAAGACTAGTTGAACCAACTTCTTTATCTCCGACTTGTGGTGTCTTTACTTCAAACGAAGCCCTAGAAAAATCTATTGAACGATTTTGGAAAACTGAGAACCTGCCTGAATGCAACTCCGAAAAAACGTTAGCAGAACAGCGGTGCGAGGAGATCTTCCATCACACAGTTAGAAGAGACACTAATGGCAGATTCATTGTGAGCTTACCATTTGCCGACGATCCAGAAAAATTGGGTTCTTCAAGGGACATTGCGCTAAGTAGATTCTACGCATTAGAAAGGAAACTCGATGGGGATAGTGTTCTGAAGCATCAATACTTAGAATTTATGAACGAGTACATCGAACTGGGCCATATGGAAGAGGTCGATTATCGAACAATTAAATCGCCACATTTCTTCCTACCTCATCATGGAGTCTTAAAACCAGACAGTACAAGCACGAAATTGAGAGTGGTTTTCGATGCTTCAGCGAAGACTTCTACCAACATCTCCTTAAATGACATCATATACGCTGGGCCCACAATACAAGCCGAGTTATTCACAATCTTGTTGCGCTTCAGGATGCCATTATACGTTTTAAAAGCCGACATTCAAAAAATGTATCGGCAGATTCATTTACAAGAGAACGATCGACGGTATCACCTGATATGGTGGAGGTCAGATTCAAACCAGCCTGTCAAGGCGTATCAGCTCAAAACCGTTACATACGGTACATCATCTGCCCCCTATTTGGCAATAAAATGCTTACAAAAATTAGCTCAAGATTATGCTAATACCTATCCTTTGGGGTCCGAAGTTTTATTGAGAGACTTCTACGTAGATGATGCAATGACCGACTCAGTTGTCAGCACTGCTCCAAGAAGGAGGCTTCAAACTAAGAAAATGGTGTGCAAACCACCAGCAACTCTTAAGGCAAGTTCCATTAGAGGATCAGGAAATTTCTCTGGATGGGGACCATAACGAAGGGTTTGTCAAGACTCTAGGTCTAATCTGGCTTCCAAAATCAGATGTTTTCTGTATTAAAACCAAATGCATAACACAAAAAAGGTTTACGAAAAGAACAGTTGCATCAGATATCGCCAGACTCTTCGATCCACTTGGAATGGTTGCTACAGTGGTCATTGTTGCTAAATTGTTCCTGCAAGAGCTCTGGGAGCTGAATTATGATTGGGACGCTGCACTGCCGGTAGAAATGTATACAAGATGGTGCAATTATCGAGATAGTTTAAGATCCTTGGACAATTTACATATTCCCCGTCATGTTTTTGCACAATGTGTTCCTACGTCAATACAAATACACACATTTTCTGACGCATCCGAGAAGGCATACGGCGCCGCAGTGTATATCAGATCAATAAGCAAGGATGGAGCCATAAGAGTTAGACTACTTTGCTCCAAATCGAGAGTGGCTCCTGTCAAGAGAACATCATCAGGAAACAGCTCGATGACAATCCCTCGGCTAGAGTTGTGCGCCGCGCTATTAGCTGCTGAACTTTCGCGTCGAGTAAACAATGATCTACAAATCAAGGGTGCAAGTTTTCATCTTTGGACAGACTCTCAAATAGTTCTCAGTTGGATCAATTCTAGTTCGGATTCGTTTCAAACTTTTGTGGCTCGTCGAATCGCATCAATTCAGCAACTTTCTTATGTCACACAGTGGCGTCATGTAAGGTCCGTCGACAACACAGCGGACGTCTTATCCAGAGGAATTGCACCCGATAAGTTAGCAACCCATAGCTTGTGGTTTTATGGACCAAAATTTCTACACGGCATGGAATCCATATGGCCACCGCCATTTAAGAGCAGCATGCCCAGCAGCATCGAAACGAAGAAGATATCGCTTTCCATCACCATAAAAAGGTTGCCCACCGTCATTGAACAAATTAATCATTCAAATTCATTTCGTAAGCTACAAAGGGTAACAGCCTACTGTCTTCGGTTCATTAATGTAATAACAACAAGAAAGCGGTATCGGTCAAAGAACAACAAGGAGCATCAACCAAGATCTAAAACCCAACACATGTGGCCTCTAGCAGCACAAGAGCTAGAAGAAGCCCTCCAGTTAATTTTGAGATACATCCAAACATGTGAGTTCAAGGCAGATATTATTCAGTTAAAAGCACAACAAGACTTGGATAAGAGAAGCGCCTTACTTGGACTTGCAGCCTTCATAGGGCAAGACAACTTACTACGTGTGGGAGGTAGATTGCAATCATCTTCAATATCATAAGACGCCAAACATCCAATTCTATTACCATACTCCCACCCGTTTGTCAAACTTTTGATGACAGATCTACACACTGACCACTTGCATGTTGGGCCCCAGGGTCTTCTAGCGATCACGAGACAAAAATTTTGGCCGATCAAAGGAAAAAATATTGCGCGATCAATCGTTCAGCAGTGCACGAAATGCTCCAGGGCCCGACCCAAGATGTATTCGCAGATAATGGGTAATCTACCATCGCACAGGGTTCAACCAGCACGTCCCTTTATTAACTGTGGAGTCGATTTTTGCGGCCCAATCTGGATACACTATCGTTCGAGAGGTGCTCGCCCACAGAAAAGTTACCTAGCCATATTTTGCTGCTTTAGTACGAAGGCAGTACATATCGAAGTCGTCAGCGATCTAACAACTGATGCTTTCATTGGAGCACTTAAGAGGTTCATCGGCCGGAGAGGACACTGCAAAAATTTATATTGTGACAACGCCACTAACTTTATAGGGGCAAAGAATCAATTGTCAGAGCTGAAGACCTATATTTACGCAGCTGACTCTCAGACCAATATAACGACTGCCTGTAATTTAAAGGGAATTGATTTCCACTTCATTCCCCCACGGGCCCCACATTTTGAAGGTTTATGGGAAGCAGCTGTCAAGACATACGAAGAACTGTGCACTATTAGTGTGGACGCAGAAGCCATTCTAAATTCAAGGCCAATTACTCCGCTTGCCAGTGATCCTAATGACCTGACTGCACTAACACCGGGTCATTTCTTAATAGGAGAGCCGTAAATAGCTGCAGTCGATCCAAACGCAGGGCCATTACGCGGAAGTTTGAGTAACAGAGAAGCTGGTTTCTCACATTAAGGATGAGTTCTGGAAACGTTGGTCGTTGGAATATCTCAATGAGCTTCAAAATCGTAGCAAGTGGAAAACTTCGTCCAGGAATGTTCAAATTGGCACGTTGGTTATTATTAAAGAAGACAACAGTCCAGTGTTAAAATGGCCACTTGGGCGCATTACCAAAGTGTATTACGGCGACGATGGAAACATCAGGGTGGCCGACGTGCGAACACAATCTGGTACCCTTAAAAGACCAATACACAAGCTGGCCCCACTCATGAGGCAAGAGGAGCCTGTAGAAGCCATACCAGTCGCATCACAGGAACGACCAAATGTTGCAACACATGGAAAGAAACGCGAATACACTGAACAAGACGAAGATGAAATTGATGTGCCATCGGAAGTAGTTGAGACACAAGGCATGAGAAAGCAAAAGAAGAGTCGTCAATCAAGCCAAAGTTCAACCGTAGTCATATTACTACTAACTTGTCTATTACTGCCACTAGTCTTCGCAAGGGAAGTGGAGGTCTCCTATTTCAACCCGACACCAGGGATTCATTTCGAAAAATTAGGTAATATCAACACAATTACCAGTAAATGGAAGCTGGTTGTCTACTTTGATCTGCAACCATACAGAAACGAACTCGCGGCTCTTGACAAAAGCACGAAGGTACTAATTCATCTCTGCGAACAAAATACTCAGAAGGATCTATGCCATCAGGTTCTTCATCAAATTCAATACATTCAACAAGAAATCTTAGAAGAAGACGGACTATTCACAATTAAATCTTATTCCAGAAGGATCAAAAGAGGGGCCATTGACTTTGTAGGAAATATTGCAAACTCACTATTTGGCATACTTGACTCCCATTACGCAGAAGAAATGGCTGAAAATATTGAGCGCATCAATTCAAACGAGGATCATTTGAAAACATTTTTAAAAAAACAAACATCAATTTTGGATTCAACCGGTCCAAAGGTCGAATTGTGTCAAATCACGTGGTATTCAAAATTGGCTTACCACTTGTGGGGCAAGACAAATTCCTGCTTTTCAAGATCATACCAAATCCTGCAGTTATTAACAATACACAAATAGCGATCGAACCGTCATCTACCCATATCGCCGTGAATAGCTACCAAGATTATTACTTTCCACTGTCGGACAACGATATCTCCATGTGTACCATCGTAAAAAATCGGGATTACTTGTGCCTCCAATCCGAGCCAATTTATCGTCGAGGAGCCAACATCAGCCTATGCGAAATGAACCTTCTTAACAACATAACATCCCTCACATCATGCAAGGTAAAGATCATGGAGCATAGCCCGGTATGGACGTGGATTCCCAATACTAATCAATGGATTTTCGCGGTAACGAGGGAGACACTACTAAACACTGTATGTGAAGGCCAAAATTCAATAAGTACAGTAAAGGGAGTTGGAATCCTTAAATTACCTCCAAATTGCATCGCCAAGCAGGACCTGGTAACTCTTCGAGGACAGACAATTTACTCGAGCGAGGTTCGTGTGTGCTATACGAGACTGAGTCATTTGCCAAATTTCGACAACATAGGTGACTTAGCAGTCATTCAACTCAATACGCTAAATATTACGTCACACAAAAGGGAGTTGCATCTTCTTCGTGAACAAATCAACGCACAGCAATCCGAATTACCTATATTGATACGACATCATAACATTCGGCATACCATCATGGGATCATCTGGACTATTCTTAGCCATTATAACTCTAAAGTATCTTTTCTGGAAACACGGTCCAAGAATTTGCAAGCGCACGGCTACAGCACCAATCCCACAACCGAGATCATCAGCTTCACACTCTTCAAACTCCATCACAAAGGTGTGATATATCAAATCAGCTTTTATATATACTTCTGATGAACCTAGAATCATCAGCGCGGGGCAGGATGTTGAGGTAGGTCATGTCGCAACAAACACCAACGACAGCGAGCAATATCTAGACGACAACGACCTCACAACAGAATTTGATACTTTTTTATTTACGCATTCACGTTATTATTTTATTCTGTCATTTTTCTTTCTTTCTCTTGTTCCTCATATGTCTCATTGCAATTAGATACATTTAAATTAAAATTTTTTTGTTTTTCACCTTGGCTCTTGGCTCTATTGCTCTTTCGATTGGTGGTTTTTTTTGTCATTCATATTTTGTTGACTTAAGCTGTTTTTATTAACGTCAGCAATAAATTCAATTTGTATTAGATTTTTATAATAATGTAATTTTAAGCTAGACTAAGCAAAATTTATGTATAAAAACCGGTGAATAAAATTCTACGGGGTGAGTCTTTTTTGCAACCACCGACATAGTAAGACATTTTTTACATTTTCTAAGTGAGTCTGCTTAGAACTCAATAATCAAATAATTTCTGGTGTTCTGGTTTATGTACCGGCAATACCACTGATAGTCACGGTACAAGAACCGTGGTCTATAAACAAAATAAAATATTCATATATAGCAAAAGAGCTATATACACAATTAATTTGAAAAGGAGTCAGGAACACATTCTGGAAGATATACACTTGTTGGTTCAAGTGTTGTTGGTTCAAGTGCAATTATTCTGATTGTCGGTATCGTCATCGCCATTGTCATGTTGCGAAAAAGAGGAGGTCAATCCCCGAGAATTCAACACCTGGATGAAACCAAAAAATCCGTGTGAAGAGGCCCCAGCATGTTGTGTCCCACATTTGATGACGCCGATGTGTGTGATGACGCATGTTGTGTCCCACATTTGATTACGCCGAAAAATTCGCAGTTCCCAGGAATGCCTGGGAATTATTTCATAACGCAAATTTATTTCTATCATTCCCATGCGTTCAATTACAATTATTGTAATAGAACCTCATGATAACAAAATGTGTTGCGAGTGTAAAAAAAGCCTTAGAATAAGAAATCGTACAGTTAGCATTATTTTAGTATATATAAGGCATAAGAATAGAATTAAGTTTTTATGTTCACATTGGACACCCAGCAAAACGGTCATTTTATTTAGTTTTCCCCTCCAGCGGTACGTTTTTGTTGGAGGTTGCTACTATCCGATGGAGCACTCAGACACAACTACTGGTACATTGTACTACCATGCAGACACCTTACATTAATGTATTTAGTTTACCCGTCTTTCGAAGAAAGATGAGAAGGAGCTTCAGTGATGAAGAGCTTAGGTGTTCGGCACTCACCACGTCAGCGCCAAAGATCCGCCACCTGATGCGAGCAAAGGCAGAACAACTACAGAGAAAGTGTTCCGCTGTATCGTCGTCCTCTCCACAGGCAAGACAGGTGGTGGTTTCGCTTAAGCCTAACACATTCAAGTGTCTAGCAAAAGCTTGGTGGCCGGTAAGGACGCCTACAAGAAGTCTGCAATCGATTCTCCGAAGAGATAGAAGAAAAGACGCTGACCCCTTGCAGGTGTCCGGGCGTAGTCGTTTAGTCTGTCTGCACCCATCGCAGTCACGCCATTGAGCCCTGTGCTCACGAGAAACCCAAGTATCAATGGCAGACGTGACAACAGATACAGGCAGGCCTAAAGCAGGTTTGGGTCCTGAGAAAACCTCTTCTGAGCCAAGTCTGGCAAGCTCATCAGAGATCTCATTTCCCTGGATACCAGTTTGACCTGGAACCCAAACAAGATTCACTGCATTTAGCCTTCCGACTAAGTTCAACGAATTCTTTAGTTCGAGCACTATTTTGAACGAGGTAAGAGGGTTGAGCAACGCATTTAGAGCGGCTTGGCTGTCACTGCAAACGCATATGCTTCTTGCCCTCCACCTGTTAGTCACAATATAGCGCATAGCCATTAGGATAGCGAAAATCTCCGCTTGGAAGACAGACGCATATTTACCTAAGGGGTAGTGGAGTCTAATGTTCTCGCTTTCCACAAAGACTCCAGCACCAGACCCCTGTCCGGTTTTGGAGCCATCCGTGAAAATACGATGGCATTCTTTCCCTGGCTCAGAGTCTGGCCGAAGCCATTCCATTACCTGAGGAAACTTGACTTGGTAATTTTGTCGCAAAAGGATAAGACAGGGGTCAAAGGACAATTCTCGAACAAGTTCTTCAAAATTCCAATGCGTGTGGTAACAAAAACCACCTCTCTTTAAGCGAAAGATGGTTTTCAGCGTACACCCCATGATAAATATATCAAGGGGGGGGAGGTTCATCAAAGCATCTAGAGCAGAGCCCGGCGTGCTAGGGAGGGCCCCTGTGCAGCCAAGACAAGCCGTTCTTTGGAGTTTGGCAAAAGAGGCAGTAACACGTTTCCGCGAAAGCCTGTTCCACCAAACAACCGATGCGTATGAGAGGAGTGGTCTAACCATGGCAGTATAGATCCAGTGGAACCTTTTCGGAGATAAGCCCCATGTCTTGCCAAAAGCGCCTCTGCACTGCCAGAAGGTGGGCAATGCTTTTTCGGTTTTGGATTCAACATGCTTGGACCATAGAAGTTTTCTATCAAGGATTACTCCCAGATATTTGACTTCATCGGATATCGGGATAGTGACACCTTTTAGCACTAGTTGAGTCAGACCAGTGACCTTCCTCCTTCTCGTAAAGAGAACTACCGTAGTTTTAAGAGGATTCACTGAAAGCCCATTCCTAGTGCACCAATCATCGATCAAGTCCAGGTTTGAGCCGACAGAAAGAACGGCGACATCATCCGCGTAGGCTTGTGTGTAGGCTCCAGGAAGGTTGGGAGCCGATAGTAGGGAGTCTACAACCATGCACCATCAAAGGGGAGACAGAACACCACCTTGCGGGCAGCCCTTGTTTACCCCAGTTATGACGCACTTGCCACAATCTGCTTCGGTTATCAGCGTCCTGTTCATTAGCATTGCCCTAATCCATTGAACTAATGTTTCATCTACACCATGTTGTCTGGCTGAGTTGCACATGCTATCAAACGTCGCGTTATCAAAAGCCCCCTCAATATCGACGCAAACGCCCAGCACGTACTTCTTCTGGTCAAGAGCACATTCAATCCTACCAACAAGGTTTTGAAGTGCAGTTTCGCAGGATTTTCCGCGCTGATAAGCGTGTTGCATCTCAGAAAGAAGGTGCAAACGAAGAGCAACTTTGCGCGCGCGCAGCTCAACCAGTTTCTCTAAGCTTTTCAGCAGGAAGGAAGACAGACTTATGGGTCTGAAGCTTTTGGCTAGGCTATAGTCTGACTTACCAGGTTTTGGTATGAAAACGACTTTAGCCATACGCCAAAGGGTGGGTATGTAAGCCAAGGCAAGGCTCGCAGTGAAAATTCTTTTCAACGTGGGCAACAGCTGACCTAAACCTTGCTTTAGCATAACCGGGTAGATTCCATCTGGACCAGGTGACTTAAAGCTCTCAAAAGATGCAATAGCATATTTGATAGCGTCATCAGTCACCACTCTAGATGCAATGTACCAGTTAAGCCGCGTTGTGTTCGCTGGTTCAGCAGTGGCCACCTTTGGCGTTACCACTGAAGAGCACGTGGTGACCTGATTTCCCGGGAAGTGAGTCTCAAGGAGAAGACTGTAGGTCTCCGCCTTGGTCTCAGTGTAGGTGCCATCAGGTTTGAGTATTGAAGCGAGTCTGCTTGGTCTGTTCCTCTGAAGAACTTTCACAAGCCTACTAGTTTCACTTAGAGATTCGATCTCGTCACAAAATTTTTTATAAGAGTCATTTTTCGACTTGCGAATAAGTCTCTTTAAATCCTTTTGCCTTGATCGATATAGATTCCAGTCTTCTACTAAATTGGTTTTTAAGGACCGATTCAGGAGCTTCCTGGTCTCTTTGCGAATACGCTGCAGTTCGGCATTCCACCAAGGTACCGATTTTGTACGGAAGTTTTTCGTAACTGGGCACGCGAGTTCAAAACAACGGGTAAGGATGCTGTTCAGATTTTGAGCAGACATCTCTACCCCTTGTCGTGAACTCAGTTTGAGTGGAACTTGAACAGAGTGGCCAAGCTCCTCTCTGAACTGTGACCAATTCGTTTTTCTTGGATTTCTCCTCTCTTGCAAAGGTAGAACTTCGCAATTGATTTGAAATTCGATGTATCTGTGATCTGACAGGGTGCTATCTACCGATACCCTAAATTTTACGATAGTCCTTGAAAACTTGTTGAACAGGGTAAGGTCAATTACCTGCTGTCTCCTGGCGGTAACAAAAGTGGGTCTGTGACCCAAATTATTGATGGTAATGTCAGACGATAAGATGTATTCCAAAAGACGATCTCCTCTTGCGTTACATTTGCTGCTGCCCCAGACAGTATACTGAGCATTAGCATCACAAGACGAGACCCAATCTTTTGGATTCACAATAATCTACAAGCTCAACAACTGCCTTTGATGGAGGAGGAGTCAAAGAGTCATAGGGGAAGAAGGCCGAGGCAACGACAAAGGTTTCCCATTTGCCGTTAACATGGCAGGGAATAGAGGCAGCAACCAGATCTTGGGCACAAAACCTTTCGATCGTGACGGCCTCTAAGGATTTGGATGCGATAAGACAAGTCCTTGGTCTTTCGGACTTCTTATCGTAAAGAATGTCGTGTGAAGCACTCAACCCACCAAGACCACAGATGTTACTTTTCCACACCCATGGCTCCCGGATGGATGTTATGCATGTTTTTGTACTACATGCCGCAAGCCTGCTACTTAGAAGAGCAGTAGAGGCCTTGCAGTGCTGTAGGTTAATCTGAGTAAACATTATGGATGTAGACTCAGGGTTACGTACACTATTAGCGCTGTTTGGCATTGAAACGGAAGTGAATCCTACCAAAATGCAGATAGGGACGCATGTTGTACCTAGATTCAATGACCTCGGCAGAAGCCATGTCCATGCCCACGACCAAACAACTACCATCTTCATTAAGACGATTCTTTTTTTGGTCTATGCGAACGGACAATCCAGGCTTTTGTGTCGAGGCCAGGATTCTGGGCTCGCAAACGCTTCAGCACATCCGCCGTTTTCCCCAGTTTCCCAGGGATCCAGCAGACGGCTCGCGTTAGCTTGGGTGGCTTGTAGACCTCAAAAGTTGAAGTCCTAAGGGGAGGGATTTTCGGCACCATACTGCATAGCCATTCAGAGGTTTGCTGCGATGAGGTCTTCACCCAAAACGTTCCATCCTTCAAGCATTAGTTGCCTCAGCAAGTTCTAACAGTCGAGTTTTGCAGTGTTCGCACTCCGCAGCACTCCGCAGCACTCAAACTGTTGTCATTTCCTGCTTTCCCAATTCGAACTGCTAAGGAGGAGACAGCAGCATTCCGATAAGAACGCCTCTGATCTCCCACCTTAGCTGTCGTGCGTTCAAAAGGTTTTCCAGGTTCAGTGGCACACTGACCTTCAGGACCGCCCGCGTCGACACAGTTCTGTCCACTAGTGCTGCAGCCTGTTAAGGTCACATCACCAGCATCCATCACCAGGGCACGGGCAGCACTGACGATTTGTGCGCTTCCTGGACTCGTGCCCGTGGGAGTGCTCGCGACGTCCGGTTTCGATCCGCCAGCACTGCACCCTTCAATGGGAGAGGCACCGGCTTCACTCGGAGACCGGGCGCAAGCAGACACAAGGGCCTGAGGGGTTGCGTTACTCGTAATGAGCTTGGGTTTTTTCTTGCTTTTCGGTTCAGCAGAAGAGGAGGCGATGTCCGATGTAGAGGACTGATTTCCTTCAGTTGGTGAGACTTCCAGCGACCTGTCCCGCTTCATGGAAATCGCCGAAGAGCCGACCGGACTAGCAGCGCCTTCAGCCCGTAAAGCTTCTTTGCGTGACTTATCGATCTGCCGCTTCCTTTTCCTCTTCCGCCGACCCTTAGTTTGGCGCACCTCAGAGCCCGCCTCTTCCGGAGCCCATTCAACCACAAGGGTATTCCGAGTCGTCGCGTCAGTAGCAGTGCATTGGGCAAATCCTCACTCATGCTCAGATTTCCGAGCGAGTCGGATACCGAGCTACAAGAGTCGGAGGGTATATCAAAAATGAATGTTGGGGCCTCCAGAATCTGTGCCCCGATCGCAGTCGAAAAGACTGCAGGTGGATTTTGGCTATCGCCGGTACCACCTGGAGTAGAAACATCCTTTAGGTTGTCCATTCATTATGATTTGTGAGTTTTTACTACTTCTCCTGTAGGTTAGAGTACACTAACAGTTGGATGGAAGGGGAAGGAAGAAAGGGATGAGAGGGATGCGTGGAAAGGGTTGATTCCGGGGTTTAGATTTGTCCCCGAAACACTAACTAGGGTCCGCGGGGTCGTCAAGCCCGTCACCTCACCTAAGCGAAGTGCCCTTGCGGGAATATAAATAAGCGAAGTGCCTCCAGCGGTAAGAAATACAATAAATCCTTATTGCTGCTTAAACACCAAGATTGCTACTTATTGCAAATGCTTCGGCTAATCTACCAGCTTCATCGGTAATGTTAGAAAACCGAAGTCAATTGGTATTATGTGCATCAAAATCTCCAAGAATAATGATCTCAGCTGATGGATGATTGATTTGCAACCAGTAAACTTTCTCAGATAAGTGATCAAAAACAATTCCAGGATAATAGTCATTGGGAGATACAACAAATAAATTTTGACCTGCCTTCAAGGACAATGTTAAGCCAAATTATGTCTAAAGAAGATGGTTCCATGGATTCCTGTCAATAACAAGCTAAATCGGAACGAGCGATAACACAAAGCCCGCCTTTAAATCGAAAACTAGAAATAAGTTCATAGTTCGGACATTCGAGATAGGTTGTGTTTGTTTTTGAATCTATTTGGGTTTCTTTTAGTGTAAGAATGTGTGGTTGGTTATGTTGAAGTTATTCATGAACATAGTTAACGTTAGAGTTACTAAAACCAACTCCTCTGATGTTACAAAATACTGTATTAAAAGTGTTGGAATTGTTAATTTGTTGGTGTTGTAAATTTTTGTGTGATAGAGTGTCGGTCGATCGCAGTAAATGGCTCTGACCAGAATCCGAAGAGCCTGCCTCCGAAGAGGGTGGATTTCCCAGTAAAACTGGACTGCCACCTGGGATAATACTACCGTGTGTTTTTATCATTGCATATTTTTGGTGAATAATAGTCGCCTTCTACGACAAGCATGCCTGCCTCAGGTAAATTCTATAACCCCTACCCGAAGGGGAAATTTGATGTATAGTGTGTTTAAGAAATCACACCGGTATTATCAACCAAGCACTGAAAAGTAGTGCAGACTACTTCACAGAGCCTAAGGTATGATGAGGTGGTATTACACCGGGCGACAAGGATTAAGTACCCTAGTCTACCATCTATAATAAAAATAATAATAATAAAAATCAAAATAAAAG
The DNA here is from genome assembly GCA_947623515.1 of Neoascia interrupta. Lineage (NCBI taxonomy): Eukaryota > Metazoa > Arthropoda > Insecta > Diptera > Syrphidae > Neoascia > Neoascia interrupta. Next base: position 119,946,304 of record OX392462.1, read on the forward strand.
TTTCAGTAATATGTAATAATAATAAAAATTATAATAAAATAATAATATAATAAAATATAACATAATCAAATATTATAATAAAGTTATAATAATAAAAATAATACTAATCGGTTAAAAATCGAATCTATTGTATGGGCCAACTGCTCAAAGGTGTGTTCCAAATGAGTGTAACGACACACTCGAGATAAATGCAGCACTTGTATATTCAGCAGTGGGGGCACTTTACTTTTCCTGATGACTCGGACGTTAGCCACTGTACTTCAAATCGATTCTTCGGCAAAGGGGTGAACTGAACATTCCTCACCTCACTTAAACAATTGGACTGTGCCTTAATAATTTATAAGCAGTTTTTTTTTTATTTTTCTTAGCCTTGAACACTTTAGATTTTTCGGAATTGCAATCCATTATTCCGAAAAATTTAAAGTGTCGGAATTGCATCCCATAGGATAGGAGGTATATTAAATTTGATTTATAGTTTGTAACATTGAAAAATAATCACCGTATACCCCCAAGACCTTAAAAGCATATGATCGAGACTCATTCGTAAGTCGAATCAGCCATGTCCGTCCGTCCGTCCGTCTGTTATAAGTTTGTAGGCCTTAAATTTTGAGCTAGGAACTTGGGACTTGGTATCTGTTCTTTTTAGGTCCCGAAGCAGTACAAGTGTAAAATTTTTTGAGATCCGCCCACTGTCACGCCCACTTTACTTAATAGCATGAAAAATCAAAGTTGTCGTAGGAAGCTGAAATTTAGTATGCAATATCCTCGCTTAAGTGTTTTGTGATTGGCATTTAAAAAAAAATCACGTGTTTTGTGATCAACACGTGTTTATTGCATCTGATAAAAAATATGATAAAAAAAATTATGTTATTGAAAAGGGGTAGATGCCACGCCCCTTTTTGAGAGAGAAGATTCTTAACTGACAAATTCTTTACACAATTAAAGTTAATAGAAGCTGCAATTTAACAGCCAAGATTTTTTACGCATTTTGGAGCTTGACAGTGGTCAATTGGGATGGGGTATCCAACGATTCGCCTAGGCGGATTGTAACCCTCCCTATAGTTTTTTTTATAGTTTTTTATCTTATACAGTATATCGCAAAAGGGCTCGGATTTCCTGATGGTTAAAACCAAGAAGCCATGATTTTGCAACTTTAGTGAACACACAGATGTTTCTTATGAATCTAATTTGCAAGGGTAGAGAATTTAAAAGTTTGCGCGAAACAATGGAGTAGAAGTTTCTGTAACTTGTAGTGCGAAAAGAGTAAATATTTACAACAAAGTTAGAATGGCTTCGGTGCGTTAGAATTTCAAGGTGCGTCACTTTTTTGTAACTGGGTATATATTTTTTAAGAAAAACAACACTTGAAAACACTTGCCTACAAAATTTGCACTCTAAACGCTAATTTCGACAGCAATTTCACTAACGAATTTGACACTCACTCACAAAAATACCTTCCCGGACTAACAACGTGACGCAAATGTCTTAATGTCCCGAAATTGACTAAGCAGACGCAACAAAAATTTTGACAGAACGAAAGAGAATTTCGAGAGAACAGACCAAACACTCAGAAGAGAGAGAATAAATTCACTAGTTACTATTATTTTTCTGATAGGTGGCCGGCCACTTGAGGGTGCCGCAATTAGGCTACTTTACCCACACACTGGTTAATGATGAAAGTGGGTTTTTCGCCTTTATTGCAAATCTCTAGGTTGTTCAGAAGAATAAAGTTTAGTAGTGACTCACCTCATTATAAGTGTCTGAGCTGCCCCATAAACGATGATGAGCGTTAGTGTCACATCCGAGTATGAGGTTTACTCTACTGATGAGCGCAAGTTTGGTTTTTTCCTCTATGCTAATTGGGGGATTGTTCCATCGTAGGCCATATACGAGGAAGCAATCTAGTATTTAGGGTCTCCGCTAGGGAGAAGAGAGAAACTGAGATTTTTCATCGCTAAACAGTAAGTTCTTGGTTTACTTGTGTTTCTTTTGTTAAGTAGTTCGTAATTGGAGGTCCTTAGTCCATTTACCTGATCCTTAAAGACAGGGCCGGTTCAATGACATTTGGCGCCCGGCGCAAACAAATATTAGGCGCCCATTAAAAACGAAGACATGAGCGCAGCAAAAATATTTAAAAAAAAACTTAATTTTTTTTTCATTTGCTTTAAAAATTTTTAGTATGTCAATTATTTGTTTTTAGGCATTTTTTTTAAATTCCACCTTGCGGCTTAACGGGTGTAATATACCCCCCTGCAATACAATTTTTTTCTTGTCTCGACCCAACTTACACGTTTAAGATTTTTGTCACAACTAACAGGGTTCATATTCAGATTACAGCGTGACTGAATCACCCTATATACGAAAACGTTTAATAAAGTTTTAATAATATACCTATTAAATAAACACCGTTTATAAGAATGCATAAGGAATATGACCACGCCTACATAGGGACCCCAATCACAAAACACTTAAGCAGGAATGGTTAGGTTAGGTTAGGTTGAAGTGGCTGTCGGATCCAAAGAAACCAACACACTTAGACCTATGTAGGTCCATTGTGATACCACGCGGATCTGACTCTATTGCCTACTCGTTGAACCATTTCGAGCTATTAATGAAGCGTAAGAGACGTTTCGGGTCAGTCGTGCTGAGATCACTGAGATCATTTGTTCTTTCTATCGCATCCAGTTTAATCATGAGTTTACATGTCGAAATTGGAATGCCTACGGAGCCTTTATCAGGCAAAATTGGGAGGGAAGTTCCAAGTTTGGCGAGTTCGTCAGCCTTGCAGTTACCTGGAATGTCTCTATGTCCTGGCACCCAGCACAGGAGAATGTTGAACTGCTCCGACATCTCCTTTAGAGATGAATGGCAGTCTAAGGCTACATTAGAGTTTATAGAGACCGATTCCAGGCACTTGATGGCCGCTTGGCTGTCAGAAAATATGCGTATGTCCTTGGCGGATATAACATTTTTCTTAAGCCAGGACAAGACTTCCTTTATCGCCATAATTTCAGCTTGAAAAACACTGCAATGATCCGGGAGACGGAAAGAGAGACTTAGATTTAGTCGGTCTGAGAATACACCCCCGCCTACCCCATCATTTGTCTTCGATCCATCAGTGTAGAAGTGGATCGATTCACATTCCAGAGGCGCACAGTCCTCCCAGGAAGACCTGGGGGGGATCGTTGCCTGGAAGTTCTTTTCAAAATGTAATTGCGGTAAGGTGAGGTCCATGTTTCTAGAAGGGAATCTGAATGTGTTCAGAATAGCAGAGTGGCCTATCTCACTATTGGTCCACTGAGAGGTTGCTTTGAGGCGAGTAGCCGTGATGGCAGCAGTTTGTCTGCTGAAGATGTCAAGAGGAATTAGATGGAGCAGAATGTCTAGTGCTGCTGAGGCAGTGGTGCGAAGTGCTCCACTCATAGATAAGCAAGCTGACCTTTGGACCTTGCTTAGCTTATCACGATTTACCGCTTTATCCAAAGCGGTCCACCAGACAGCTGTTCCATACGTCAGTATCGGCCTTACGACCGAGATATATAGACAGTGGGTGATACGGGGTTGAAGTCCCCACTTGTTGCCGATGGCTTTTTTGCAGGAAAAGAGTGCTACCGTAGCTTTCCGAACTCTTTCCTGTATATTAGACTTCCAGCTAAGCTTTCTGTCTAAGATGAGACATAGATATTTAGCTTCCTCAGAGAAGATTAAGCTAGTGCCCTTGATTGAGGGGGGGGGTCGATATGGATTTTGTATTTCCTGGTGAATAGGACTAGTTCAGTTTTGTGAGGGTTGACCCCCAAACCACAGCTGTCAGCCCATCTTGTTAGCTTGTTTAGAGCATTCTGTAGGAGTTCTTTGAGGGTGTTAAGGTGCTTCCCCGATACAGCAATGGCAACGTCATCTGCATAAGCGCTCACTCTGCAGCCATCTCCTTCTAGGATAACCAGCAGTTCGTTCACCGCTAGATTCCAAAGGAGTGGGGATAGGACTCCACCTTGCGGTGTTCCCCTGCTGACGGATCTTCTGGCAGTTGTCTCACCTAGCTTAGAGTTTATAATCCTACTCGTTGATTATAATCCTAAAAGTTGATTAATTAACTCGCAAAGTGAGCCACTCACCTTCAGATCCGACAGTGCAGCCAAGATCGCAGACGTGTTGACATTATTAAAGGCGCCTTCTATATCTAAAAAGGCTACCATCGTGTACTCCTTGTGATGAAGGGAATATTCAATGGAACGTACTAGCGTATGCAAGGCTGTTTCAACAGATCTGCCCTTACAATAAGCGTGCTGAGCAGTAGAAAGCAGCCTTTTGTCAATACTAGATCGTAGGTGGATATCGATCAATCTTTCTAGAGTTCTTAGAAGGAATGATGATAGACTTATGGGTCTGAGATCTTTAGGAGTAACGTGGGAGTATTTGCCAGCTTTGGGTATAAAAACCACTTTCACTTCTCTCCATAGCAGTGGACCAGCTCTACGCAGCTTCTCAGAATTGTCTCCAGTGCAGGGAGGACAATGTCCGATGACCTTTGTAGTTCGGCTGGTATTATGCCGTCTGGTCCTGCCGACTTGTAAGGTTTGAAGCTGTTAAGTGCCCAAAGCAGTCTATCTCTCGTTATTAGATCAAATTTATTAGTTATGTGTGGCATTGACCTGTTAAGGTTAATGCTATTGATAACTTCGGAGCTACATGGAAAGTGGGTGTCCAGTAGCAGGTTTAGCGATTCAGCGCTGGAGGAAGTCCAAGAGCCGTCTGCTTTTTTAAGGTAGCTAGACATCGTTGGATTAGTAGAGAGGATTTTCCTTAGCCTAGAGGCTTCGGATGTTTCTTCTATTTTACTACAAAAGAGTCGCCAAGATAGCCGTTTGGCTTTCCTCAGCTCCTTTTTGTAGGATTTGAGGGATGTTTTGTAGGCATCCCAGTCTGTATTTGCACGTGTGGCCTTGGCTCTATTGAAGAGTTTCCTGCATTCATTCCTAAATAGGCCCAGTTCTGAGGTCCACCAATGCGGTTTCCCCTTGCCCCTTGGAATTACAAGAGGGCAGGAGGAAGAAAGTGCTTTATTGAGGGCCAGAGTGAGTTCCTTAACCTTGTGATCAAGCTCATTGGTGTCACAAGGAGGATTTAGGAGAGAAGAGATCCTTGAGCGGTTCAGTGAATCTCTGTAAAGAAGCCAATTCATCATTCTGTAGTTTCTGAAGGATGATTGGCGAGGAGGTACATCATCTAAACTGAATTGAATGTATCTATGGTCTGACCAGGAATGTTCAGACGAGACTTTCCAATTACCAACCCGTTTAGCAATGGAATCAGAGACGAGAGTGATATCTAGTACTTCTCGTCGATTTCTGGTTATGAAGGTAGGTTCGCTACCTGTGTTGCAGACAATGAGGTTAGTTTTTAAAATAAAGTCAAAAAGTAACTCACCTCTGTCGTTGATATCGGAACTTCCCCACACTGAGTGATGAGCATTCGCATCGCACCCAATGATGAAGTCGGTATTGCGTAGTTCAGCAGCCTTGATGGCACTCTCCAAGGTTTTACCAGGGGGACTGTCCACCATGTCGTGGGCGAGGTATGCAGAGGCCAGCCAGTAAGTCCCTTTGGCTGTCTCTAGTCTCGCCACGGTGATGTCTCGGTCGCTGAATTCAGGGAGTAAAAATACATTCAGACTACTTTTCACTAGTATGCACGATCTAGGCTTACCTTTACCTGTCTCATACAGTGGGTAGTATCCGGGAGTCTTGATTCCGCAGACCACGTTCTCAACAACCCATGGTTCTTGGATCAAGACAATATCTTCTCCATTTTTGGCGAGGCGGAGAAGAAGGGAGGCCGAGGCCATTGTGGAGTGATGGAGGTTAATCTGAAATAACTGCAGCATTGCTACGGTCCAGAGAAACATCCACCACAGTGTTGTTGAGGTCCTCTGATTCAGAGAACGAACCCAAAAGTTCGTCCTCACTCAGCAGGACTGAGTTTAGACAGTCTTCCGTCTCCATGTCCGATGGAATGTCAGACACAGGGTCGGAAGGCTGGTTAGGAGCCACTAGTTCCGCAGCGGCGACGTCTTCCAAAACTGGAAAGGTGACTGCAGTACCGGGGTGCGGTAAGGCAGACGCCAGTTCAAGGGGGTGAGGAGGCAACTTGCCAGTCTCTAACTCGTCCTTTTTATATACCTTTAGGGTGATTTGATCCCAACCAAATCTGATCAGGCCTTTGGTCTCAGCTATAAGAGCAAGAGAATCCTGGTTGATTACCACAATGGCAGATCTATATGATCCTCTTTGCTCCTCTAGCTTAGCGACCTTCCAGTCGTGAGTTGGGAGTGCGGGATTAGAAAGTCTTATGACTTCGAGAATCTCGTGAGCGGAGGGGGGTTCAATAGGAATCCAGGTGCGCGTTCTCGGCCTGCTAGGGATGTTCTCCTTAGCGACGACCTCGAGCTTTGCACCTGGCCAAACTTCCCCTAGACTGCTAATCGCGAGCTTGTAGAGATCGCAAGATCTCATGTCCTCGCACGCGATTAGCTTGACGTGGCCTGGATGCCAGCTGGCATCAAAGGTTAACGGAGGTGGTCCGGGGTGTTCCCGCATAAAGGCCAAAAAGTTGCTGGAAAGCTTCAATTTGACCATGTTCCACCTTTCGGGAGTTATAGAGCCGTCGAGGTCACTGCGGTCAATCACGGCAACCACGATACGGTCCTTAAGAACATCGCTAAAAGACTTCAGAGGTGTGACGGAGGGCGTCTTAGGGGGGGTGATGGTGTTCTTCACCTTGGGACGTTTAGATTCGGAAGCGGAATCTTCCTCCGACCTCTGTCGCTTATGTTCTTTTTTCAGAGTGTTCTCTGCCCATTTAAGTTTGGCGATCTGCGCCGGCGTTCTGTCAGTCTCCAGTATATCCCCAAAGGCTTTCAGAGTCCGGGAAGCTTCACGCTGCTTCTTATAGTACGCCCTTGATGGAGCGTGTAGCCGCGATCTTCCATCATGAGACGCACTGCGGGCGGAGTCCTTTGCTGTGATGAGCGTAGAGCTCTTATTGGAGCTGCCAGCAGTGGAGGGGCCATGAAGTGCCACAAACCCACCACTACTGGAAGCTGAAGTTTCTGGTGCTTTATCGAGCGAGGAGCTCTTGCTGGAGCTGCCAGAGGTGGAGGGTCCATTAAGTGCCACAAACCCGCCTTTACTGGAAGCTGAAATCTTAACTGCTTTACAGTCCTTGCTGCCGCCCGCACAGGGTGGATCACGAGTGTCCACAATCGCACCACTGTTTGGCAGGGAAGGAGCTGTCCCGGTACACAGTTTTGCCACCGTGCTACCGTCCGGCTTTGAAGGGGTGCCGGTCTTACCATTATCATTTTTATTTTTGTTATTTTTGTTCAGTTTTGTCATGTTAGTCCCACGAGTAGCGGATAAAGGAGGTCCGTCTATACAGAGATCCGCTGTGTATAGATTAGGCTAGATAATCCGGAGGGCGCCAGGTATCCGGATACTCCGTACGAGACTGGGCTATTTTATAAACTGGGCCCCCAGCCAGGCTGACGCTCGGCACGGGTCGTATTACACCTTCGTCCAGCCCAGGGGAGAAGGGGAGAGGAACAAGAAGAGAGGATAGGGAGGGGAGAAGGAAGGAGGGGACGGGTAGGGTGGAGCGTCCTATGGTTTCAGGCCTCATCTAGAGAAGAGATTCTCTAGCAATGTTGACCTTACTCAGCCTCTACAACTCGGCAAGTTCGACGCTCAGGGTAGGGGCAAGCAGGAATACAGCACACAAAATTTCAACGTCCTGCGACAATTTTCATTTTTTATTCCTATAAGTAAAGTAGGAGTGCGTGTGGGCGGATTTTTTAAAAATGTTAAACATGTTTACTGCTTCAGAATCTTAAAAGTGCAGATTTGAGGTTTGAAGTTCTTTACTCATTTAGTTAGGACTTTTGAGACTGCCGAAATACGTAAGGACGGACCAGGACGAACCAGACATAGCTTATTTGACTCACAATTCGGTCTCCATAAATTTAAGTTTAATGCCTTAGAAAAATTGGTCAGTAGAAGCAATATCAGAAAATCATAATGTAAGAAAATATCATAATAAAGGAAAAGTGTTTTTACCTTCCGTCCACCTAACGAATTTTTAGATTTTCCACAGTTGTACACTTACGACCTACCCTACATAATAATTATTAGTAAAGAAAATAGAGTTAAGGAGCCAGGTATAAAATAAAGTTTATTTTAGTATTCGAATTACTTTTCTAGTTCAAAAAAACAGTTTTGGTAGGTATTTAACCTACCAAACTTAACCATTTAACCATTGGTAATTAACATTTTTTGAGTGATATGAATGCTCAAAATTAAATATGACTGCTACAATAAAAACCGTAACAGAATTATTATATTTTATTTATTATTCAAAATAAAATTATTATAATTTTATTTTGAATGAATTGGCAACACCGTGCAATTTAAAAAAAAAAAAAAAAAAAAAAAAAAACAAGTGGGAAAGTGCAACAGTGGGTATGCAAAAGCTTCAATCCATCTACGACGGATTGCAAAATACCCGATCAAACGCGGGATTCAAAAATATAACTGTTAAATGCTTTATACTAGGTGGTTGCATACATTTCGGCCTAAAACTCCGCCTTTTTAACTAAAAAAAATCACTTTTTTTAACGCCACGCCGACAAAAGTGGGGGAAGCACATACAATATATGCATAAAAATTGGAAAATGCTAGTATCTACAGCTTTTAATATATAATTTAATATCTACAGCTATATATATCTAATTATCTACAGCTATATATATCTATATATCTAATTTAGTATCTACAGCTTTTAACATATAATTTTTTGTCAAATTTCACATATATTTATTGAAAAACAGTCATTTATATACATTTATATACATTTAAAATACATTTTGCAAATTTTAGCTATGTTACAATGGTGCTAGCGCATTCATTTTTGCTACGTAACATTGCCTTATAATTGTCTTTAAGGTAGCAAAAAAATTTTAGCTTTTTCATTGGCCGCGCCCTTTTTTTTAAGGGATTTAAGCTTAAAATGACTGCTTTTCAATAAATATATATATGAAATTTGAAAAAAAAAAAATTATATGAAAAAAAGCAGTAGATATTAGCATTTTCTAACTTTTGTGTATATATTGTATGTGCCTCCGCCCACTTTTGTGGGCGTGGCGTTAAAAAAAGTAGTTTTTTTAGTTAAAAAGGCGGAGTTTTAGGCCGAAATGTATGCAACCACCTAGTATAAAGCATTCAACAGTTATATTTTTATATCCCTCCCACTTTTTGGAGGCGTGGCAGTTTTCTTTTTGGTATGGTCGGGTATTTTGCAATTCGTCGTAGATGGATTGAAGCTTTTGCATACCCACTGTTGCACTTTCCCACTTGTTTAAAATAGAGGTAGAGTAATGATAATTAATTTAAAAAAATTAGTGTGACGGATGAGCTTAATCTAGCTTAATCCGGTTCAATATTGGTGAGTTGCAGCCTTAACCCTGGAAGCACATACTTCGTCGAATCGACGACGCTAATTGACATCTAACCGGTTTTTTTGCCATGTTTGTGTTGTTATTGTATTTATTTTTATTGTATTATTTTGTTAGTTTTATTATTTTTTTTTATTTATTCCTAATAAGATTAGCAAATGAAAACAATCAAATTTTGCAACATTCAGAAATTGTGGCTTAAATACCCGACCATACCAAAAAAAACTGCCACGCCTAGTGGGCGGGATACAAAAATATAACTGTTGAATGCTTTATACTAGTTGGTTGCATACATTTCAATCTAAAACTCCGCCTTTTTAACTTAAAAAAATCACATTTTTTAGCGCCACGCCCACAAAAGTGAGCGGATGCACATAGAACTTATACATAAAAGTTAGAAAATGCTAATATCTACAGCTTTTGTCATACAATTTTTTATTGAATTTTTTTATTGAAAAACAGTCATTTTAAGCTAAATTCCATTAAAAAATGGGCGTGGTCAATGAAAAAGCTAAAATTTTTTGGCCACTTCAAAGACAATTATAAGGCTATGTTACATGCCAAAAACGAATGCGCTAGCTCTATTCTAACATAGCTAAAATTTAGAAAAAGTATTTTTTTAAATTAGAGATGGTCGCACATACAGGCCTGTAGTGGGCGTGCCTGTGAGCGGATTCGGCTAGTTTTCAAACTTGGTCTGATCCAATGGACTTCCAGCCAACCTACAAAGTTCCAGCTCCGTACCCTAAAATTTAAGGCCTAAAAGTTGCTTACATACGGATGGACGGACGGACGGACATGGCTTAATCGATTCTCCTGTCGGTCCCATTCATATCTCTAAAAGGTCTTAGGGGCCTACGGTGATTATATCACTGCGTTACAAACTATTCATCAAACTTAATATACCCTGGGTCGGGTATAATAATAAAAAATGAAAGAGTTAAATTCAAAAAGTATTTCAAGAATGGTTAATACCTATCCACTATTTAAAAATTCCAAAAAATTTATAAAAAAGGACTTAAAACAACCAACCATCATCATCGAAGTGCTTGCAGGTATCGTTTGAGTTCCAATTTGAACAACGTTTTGCGACCTATCAACCTAATATGTCGGGGGAGGGAATCCATAGTCGAAACGCATGGATAAAAAATTGTCGTTCAGAGACTAAGAATTTGTAGCGCTTTGGTATGAGATCCAGAGTTCAAGTTGAACGTGCATTAAACGTAGAGTTGAACGTACGTTAAAAAGGTCATTACGAGTGATGCCATAAATAGATTTTGAATCCATAATTTTTAATCCATAAATATATCTCGCAATACTGTTATATGCCACATTGAGCTTCCGCCTGTGCTCGTAATCACAGTTGACAAAAAGCTCGCAACCAAACATTAGAATGGGAATAAGAAGCGTTTTGGCAAGGATGATTCTTGTTTTTAGCGGTGTTACTTTTTAACTCCGTAAACCCTACCTAGAGCCAGTCTAATGTGGTTGTTTCAAGTAAGAGTTCGATTGAATGTTATATGAAGATTTTTTGCGGATTCTACAAATTTAATAGGGCTACCATTGAGATATATTCTCGGAAAACAAAGAGTTTCAACCGGCTTCCTAGAAACAACCAAGCATTTGGATTTAGATGCATTAAGACGGAGGTGATTAGCGCGAGACCAGTATAATATCCTTTCCAGATCAGCATTTAGTTCACATGCAGCATGTTCCACTAAGCCCAATGGAAAACTCTTTCGCACCTGCACATCATCAGCATACGTAACAATTGAGGAGTTTATATTACCATTAGGAAGGTCATTGATGTACATGGAGAAGAGTAGTGCCCAAAATTGAGCCTTGGGGATCACCTGAACTAAGTGGAAGAAAATCTGATGTGCAATTATTAACCACAACGGCCTGGAATCTCTTTCTATGGCTTGCCTGATTTCTTCAGTGACGTTTATCAATGCAGTCGTACAACTATGTTTAGGTCGAAAACCGGACTGATTATCACACAATAAATCATTGCTTCGGAGGAATCTCCGTACCTGGTTATTCATAATCTTTTCAAACGCCTAAGAAAGAAACGGTAATATCGCAATGGCCCTAAATTAGCTATTATTTTTGGGAACTGGAATTATTTTAGCACGTTTCCAAGCAGAAGGAAAAACAGCCGTTATAAGTATGTTATAAAAAACGTATGTTATGTATTTCAAAACATACGGCCATACGGCGAAAGCCACATTTCGCTAGATTTAGAAGCCATTTCTTTATTTTTTGTTCTTCCTCTGCAGACAGCACAGGGCAGGGACCAAATTTCCCGAGGTTATCCGCGGCCCTGTTGTGGATTCGAACCTGATCTCGAACCTTCTTGCTGCTGCTCTTATTGGCAGTTTGTTTTGCCGGATTTCAAATAAAGATTCTCTAAATCCGTGTCTGTATATGATATGACACGCTTCTTAGCTTGTGCCTTCTCATTTGTCCGGGTCAGTCTAAGTCACTAAAGACAATTTTTATACCCCTTCCCATAGGATAGGAGGTATATTAAGTTTAGGTTTTTATAGTTTGTAACATAGAGAAATAATCACCGTAGACCTCCAAGACCTTAAGGGCATGTGATGGAGACCGAATCGTAAGCCGAATGAGCCGTGCCCGTCCGTCCGTCTGTCGATAGTTTTTAGTCCTTAAATTTTGAGCTAGGAAATTGGGACTCGATATCTGTTCCTTCTAGGTACCGAAGCAGTACAATAAGATTTCTAGGAATCCGCCCACTGACACGCCCACTTTACTTATTGGCATTATAAATAAGAGTTGTCGTAGGAGGCTGAAATTTGGTATGCAATATCCTCGCTAAAGTGTATCGTGATTGGCTTTTAAATTAAAAAGCGAAACCCGCCCCCTTGTAGGCGTGGTCGTATATAATATGCATTCTAATAAACGGCTTTTGTTTGATATATTTACTTTAAATCCGAAAAAAGCGATCAACACGTGTTTACTCTATCTGATAAAAACTATGATAAAAAAATTATATTATTGAAAAGGGGTTGATGCCACGCTCTTTTTAAAAAAGAAGATTCTTAACTGACAAATTCTTAACACAATTAAAGTTTATAGAAATTGAAATTTAACAACCAAGATATTTGACGCATATTGGAGCTTGACAGTGGTCAATTGGGATGGGGTATCCAACGATTCGCCTAGGCGGATTGTAACCCTCCCACTAGTTAAATATCTATTTAAGGATACAACAAGTGGGAAAGTGCAACACTGGGTATGCAAAAGCTTCAATCCATCTACGACGGATTGCAAAATACCCGACCATACCAAAAAGAAAACTGCCACGCCTCCAAAAAGTGGGCATGATAAAAAAATATAACTGTTGAACGCTTTATACTAGTTGGTTGCATACATTTCGGCCTAAAACTCCGCCTTTTTAGCTAAAAAAATTACTTTTTTTAACGCCATACAATGGCACATACAATATATATATGAAAGTTAGAAAATGCTAATATCTACAGCTTTTGTCATATAATTTTTTTGTCAAATTTCATATATATATATTGAAAAACAGTCATTATAAGCTAAATTCCCTTAAAAAGTGGGCGTGGTCAATGAAAAACTAAAATTATTTAGCTACCTTAAGGACAACTATAAGGCAATGTTACGCACCAAAAATGAATGCGCTAGCGCCATTGTAACATAGCTAAAATTTGCAATATGTATTTTTTTAAATTAGAGATGGTCGCACATACAGGCCTGTAATGGGCGGATTCAGCTTATTTTCAAACTTGATTTGAAGGACTGGACTGCCAACCAACCCACAAAATTTCAGCTCTCTGCCTTAAAATTCAAGGCCTTAAAGTTGTTTACATACGGACGGACGGACATGGCTTAATCGATTCTCCTGTCGGTCCCATTCATATCTCTAAAAGGTCTTAGGGGTCTACGGTGATTATTTCACTGCAATACAAACTATACATCAAACTTAATATACCCTGGGTCGGGTATAAAAAGTGGTAGTCTTATAAAAGTTTGTGTTAACCATTTGATAAAACAAGGCGCCGGAGTTACGACGTGTGTCTCCTAATTCCGGCCACTAAGAATCCATTTTGAAAAGGGGGGGCCGGACACTGGAAACTTTTGAATTCAAGCGATTTGTTTTTTGCTGCACGATGACCAGAGTAGGTTTATTAATCATACTGCATTACTCATTAAAAAAAACAAAATAAATATCGAGTTCCGGGCCCCTTAAACTCAAGAATAAAAACAACAATTTGTCATTTAAAAGCAGTTTTTAATGAAAAATAATACACTGAGTTACAAGAAAAGTGGCGCACGCATACACAAAGTGCAAATTGTTTCATGTTTCATGTTTCATGTTTCGTTTTCATTTTAGTAATATACTGCTATATTTCTGCGGGGCTAAATTTTTTTTCAGATTTGGTGATTTAATTGAATATGTTTTGCTTGCTTGCAAAATTTCTTTCCATTTTGTTTATGATTCGTGCTTCGTATTTTTTTTTTATTTTTCGTGCTTCGTATTGAAGAAACCGTTTTTTATAAATTTCTTAAATATATCGCAGAATTTTTCAGTTCAGTTTTTTCCGTTCAGATTTCCTTATTCAATATGTAAATATTATAATAGTTTACAAGATTTAAGGATAACATTCTCATTAGGTTAATACATAAAGAACAGTTAGTGACATCTCTATTTTAAACCAGTGAGTTAGTGCTACAGTGTGTACGCAGAATTTACAGTCCGTAAAACGGACTGTTGAATACCCCATCCTATCCCATTGTAAAATGCTAATGGCATAGTTATTTTAAGACATTTTATAAGTAATGCAAACTTCGAAAAGGGGCGTGGTCCAATCGCGTTTACCTAACCTGATTCCTTTTTGGTTTCATGCTTTCCTAAATTAGGCTCGAGGCCAGTCGAAATTAAGTTTTTCTGGAAAATTTAAGGTTTTTCTTCAATTCTGCCTCCAAATGTGGGCGGGGCCCAAAGTCTTGTATAAACAGAATGTGGAACTAAGCGTTTGCTACATAAAATATTATGAAAATTTTTTTCAATTTCGAGCAAAAATATTGAGTAAACTGCATTTGAAAATTTACCCTTAAAATAGATACCACGCCCACTAGAGGAGGTTTACCAATTAAATTTGTCTTTTTTTTTTCTTACCTTCACTAGGATATGCTAAATGTCAAATTTCAGCCTTTTAAAACGTCTTACAGTTTTGAAAACTCTGGAGGTAGTTACACATTTAGACCGATTGTGGGCGTGTCTCTGGGCGTATTTCAAAAATTTTTACACTTCGCATGCCGTGGACCTCACGTACGAAGTTTCAGCACCCTAGCTCAAAATTTAAGGCCTAATAAAATTTGACATACAGACGGACGGACATGGCTCATTCGATTCAGAATTCGGTCTCGATCATATGCCCTTAAGGTCTTGGGGGTCTACCATTATTCACCGTGTTACAAACTATGTGACAAACTTAATATACCTCCTATCCTATGGGATGGGGTATAAAAAATAGAGGTGATGCCACATTAGAATATTTTATATTAATTTGTGTTTTTTTTAGTTTGTGTGGGGTGAGCACAGGTATAAAGAAAAATAAGTAAGGCTTTTGAGCAAGGAAGTATAAGCAATGATGAAGTAACAAAGAAGATTAAATAAACAGAGTACACTTTATACTTACAAAAATCATACGAGCAAACCATTTTTATACCCCATCCCATAGGATAGGAGGTATATTAAGTTTGATTTAAGTTTGTGACATAGAGAAATAATCACCGTAGACACCCAAGACCTTAAAGGCATATGATCGAGACCGAATTGAAAGTCGAATGAGCCATGTCCGTCCGTCTGTCGGTAGTTTTTAGACCATGTGTTCTTCTTAGGCCCCGAAGCAGTACAAGTGTAAAATTTTTTGAAATCTGCCCTCTGACACGCCCACTTTACTTAATAGCATGAAAAATAAAAGTATTCGTAGGAAGCTGAAATTTGGTATGCAATATCCTCACTAAAGTGTTTTGTGATTGGCATTTAAAAAAAAAATCGAAAACCACCTCCTTGTAGGCGTAGTTATGTTTAATATGCATTCTAATAAACGGTTTTATTTGATATATTTGCTTTAAATCCAAAAAGACTTGCACTATAAAATGTTCAGATATGTGCGTAAGCTATCAACTCAAATAAATAAATTTTTGCCAAGCCCACCTTTGGGGGCGTTTTAAAGTAAAAAATCAAATTTTTAATATAAAACTGCGATCAACAGGTGTTTACTGCATCTGATAAAAAAAATTATGTTATTGAAAAGGTGTTGATGCCACGCCCCTTTTTTAAGAGAGAAAATTCTTAACTGACTAATTCCTTACACAATTAAAGTTAATAGAAACTGCAATTTAACAGCCAAGATTTTTGACGCATTTTGGAGCATCACAGTGGCCAATTGGAATGGGGTATCCAACGATTCGCCTAGGCGGATTGTAACCCTCCCACTAGTTTTTTTTTAGTTTTTTTTATTATACAGTATAGCGCAAAATGGCTCCGATTTTCTGATGGTTAAAAACAAGAAGCCATCATTTTACAACTTTAGTGAACACACAGATGCTTCTTATGGATCGAATTTGTAAGGGTAGAGAATTAAAAAGTTTGCGCGAAACAATGGAGTAGAAGTTTCTGTAACTTGTAGTGCGAAAAGAGGGATTATTTACAACAAAGTAATAATGGCTTAGGTGCGTTAGAATTTCAAGGTGCGTCACTTTTTTGTAACTGGGTATATATTTTTTAAGAAAAACAACACTTGAAAACACTTACCTACAAAATTTGCACTGTAAACGCTAATTTCACTAACGAATTTGACACTCACTCACAAAAATACCTTCCCGGACTAACAACGCGACGCAAATGTATTAATGTCCCGAAATTGACTGAGCAGACGCAACCAAAACTTTGACAGAACGAAAGAGAATTTCGAAAGAACAGACCAAACACTCAGAAGAGAGAGTATAAATTCACTAGTTGCTATGATTTTTCTGATAGGTGGCCGGCCACTGGAGGGTGCCGCAATTAGGCTACTCTACCTACTCACTGGTTAATGATGAAAGTGGGTTGTTCGCCTTTATTGCAAATCTCTAGGTTGTTCAGAAGAATAAAGTTTAGTAGTGACTCACCTCATCATAAGTGTCTGAGCTGTCCCATAAACGATGATGAGCGTTAGTGTCACATCCGAGTATGAGGTTTGCTCCACTGATGAGCGCAAGTTTGGTTGTTTCCTCTATGCTAACTGGGGGGATTGTTCCATCTTAGGCCATATACGAGGAAGCAATCTAGTATTTAGTGTCTCCTAGCTCTAGGCATACCGTGGTTTGGTTCATATTAGATAGGCTAGGGAGAAGAGAGAAATTGAGACTTTTCATCGCTAAACAACAAGTTCTTGGTTTACTTGTGTTTCTTTTGTTAAGTAGTTCGTAGTTGGAGGTCCTTAGTCCATTTACCTGATTGTTAAAGTCCTAGGGCTCCTGGGCTAGGACAATGTCTTTTCCGTTTTTAAGTGGGGGAGGTAAATGCGGAAGAACTTCAACGTTGACGTTCTCAGATACCACTACCACCGTTACGTCGGCCTCGTCAGAGTCTGATTTAAAGTTTATCTCCTGCGAGGATTCCAGCATGTATTACACGACTGCGAGGGTGCAGAAATATTAGTTTCAGGGTTTGTAGGCAGAGATGGGGCACTCTGCGCTCTGTAAATTTTTAGGGGTACCTTCTTAAAGCCGAAGCTAATTTTGTGGTCCCATTTTTGCAAAGACACAAGGGATTCTTCATTGAACACAATGACTGCAACTATGAATGATTCCTTGGGCTCTTCTAGTCTACCCATTCTCCAATCGTTAGTCTTCAGCCCTGGGTTGATCAGTCTATTAAAGACTTTGGATCCTCTAGATCAGGGGTTCCCAAACTATTTTGGGTAGACGACCCCTTTTCCAAAATGAACTGAAACCTTCTAAACTAAAAAATCCTTTTTCCAGGGTTTTCTATTTATACAAAATACCTACCAATCTAAAAAAAAGAAGACATAAAACTTAGTAAATATCAAGTGTAGTTAATAGTTTTTTTTTAAATTAATTAAGTAAATTAGTAAGTTATTACTTTATTTTAAAACCAACATTAAAAGCGTAGAGTAAAGATAATAAATTAAAAAAATTAGTATGAAGGATGAGCTAAATCTAGCTTAATCCGGTTCAATATTGGTGAGTTGCAGCCTTAACCCTGGAAGCAGATACTTCGTCGAATCGACGACGCTAATTGACATCTAACCGGTTTTTTTTGCCATATTTATGTTGTTATTGTATTTATTTTTATCGTATTATTTTTGTTTGTTATTTTTTTTTTTTATTTATTCCTAATAAGATAAGCAAATTGAAAACAATCAAATTTTGCAACATTTAGAAATTGTGTCATAAATACTCGACCATACCAAAAAAACTGCCACGCCTCCAAAAAGTAACGCAGTGAAATAATCACCGTAGACCCCTAAGACCTTTTAGAGATATGAATGGGACCGACAGGAGAATCGATTAAGCCATGTCCGTCCGTCCGTCCGTCCGTATGTAAACAACTTTAAGGCCTTAAATTTTAAGGCAGAGAGCTGAAATTTTGTGGGTTGGTTGGAAGTCCAGTCCTTCAGATCAGGTTTGAAAATAAGCTGAATCCGGACACAGACACGCCCACAAAAGTGAGCAGAGGCACATAGTAATATTACAAGAAAGTTAGAAAATGCTTATATCTACAGCTTTTGTCACAAAACTTTTGGTCAAATTTCATATAAATTTATTCAAAATCAACCATTTTAAACTAAAATCCCTTAAAAAATTGGGCGTGGTCAATGATAAAGCTAAAATTTTTTTGGCCACTTCAAAAATAATTAGAAGACAATGTTACATACCAAAAACGAATGCGCTAGCTCTATTCTAACATAGCTAAAATTTAGAAAAAGCATTTTTTTTTAATTAGAGATGGTCGCACATACAGGCCTGTAGTGGGCGTGCCTGTGAGCGGATTCGGCTAGTTTTCAAACTTGATCTGATCCAATGGACTTTCAGCCAACCCATAAAGATTCAGCTCTGTACCCTAAAATTTAAGCCCTAAAAGTTGTTTACATACGGACGGACGGACGGACGGACGGACGGACGGACGGACGGACGGACATGGTTTAATCGATCCTCCTGTCGTTCCCATTCATATCTCTAAAAGGTCTTAGGGGCCTACGGTGATTATATCACTGCGTTACAAACTATACATCAAACTTAATATACCCTGGGTCGGGTATAATATTAAAAAATGAAAGAGTTAAATTCAAAAAGTATTTCAAGAATGGTTAAAACCTATCCACTAATTATAAATTCCAAATATAAAGAAAAAATTGATAAAAAAGATAAAAAAGGACTTAAAGCAACCAATCATCATCATCGAAGTGCTTGCAGGTATCGTTTGAGTTCCAATTTGAACAACGTTTTGCGACCTATCAACCTAATGTGTCGGGGGAGGGAACTCCATAGTCGAAACGTACCGATAAAAAATTGTCGTTCAGAGACTAAGAAATTGTAGCGCGTATGAGATCAAGAGTTCAAGTTGAACGTGCATGGAGGATCTTGCTAAAAAGGTAAGATCGTTAGCGCGTATGAATAATATTATGAAGCAAGATCAATGTTCTCAGCTTAATAAGGTCATCAAGAGTGATGCCATAAATAGATTTTGAACAAGTGGGAAAGTGCAACAGTGGGTATGCAAAAGCTTCAATCCATCTACGACGGATTGAAAAATACCCGACCAAACCAAAACGAAAACTGCCACGCCTCCAAGAAGTGGGCGGGATATAGAAATATAACTGTGTAATGCTTTATACTAGGTGGTTGTATACATTTCGGCCTGAAACTCCGCCTTTTTAACTTATAAAATCACTTTTTTAACGCCACGCCCACAAAAGTGGGCGAAGGCACATTTAATATATACATAGAAGCTAGAAAATGCTAATATCTACAGCTTTTGTCATATAATTTTTTGTCAAATTTCATATATATTTATTGAAAAACAGTCCTTTTAAGCTAAAATCCCTTAAAAAGTGGGCGTGGTCAATGAAAAAGCTAAAATTTTTTGGTTGCCTTGAAGACAATTATAAGTCAATGTTACGTACCAAATATGAATGCGCTAGCGCCATTGTAACATAGCTCAGATTTGCAAAATGTATTTTTTTAAATTAGAGATGGTCGGACACACAGGAGTGTCTGTGGGCGGATTCAGCTTATTTTCAAACTTAATCTGAAAGACTGGACTTCCAACCAACCCACAAAATTTCAGCTCTCCGCCTTAAAATTTAAGGCCTAGAAGTTGTTTAGGTACGGACGGACGGATGGACATGGGTTAATCGATTCTCCTGTCGGTCCCATTCATATCTCTAAAAGGTCTTAGGGGTCTACGGTGATTATTTCACTGCGTTACAAACTTTACATCAAACTTAATATACCCTGGGTCGGGTATAAAAAGGGGAGATGTGGTAATACCTTTTTAATCAATAAATATATCTCGCAATACTGTTATGCCACATTGAGCTTCCGCCTGTGCTCGTAATCACAGTTGCCAAAAAGCTCACAACCAAACATTAGAATGGGAATAAGAAGCGTTTTGGCAAGGATGATTCTTGTTTTTAGCGGGGTTACTTTTTGTGCAGCCCATAGCATGCGAAGGCCGCCGTAAACCCTGCCTAGAGCCAGTCTAATGTGGTTGTTCCAAGTAAGAGTTCGATTGAATGTTATATGAAGATTTTTTGCGAATTCTACAAATTTAATAGGGCTACCGGAAAACAATCGGAAAACAAAGAGTATCAACCAGCTTCCTAGAAACAACCAAGCATTTGGACTTAGATGGATTAAGACGGAGGTGATTAGCGCGAGACCAGCATAGTATCCTTTCCAGGTAAGCATTTAGTTCACATGCAGCACGTTCCACTAAGTCCAATGGAAAACTCTTTCGCACCTGCACATCATCAGCATACATAACAATTGAGGAGTTTATATTACCATTAGGAAGGTCATTGATGTACATGGAGAAGAGTAGTGCCCAAAATTGAGCCTTGGGGATCACCTGAACTAAGTGGAAGAAAATCTGATGTGCAATTATTGACCACAACGGCCTGGAATCTCTGACTTAAATAAGAGGCTACTAGTTTAGTAAGGAAAACTGAAAACTGAAGAGGAGCTTAGCTTAAAGCCCGTTGTGATTTACCAAATCAAAGGCCTTGGAAAAATCGAGCAAAATAAGAAATGATACTTTATCATTATCTATGGCTTGCCTGATTTCGTCAGTGACGTTTATCAATGCAGTCGTACAACTATGTTTAGGTCGAAACCCGGACTGATTATTATACCCGACCCAGGGTACATTAAGTTTGATGTATAGTTTGTAGCGCAGTGAAATAATCACCGTAGACCCCTAAGACCTTTTAGAGATGTGAATGGGACCAACAGGAGAATCGATTAAGCCATGTCCATCCGTCCGTCCGTCCGTCCGTATGTAAACAACTTTTAGGCCTTAAATTTTAAGGCGGAGAGCTGAAATTTTTAAGTTGGTTGGAAGTCCAGTCTATCAGATCAAGTTTGAAAATAAGCTGAATCCACCCACAGACACGCCCACTACAGGCCTGTATGTGCGACCCTCTCTAATTTAAGAATATACATTTTGCAAATTTTAGCTATGTTACAATGGCGCTAGCGCATTCATACTTGGTGCGTAACATTGCCTTATAATTGTCTTTAAGGTAGCCAAAAAATTTTAGCTTTTTCATTTACCACGCCTACTTTTTATGGGATTTTAGCTTAAAATGACTGTTTTTCAAAAAATATATATGAAATTTGACAAAAAATTTTATGACAAAATCTGTAGATATTAGCATTTTCTAACTTTTATGTATATATTGTATGTGCCCCCCACTTTTGTGGGCGTGGCGTTAAAAAAAGTTATTTTTTTAGTTAAAAAGGCGGAGTCTTAGGCCGAAATGTATGCAACCACCTAGTATACTGCATTCAACAGTTATATTTTGCTTTGGAGGAATCTCCGTACCTGGTTATTCATAATCTTTTCAAACACCTAAGAAAGAAACGGTAATATCGCAATCGCCCTAAATTCGCTATTATTTTTGGGAACTGGAATTATTTTAGCAGAAGGAAATACAGCCGTTATAAGTATGTTATAAAAAACGTATGTTATGTATTTCAAAACAAACGGCAGAATGGCCTTGACAACCAGTGAGTTAGTGCTACAGTGTGTACGTAAAACGGACCGCTGAATACCCCATCCTATCCCACATTATAAAATGCTGATGGCAAAGCTATTTTTTGACATTTTATAAGTAATGCAAACGTCGAAAAGGGGCGTGGTCCAACCGCCCCTAATTACAAACTATTAATTATAAGATACTTCCACATATATTTCCAAGTTACACTTAAATGTACATAAAAATGCAATTTTTTGGTTCAAATTCAATATTTTTGAAAAATCGAACTCTAAAAGGGGGCGTGGCTAAAAACTTTATATGTACGAAGTCTGGACTGAAGTCTCGTTTACCTAACCTGCTCCTTTTTTTGTTTCATGCTTTCCTAAATTAGGCTCAAGGCCAGTCGAAATTAAGTTTTTCTGGAAAATTTTAGGTTTTTCTTCAATTCTGCCGCCAAATGTGGGCGTGGCCCAAAGCCTTGTAACAACAAAATTTAGATTTAAGTGTTTTCTTCATAAAATATCAAGAAAATTTTTTTCAATTTCGAGCAAAAATATTGAGTAAACTGCATATGAAACTATACCCTCAAAATAGATGCCACGCCCACAGGAGGATGTTTACCAATTAAATTTGTCTTTTTGTGTCTCACTTTCATTAGGAGATGCTAAGTGTCAAATTTCAGCCTTTTAGAACGTCTTACAGTTTTGAAAACTCTGAAGGTAGTTGCACATTTAAACCGACTGTGGGCGTGTCTTTGGGCGGATTTCAAATTTTTTACACTTGTACTGCTTCGCATGACTTGGACCTAAAAACATATGACATACAGACGGACGGACGGACATGGCTCATTCGATTCAGAATTTGGTGGGGGTCTACCATTATTATTTCAACGTGTTACAAACTATGTAACAAACTTAATATACCTCCTATCCTATGATATGGGGTATAAAAACCGGACAAATGCCATCAAAACCAGTCGAGTTAGATTTTACGGACAAAAAGCTTTCTAAAACAACAGCATCGTCGACAGCTGCAAATCTTAAGCTTGAAAAAGGACCCATATTACCAGCATTGCTATCGCCTAAATTCAAAAAGTCATTGCTATTCGAAAGTGTTGAAACACTCGTAATATCACCGGCATTCGTAGAGGAGGCTGAAACAAAACTCCTATTGAACTCATTACAGTCAACACTATTAGCCAAACCATTTCTTTGTTTTCCTACTCCAATATCTTTTAAGTTTTTCCAGAGTCTATCCGTAGCTTGAGAAGGATCAAGCCGTGGAGCATAAAACCGTCTTTCTAAATTCATCCAATTTTGCTTTTGACCTCAAGCTCTGCACGTTCAAATGACACACATGGTCACATGTTACCCAGTGCATGATCAAATGACTGCAAATCACATCCATCATTATCCGCGTAGCATCCCTGCTGACAGCGACTACGGACGCCCTATTGCTTAACTCATTGGGGTCACCCATTGTCATTGAAGAAAATATGCCCAATATGTTGCACCCTCATCAAAAAAGAGAAAGCCGCACAAGCCGCTCTAGGAAACAAACAAACCAACACAAAGAGGAGAAAACTCGCATATTCAGGTAGCTATTTGGTGTGAAAAAACTTGTTTCGGTGCACTCCTCATACTGTATTAGTTGTTTTCGCCGCGCCATCATGGTGGCAGAATCAGCTAAGTCATCAGCGGTTTCAATTAATTGCGCCTCTCCATCTCTGCTCTTCTTCACATGAACAAAACCACGAATGGTAAACACAGAAAACAGTTTTTTGCCACGTCTCATTTTCTTAAGCGTTAAGTACTCATGAACGTAAATATTCGATTTACCAGCAGCTGCGTTTGTGTCAAAGCCAAGATCATGAAGGTAAAGTGGTTTTTCGGAAATGTGCAATTGATCGCAAAACAGTTAGCTTGTCATTTAGCGAATAAAATTTAATAATAATCGGCGGTGAGACAGCATCGCTTTGAGACTTAAGACGGGAAATACTTTTAATGGTTGGCGGCTTCAATTGAAGATAACCATAAAGCTGATTGAAAGTGTAAAGTAAATTTTCGGTTGCAAGAAGTGGAACTCCGTGAATAAGTGCATCACACATCGTTTCTTTCATTTGTTGCGTTTCTTCGTTTTCCTCCATTCGCGAAAAAATTGTTTTAATTTCTTCGTCGTGCTAAAGTTTCTAATTCTTTTGCTTTCAGTGACAGCAACCGCGTTTTAATACCCTACATGGAGGATGAAAGTGCAGCTATATCCATGCCTATTTTTTCGGTGATTCTTTTTTCGGAATCTGCAATTTGCGACGAAATTTGTGACAAACTCTGCTCTAGGTTTCGTAAAGAGATGGTCCAAGGAGTTATCTAATCCGTATGTCACCAAAGCCCTCTATATTAGTTTCGTTAGACCTCTTCTTGAATATGCTTGTCATGTTTGGTCTCCATATCAGCAAATCCGCATACAAATAATTAAAGCAGTCCAGCGAAGGTTTCTTTGTTTCACTCTTCGTGGTCTCGGCTGGACCGATCCCTTCGTGCTGCCCCCGTATTAGCATCGACTTAACCTAGTTGGCATGCAATCACTAAAAAATCTGGTTGTGTATTAGTGAAAAATGAAAGTTTGCATTAAACATATTATAAAGTAGAATTTGTTTAATATTTAATACCCCATCCCATAGGATAGGAGGTATATTAAGTTTGTCACATAATTTGTAACACGGTGAAATAATAATGGTAGACCCCCAAGACCTTAAGGGCATATGATCGAGACCAAATTCTGAATCGAATAAGCCATGTCCGTCCGTCCGTCCATCCGCCTGTCTGTATGTCACACGTTTTTAGGCCTTAAATTTAAAGTTAGGGAGTTGAAATTTGGTACATAGGTTAACTGGTATCCGAAGCAGTACAAGTGTAAGAATCTCTCAAATCCACCCGCAATCGGTCTAAATATGCAACTACCTCCAGGGATTTCAAAACTAAGACGTTCTAAAAGGCTGAAATTTCATATTTAGCATCTCCTAGCGAATGCTAGATACAAAGAAGAAAAATTTAATTGGTAAACCTCCTCCAGTGGGCGTGGCATCTATTTTAAAGGTAAATTTTCAAATGTAGTTTACTCAATATTTTTGCTCTAAATTGAAAAAATTTTGCTTAATATTTTATGTAGAAAACGCTTTGTTCTAAGTTGTTCATACAAAGCGTTGGGCCACGCCCACAATTGAAGGCAGAATTGAAGAGAAACCTAAAATTTTCCAGAAAAACATAATTTCGACTGGGCTTGATCCTAATTTAGGAAAGCATGAAACAAAATTATTTCACTGCGGTACAAACTATACATCAAACTTAATATACCCTGGGTCGGGTATAAAAAGGAGCACGTTAGGTAAACGAGACTTCAGTCCAGATTTCGTTTATATAAAGTTTTTAGCTACGCCACCTACGGGTCGATTTTGCAAAAAAATTTGAATTTGAAGCAAAAAATTGCATTTTTACGTACATTTAAGCGTCACTTGGAAATATATGGGGAAATGTCTCATTTTTGATAGTTTGTCATTAGGGGCGATTGGACCACCCCCCTTTTCGAAGTTTACATTACTTATAAAATTCCATGCCTATCGCAGGTATTTATGGTTACCATAAATAACCATGCCATCAGCATTTTACAATGTGGTATAAGATGGGGTATTCAACGGTCCGTTTTACGGAATGTAACTTCTGCGTACACACTGTAGCCCATACTCACTGGTTTTTCTTATACAACTTCTATATGTATACGTTTACCCGACCCTATATACCGTGTTACACCAAATCTTAAAGTACATGGGCCCGAATTCATATATTATTTTTATATATAGGTGTGTTACAAACTATGTGACAAACTTAATACACTTATTAATTTATGGGATGGAGTATAATAACAACTTTTTTGTATGTATGAGAAAGTTAAGATTCGGGGTGAAAATAATAATGGTTAATAGTTAATATACTCCCTATCTTTTGGAATGGGGACTTTAAGAGCCTAATTCAAGCATGCCTTTATCTAATAAATATGTTTAATGTTTATTTAAGGGAAATCCGTTGGAAAACAATTTTGGCGAAGGCATTATCGTTGCCAATCAAAGCTTGGTACTGCAAAACGTTAGTCGCGCAAGAACTGGCGTGTATACTTGCGTAGGAAGTAATCGAGAAGGTGATGGTGAGAGTAATCCTGTCCAGCTGGATATCCGATGTAAGTGCTTTTTAAAAAAATATTTTATCACAAAATTTTTTTTTTTTTTGGCTTTGATAAATTAACGTAAGTCCCAGGAGTCCAAAAAAGGACTGGGAAACTTTACTTTTTACAACAGTAAACAGGAAAGTGCAACAGTGCGTATCTAAAAGCTTCAGCCCGGCAGCTTTGGATTATAAAATACCTACCCTATCATGCCTAAAAAAAACTAGTGGGAGGGTTACAATCCGCCTAGGCCTAGGCGAATCGTTGGATACCCCATCCCAATTGACCACTGTCAAGCTCCAAAATGCGTCAAATATCTTGGTTGTTAAATTTCATTTTCTATTAACTTTAATTGTGTTAAGAATTTGTCAGTTAAGAATATTCTTTTTTAAAAAAGGAGCGTGGCATCAACATCTTTCAATAATATAATTTTTTTATCATTTTTCTTATCAGATGCAGTGTACACGTTTTGATCGCAGTTTTATATTAAAAATTTTATTTTTTACTTTAAAACGCCCCAAAAGGTGGGCTTGGCAAAAATTTATTCATTTGAGTTGATAGCTTACGCACATATCTGAACATTTTATTGTGGAAGTTTTTTTTTGGATTTAAAGCAAATATATCAACTATAAGACGTTTATTAGAATGCGTATTAAATATGACGCCCCCTATAAGAAGCGGTTTTAGGTTTTTTTTTTTTTTAAATGCCAATCACAAGACACTTTAGTGAGGATATTGCATACCAAATTTAAGCTTACTAAGAAAAATTTGATTTTTCATGCTATTAAGTAAAGTGGGCGTGTCAGTGGGCGGATTTCAAAAAATTTTACACTTTTACTGCTTCGGGACCTAGAAAGAACAGATATGAAGTCTCAAGTTTATAGCTCAAAATTTAAGGCCTAAAAACAACAGACAGGCGAACGGACGGACGGAGGGACATGGCTCATTCGACTTAAAATTCGGTCTCGATCATATGCCTTTAAGGTCCTGGGGGTCTACGGTGATTATTTCTCTGTGACAAACTATGAATCAAACTCCTATCCTATGGGATGGGGTAAAAAAACCAATGGGCGGGATATATTTCGCTTAGGCCAATCGTTGGATACACCATCCCAATTAACCTCTGTCAAGCTACGAATTGCATCGTAAATCTTGATTGTTAAATTTAAGTTTTTATTAACTTTAATTGTTTCAGAATTTATTAGTTAAAAAAGGAGCATGGCGTCAACCCCTTTTCTATTACATCGTATTTTGTGTTATACTCATAGGATAGGAGGTATTTAAGGTTTGCGACATAGTTTGCAACACGGTGAAGTAATAATGGTAGACCCCCAAGCCCTTCATATGATCGAGAACGAATTCTGAATCGAATAAGGCATGTCCGTCCGTCCGTCATTCTATGTGTCATGCTTTTAGGGCTTATGTTTCGAGCTAGGAACTTGCGACTTCATATCTGTTCTTTCTAGGTCCCGAAGCAGTATAAGTGTAAATTTTTTTTGAAATCCGCCCGAATAGCATGAAAAATCAAAGTTTTCATAGGAAGCTTATATTTGGTATGCAATATCCTCACTAAAGTGTTTTGTGATTGGCATTTGAAAAAAAACCTAAAACCGCCTCTTGTAGGCGTGGTCATATTTAATGTGCATTTTAATAAACGGCTTATAGTTGATATATTTGCTTTAAATCCAAAAAAACTTGCACAATAAAATGTTCAGATATGAAATTTTGTGCATAAGCTCCTTGTCATCCGAAACAATACAAGTGCTAAAAATTTTTACATCTTCCTACAACTACCATCTCCTCTAGTAGGCGTGGCATCAATTTTTTAAGGTTAATTTTCAAGTAAATTTTTTTACCCTATTTCACAGGAATTAAGTATGATACAGGCGAAAATGTAACATAGACAAATAATAACGATAGACCCTCAAGACCTTAAGGCCATATGATCGAAACCGCATTCTGACTTGAATGAGCCATGTCCGTCCGTCCGTATGTCACCAAAAGATGATAATGATGATGTTTTTTGAATTTTAGTATTCACTATACCCCTTGGTCGGGGTTAGAATAGCCTTGAGGTAAGGTATGCCTGTCGTAAGAGCCGACTAAAATCCACCGACCGGAAGAAGTATTCTTTAAGGTTTCAATGAATGCTGTCGATGCTGCTCCATTTGGGGCAACTTTTGGCAGTAAGGTTTTAACTTATAGATGAATCTGAAGGTTAAATTAAAATCCAGAAGCGTCTGTCACACATTGTGCGGCTCACTGGTCAGCGTCTGTCTCCAAAGGGGCGGCTGTATTTCAAAATGAAAATAGAAGTGACCTACCTATTTCTCATAAAAACGGCAAGTTAAAAAAACGGCAATGAACAAAACGAAAGATTTGATTACCCCAGGTGGCAGCCCAGCTGGAAAATCCACCCTCTTCGGAGGCAGGCTCTACGGATTCTGGGGAGAGCCTTTTATTGCTTATAAATCCTTTTGAGAAAAGAAAAAAACTAAATCGATCACCACCATCTAGATCGAACATATCCGGAAAAAGCAGTCCACCGGTAAACCAGGACTCTGTGAAAATTAAGAGCTTAGAAAAGGAGAATAATGAACTCCGAGCTAAGCTTACTGAAATGGAGCGACTCTTCCACGATCTAAAAATAAAGTTGACTCTCTGCGAAAAGAAAACGAGGATATTAAAAATACTCGTTGAACGAAAGACTGTGTGGTAACGAAAGAGTGTGTAACACCGAACCGACCAGCAGTTGAATACTTCACGGACGAGGAAGAACTTGCACTTGAGACCGATTCAGTCTTAAAGAAAAGGTCTAGCAAGAAGCGTATGGCGAATTTCTCTCCCGAAGTAAGACAAAAAGAAGACAAGCCCTCTGGGTCAAACAAGGCTAAACCAGAAGCGAAATTCGTCCACCTCCCGCAATAAACATCGTCGGGATAGCAGACTTCGGGAGATCGCGCAACCTTCTTGCAAACACGGTGAGAACAGAAAACTATAAAATTACCTCGCACCGAAATAACGTGTGGAAAGTAAATGTTGACAACGCCGATTCCTATCGTGCACTGTCTCTTAGACTGAATGCAGTATACTTATCAAAATAAGTACGAAAAACCACTGCGAGTCATTGAAAGGGGGCTCCACCCATCATGCACAAAAGAAGACGTCGTAAAAGACGTAAAAAATAAAGGCCTAAAAATTATTGATGCCGTCAATATCATTAAAAAGGAAAAGCAACGCACAGAAGGAGAAAGAGACACTGTGATCAGACGCGGCCTTCCAATTTTTATGCTCTCCTTTGAAAGAACTGAGAGCATAAACGATATTTATAAAATAAAACTGATACGCTGTAATCTTGAAGAAACTTAAGGATCAGACTAAATTCAACAAAGTTATATTTGACAAACTGAGCAAGCTCGAGTTTAAGCCTCGAAAAAATTACAAGAGAACATGAATATGAAACAGTTTTTTAAAATACTTACATAGAATGCAAACGGCCTTCTGAATAAAATAGACGAACTAGAAGTATTTCTATGGAAAAATAATATTGATATTTGCATGATTACGGAAACTCACCTTAAAAACGGGTCTACACCCAAACTTAAAGGTTACAATGACTATCACGCACATCACCGTTCGCAAAATTCGAGAGGAGGATCCTCCCTCTACATTAAGAACTGCATAAGCATTAAGAATTTACCCCCTTCGGGTAGGGGTTAGAATATACCCGAGGTAAGGCATGCCTGTCGTAAGAGGCGACTAAAATCCACCCTCCGTATGCCGAGCGCGTAGCGCATACAAACTATGCAATGGACAAAACAAAAGATTTTATTACCCCAGGTGGCAATCCAGTTTCACTGGCAAATCCACCCTCTTCGGAGGTAGGCTCTACGGATTCTGGGGAGAGCCATTTATTGCTTATAAATCCCTTTTTGAAAAAATCAAGGGTGCCTCGATCTCCACCAGCTGGATCGAAGGTCTCCGGGAAAGGAAGTCCGCCGGTTAATCAGGACTCAGCGAAAATTAAATGCTTTGAAGCGGAAAACAACGAGCTCCGTGCTAAGCTTAATGAAATGGAACGTCTCTACCATGAACTTAAAAGCGAAGTAGATTCCTTACGTAAAGAAAATGAAGCCTTAAGGAACCCCCGTGGTACTATAGTATGCGAGGAAACGCCGAAACGTCAATGTGAATACCAGACGGACGAGGAAGAACTTGCACGCGAAACGAATCCGGTCTTTAGGAAAAGGCTTACCAAGAAACGAAAGGCCGGTTCTTCACCCGAAGTAGAAACCGTGCAGCAAAAAGAAGAAACACCAGTCGTATCAAACAAAGCGACAAGAATACCCCAAGAAAAAAACCGCCGACCAACTGCAATAAATGTCGTTGGGATCGCGGACTACGGAAAGTTGCGAAACATCCTTAAAAATACTCTTGGGACGAAATATAACTTAACATCACTTCGAAACAACGTATGGAAAGTTAACGTCGATGACTGTGATGCCTATCGGTCACTGTCACAAAAGTTAAATTTAGAGAAAATCCAATGGTTTACTTATGAAAATCACCTCGAAAAGCCGCTGCGGGTTATAGCGAGGGGACTACACCCATCCTGTACCAATGACGAAATAATACAAGACGTTCAAGCCCAAGGCTTTAAAATTCTGACACCGTGAACATAATAAAGAAAGAGAAGCAACGTACGGACGAAGGCAAAGATTCCGCTGTTGTCCGACGCGGCCTGCAAATTTTTATGCTTTCTTTTGATAGAACTGAAAATATTAACGAAATCTACAAAATTAAATCAATCCTTAACACTAAGGTAAAAATCGAGCCCAAGCGGAAGGGCAACAGGCTAGTTCCCCAATGTAAGCGCTGCCAGGGTTTCCGACATACGCAAGCGTACTGCCAGAAAAAGCCGCGATGCGTAAAATGCGCCGGCGAACATCTCACGACGGATTGCAATGTCAGCAGTCAGGCCCCCGCGGCTTGTGCCAATTGCAGGGGAAGTCACCCAGCGAGCTAGCGAGGTTGCGAAACTGCCATTGAGTTGCAAAAACGACATGAAGCTCCGAAGAAAAATACTGAAAATAAGGGCCAAGCCTAAAACCTCCTAAAGTAGATAAGCCAAAAACCCCTAAGTCGACAAAGGATAAGGGTTTGATTAAAGGCAAAATTCAAAACGCACAAGAAAACGTCGCTGGTCCTAGTTCCCACCGGAGTCAAAAGGGAGAATCCACACTTGTTGGTCCAAGATCGTACGCTCAAGTCGCATCACGTGAAAGTTAGCCACAATCGGCCGCATCAGATTGGGTCTCTCAAATTCTAGGCATGATTTTAGAAAAGCTTGAGCAACAGGCGAAACTTAATCAAGTTATATTCAACAAATTGAGTGAGCTCGAGTTTAAACCTCGAAAAACATTTAATAAAAAATCATGAATATGGGAAAGTCAATCAAAATAATTACATGGAATGCAAACGGCCTTTTGCAAAAAGTTGACGAACTAGAAGTATTTCTACGGAAGAATAATGTAGACATATGTCTGATTTCGGAAACCCACTTTAAAAAGGGTTCAGCACGCAAAATAAAAGGTTACATTGACTATCACGCGCATCATCCTTTAGAAAATTGGAGAGGTGGATCCTCTCTCTACATTAAAAGACTGCATAAAGCACTCCAAAAACGTAGAAATAGAACTTGACTCTATTCAAATAACCTCAGTCTCAGTAAAATTAAGTCACATAAATTACAACATCGCGACGAGCTATTTTCCTCCGCAGTATCGGCTGGCAGATGAAGATCTTGCTCTGCTCTTTGATTCACTTGGGTCAAACTTTATCATCGGCGGGGACTTTAACGCGAAAAATACTTTTTGGGGCTCACGGTGCAATTCAACAAGAGGCAAAGCCCTCTTTAAAGCAAGTACAAAACGCGGCGTGATCTTCTTATCGACGGGAAAGCCAACATATTGGCCAACCGACAGAAATAAAATACTTGATCTCGTCGACTTCTTTATCGCCAAGGGGGTACCTCGTTACCTTACGAACGTAGAAGAACGCTTTGATCTTTGTTCAGATCACTCGGCAGTTCTTTTGAAAATCGGCGGAAGCCTAGCGAAAAAGAATAGAGCGCCTAGATTAACTAACAACAACACTGACTGTGACGGCTTTAGAAAATACTGCAAAGAAAACATAGCTTTAAATGTACCGCTCAAAACGCCACTTGCAATAGAAGAAGAATTAGATAAACTCGTGAGAGTTGTTCAGAGCGCTGCGTGGAATAACACTTCTTTTCGGAGGTCCGAATTATCAAACAGCGGAACAATATATCCGCGAGAAATAGAAGAGCTAATATGCGAAAAGAGGAGAACGCGCAAGAGATGGCAACGTTCGCGAGCACCCCCGGATAAGACAATCTTGAACCACCTTTCTAACAAACTGAAGCACGAACTTTAAGATTTTAAAAGTCGTGAGACTACTGCTTACCTCGAAAGTTTGAAAGGTTCGAACTACTCTCTTTGGAAAGCAGTCAAGTCCGTTAAGAAGCCTATAGCACACTCTGCGCCATTAAGAAAAGCCAACTGCGAATGGGCAAGAGAAGACAAAGAAAAAGCGGATTTATTTGCAGATTACCTAGAAGAAACATTCAAACCGTTTGACGGGGAACCGTTGGTCGAGGAGCTCAATCCTTATGCGGTACAAGATAATTATAGAATAAAAACCGTGTCATTGGCTGAACTTCGTCAAACGATAAATAATCTGGAAAACAAGAAAGCCCCTGGCTACGACTTAATTACTAGCGAAATTCTAAAGGAGCTACCGAAAAACCTTTGGTCAAGCTATTTTATATCATTAACGCTTCCATGAGAGTTTTATACGTTCCAAGGCAATGGAAAGTGGCCGAGGTCATAATGGTTCCGAAACCAGGAAAATGTCCGAACGACAAAAAGTCATACAGACCTATTTCGCTACTGCCGATAATAGCTAAGGTGTTCGTGAAACTGTTGCTTAAAAGGTTGCAACCAATCATTGAAGAAAGACGATTGATTCCGGATCACCAATTCGGATTAAAAAAAAAACATTCAACAATCGACCTGGTCTATCGTATAACAAACGAAATCGAAAAAGCTCTGGAAGCGAAAAAGATATATACTAGCGCCTTTCTCGCCACATCGCAAGCCTTCGACAAGGTGTGGCACGAAGGCCTGAAGTACAAGTTAAGGCTAAGCTTATCAGAAAAACTCTATAGAATCTTAGAGTCTTACCTTAAAGACAGAATCTTTCGCGTAAGGTACGAAAATGAGTACTCGGAATTCAAAGAGATAAATGCCGGTGTCCCGCAAGGAAGCGTTCTCGGCCCAATATTATTTTTGCTCTATACAAGAGACATAACCAACGATGAGGGAACAATTTTAGCTACGTTCGCAGACGACACTGCTATTCTCGCTATTGATAAGACAGTTGAATTATCAACAGGGAAACTCCAGCGCGCTTTAGACAAAATACGCGACTGGACGAGGAGCTGGCGATTTGTCCTTAACGAGACTAAGTCAACACATGTTAACTTTACTTATAAAAAGATAAACAACAAACCTTTATTCATTAACTCGGTACAAATTCGGTACTCAAATGAAGTGAAATATCTAGGAATGACTCTAGACGCAAAACTTAATTGGAAGCCGCACGTTAAAAAGAAACGCGACGAGCTCGAAATCAAGTTAAGAGAAATGAATTGGCTTATCGGAAGATTTTCGAAACTAAGCATATATAACAAACTGATTTTGTATAAGCAAGTGCTAAAACCATCTTGGACGTACGGTATACAACTCTAGGGTTGTACTAAACCAAGCAATATATCTATTTTAGAAACTTTTCAAAATAAGACACTCAGAGCAATCGTTAATGCTCCATGGTATATAAGAAATAGCGATCTACACCGAGATCTAGGAATCGCAACCGTGTCTGACGAGGCAACAAACTTTGCTCGCAAACTTAGTACTCGTCTTCGCGGACACTGCAACAATGAAATTATCCGAACTTTGGATCAGACAAATCTTACGCGCCGACTACAACGAATGAGACCGTTAGATCAAGCAGCATAAGATGAAACCGCATAAATTGACGGTATTGTAGGTGCCTTCGTTGGAAGGCAGCCTGCCACATGCGATTATTACAGAAGCTTGAACTACTTGTGAAGAAAACTTAGTCGTAGTCTGACGGAAAATGGGAGGTTTTTTAGTGAGTAAGAATCCCACACTACTATGAGCACGCGCGGCCGGTCCTCGTAGTGCCTATGAAGGTTTTTCCTACCCAGGGGAAAAAA
This sequence comes from Neoascia interrupta, assembly GCA_947623515.1. Lineage (NCBI taxonomy): Eukaryota > Metazoa > Arthropoda > Insecta > Diptera > Syrphidae > Neoascia > Neoascia interrupta. The sequence continues at coordinate 119,980,613 of OX392462.1, forward strand.
AATACTTACATGGAATGCAAACGGCCTTCTGAATAAAATAGACGAACTAGAAGTATTTATATGGAAAAATAATATTGATATTTGCATGACTACGGAAACTCACCTTAAAAACGGGTCTACACCCAAACTTAAAGGTTACAATGACTATCATTCACATCACCGTTCGCAAAATTCGAGAGGAGGATCCTCCCTCTACATTAAGAACTGCATAAACATCAAGAATACAGAAGTTAAGCTAGACTCAAAGCAGATCAGTTTAGTTTCTGTAAAAATTGACTGCTTAGATTATAACATTGCATCTTGTTATTTCCCGCCAGGATATAGACTGGTGGAAGACGATCTTGATCGTATGTATGACTTCATTGGGTCCAATTTTATCATTGGGGGTGACTTAAACGCGAAGCATACCTTTTGGGGTTCACGATGCAATTCAACAAGCGGCAGATTACTGTACAAAAATAGTATGAAGCGTGGGGTGGACTTTTTCTCCACGGGTAAGCCAACATATTGGCCAACCGATAGGAATAAAAAGCTTGACCTTGTCGATTTTTTCATCGCTAAACGGTACCCCAAATAACTTACGCGAATCGAAGAGTGTTATGATCTTTGCTCAGACCACTCAGGAGTAATCTTGAAGATAGGTGGAAGACTGGCAAAAATAGAAAGAGCTCCTAGATTAGCTATCAAAAACATGAACTGGGACGCCTTCCGAAAGGACTATAAGGAGGGTGTTGGCTTGAATGTGCCATTGAAAACTCCTTTCGAGTTAGAAACCGCAGTTTACAAATTCATTGAAGCAATTCAGAGCTCTGCTTGGAACAACACTTCGTCCCAAAAGAACGCAGTTAGCACCGACGGGCATTGTACGTAAGACATATCCGCTCGAAATCGAAGAATTGATTCGTGAAAAGAGAAGAGCGCGTAGGAGATGGCAAAGCACGAGGGCTCCCCCAGACAAAACCCTCTTGAACCACCTCTATAACAAACTGAAAGGAATGTTGCAAGATCTTAAAAATCGTGAGACCACTGAATAAATGGAAGGCTTGTCGGCGAATAGGAGCTCAAACTACTCGCTGTGGAAAGCAGTTAAGTCTATCAAGAAACCTATGATTCCACTCGGCACCAATAAAAAAAGCTAACGGCGAATAGGCAAGAGAAGACAAAGAGAAAGCGAATTTGTTTGCTGAACATTTAGAAGAAACATTCAAGCCTTTCGACGGTCTGCCGTTGGCTGACGTTCTAAACGACAACGCGGAACCTGATAGTTGAACTCCAACAGACAGTAAGCAAACTTGAAAATAATAAGGCCCCGGGTTACGACCTGATCACTGGCGAAATATTGAAAGAACTACCAAAAAAGGCACTGGTCAAGCTGCTTTATATGATAAACGCTTCACTTAGACTTCTATACGTTCCAAGACAATGGAAAGTTGCTGAAGTCATTATGGTTCCAAAACCGGGAAAATGCGCAAATGATAAAAAATCTTATAGGCCCATATCGCTTCTGCCGATAATATCGAAAGTATTCGAGAAACTTCTGCTGAAGCGATTACAACCAATAATTGCAGAAAGACGCTTGATCACGGATCATCAACTCAGTTTCAGACCTAACCACTCCACAATAGATGAAGTCTACAGAATAACGCATGAAATTGAAAAAGCCTTAGAAGGGAAGAAAAATATGTTCAAGTGCTTTCATCGACGTATCGCAAGCCTTCGACAAGGTATGGCACGAAGGCTTGAAATATGAGCTACGGCAAAACTAGCCGGAAGACATGTTAAAAATATTGAAAAACTGTCTTGAAGGAAGACTCTTTCGTGTTAGGTGTAGTTCTAAATGCTCGAGTTTCGAGCAAATTCAGGCTGGCGTACCCGAGGGAAGCGTCCTCGGTCCGACCCTGTTCCTACTCTACACAAGAGACATACCTCTAGATGACGAGACTGTCGTGGCCACGTTTGCGGACGATACGGCCATCCTGGCAACAGGTGAATCAGTCGAGTCATCAACGAGAAAACCTCCAACGAGCATTGGACAGAATTGGCAAATCGCTCTTAACGAGAACAAGTCTACGCATGTGATTTTCACTTACAGAAGGATTAACAATTTACCTCTGTTCATAAATTCTGCACAAATACCTTATGCAAATGAAGCGAAATATCTAGGAATGATACTGGACGCTAAACTAAGGTGGAAACCATACGTCAAGAAGAAGCGTGACGAGCTCGAGATGAGGCTCAGGGAAATGTATTGGCTTATCGTATGATTTTCGAAATTAAGCATAAATAACAAACTGCTCTTGTACAGGCAGGTGTTAAAGCGGTCCTGAACATACGGTATACAACATTGGGGTTGTACCACGCCGAGCAACATGTCCATGTTGCAGACTTTCCAAAACAAGACACTAAGAGCAATTGTGAATGCTCCATGGTATATTAGGAATAGTGATATTCACAGAGATTTAGGAATAGCTACCGTGAGCGAAGAAATTACAAACTTTGCTCGAAAGCTAAATGCTCGCCTTCATGTTCATTGCAACAATTAAATGATCCGTACCTCAACGAGACTCTTAACGATGTAAACAACGAGCGACGACTACAAAGAACAAGACCCTTCGATCTAGTGACGTAGGGTGAAGCCGCACGAATGAACGGCTTTAGTAGGTGGATTCACTGGATAGCAACCTACCCAATGCGATAAACACTACGGAAGCGTAAACTACTTGTTAAGTTAACTTAGTTGTAGTCAAGAAGTATTATGAGAGAGCGAAAATTTACTGCTCTGAAGTGCGTTCTGGCAGTTTCATAGTGTCTCTCATAAATGGGTGGTTTTTTAGCACGTGAAAATCGGGCATAACCAATATCGGCTACTTCGGTATTATATACCTGCTATAGAGGGCGTATTGGTATCTTTGAAAGATTTTGGAGTTTTATACTCCGTCCACCCTAGTATTAAAAAAAAAAAAAAAGTATTCACTGGTGATAATTTATTTTCTTTTTTTTATAGTTGCTCCCGTTTGCCGTCTAGGACAAAGAACAATTTATAGTTCAGGCCGCCACGAGTCTGTAAAGGTTACATGTGAAGTC